>OX451739.1:284601235-285801235 GCA_948472305.1 Vicia faba | reverse complement strand
TTGATGATGACTATCTGAAAACAACTTCTTTATCTTCTTCTCTTTTGCTTCTGGTTACTGGCTTTGTATGATGTCCTTATGATATGCTTGAGTTGCCTTTTCCTCCTCTTCTTGTTGGCTTGCTTAGATACCTGATAGGTTGGTTACTGCCTTGTATGCTTGTATACTGATATTGATGCTTGCCCCTGCATGTTAACCCAGTGATGACAACATTTTGAGGGTTTAGAGTTTTGGTTGGATTTTGTTGATATATTTAGGCTGAGCAGTTTGAAAGGCTTGGACAAGTTGTTTGGTATGGCTTTGATGCAGTCTAAGGCTTGGACAGGCTAAGCTTGGCTTCAGCAGGTTTTAGACTTAGTGTGCTTTCAAGTTGATGCAAGGCTTGAAAGGCTTATGCAGGTTAGGCTTGTATGGACCTGTTTGTGAGTTTGACAATTTGAGGTGCAGGGCTTTTGGTGAGAAGCAGGTTATGGCTTTTTTGAGGTTTGGAGGCAGTTCAGGCTTTTTGGCTTAACATTGTCTTGAAAAGGGCTTGTATGTTTGATGTTCTGGTTTGTGTTTGTAAGCTTGTATAGCAGGTTTGGACTTGAAGCTTGATGCTTCTGGTTTTGGAGGCTTGGAAATAGGCTTGAAGCTTTAACGGGCTTTAGGCTATTATAGGTTTAGAGCTTTTGTTTGTATAGGCTAGTGATTTTTGTTTGGAGTTTACAGGTTTGGAAGCTTAGGGCGGGCTTGAAGCTTGTTGTGCTTCTGGTTTGATTGAGGCAGGCTTGAAGCTTGTTGTGCTTCTGGTTTGATTGAGGCAGGACTGTATGTTTTGACAGTTTGTGAAGTTCTATTTTCTTTGTGATATTTCTGCCCCCTTTGAAACTGTGCTGGTATATTTTCTTTATATCTTAAGTCAAGCCTAAGCCTGTAAGCCTTTGCTTTCTTTTTTCTCTTCTCTCTCTCCAGTATTAAAGCATAAAATATTGCTTAGATGTACTATTTCTCTGAAAAGGTAGCTGGCTGAAAATGATGTAATTGGATGTTGCTTGCAATAGTTGCTTAGCTCTGCATACTTCCTTCTTTCCTGCATACTTTAATGACAGCATTTTGTACTTCTTGATATCTTGAGATACTTCTATATCTTTGGACAGATTTTGACAGCTTTTTGGTTTAGTTTGAAATTGTGATTCAGTTTGCCTTTATACTTGTACATGCTGTTTGTTTTGAAACTATGCAGTTGGTTGACAAATTTGAATTGTGCAATTTGTATACTTGTGCATTTCATACTTTTTGCAAGCATTTTTATCCTTCCCTCTTTGTGAACCAAGAGAAATCTTGTGATTTGCAGAGAGGGCAAACTGATTCCGGTCAGTTACCTTTAATGATGATTTTTTAACTGTCTGCTTTTTATCATTTCATCTGCTTTTGATTTTTTTTCTTTCTTTTTGCAGGTAAAGATAATTGAGCAAAGGAGCAATGGATAGAAGATGAAGACTTAGGAATTTTTAGGATAGTTTTATTTCAAATTTAATCATTTGTAAAATTATTATTGTAAACAAAAATGTAAATAAATTTACCGTTGTTCAAATAATAATTTGTAACAAAACAATTAAAGATGAATAAATAAAAATCCTTTTGATCAGTTAATTCCCTTTTTTTAGCTGTCTATTTAATTACTTATAAATTCTTAAATTATTATAAATGGAAATAAATTCCAATTATCCTAACTTAGAATAAATAAACAATTAATAAACATTGTGGTTTTAGCATCGATCAATTAATAAACCTGGCGTTTCAAATAGCCACAACAATGCACAGTCAAATCACAACACATGCCCAAATGTCTTTTCCTTTTACTGATTAAATCCAAACACTGCAAATTCTCAATCAACAGCCTCAGTCCATATCTCGGAGTAATTTGAAAAGCACTGATAGAATTAATCCTTTCTGAGAAATATGCGCACAAAAACCCTGATTCTTGATTAAATGTTAGAGAAGCGCCTGTCTGATTAAAACCTGAGCCAACTCAACCAAACCCTAAGCAATCTGCCTGAACTGCTTTAAAATCAATGAAAACCCTAATTTTGTCTGACTGATAAGAAAAGTCTGTTTGACTGATTCTTACGCCAATCTGAAAAATCAGGAAACGCCCGAGGCTTTGATTTCTTGTGGAAAAATACGAGGGTAAATTTTGTGGTACAACAGTTGCCCCTGTTCAATCTTCTTGAACCTGAAGAGTTAGATTGGCAAGTTTGCCTTTCGCGACTCGAGGGTAAAAGGAGATTGGACACTAGAGTGCCCAAAAAATTTGCACTCGGTGATGTGATGGTAGAGGGAATGGGCTTAAAGATGCCATTTGGTTATGGGCTTAAAGATGCCATCTGGTGATGGGCTTAAAGATGCCATCTGGAAGTGTGACAGAGTCTTGTCGAGGGATGGGCTAAGAGATGCCATTTGGAAATGTCTGGAGGAGGATGGGCTTATAGATGCCATCTGAAGGTGATTGTTGAACTGTACGTCACTGGTGAGTGAGTATCAGAAAGGTATCCATGTTTTGGAACGTCTCTGAACTGGGGGTCTGAACAAGCAATAGATTGACATCCATGTTTGGAGAATCCGTAAACTGTTTTCAGGAGTCTGGAAAGAATCTGAATAAGCGATAGGTTGACATCCGTTACTGGAGAACCCGTAAACTGTTTTCAGAGGTCTTGGAAGTTGAATAAGCAATAGAGCAGCATCCATGTTGGGAAGCGTTCGTAAACTGTTTTCAAAAGTTGAGAAGAATCTGAACAAGCGATAGGTTGACATCCGTTACTGGAGAACCTGTAAACTATTTTCAGAAGTCTTGAAGTGGAGGAGGAACCGGTGCAGGGTTTCCTGATGATGAGTCCGTGAAAAAACTACATTTGGATGAATCTGGAATAAGTATCAGAATGTCGCTGTGTCTGGGTCATACCTGAACTATCTCTGGATGAATCTAGGAAGATGATGATTTTTGTCTGTTGACTGATCTTTCCTGAAAAGGTAAAGAGTTAGTTGTATGCAATGTCATGATACATGATGCGATGTATGCTATATCAATGTTTGTGATATGAATGTGATGAATGCGCATGTAAGCTGATGAGCTGTCTTGCTGAGGATAGATGAATCCTGGATGGCTGGAGACAAAAGAATCTTGACTGCTGCCAGGGAAAATAAATCCTTGGCTGCTGCTGGGGAGGGCAAGAATCTTTTGATTGCTGCAGATGAGAAATCCTGGGACCACTGTTGGGGGATCAGGAGCTTGGGTTATATGCCAATCTACTGGGGAATTCCTGTCTTGAGGAGATCTTCACTGGGGAATATTCGAATATTCTATGAGGAACTGAGAATGAGAGTCTCCACTCTGCTTGGGGATTGATAGCTGGAAGTTTTAGCTCCGCTGGGGATTGACAGTTTTGGCTCCACTGGGGATTTTGAAACTTGACTCTGAGGGGAATCAGGTTCTGGAAGGTTCTCTGGCTGGGGATATCAGCTTTGAGAAAGCTCTTGTTCTGCTGAGGATCCTGAAGTTAAACTCTGTTTGGGGAATTAGAAACTCAGGAGAATCTTCATTCTGTTGGGGGTTAGAAATTGGGAGTGTAACAATCTTCTGAGGTGATGAGAATCTTCATTCTTGAGAGAAACAGATTTTTTCAGTTGTCTGTTATCTTGTTGGTGGTTGTAATTTTCAGCAGGTGATGAAGAAAATTTTGATGATTACTACTCCAAAAGATGAAGGAACCTTGATTACTACTTCAAAATATGAAGGAACCTGGATGATTACTACTTCAAGATGAAGGAACCTGGATGATTACTACTTCAAGATGAAGGAACCTTGATGATTACTACTTCAATATGAAGGAACCTTGATGATTACTACTTCAAGATGAAGGAACCTGGATGATTACTACTTCAAGATGAAGGAACCTGGATGATTACTACTTCAAGATGAAGGAACCTTGATGATTACTACTTCAAGATGAAGGAACCTTGATGATTACTACTTCAAGATGAAGGAACCTGGATGATTACTACTTCAATATGAAGGAACCTTGATGATTACTACTTCAAGATGAAGGAACCTGGATGATTACTACTTCAAGATGAAGGAACCTGGATGATTACTACTTCAAGATGAAGGAACCTTGATGATTACTACTTCAAGATGAAGGAACCTTGATGATTACTACTTCAAGATGAAGGAACCTGGATGATTACTACTTCAAGATGAAGGAACCTTGATGATTACTACTTCAAGATGAAGGAACCTGGATGATTACTACTTCTTGGAAGTTGAATAAGCAATAGAGCAGCATCCATGTTGGGAAGCGTTCGTAAACTGTTTTCAAAAGTTGAGAAGAATCTGAACAAGCGATAGGTTGACATCCGTTACTGGAGAACCTGTAAACTATTTTCAGAAGTCTTGAAGTGGAGGAGGAACCGGTGCAGGGTTTCCTGATGATGAGTCCGTGAAAAAACTACATTTGGATGAATCTGGAATAAGTATCAGAATGTCGCTGTGTCTGGGTCATACCTGAACTATCTCTGGATGAATCTAGGAAGATGATGATTTTTGTCTGTTGACTGATCTTTCCTGAAAAGGTAAAGAGTTAGTTGTATGCAATGTCATGATACATGATGCGATGTATGCTATATCAATGTTTGTGATATGAATGTGATGAATGCGCATGTAAGCTGATGAGCTGTCTTGCTGAGGATAGATGAATCCTGGATGGCTGGAGACAAAAGAATCTTGACTGCTGCCAGGGAAAATAAATCCTTGGCTGCTGCTGGGGAGGGCAAGAATCTTTTGATTGCTGCAGATGAGAAATCCTGGGACCACTGTTGGGGGATCAGGAGCTTGGGTTATATGCCAATCTACTGGGGAATTCCTGTCTTGAGGAGATCTTCACTGGGGAATATTCGAATATTCTATGAGGAACTGAGAATGAGAGTCTCCACTCTGCTTGGGGATTGATAGCTGGAAGTTTTAGCTCCGCTGGGGATTGACAGTTTTGGCTCCACTGGGGATTTTGAAACTTGACTCTGAGGGGAATCAGGTTCTGGAAGGTTCTCTGGCTGGGGATATCAGCTTTGAGAAAGCTCTTGTTCTGCTGAGGATCCTGAAGTTAAACTCTGTTTGGGGAATTAGAAACTCAGGAGAATCTTCATTCTGTTGGGGGTTAGAAATTGGGAGTGTAACAATCTTCTGAGGTGATGAGAATCTTCATTCTTGAGAGAAACAGATTTTTTCAGTTGTCTGTTATCTTGTTGGTGGTTGTAATTTTCAGCAGGTGATGAAGAAAATTTTGATGATTACTACTCCAAAAGATGAAGGAACCTTGATTACTACTTCAAAATATGAAGGAACCTGGATGATTACTACTTCAAGATGAAGGAACCTGGATGATTACTACTTCAAGATGAAGGAACCTTGATGATTACTACTTCAATATGAAGGAACCTTGATGATTACTACTTCAAGATGAAGGAACCTGGATGATTACTACTTCAAGATGAAGGAACCTGGATGATTACTACTTCAAGATGAAGGAACCTTGATGATTACTACTTCAAGATGAAGGAACCTTGATGATTACTACTTCAAGATGAAGGAACCTGGATGATTACTACTTCAAGATGAAGGAACCTTGATGATTACTACTTCAAGATGAAGGAACCTGGATGATTACTACTTCAAAATGAAGGAATCGGTCGATCAATCTGCATATGTTAAGAATGCTGTTGAAAGGTAATTTGTGCTGGAGAATAAATCCTTGACAAATGTTGGGGAAATAAACCCATGATTGCTGCAGGTCTGCTAGAGAGGTTTCATCACTGCCCCCAGTATCAGATGCATGTGATATTGCCAGGAAACTTGGTCTGTTCGTAACCCTTGAGATTGACATTCGAATGCCCCAAGTGATGGTGACAGAGACTTGCCCCAGGTTAATCTGCAATTGAGAGATTTTGTTGAAATCTTGACTGGACTGCCCCAGGTTAACTGAACTTTGAAAGATCTTTTGAAACCTTGATTGGACTGCCCCAGGCGTGCTGGATGGTGACATTTCAATGCCCCCTATTGATAGGAGACCTGTCGTTGGAAGTGTCATCCTTTTGAAGTGATTTTTGTTCACTGAGAGAGTTTTCGTTCCTCCGAACATTCACTGTATGAATTTCTTCGCTGTCAAACAAATAGTCAAATGCAAACAGTGATATTCAAGCAATGCAAAGTTTATGTTTATCTCGAAGTTTTGAAAAATGCGTTTTTTAGCAGAAAACTTTTCATAAGAAAAAATCAACACAAGATTTAGAGCAAAGCCTTACAGGAGTCAGGATACCTTTTGTAACAGTATGCTTTCGAACTAACCCATGCTTTAATTATGACTTTTGAAGGGTTGTAACGTGGCTTGGTTCACGGTTTAAGAAACAAAGGGTAAAGGCTCAAAGTATATTTTTACCCACCCGCTCTTCGTGATGTTCTTCAACCCTAAGCTCAGTTAATTGTGCGTTGCACTCTGTTCGAGTTTGGAACGACTTATTGGGTGATGGTTCACCAGTTGAATTTTGGGAGACAATCATCATCTCGTTTTTCTTTTGCAACATTTTTTCATGTTGTTGAGGATTTGTAATGACCTCTTTATTTTGATTTTGATTTGTTATCCCTAACTTTTGCCTGACCGTTCCTGTTTTCGAGATTACAGTCAGCGGGTTGCCCCAGGTTTCTTAAGCCTCCTTTATAGGTTTTGGCTCGGTGGGCTTTTTCTTTTTGAGAGATTGACTGCCTATGTGATAGGGAACCATCACTGTCTTTTGATTCCAGAGGAATGCTTTTCTTGTCATTCGTTGTGTTACGAACTGAGAGTTTGCGACTTCAATGCGCACTTTTTTGAATTAACTGAGAGACTACCCTGCCCCAGGTTTATATCAAAGGTTTTGATTGTTTAGAACAGAAAACTCCTAGTTCTTTGGCTCGAAGGGGTTGACTAGGGGTTATCTTCCTTATAAATCCAGTGTTTGGGAATTGAAAGAAATGCATGTACATCATCAGCAAGGTCTGTTCAAAAGCATATTGTATGAGATTGTGGTATTGTTTTGTCATCCTCCCTCTAAAGGCTTGCAGCTTTTTATCAAGAGTTAAATATCATAAAGAAAGCATAAGAGTAGTGAAAACGAATGGATGAATTCAAGACAAACATATGCAATGCATTAATGAAACAAAGTTTGACATTAAAAGATAATTTTTTGAATAACAAAGAAGTTACAACTTGGAAATTCAAAGAAACAAAGACGCTCTCAATGATTTGGCATACGAGCAGTGATCACACTTGGAGGGTCAAAACTTGATCTCCTTGGCATCAATCAAGTCTTGAATCTGGTTCTTCAAAGTCCAACAGCTATCGGTGTCATGCCCAGGGCTGTCAGAATGGTAGGCACATCTCTCGCTCGAGTTGTACTTGGAAGAGGAAGTATCAGGATTTTGAGGAGGATCCTTCAGCGTGATCAGCTTCAACTCCAGCAATTGTTGTAATGCTTGAGACAAAGGCATGTTGATGTCAGTGTACTGCCTTTCTTGATATCTCACCCTACGCCTCTTACCTCGTTTTTGTTGAACAGGCGTGGGATCAGAGATCAGGATTGCCCCATCATTTTGATCAAGACGACTCTTTTGACCAGTCACTGCATTGGACTCTTTCTTCCCATTGTAGGGGATTTTCTGAACATCAGAGGGAGTAGCTCCTTGGATCTTCCCACTTTTGATGCCAGCTTCGACCCTTTCGCTGATTAGTATTAGCTCGGTGAACCCAGCTGAAGAGCTTCCAATTAAGTGATTGAAGAAAGGCCCTGTCAAAGTCCCCATGAACATGTCAATCAGTTCTCTGTCATTTAAAGGAGGTTGTACCCTACCAGCCAAATCTCTCCACCTTTGAGCAAATCCTTTGAAGCTCTCGTCAGAACCCATGGTCATGTTCTGCAATTGCACACGAGTTGGTGCGAGATCAACATTGTACTGATATTGTTTGTAAAAAGCAGTAGCTAAGTCCCCCCATGTGTGGATGCGAGAACTCTCCAATTGATAGAACCACTCGAGCTGAGTCCCTACCAGGCTTTCTTGGAAGAAATGGATCTAAAGCTTTGGATCAGCTGTGTATGGTTGAATCTTGCGGACATAAGACCTTAGATGCGTCTTAGGGCAAGAGACTCCATCGTACAGAGCAAAGGTAGGGACTTTGAACTTTGGCGGGATGACCAATCCAGGAACCAAACCCAAGTCTCCTAAGTCCAAGCCAGGTATTTGTTGAACCTCCATAGCATTGAGGCGATCCTCCAACTGTTTGTACTTGTCATTAGCGAGAGGATATTGTTCCTCGGAGTAGTCAACTTCAGCTTCATCAATCTCCACATCGTGGTCTTCTTCAAGGCTCACCCCCTTATCTTTGAGAAGGAGAGCCTTCAGATCTTCTTGCCCTTTACCCATAGCCAGCAACATTTGTTGGAATTGAGCATTTTGAGCTTGGAGATCTTTCACCGTTTGTTCCATATCCATCTTACTGAAATAAACAGTAGGAAGATAAGGAGACCTGTATGGGAGAAACCTGTTATGCAATGATATGTATGATATATATGCAATGTTTTCAAGGATCTCTTGGGGTAAACACAAGAGAACGTTAGAGGTTGAACTTTTCTCTTGGATCGGAGAACTTTGCACTGGTGGATGTCTTTCCACGAGAATCAAGCTCACCATGTCAAGTGGGTCATAGCCCCTGATTCAAGTTGTTGCACTTGATCTTTGATGGCATTTGTTTAGAGGAGAAACCTCTTTCCCTTTGGTAGACGTCTGGTTCAACGTAACCCTGCATCAAAAGAACCCTCGAGATCCTTGAAATGGTTATTGAAAAATGCTATGGTATGATGGTATGATGTTATGTACATGCATGCAAAAGCAAGTAAGTGTATATGCAGGCAAACATATTCACACAAAGCAAAACAAGTCCTTAGGTTTAGGCTTGCATGGGGTTGTAGGTAAGTACCCTCTTGAAGTTAGTTGGCTCATCCTGTCCTAGAAAGAGAAACCGGGTTCTAAGGAGCTCAATATCATTGGATTGTTTTCTGTGTTCATTGTTTTGGTTTAGCCACTTATCTGGCGACCAAAATATTCCAAGAAAGCAACCCTCAATGAGTGTAGTATCGAGTATCTACCAACTTCGGACTGCACCAAAGCCGGTCATCTCACTACCCCTAAAAAGGCTAAGATGGTCAATTAAGGTTCTAAGAGTTCGTTAGTGCTTCACGACATCACTCAGTGGCCTCGTACTCTCCTTGATTGAACTCAACGGTTACCGGTACTCACAAATATGTCACGCTAACATAGCTTACTGCTTCAACCGTGTCGGTATACCCCGCACAGTTCCCTCACAGTTTTTTTGCTATTTACCTAAAAAGGTTCCCCCAAATCCGGGTGTAGGATTCACAACAAACCCAAACAAGGACCCAAAAGAATAAAGCAATCAAGGCAATCAAAGCAAGTATGTAAAGGTGATCTAAACCCTAAGGTAACCCCACTTTTAAGTTTATCCCCAGCAGAGTCGCCAGTTCTGTGATACGGTGGGAGAACTGACTTGAGTTTTTGCGTTTGTATTCGCACTTGTTCAGTTTAGCAAGAGTCGCCACCGACTTTTTATTTTATCCTAAAGGAAAGGTTAAAAAGCACAGGAAAAACCTTTTGAGATGTTTCGTGGGTTCGGGGGGTAGATTATGAAAAGGGAAGGTATTAGCACCCTCTTCATCCATGGTTATCCATGGGCTCTTAGTTACTTGGTTTTTAGATCACTTGCCTTGATTTTCAATTGCTTGAAATTGTGGTGTGTGTGTGTGTTTTTGAAAATGTTTTGAAAAAGATGCCTTGTCTTAGGCAACCATTGTAATGACTCGTGTTTGAGTGTTTTACAAAGGTGTGTATCTTTTCGAAAAGATGTTTCAAATGTTTTTTGAGAGTTTGTTTTGAAAGTGTTTGTGGAGTGTGTTTTGAAAAGTAGGCAAGTGTTTTTGCAAGTTAGATCAAGTAACTAAGAGTTTGTCTACCCCTATGGTACTCAAAGGTTTTTCTTATGTTTAAACCCTTTTTAACAATTTTGTTCCACCATTGTATTTGGTGGACAATCTTGCGTTTAGGATGTTTAACGGGACAGGCGCGGGTCATCGTATGGACCATGAATGCAATGGTGCCAAGTATCTTTGGAAATTTTGCTTGAAGGGACTATGATCATTTTTATAGGCAACTTTTGAAAGCGTCATCGAGGGACTATGATCATTTGATTTGTTTTGCCAAAGAAACTCGACGTGCAAGCATGGCCCATTTGGAAGGCAACAAGCGGGATTACCCTAGGGGTGCAAGTGTGATTGTGTATTGATTTCATGTATTTGTCTTTGTATTAGGTTATCTAGCGTTTGATTTTATGTACAGACAAACCCTAGGTCTAACCATGGTATATTTGAAAGCGATAAATTGCGGGAATTTAAAGTCTACGCTATTACAAATAAGTATCCGGGAGTGGGGGTACAATTATTTACAAATGGGGATGAGACTTTTATGGGAGAGTAGTGTCCAAATATATTTACAACCAAATCGAATCGATCGCAAATGGAACATGTAGTGTATAGCAATGTATAAGAATAAAGCAAACGTATAAGAATAGAGCAAAGTAAATGTATCAACGTATTTGTGTATTGTAAATGTGTAAGTGCACGTAATTTATTTACAAGTATGGAATGTTATCTTAATGAGGAAATTAAGTATTTATTTATGTATTGTTATCATTTTGTATCTTTTGTTAAATATGTGCAAACAAAATATTTTAAGAAAATAAATGTTTTAAGAAATCTATCCTTTTTTAATGTATTGATGCTAGTATTTTATGTACAAAAGTTTTAAAAAAAAATGAGATGTTTTAAGTTTAAAGAAAAATATTATTTGTATTTTAGTTAATGTATTATATACAAAAATTTAATTAAAAGAAAGGAAAATTGTCTTAAATTTAAAGAAAAATTATTATTTGAATTTTGGTTTCTATACAAAATTTGATTATGTTATATATATAAAAAAAAAGTATTGTTAAGGCAAAATTAAAATCAGTATATTAAGTAAGTTATAAAAAAAAAGTATAGAGTAATATTTTTTAGTTAAAAAAAAGGAATGGGCTTTAGAGGGTTTTGATCAGAAGCATAAAAAAGGGGGGTATGCGTGGAATTGGAAATGGGCTTTAGGATGGAAAGGGCAAGGCCCAACCACTTGACACAAATTGTAAGGGTTTGAACTTGTTTTGCTCATTTGGGAACGGATTAGGGTTTGGCCAAAATCACAGAGGCGCGCCGTTTACACCTTTTCTTCGTCTTCGTCTTCTCCAGCCCAAAAACTGAACTACGTCCTTCGCCCAAGGGCCACCGATCGCCACCTCTTCTTCCTCTTTCTCCATGGGTGAGCGCAATAGCGCCAAGTAACAGTAAAAACATCCCTCTTTTATGCCTTAGGGTTTTCGTTAGCTCTTTTTGATTTCATGTTTTGATTAAGTGTTATTATTGTTTCTGATTGAGGTTTTGAAAAGAGAAAGAAATAATATTACCTTTATTGGAGGAGGATGCTGGACGTGGAGGCGCTTGCAGGCGGCCAAGGGCGGAGGAACGTGATGCTGAGGCTAGCTTGCTCTTGCTAATCTGGTACCTTGTATTTGTTTTACCTCTTTGTTGTTGATTTGATGATGACTATCTGAAAACAACTTCTTTATCTTCTTCTCTTTTGCTTCTGGTTACTGGCTTTGTATGATGTCCTTATGATATGCTTGAGTTGCCTTTTCCTCCTCTTCTTGTTGGCTTGCTTAGATACCTGATAGGTTGGTTACTGCCTTGTATGCTTGTATACTGATATTGATGCTTGCCCCTGCATGTTAACCCAGTGATGACAACATTCTGAGGGTTTAGAGTTTTGGTTGGATTTTGTTGATATATTTAGGCTGAGCAGTTTGAAAGGCTTGGACAAGTTGTTTGGTATGGCTTTGATGCAGTCTAAGGCTTGGACAGGCTAAGCTTGGCTTCAGCAGGTTTTAGACTTAGTGTGCTTTCAAGTTGATGCAAGGCTTGAAAGGCTTATGCAGGTTAGGCTTGTATGGACCTGTTTGTGAGTTTGACAATTTGAGGTGCAGGGCTTTTGGTGAGAAGCAGGTTATGGCTTTTTTGAGGTTTGGAGGCAGTTCAGGCTTTTTGGCTTAACATTGTCTTGAAAAGGGCTTGTATGTTTGATGTTCTGGTTTGTGTTTGTAAGCTTGTATAGCAGGTTTGGACTTGAAGCTTGATGCTTCTGGTTTTGGAGGCTTGGAAATAGGCTTGAAGCTTTAACGGGCTTTAGGCTATTATAGGTTTAGAGCTTTTGTTTGTATAGGCTAGTGATTTTTGTTTGGAGTTTACAGGTTTGGAAGCTTAGGGCGGGCTTGAAGCTTGTTGTGCTTCTGGTTTGATTGAGGCAGGCTTGAAGCTTGTTGTGCTTCTGGTTTGATTGAGGCAGGACTGTATGTTTTGACAGTTTGTGAAGTTCTATTTTCTTTGTGATATTTCTGCCCCCTTTGAAACTGTGCTGGTATATTTTCTTTATATCTTAAGTCAAGCCTAAGCCTGTAAGCCTTTGCTTTCTTTTTTCTCTTCTCTCTCTCCAGTATTAAAGCATAAAATATTGCTTAGATGTACTATTTCTCTGAAAAGGTAGCTGGCTGAAAATGATGTAATTGGATGTTGCTTGCAATAGTTGCTTAGCTCTGCATACTTCCTTCTTTCCTGCATACTTTAATGACAGCATTTTGTACTTCTTGATATCTTGAGATACTTCTATATCTTTGGACAGATTTTGACAGCTTTTTGGTTTAGTTTGAAATTGTGATTCAGTTTGCCTTTATACTTGTACATGCTGTTTGTTTTGAAACTATGCAGTTGGTTGACAAATTTGAATTGTGCAATTTGTATACTTGTGCATTTCATACTTTTTGCAAGCATTTTTATCCTTCCCTCTTTGTGAACCAAGAGAAATCTTGTGATTTGCAGAGAGGGCAAACTGATTCCGGTCAGTTACCTTTAATGATGATTTTTTAACTGTCTGCTTTTTATCATTTCATCTGCTTTTGATTTTTTTTCTTTCTTTTTGCAGGTAAAGATAATTGAGCAAAGGAGCAATGGATAGAAGATGAAGACTTAGGAATTTTTAGGATAGTTTTATTTCAAATTTAATCATTTGTAAAATTATTATTGTAAACAAAAATGTAAATAAATTTACCGTTGTTCAAATAATAATTTGTAACAAAACAATTAAAGATGAATAAATAAAAATCCTTTTGATCAATTAATTCCCTTTTTTTAGCTGTCTATTTAATTACTTATAAATTCTTAAATTATTATAAATGGAAATAAATTCCAATTATCCTAACTTAGAATAAATAAACAATTAATAAACATTGTGGTTTTAGCATCGATCAATTAATAAACCTGGCGTTTCAAATAGCCACAACAATGCACAGTCAAATCACAACACATGCCCAAATGTCTTTTCCTTTTACTGATTAAATCTAAACACTGCAAATTCTCAATCAACAGCCTCAGTCCATATCTCGGAGTAATTTGAAAAGCACTGATAGAATTAATCCTTTCTGAGAAATATGCGCACAAAAACCCTGATTCTTGATTAAATGTTAGAGAAGCGCCTGTCTGATTAAAACCTGAGCCAACTCAACCAAACCCTAAGCAATCTGCCTGAACTGCTTTAAAATCAATGAAAACCCTAATTTTGTCTGACTGATAAGAAAAGTCTGTTTGACTGATTCTTACGCCAATCTGAAAAATCAGGAAACGCCCGAGGCTTTGATTTCTTATGGAAAAATACGAGGGTAAATTTTGTGGTACAACAGTTGCCCCTGTTCAATCTTCTTGAACCTGAAGAGTTAGATTGGCAAGTTTGCCTTTCGCGACTCGAGGGTAAAAGGAGATTGGACACTAGAGTGCCCAAAAAATTTGCACTCGGTGATGTGATGGTAGAGGGAATGGGCTTAAAGATGCCATTTGGTGATGGGCTTAAAGATGCCATATGGTGATGGGCTTAAAGATGCCATCTGGAAGTGTGACAGAGTCTTGTCGAGGGATGGGCTAAGAGATGCCATTTGGAAATGTCTGGAGGAGGATGGGCTTATAGATGCCATCTGAAGGTGATTGTTGAACTGTACGTCACTGGTGAGTGAGTATCAGAAAGGTATCCATGTTTTGGAACGTCTCTGAACTGGGGGTCTGAACAAGCAATAGATTGACATCCATGTTTGGAGAATCCGTAAACTGTTTTCAGGAGTCTGGAAAGAATCTGAATAAGCGATAGGTTGACATCCGTTACTGGAGAACCCGTAAACTGTTTTCAGAGGTCTTGGAAGTTGAATAAGCAATAGAGCAGCATCCATGTTGGGAAGCGTTCGTAAACTGTTTTCAAAAGTTGAGAAGAATCTGAACAAGCGATAGGTTGACATCCGTTACTGGAGAACCTGTAAACTATTTTCAGAAGTCTTGAAGTGGAGGAGGAACCGGTGCAGGGTTTCCTGATGATGAGTCCGTGAAAAAACTACATCTGGATGAATCTGGAATAAGTATCAGAATGTCGCCGTGTCTGGGTCATACCTGAACTATCTCTGGATGAATCTAGGAAGATGATGATTTTTGTCTGTTGACTGATCTTTCCTGAAAAGGTAAAGAGTTAGTTGTATGCAATGTCATGATACATGATGCGATGTATGCTATATCAATGTTTGTGATATGAATGTGATGAATGCGCATGTAAGCTGATGAGCTGTCTTGCTGAGGATAGATGAATCCTGGATGGCTGGAGACAAAAGAATCTTGACTGCTGCCAGGGAAAATAATTCCTTGGCTGCTGCTGGGGAGGGCAAGAATCTTTTGATTGCTGCAGATGAGAAATCCTGGGACCACTGTTGGGGGATCAGGAGCTTGGGTTATATGCCAATCTACTGGGGAATTCCTGTCTTGAGGAGATCTTCACTGGGGAATATTCGAATATTCTATGAGGAACTGAGAATGAGAGTCTCCACTCTGCTTGGGGATTGATAGCTGGAAGTTTTAGCTCCGCTGGGGATTGACAGTTTTGGCTCCACTGGGGATTTTGAAACTTGACTCTGAGGGGAATCAGGTTCTGGAAGGTTCTCTGGCTGGGGATATCAGCTTTGAGAAAGCTCTTGTTCTGCTGAGAATCCTGAAGTTAAACTCTGTTTGGGGAATTAGAAACTCAGGAGAATCTTCATTCTGTTGGGGGTAAGAAATTGGGAGTGTAACAATCTTCTGAGGTGATGAGAATCTTCATTCTTGAGAGAAACAGATTTTTTCAGTTGTCTGTTATCTTGTTGGTGGTTGTAATTTTCAGCAGGTGATGAAGAAAATTTTGATGATTACTACTCCAAAAGATGAAGGAACCTTGATTACTACTTCAAAAGATGAAGGAACCTGGATGATTACTACTTCAAGATGAAGGAACCTGGATGATTACTACTTCAAGATGAAGGAACCTTGATGATTACTACTTCAATATGAAGGAACCTTGATGATTACTACTTCAAGATGAAGGAACCTGGATGATTACTACTTCAAGATGAAGGAACCTGGATGATTACTACTTCAAGATGAAGGAACCTTGATGATTACTACTTCAAGATGAAGGAACCTTGATGATTACTACTTCAAGATGAAGGAACCTTGATGATTACTACTTCAAGATGAAGGAACCTGGATGATTACTACTTCAAGATGAAGGAACCTGGATGATTACTACTTCAAGATGAAGGAACCTTGATGATTACTACTTCAAGATGAAGGAACCTTGATGATTACTACTTCAAGATGAAGGAACTTGGATGATTACTACTTCAAGATGAAGGAACCTTGATGATTACTACTTCAAGATGAAGGAACCTGGATGATTACTACTTCAAAATAAAGGAATCGGTCGATCAATCTGCATATGTTAAGAATGCTGTTGAAAGGTAATTTGTGCTGGAGAATAAATCCTTGACAAATGTTGGGGAAATAAACCCATGATTGCTGCAGGTCTGCTAGAGAGGTTTCATCACTGCCCCCAGTATCAGATGCATGTGATATTGCCAGGAAACTTGGTCTGTTCGTAACCCTTGAGATTGACATTCGAATGCCCCAAGTGATGGTGACGGAGACTTGCCCCAGGTTAATCTGCAATTGAGAGATTTTGTTGAAATCTTGAGCCAACTCAACCAAACCCTAAGCAATCTGCCTGAACTGCTTTAAATTTAATGAAAACCCTAATTTTGTCTGACTGATAAGAAAAGTCTGTTTGACTGATTCTTAAGCCAATCTGAAAAATCAGGAAACGCCCGAGGCTGTGATTTCTTGTGGAAAAATACGAGGGCAAATTTTGGGGTACAACAGGTGGCTTAGGAAAAAAGGAGCGTCTCGGTAGGCTGGAAACCCGAAAGGGCGGTCTAGGAAAAAATTAGAGACATAAACAGAATAAATTTCCCGCTAAGTTGAAAACCCGCTAGAGCAGCTTAGGAAAAAGTTAGGGATTTTCTTGGCAAGTAACTACGTCAGACAAGACTTGATCGTTGAAGCAATAATCTTCTCGGATCCTCACTATACTTCAACAAAAGCTGCTGCTCAGGATTTCAAAAGTTGTTAGGGGGGATAGTGGTCATTGTATCTCAATGTATCTTTTCCATTATATATTACCATTTCCCAAACTTTGTAATCATCTATGGAGTCTCGTCATTCGTAGACTACCATTCTATTAATGAAATTCGAGCTTTTACCCAATTCTTTGTGTTTCTTATTTTATTTAACTTGCAAAGACTCCATTTATTACTGATAACAATTTTCAAAGCAAAGAGATTAAATAACAAAACAGATTTTTCAAAAAAAAGAAAGAGATTTTTACAATTTACTTTTACTTTGAGATTTGTGATGAAACAATGACAACAAAAATGGTGATCCCATGAATGGACAAACTCTGGTTGTTTTGAGAAGTTTTGTTCCCCTCGGGAAAGTCTACTCGGTTTTTTTTCTCCGTATTGGGTTTATGGTTCCGGTATCCGCGGTCAAGTTTGGATTTGTTTCTCTTCTTTTCTGAGTTTTCATGATGTGAAGTTTCAATCCGCGTTTTTCTCTAGTGAAGTGGGTCTGAATTCCCAAGCGAAGTTTGATTGTTTTGGTGTCAGTCTGCTTTATTTGAGAATGGTCTTGCAATCTCCAGTAGGCATGTTACTTTTGACAAAAACACTGGTTTTCTCGATGAAGCCTGAAGAAGGATGTTCTACCCCAGTATTTGTTTGATTTGTCCACCTTCGGATTATGTTTCTCCTCGGTAAAGTTAAAAGCAGGAAGTAGGTTTGGTTTCCGCAGTTGGCCTTTACCTTTGTTCGAATGATCATCTTGGTTGAAGCTTAGCCGAGTGTTGTAAGTGCCCGAGGCAGTTTTGTCTGGTTGTTCCCCATGATTGTGTGTCTATTTTATCAGCATGCACACGAAAACACTCATACATTCATACATGCATCATGCATAGTTAAAATTGACAAATCATTGTTCATTGACATTTGTTAATATTTTTGTTGACATATTACCCTATTTTGAAGAGATAAGTTACCCTCTTTTCATTAGAGCGTCGGTCTTAAGCAGAAAACGCACACTCTTTCATTTTCTCTACTTAGTTGTCCCTCATAGAAGATTTTTGCTTTAAACCTTCTGATACAGTTC
The DNA here is from genome assembly GCA_948472305.1 of Vicia faba. Lineage (NCBI taxonomy): Eukaryota > Viridiplantae > Streptophyta > Magnoliopsida > Fabales > Fabaceae > Vicia > Vicia faba. The sequence continues at coordinate 285,783,421 of OX451739.1, read as the reverse complement.
CTTGTTTGGACGGATCTTGTTTTCCCTTTTGAGTTTATTTCTCAAAGGATATATTTTGTTTGACTGTTTCATTCCAGTTTATTTCTGGTTTGGGTCTGTGGCTCCCCGGCAATATTATTTACTCTGGAAATCTGAAAAACTCCAAGCTTTGGTTGGTGCATTTATTTTGCACAAGAAGACTGTATCCCCTTAGCGACAATATCATGGCATCTCCCCAAGAAGTCATACCTCTTGCCCCTAAAAGTCATGTCTTTTTTTACAATCCTCCGTGACTACAAATAGCATGTTCTCTTTACTTGAGACAACTCATGTATCATCCTTTCCAGGCGGAGTGCCTCGGTTAAAGAAGAAGTTGAGACATGTTCTAGGCGAAACACTAGAATCTTGGGTAAACTTGTTATCTTTTTCTATCTTCAGTGAATGTTGATAGTACATCGTCAGTGAACAGCGGTGATATGATATATTCTCTTTTTACCTTCAGTTAAAGTTGGTAGACCATCGACAATGAACGTTGATGTTTGTTATGTTTATGCTATCTTCAGTGAATGTTGATAGTTCATCATTAGTGAATGGCGATGGTATGATATATTCTCGTTCTACCTTCAGTGAAAGTTGGTAGATCATCGACAATGAACGTCGATGTTTGTTATCTTTTTTCTATCTTCGGTGAACGTTGATGGTACATCGTCAATGAACGGCGGTGATATGATATATTCTCTTTCTACCTTCAGTGAAAATTGGTAGACCATCGGCAGTGAACGTCGATGTTTGTTATCTTTTTTCTATCTTCAGTGAATGTTGATAGTTCATCGTCAGTGAATGCCAGTGATATGATATATTCTCTTTCTACCTTCAGTGAAAGTTGGTAGACCATCGGCAGTAAACGTCGATGTTTGTTATCTTTTTGCTATCTTTAGTGAACGTTGATAGTTCATCGTCAGTGAACGGTGGTGATAAGATATATTCTATTTCTACCTTCAGTGAAATTTGGTAGACCATCGGCAGTGAACATCGATGTTTGTTATCTTTTTGCTATCTTCAGTGAACGTTGATAGTTCATCGCCAGTGAACGGCGGTGATATGATATATTCTCTTTATGCCTTCAGTTAAAGTTGGTAGACCATCGGCATTGAACGTTGATGTTTGTTATTTTCTATTTCTACCTTCAGTGAAAGTTGGTGGGTCATCGGTAGTGAACATCGACGTTTGTTATCTTTCTCGCTGCCTTCAGTAAGTGTTGGTAGCTTCACCCTCAGTAGAAGTTGGTGTGCCATCCTACCATCCTCTCTAATTCAGTTCTTTTGGTCCACCAGTGATTTATTTTCCTGGTGGGGTTGCTCCCTTATTTCTTTATTATTGATTACACCCCCAGTGTTATCTTTGCGTCTCTTGGGTCCTGTTCATATGCATTCATATGCATAATCATTTGCATGGAATCTTAGGGCCAAAAATAGGGTTTGGTTTATATTTAAGTGTCTTCGATCGCGTCGACACAAATATTTTTAATCTTCATATCTCTGGATAGAAGAAACTTAAATAAGGGCAGTTGTTGTACCCCAATTTTTGCCCCTAAGATCCCTTCATCATACCATGTTGATTTATTCACAACAAGGTCACACTTGGATTCTTTGTTCCCCTCCCTACTTTGAGTTTTGCTCCTTTTGAGGGATTACCAAGCACCTGGACTTATGTTCCTTTTGTGATCATTAATATTGTTTTGTTTTCTTATTTTAACTAATAAAATGCAATATTGGTTTGTCTTGCTTGTTATACATGTAGGTGAAGGGGAATGAGATTTAAAAAATTACTACATGGGTTCATGAGTTTATTTCCATGCCCTAGCAAATAAAAGCTTGAGAAGTTCAAACCTTATCATTGAAGTTGTTTTGGAAGAAATGGTATGGCAAGGTTTATTTTGGTTCACCAAATTTCAAAGTTATCAAGATTTATTCAAAAGTACACAGAGTTGATTGGAGAAGCTGTTATGTTTGGACAAAGCCTTGTTCATATTGGTCACAAGGGCATAGTTCTCTCAAATTTCAAGATATGGAAGTGGTTTTGGTGGATATGAGTCCTAACTATCATCCTCAACAACTTCTATTCACAAAGCAAGAATATTGGTACAAGAAGTTTGTTCAAACTTGTCAAAGTTCTCCAAGGCATTTTCTTGATCTAGAAGCTAGGGTTTTGAACTTCAAAGGAGTATATCTTGCTCATATTTTGGTATTTTTGAATGATTCCAAAAACATCCTTCTCTTAAAATGGTTATTAACAAATCACTTCAAAAGTTCCAAGGATTTTTAATGTGGAAGAACCTTGATGAAGAAGAAAGATTACAAGTCCTTCAGATGAATCCCCAATTTTCCTTGTGTGACTTTAAATAATAATAACTTGGCCAATTTTTATCACCTTGAGCCTATTCTTTTTCCATAATGATCTTGAAGATGTGAACTTTATGCCTTCTTTTATGTGAAAAGTGGGAAAATGGATGGAGGTTGCCTTAAATATGCAAAAGATTATAGGTCATTTCATGATTTTTGGCAAACTTCAACAAGTCATAACTTGCTCAATTATTGGAGATTTTGAGTGGTTCAAGTTTCAAAATGTCATTCAATAGATCTACTTAATTCCATCTTTTTTGGTCAAGATAAAATTTCAAGTGGAAGGCCATGTTTGGATGCAAAATATTATAGGTCATTTTTAAAGAAGAATTTGAAATATTTCTAAGTATGGAAAGTCAACCCTTTTTCTTCAACTTTGACTCAATGCAACTTTCAGCTCATGCATCCATTTGATTCCATTAATTTTCCATTGAAAAACTTGTAACTGCATCTTTCTAAAGCATCAAGAATCATGCCCTAATACCCCTTGAGTTGGAAATGCCATGGATTTCAATTTGGTAACTTGAAACTGAATTTTCCACAGTCAGAATTTTGAAATCCATAATGTGACTTCTAAACACAAGATTTATGCGCGTTTTTTATTTAAACTTGATTAGCAAACTTTCCATAAGTGATTAGCACCCCAAAACTCAAGATTTGGTTGAGCTTTGATGGAAATGAAGTCACACTTCACTCATGCTCGACCTTTATCCAATTTCCCTCCAAACTTCCTTGTTTCTTCCAATTTTCATTCCCACTCACTTTCCTATAAATAGAGGGTCATCCCCCATTCATTTCTTCAAGCTTTGAGAGCCAAAAACACCCTGCCAAAACCTCACACGAACCCATTTTTTTTAATTCAGGTTCTGAGATTTAAGCTCCCTTTTCCAAAATTCTTTGCGCATTCATCATCCTTAAGAATCATACAAACTCTCCAGCACTTAAACCAATCAAAACGAGCCATAATTCAAGCTACATAATTCCAGTTTCAGATCTTCTTCCTTGAACTTCGAAAAGATAGAATTCTCCACCATTTGGATCCAAATCAAGCACTAATCTATTCTACTCCTTCTCCTGATTCTAATGATGCTTACAATTTTTAAATCCATTGAGAATTGAGAGAGAAATCTCAAATTGAAGGTGCTCGCTATTTTCTGGGTTTTTGATTCATATCTCTCTCCATACCTTATATAAATTTGGCGCGATGGTGGTGTTAGAATCGTCTTGAAGAGACGAGTTCAATGATATTAGCCTGGGATTCTAATTTTTCCATTTGAAGGATCTCACAAAATCCCCATTGCAGGGTGTCTGGAGGTTGAAGACGATGACATGTCTCGTCTCAACCAATGATAGCGTGCCAAACGTTTTAATTTCATTGTTTACCCTTTTTCTGATCCTATGTGTATCTCACTAAGGTCCATATCAAGCACAGCGTGTCTGGTCCACTGTATCAGCTTACTAACGCGTTTTGACTTTGATCTGATGGTCCACATATTTTTGGTTTTATTTTATTTTCTGATTTTATATTTTTATTGATTAAATTTTCAAAAATTCATAACTCTTTTTTTTATCCAAAAATTATGAAAAAATTCACAAAAACACTTTGAATTATTTCTGATCTCATGACTATTTTTTCATATTTTTATTTTGATATTTGATATTTTTTGTATTTTTTTGAATAATTTGCTTTCTTTTAATTACTTAAAAAATACTTTCTGACATTTTTTAATTCTGAAAAAATCATAAATATTATTTTGCATATTTTTGAATTTCTGAAAATTTTTATCTAATTTTATATTGAGGTTTACTATTTTTTACCTATTTTCTATTTGTTTGAGCAATTTTAAATAGTTTAAAAATAGTTTCCGACTTTTAAAAATTACCAAAAATTTTATAAAAATATTTGGATCCATTTTTAATTTTTCTATGGTCTTACTTTTATTTTTTGATTAATTTGAACATAGTTGGTATTTTTTCTCTTTATTTTCTATTTTTAAACATTATTTTTTAACCCTTTTGAATATATTAAATGTGATATTTTTTTGTGACTATTTTCTGGTTGATCTTGGGTTAGATTTTGGATCATGAACTTTATTAACATCATTGGATCCATGGTGTTGAGTTTAACTCCATAAAAATGGATGAATGATTTTAATAATAGTTTGATTAAAATTTAATTCAAATGTGGTTTGTATATTTTTTCCCATCCCTCTTCATCTCATCCCCTTCTTATTGCACTAGATGTTGTTGGAGCATGATCTCTATATCATGTCTCAAAACAAATGGTGCATAAATTTCTATTGACCGGCCTCAAAATAGGTGCGACTTCTATATAAGTCCACTTACGATTGCTTAACATAGCACTAAGTTCTGTCCTGATTCGAATAAATGATCATCCATGGTCCTAACTTATGATTGCAAGCCCAAGTATGTTAATTTGATCTATTTGATCTAATAACCTTGAGATTCAGTGTGTGGAGGCTTTGGTTCTACCAATCCTCAAATGGATCTACAACACCTTTGGTCAATGCGAATCACTTAAACATCGTTGATCATTAAATGGTACTTATGAGAATTTTAAATGGATGATATACCTGACAAAAAGCAAATGCAACTTGTGGTGTGAAGACTTTGGTTCTACCAATCCTCTAATGAGTTCCAAATGCAAGTTTCAAGATGGTCATCCAACTAACCACTAATTATTGACTTGTTTTACCTTATGCTTTTATTCTTTTTTATGCTTTATGTACTATTTACTTTTAGCATTTACATTTCATGCCATTTTCATCTTTGCTCATTTGAGCATTTATTTTATTTCCATTTTGTACTTTGCTCACTTGAGCTTTTCTTTTCCTTTCTTAATATACTTAATAATCAACATAAACCCTAAAAAATCTTTAATATTACTTGGACTATTTGGCTACTATCCTTGGCATTATGGAGCATGGGACTTTTCCTGGACTTAGGATTAGAAACCTTGGCCTATCTTGGAGACCCTGTGACCTTATCTGATTATTTTTGTTTGGAGCTCTTGAGGTTTACCTCAAGACATTGGATTGTTTGTTTGTTTTGTGTGTAGGTTATTGTAATTACACCCTTTGTTTTTAATCTGGAATTCACCTGTATACAGCCGTTACTCTGCCCAATTTTTAGGAAGACTTAATACACTTGAAGTTTGTTTCTCTCAAGAGGTCTAGTATTTTTGCTTGCTTGGTTTCAATCCAAAGAATGGGAATTCTATATTGGCTCATAATTCCAAGTATTGGCTTTTTGTTGGTTAGATGGTTCTTATTCCTAGCTTTTACCTTATGCTTTAGGATAGCCTCTTCTTCTCCTCACATCTTCTTTAATTTCAAAAATCTTCTCCTTCCTTTTGAAAACCCTTCTTGTTTTAAACTTAAACCATTTTTATAATAAACTTGGACTTATGTCCATGCATTTTCAAAACATTTTCCTAAATAAACTCCAATCAACTTAATAATACCTTGAAATATTTTTGTTAGAAGACTAAAAGTCAATCAATCTCATTTCAAACCATTTTGCCACTTTGGCTTTTTATCTTTAAAACTTTTCTTAAAAGACTAAACTCTTATAAATCCTTGTAGTGATGCAAACAACTATACTTCTACAATATATAGTGAAGAGATATATTTTCCACTTGGGTGTTGAGTGAGGCATTGTTGATTTTAAAATCCAAGCCATATCCTCCTCTTTGAGATGATGCAAATTCTCCTTTCTCATGATTGTGGGTAGTAGGTGTGTTTTCCACACGGACAATGACGATGATGTTTTATCTTATAAAAATTAACCAACACATTTGGGTTTTAAATTTTTGAAAGAGGAACTACGTGTATCCTGATCCCCTATTGCACGAAAGGTGGTACGTAGGCACTAAAGGTTAGCAACTGTGGCGGGTGCAAAAGTCATAAAACATATATTTCTTTTCTCACCTCCACCATCCATTTTATATAACAGTTTTTATAGCCAAAATATACAGATTTTTACAAAGAGGCTCATGCGGAGTACCGTAGATGTTTAGGGTGCTAATACCTTCCCTTTGCATAACCAACCCCCTTACCTTGAATCTTTCCCCCTCTTTTAATGTTATTCGCTCTTTTCCCATTCCTTTGGAAACAATAAAGCACGGTGGCGATTTTTGTTTTGATTTGTATAAAGTCTAATCAATCCAATGGCTTAGTCTTGAATATTTCTACCTCTACAGAAAAATAGCGACTTCACTGGGGAAAGATTGACCTCTTGCTGGTCTATCCCTAAGTGGGTTAAGCATATCTTTGTTTATATCTGTATATGTGTTATTACTGTTTTTTGTGTTATATGTTATATGTATGTTTGTCTGGATTTTACTGGTTTTCAGGGTGCTTGGTGATTACTCATAAGTCCTATACCCAGACTTGGGCAAACTTTAAGATAGGACGGGCGGTATAGTCATGTTAACTTTGAGGGAGTATCCCAAAAAAGGAGGCATGAGATCCCCCACTCAGTGGAGGCCCCTTTGATTGTAGTGTCATTTAGCGAGTAATCGGAAAGGCGTGCTGCTTTCGACCTGGGAGCCTGCTGAAACTGAGGACCGTAGAATACCAAACCCATCTTGGCCTTTTAGGTGTAGTGCGGAAACTATGACGGAGTAATCCGGAAATAGTTGTCACGCGATACTACGTTCGGACGAGTCTTTCTTGAGAATATTACTAATTACCGAGTTAATCGGGAAGTTGGTAATATCCAAAGGAGGGATGTAGACTCGGGGAACCTCTAGAACCTTGTTCGACAGGTGATAACCTTTATACCAACACCTTATGGGTAATACCTTCGACCTCATGCTCGTAACGTTGAACCTATGAACCCTATATGCGTGATCTTGTGTGTGATTGTTGCATCATGCATCCATGAACTCATAAGCATCTTTTGAAGAAACCGTACTTCAAGGGATTTAAAGGTTGATTGTTTGTGAATATCTCAGGTACTTTTAACCATGGATCCTGGAAAGAGAAAGACCGAAAAATACAGTTTTAAGGATCCCAAGATAGATGAGTTGATCAGTCTAATTCCCAAGATCGAGTGTTCTGCAGACTTTCAGAAGAAGTATGGATCCCTTATCCCTCTCATGAAGCTGAAGATGAAGGAGGGTTTTCTCTCGACAATGGTCCAGTTCTATGATACGATGTATCATTGCTTTACTTTTCCCGACTATCAGTTGATGCCTACACTGGAGGAGTATTCTTATCTATTGGATTTACCTGTTACCGATCGTGTTCCTTTTACTGGTTTGGAGGGTGAGCCAAAACCACATGAGATTGCTGCTTTGATTCACTTGGGGAAGTTTGAGGTGGAAGCCCATATGACTACTAAAGGAGGGATTAGAGGATTACCAGCTCAATTCTTATTGGAGAAAGCTCGTTACCTTTACAGAATGAATAGTACAGTTACTTTTGAGGCCATCTTTGCTCTACTTGCTTATGGGTTTTTCTTATTTCCTAATGTGGACAAGTTTGTCAACATTAATGCTATCAAGATTTTCATGATTGGAAACCCAGTTCCTACACTGTTGGGTGATGCTTATTATTCTATTCATATTCGGAATTCTTATCATTGGGGGATGATTATCTGTTGCACGCCTCTGTTGTACCAGTGGTTTATCTCTCATATGCCTCAGTCTGATGCTTTTTTGGATGTCAAGAAGGATCCCCGTTGGGCTTCTAAGATCATGGCACTTACTCACTTGAATGTTGATTGGTATCATTGAGCTTATCAAGATATAGAGATTATTGACAGTTGTGGTAGTTTCCCCAATATACCTATTCTTGGTACAAAGGAAGGAATTAACTATAACCTTGTTCTTGCACGGCGATAACTTGGTTATCCGATGAGGGATAAACCAAATAGTATTCATTTGAGTAGTTTCTTTCTGAAGGAAAGGGAAGACCATAGGGAAGCTAGGGAGAAGATTGCGAAGGCCTGGTGTCACATTCATAAGAAGGGTAGGAAGGATTTGGGACCTAGGGGTGTTGTTTCTTTGGAGCCATATCTTCAATGGATCCGATCAAGAGCCATTCAGTTAAAGATGTCGTATACCCAGGAGACACCTATGCATGATCTGTTTGTGAAGACCACTCCTCCCTTATTAGATTATTTGGATGAGCTGCAACTTTCCTTGGTTAGGATGCAACAGGAAAGGGATGCTTGGAAGAACAAGTTCCAAACTTTAGAGAGTTCCTACAGAGCAGACCTGAAGGAGAAAGATGACTTGATTGAGATCCTTGAGAGTCGGGCGGTAGAGTCTATAGAGAGGCAAGGGGGTTTATTTTCTCCTAAGCCTCAATCAGGTGATGATCACTTACTTCCTAATTTAGATGATTGGAAAAAGATTGCCATCAGACATGCAGAAGAAAACCGGAGGTTGAAGGCTCAGATTGCCAGGCTCACGAGGAAGCGCCAGCGTATAGAGTGATCTCCATCAGTTCTTTTTCTCAGGATTTTAGATTGTATTTTCATCTTTTACTTGAGATCATTGAAACTTGTAATCCATTTTGGAGTTATTATAATAAAAAATTTAAGTATTTCAAAAGCTTTATTACTTTGATGTTTGCAATATGTCTATAAACTTTAAATCCCTTGAAATATTAAATAATGAAGTAAAAATAATCATATGCATTGCATATCATGCATCATATTGCACATATTTCTTGCATTTATTGTGCATATCCAGGTGTCTTACCAAGCTTCTTTACTTCATTAAGCAAGCTGACTCATCACTACAATACTCGGGCTAATTTTAAGAAGAAGATGGACAACTTAGAACAAGAGAATTGCGAGCTACACGAGGAAGTTTCTGCTTTAAAGGCCGGCATGGCCAATCTGACTACTCTAATGGAAGCTCTGGTGGCTGCTCATAAACAGCCACCGAGTGTTCAACCTCAACCAACAAGGGCAACTACTGAAGCTCCGACTGTTCCTGTATCTGCTACTCCGGTTGTTGTCCAGAATCGCATGCCTCAAGGTTATCCATGGGGAATGCCAGAGAATTTCACATCTGAAGGTTTCAATCTTGGTCCTCAAGATACTCCAGTGGTTCAGACTATTGTTACTCCAGCACCTCCGGTGGTGCATGTTGTTCCTGTTGCACCTCCTTGGGTGAATATGGTTTTGCTTGTTAATGATGATGTGTGTCGTCCTCTACCTCCACCGAGTGAAGACTTGGGTCTTTATGATAGAATGGATGATTTTCAAGAGCAGTTTGACAAGATGCAAAGAGAGATGAAGGCCCTTAGGGGAAAAGAGCTATTTGGCCAAAATATGAATGAGCTATGTTTGGTCTCGAACGTTAAGATGCTTGGTAAGTTCAAGGTCCCGAAATTTGAGGAGTATAAGGGCAACACTTGCCCTCGTGCTCATCTGGTGATGTACGTAAGGAAGATGTCTACCCATATTGATGATCAGCGTCTGCTAGTTCACTTTTTTCAGGATAGTTTGACTGGTGCTGCATTGAAGTGGTATATGAGTTTGGACAGCGCCAATATCCATACTTTTAATGATTTGGGAGAAGCATTCATCAAACAATACAAGTACAACATTGACATGGCGCCTGACTGTGACCAACTTAGGGCCATGGTTCAGAAAGATAGGGAATCGTTCAAAGAGTATGCACAGAGATGGCGTGAGGTAGCCGCCCAAGTGATTCCTCCCATGGAAGAGAAGTAAATGACTAGGATTTTCTTAAAAATGCTGGGTGCTTTCTACTACGAGAGGATGGTAGCAAGTGCGCCAAGTGACTTTACTGAGATGGTAGGAATGGGTATCCGCTTAGAAGAGGCTGTAAGAGAAGGCCGTTTGACGAAGAGTGAAGGATCCGAATGTGTAAAGAAGCCATCTTATGGGTTTACCAAGAAGAAAGAAGGATATGCAAATGTTGTTATACAAGAGAGGAGGGTAAACGCTCCTAGAAGGAATTATCAGCGTCATCATCAAGTCGCCTCAGTTACTCCTGTTATGAATGCCTCTCCAACTACCGTTGCTTATTAGAGACCGTCCCAGCAGGGGAATCAAGGGTATAATCAGATAAGGGAGAGTTATGACCCTATTCAAATGAGCTATACAGAGTTACTACCGGTAATGATTAAAAAAAAGTTGGTCCAGACACGACCACCTCCCGTCATACCATCACCATTTCCTTGGTATTACAAGGCAGACCAAACATGTGTTTTTCATCAGGGAGCACCAGGGCATAATGTTGAGAATTGTTATCCGTTGAAGAATGAGGTGCAGAAATTGGTAAAGTCCGGTGTTATATCTTTCAAGGACATAGGACCTAATGTGAAAGATAATCCTCTACCCAAGCACGGGGGAGTGAATGCTGTGAATATGGTGTCCGGTTGTCCAGGCAACTTCTGGATTTTTTATATTAATCAGGTTAGAGGAGATTTGGTGAAAATGCACACAGACCTCTGTGAATTTATCTACTATACGCATGACCATTATGGTTGTGCTATTTGCAGTACAAACATACAGGGTTGCGAGAAGATAAAGGCTGATTTACCGGAGATGATGGATGAGGGCCTCAGCCATATAATCAGGCCTAGGGCAGAGTATGAAGAGGAAGTGAACATGGTTTCCGGATGTCCGGGTGAATTCAGAATTTTGGATGTGGAGGATATGAATGAGGATCTCGTGCAGTTGCATGCTACCTTCTACCATACGACTGGTCAGGTGGGACACCAATATGGATCTCTCCTAGTTTATTGTCGAGATCCCCGAGGATGTTCAATCGTGAAGAAGGGTGTTTAGTTGTTGTTAGACAATGGAACTATCAAAATTACAGGTCAGAGGGATGATTATCATGAGGTTGATATGGGTAATGTTTTTTTAACTGTTGTACCCCAAAATTTTCCCTCTCATTTTACTTAATATATGTCCATTGAGATCTTCAATTTGCTCAAGGTTGCCCAAGAGTGGACCAGACAAACTCTCTCCTAAGGCAGTATACCTCAAATTAGGGTTTCATTCTTCATCAAGATGGGTGAACCACACAGGTCCAAAATGCTTTCCATGGTCCTAATATGTCCCCAAGATCATCCATGCCAAGTTTCATGCCTTGCACAAGAAGTTTGCTCAATCAACTGCTGAGATGCTTGAGAATCGACTATTCTAGGTCAAAAGTCAATTGTGGCCCACATACAGTCAAACTTCAAGATTTTTGGTCAAAATTATAATTTTGAAGTGATATACATCATTTGATCAAGGTTTGATCATTATTCCTCAAGGAATGCTCCAAATTCATCAAAACCCAAAAGTTGCTAAATTAGGGTTTTGCAGGAAAAGTCAACCCAATTTTGACCAAGCATAACTTCTTCATACTTTATTGAAAAATTTCCATTAAGGGATCATTTTGAAGAGGATGCAATTCCCTACAATTCATCTTCATCTCTAAAGTTCAAAATATGCACTCATAAAAAGATATGAATTTTGACATTATAGGTCCTTTTGAAAAGTCAACAAAAACACCTTTTGGGTCAAAGCTTCATACATAAACATGGAAGATCCAATTGAGAGGAAACCAAAAGGTTTATTTAGAGGACATCCTAAGATTTCTAAAAAGTCCAATAACACCCTCCTAGGGTCAAAATTGATAGAGTTGTGCATTGTCAAAGTTGGCAATTTTTGGAAAATTGTCAAAAGTCAACATTGATCAAATTTGCATTTTTTCCAAAGGGGCCCATGTTTTCTTGTTTGAAACATGTTTCTAATATGACCCACGACCCTTGAGCTTTTCCACCTATTATTTTATTATTTTTATCATTTATTTTGATTATTTATTCATTTAAACCAAAATAAATCAAATTAAATGGTAATATAATAAAAGCAAATCAAATCTTGGGATTTTTGTGCATATTATGAGTCCATATACAGCTAGCATAGCATGTAATTCGTGCAAGGATGATTTAGATTGAAAAAGTCATGATTGGAGCTATTTTGGAAAGAAATCATACAAGGCCAAAATCAAATCAAATCTTCAAAATTCCTCAAGATACCATGAGATTTCATCCATTATTTTTTACCTAAATTCCTCCTATATATAAACACAACACCCTCATACACTAGGGAGCACGAAATTGGCTGCCCAAGAACACTCTCTAAAAACCTCAAATTCTGTCAAAACCGAAGATCCAGCCACTTTCAGTCCAAGCCATCAATTACAAATCATTCCTGAGGTATCTAAGGGTAAGAATAGGTCGAAAGTCATGGCCATTGATGCTTGAAACAAGCATAATCATCTTCTATGATTTTATTTTCTTTCAAACATTCATATAATTAATTTCATGCATTGCTAATTTTTATTAACTGTTCAAATGAGTTCTTGTTGTTACGTAGAACAGGTTTGAATCACAAACAATAGCTTGGCTTGGTGGATGAGGCGCCTAACTGTGACCCAAGGGGCATGGGTTCATCACCCACCCCATGCATTTTTTACTTTTTTGACTATTTTCTTTTCTAACCCTTTTCATTTATTTATTTTTCACTTGATTTGTTTTCTATCATTAATTTAATTAACATATAAAATCACAAAAAAATCATTAAATATTAGTTTTAGGCTTTTAATTAATTAAAATAATTTTTGACATAAAAGTTGTTTTGATTTAATCAATATTGATTTTATTTCATAATTAACCTGTAACTTAATCAGAGTTAGGTTTTTAATTATTAATTCACACATTTATTATTTTCCTAACAATTTACTGTAGATTCAGTACATCACTATTCCATGCGTCCATCATACGCTCACAAATCCTACCCTTTGGATCATCCATTGGTCCATATTCAACGTCCAACCACAGCAGCCCATGGTGCACTCTCTGAAGCTAATCCACATGGGATCACACGCAAGGACATGGGCCAACCAATTTGGGCCTAACAATTTGGCAATTCACCCCCCAGTCTGCATTCTACCACACATGCCCAATCTTTTCTTTTTTATTTTATTTCAATTATTTTTATTGTTTTAATTTATTTATTTAATTTATTTTCCAAAAATCATTTTTAATCAAAGCATAAAAATCAGAAAATCACAAACAATATTAGGTTTAGTCTTTTTTTTCATAAAATATTTAATTGCATTAATTAGTTTAATTAGGTAAACTTAAATCTTTTTTTTCATAATTAAAATCAAATAGAAATTAGGTTTAATTCTTAATTTTAATTCCTTCTCAAAATAAAAACACAAAAATAGGTTAATTGTTTTTTTTCATTAATTTAATGATTTTTCATAATTAAAACTTAATTAGTGATTAGGATATTTTGCAATTTATTCTTTATTTCCTTAAATAAAAATGACAAAAAAATGATTTTTTTTCTTTAATTAAATTCAATTTGGTTGTCAAGGGTCAAAACCCTAATTTCTCGCATTTACGTTTATCGTACGTACTTTTCATTATATTTTTGTAATTGCTCCGAGGTTGTAATAGTCTTTTAAACTAGGGTTTTATTTACTGTTTAATTTCCCCCCAAGTTTTGGTTATGTAATCCCCATTCCCCGAAGCCTTGTAATAATTAGATTTACTTTTCCGCTTTTAATTTCCACAACTATCAAACTGCTAGATGTATGCCTAGGATTGTATGCGAAAGACAATTTGCATGGAAAATTAAAACGGTAGATCACCTAATGTGCAAAGATTAAATAACTGAAACAAATCATATGCACATATTCACTCCTAGAGTTTACCTCACTTCGGTTTCCTTCGGTAAACAATCATTAAGCATAGGAGATTTTAGTGGTCGCCCTCCAGTCTAAAGAGATCAAAGTGTCTCATTCAAATGTTGCCTCGGAAATGTTTCCTCGGAAATGTTTCCTCAGAAAGATCTTAAGACTTTAGGGTTACTACTAAAGTTTTCTAACCATTACTTTAGTGATTGTACTCGTCCCTTTCGAATGTCCCTTACAACTCCAACGATGGTACTACCTGCTCCTTAATAGTGGGATAGCGCTGTCTAAAGGAAATAGAACGAACAATCCCTTTTTCGAGTAGGTAGAATCTTAAGTACTTGCTCAACAAAAACTGTTTCACACAAACACCTTTTTAAAACAAACTTCGTCACATCCTTGAGGGTTGATACAAGGGTTATCACGAAGTAAAACATTTTCAAGACAAACACACACAAGCAATTTGAAAAATGAGCAAGTACCTAAGAGCCCGTAGATAACTACGGACAAAAAGGGTGCTAACACCTTCCCTTTCTATAATCTACCCCCCGTACTCAGAATATCTCGAAAAAAGGTTTTTTCTGTTCTTTTTCCTTTTCCATGATTGGATGAAATAAAATTCGGTGGCGACTCTTGCTTACCGCGACATTTTGCAAACAAAAAACGCAAAATACAAACCAGTATTAACAGTCAGTTCTGCCACCGTATCACAGATATGGCGACTCTACTGGGGACTAAAATAAAGTGGGGTTTACCTTAGGATCTAGGTCATTACAAAATTGCTTCTCTTGATTGTCTTGATTGCTTTACTTTTGAGGGTTTTGTTTGGGGTTACTATAGATCCTACACCCGGATCTGGGGGAACTCATTAGGTAAACAGCAATAGATCATGGATATTGTACGGCATAGACCGATATGGTTTAAGCGATGGTTGTGTTAGTGTGGCACTTTGGTTGGTACCGGTATCCTTCATGGGGAAACGAGGAGAATACGAGGCCTCCGCGTGGTGTCTTGAAGCACTAACAGACCTTAGAACCTTAGTTGAACAACATGGCCATTAGAAAGTAGTGAGATAGCCGACCTCAGTGTAGAATTGAGAACTGGTTGATACTCGATGCTACACTCATTGAGATCAGACTTTCGGGATATTTTGTCTGCAAGAAAAGATTGAGAGCTGAAACAATGCCCGATAAAGAATGGTCAGTGATATTGAGAATCTCTAGAACCCGGTTACTTTTTAGGACAGATTTGAACCAACTAAACTTCAAGAGGGTACTACCTTTAACCTCATGCAAGCCTTAAACCTAAGGACTTTATGTGATTTGACTGTGCTTGCTATACCTGTGTTTGCTATACCTGTGGTTTATCATGACACCGTGCATCATAACATGGCATCCATGGTTATTGCACTAACCATTTCAAAGACCAGGGGAATTTATCTTTGTTCTGTTTTGCAGATTATGGCTCCCGTTCGTAGAAATACCATCTGAATCAGCTTTGTGAAGATACCTTCCCAACTCAAAGAGCTAGCATCAAGGGTTTTTTAAACTTCTACGTTCACTAAGAGACATGGTCAACTTCTCAACCTGGTTACTTCAAACTTTGATGAAAAGATGATGAGTGTACTCTTTCAGTTCTTTGATCCCAAGCACCACTGCTTCACCTTTCCAGACTATCAGTTGGTTCCTACCTTGGAATAATTATCTCAGCTATTGGATATACCTATTCTTAAACAAGTACCCTTCACAGGTCTAGAAGAAGTTCCTAAGCCAGAAGTCATTGCCTCGGCTTTGCACCTGAAACGGGACGACGTGGTATCCAATTGGGAAACTAGAAGCGGAGTCAAGGGTTTTCTAGCTAAGTTTCTGTTAGACAAAGCCCAGTTGTTTTGGGATAATATGGACTTTCAGGCTTTTGAGAAGGTCTTGGCTCTTCTTATCTATGGTTTAGTTATCCTTCCTAATTCTGACTCATTCATAGATGTGAATTCTATCAATATCTTTCTCTCTCGCAACCCGGTGCCTACTTTGCTTGGAGATATTTTGCACACTCTCCATACTCGTACCATGAGGAGAAGAGGGATTCTTATGTGCTGCACGCCATTCCTGTCGAGGTGGTTTATTTCTCACCTCCCTAAGTCCGTACTGAAGAATGAAGAAGGTCTGGTTTGGTCACAAAGAATAATGTCACTCGCCCATACGAATATTCTTTGGTGTTCTCGATCTACGGAAAACATTGCTATCATTGACCGCTGCGGGGAGTACCCTAATGTCCCACTGTTTGGTATCAGAGGGGGTATAACCTACAGTCCTTGTTTAGCTCTGCGACAATTTGGTCACGGTCGAAGGGATGGTCCCCATGAGTTACTAATCGAAGGCATCGTGTTCAACTATGAGGAGGATATTCAAGAGTATCGCCGGAGGTTCACACGAGCCTGGGGCATGGTAAACAGATCTGGCGTCAAGACTTTGGGGCCAAAAACTTCCATTCGTATGGAACCTTACCTCCAATGGGTACGAGCTCGTGCCCAGAAGCTTATGATGCCCTATGTGTCTGTTTTACCAGTGATTGTGGAACCCACTACTGAAGAAGGCATTTCTTACACGGTTCTCTATCCTTACATGCCCACTGATCTTGGGGAATTACAGAGGTCTTAGATTCAGATGATGAAGGAGAGGGATACTTACAGGGATCAGTTCCATGCTCAGGAGAGGAAGGTCTTAGAGCTCACAAAGCAACTGCATGAGGAAAAAGGACTGAATGATTATCTTGGTGCAATGAGGAAGCATCCATGGGAATTTTGATGTCTTTTATAGTTTTAGATTTGTTTATTTTTTATTGTAACGCCTAAAAGACATTTGAACTTCAAATTCGGCTAATAAAGTTTTGTTTATTTTTGGTTTTCAAATTTAAATTTCCCAAAGTCTTTGAAATCATTTCATGCGCATACTATTATTATACACATCATTGCAGGTACCATTACAGGTTTCTCATCTTCTTCGCTGTTTATTTCAGCATAAATGTCTTCCGAACAAAGCATTAAGGACCTTCAGACACAGAACGCCCAGTTTCAACAAATGTTCATCAGTCTGGCAAAGGGGCAGGAGGATCTGAAAGCCCTCATTCTGAAAGAGAAGAAGAAAAAGAAGAAGGCTGCTGGTATTCTGAATATGGGCAGAAGGTTTGGAGAGAGGTTGAAGCGACAAGTCGACCTGACCTCTTCATCTAAGGAAGGGGAGAATCAAGAAGAAGAGAAAGACCCCAGTCCTGCAGTGTCTGACAATGATACTGATTACAATGATGAGCAATATCCTCCTACTGAGGATAGATACAAACAATTGGAAGACCGTCTGAGTGCCATGGAAGTTCAGAGGATACCTGGGCTGGATTTCGAGGAATTGGGATTAGTGTCGGAAGTGGTCATCCCGCAAAAGCTCAAAGCCCTAGTTTTTGCTAAGTATGATGGTGTGTCCTGCCCAAAACTCCATCTTCGGCCTTATGTTAGAAAGATCCATCCCCACACTGCTGATAGAAATTTGTGGGTTCATTTCTTTCAAGATAGTCTGTCAGGGACTCAGCTTGAATGGTTCTACCAGCTAGAGGGAACAAATATCTGAAACTGGGAAGATCTGGTTGCTGCTTTCTACAAGCAGTATCAATATAATGCCGACCTTACTCCCACTCGTACTCAACTCCAGAGTATGTCCATGAGTGCAGGTGAAGGTTTTAAAGATTATGCACAAAAATGGAGAGACTTGGCTGGGATAGTTCAACCCCCGTTGTCTGATAGGGAGTTGGTGGATATGTTCCTTGGTACGTTGTCTGGTCCTTTCTTCAATCACTTGATTGGTAGCTCCTCGGCTGGTTTCATCGGGCTGATATTGACTGAAGAAAGAGTAGAAGTTGGGATCTGGAGTGGCAAGATCCAGAAAAATACCTCTTCGAGTATAGAGAAGAAGTCATTTGGTGGAAAGAGGTAAGCCAATGTTGTGCACGGCCAGAAGGGGCGTAGCAAGGCAGACTACCACCAATCTGTGGGGGCAGTGTTGATCTCTAATTCAGCACGCACACAACAACCACAACAACGCAATAACCAGCCAAGCGTGGAAAGACCCCAAAGGCAGTTCACCCAAATCAACATGCCACTGTCACAAGCATTGCAACACATGTTGAAGATGAAGCTGATTACGGTGATAAACCCTCATCCGAACCCGAAGACTTCCTCTCCTAACTATAATCTGGAGGCAAGGTGTGCTTATCATTTTGACAACCCGGGGCACGATACGAACGATTGTTGGGCACTAAAATACAAGATTCGGAATATGATTGATGCCAAGGAGATCAAATTCGACCCTCCTGAGACTCCCAACGTGATCACTGCTCCCTTTCCAAAACATGCCTAGGATTGAAAGCATTTTTGTTCATTTAAATTCTGAAGTTGTATTTTCTTTGCTTATTCGAATAATTATTGTCATGACAAACTTTATTATTTCATCAATGCATTAAACATGTCTATCTTGAATTAATTTGTTTTCATTATGCTTAAATTTCTTTATATTTCCTTTTCGTGATATTCAACTCTCGACTAAAAAACTGTAAGCCTTTAGAGGGAGGATGACGAAAACAATACCACAATCTCTATAGTATGCTTTTGAACAGACCTTGTTGATGATGTACAGGCGTTGTTTCAAATCCTAAACAGTGGAGTTATAAGGAAGATAATCCCTAGTCAACCCCTTCGAGCCAAAGAAGTAGGAGTTTTTCTTTTCACACATATTAAAACCCTTAATCATAACCTGGGGCAGGGTAGTTTTCTCAGTTAATTCAGAGGCGCGGTCACAATCTGCCACTTCGTACACAATGAGTGGCATCAAAGACGTCCTTCCGAAACAAAATACGGTGATGGTTCCCTATAATCATCAAGACAGGCACTCATTATCTCTCGAAATAAAAGCCCATTAAGTCAAAACCTATGAAGGAGACTTAAGAAAAAACACTGGGGCATCTCGCTGACTGTAATCACAAAAAGAAATAGTTCAGGAAAAAGACAGGGATAATAAAATCAAAATGAAAGAGGTCCTACAAACCCTCAACAAAAAAGGAAATGACTGCCTATTCAAAATAATCTGTCAGTACCCGAACCATCACTGGAATATCAGAGAAAAGACTCAAACGGGATCTAAATGCACAATTAGCTGAGTTTAGGATCGAAGAACATCACGAAGAACGGGTGGGTAAAAATAAAATTTGAGCCTTTATCCTTTGTTTCTTAAACCGTGAACCAGGCCACGTTATAACCCTTAAAAGTCCTAGCTGAAGTATGAGTTAGTTCGAAATATACTGTTACAAAAGGTATCCTGACTCCTGAAGGTCCGTTACAAATCTTGAGTTGATATCACATCTTTGCAAAATTCTATTTTTTCTATAAAAAAAACTGCGTTTTTAAAACTTCAAGACAAACGTAAGTTTGCATTCTTAAAATAACATTGTTTGCATATGACTATTTGTTCAGCAGCAGAGAAATTCGCATGACGAATATCTAGTGAACAAAAACCTTCTCAATAAAAAGGATCACTTCAAGTGGAAAAACACTTCCAACCAAGGGGCACGACATGATCATTGTCCATCGTCTGGGGAAGTCAAGTCAAGATTTAAGGAATCTCTCTAAGATGCCAAATAGCCAGAGGCAGATCTCCATCTGATTCACTTGGGGGCATTGGGCATGAATTCCAGCAACGAATCATGTACGATCAAACAAACATCTTCTGGTAGTGTGGCAACATAACACTACCGACAGTGACAACTCCCTACACCCTGAGAGCGTGGACATAGTCAAAAAATACTGCGCATGAACAAAGACCCGCTAGGTTGACTGGCCTAGGCAAAAATAAGGTCATCCTAGCGAACCAAAAGGGTTCGGGAAAAAATTAGGAATAAAAATAAAAAAGATTTGTACACCCGATAAGTCGAAAACCTGAAAAGGCGGCTTGGGCAAGAAAGGGTATCCCGGTGGACTGAAAATCTGAAAAGACAGTCCAGGAAAAAGTTAGGGATTAAAGCGTACGACTATGTCCCGTTATCTTATCACTTGCCTATCAGTAGAAGACTTATCATTCCAATCGGCAGTTGCCAAGCACCTCATAAGTTGGGATAACACTCAATCCACAAGGCCTCCGCAGGCACTTTCTCCATCAGATACAGGGGCAGAAAAGTCCTGATGCAAAGTCATTGTCGTATCCTCAGCATATAACCTTTTGACATCTACACTCCCCATAGAGTAGAGGCAACTAAAGCTTTAACATCGGCTTCCCCAAACAGGAGCTACGTTCCCCAGCAAAGTTCCTTCAGAGAATCGTCATCTATATTCCCCGGCCGAATTTCATAATCGCAAGCGGTTCGTAAAGTTGTCTCTCAAGCAGAGTTTATTTCTCTAAATATAGAAGCTCAATCCCTAAAAGAGTTTATTCCTCCGGCTACGGAAGTTCATCCCCCAGCGGAGTTTATCTCTCCGAATCGGCAAGATCTTCCAGCAAAGCATCTCCTCTCTCAAACAGAGTTATTCCCCCACAGAGTTGTTCTCAAGCAGAGTCTCTCCTTGGCAGAATATCCGTAAACAAGGGGCAAATCCCCAACATAGTCATCTTCGGTTCACCATCCCCAACGGAAGTAGAAGAACCACTTTTTCTATGACGGTCAGGAACTCAATTTCCGTTACTCTCCAACAGCGGTCAGGGATTTATTTTCCCACTCGGATATGTCACAATAGTATTTCATGTTTATATATCATGACGTGCACATACACATTGCATACAGCATAGTCTCATTTATTTTGAGAACATCATCATACAATTCATTTCATGCATCATATACGATTAATCATGTACCTTTTCAGGAAAAATGGTTATCATCAATAACTTCCAGCAAGTTCAAGATTAGCTCCTGAAACTAGACAGAGTAATTATCTGCACGATCAAATGCAGCTTTACGCGGGTTCGTCACGAAGCAATCTTACACGGGTTTCTCCTAAATGCAGCTTCACACGAATTTATCCTGAAAAATCTTACACGGGTCCTTTCTCATACATTTCCTTCTGAATTTTCACACGAACTTATCACAAAGTAACCTTACCCAGGTTCCTTCTGAAGTTTTACACGAACTTATCACAAAGTATCCTTACCCAGGTTCCTCCTAAAGTTTTACACGAACTTATCCCAAAGTAACCTCACCCAGGTTCCTTCTGAAGTTTTACACGAACTTATCACAAAGTAGCCTTACCCAGGTTCCTCTTGAAGTTTTACACGAACTTATCCCAAGTTAACCTTACCCAGGTCCCTTCTGAAGTTTTACACGAACTTATCACAAAGTAACCTTACCCAGGTTCCTCTTGAAGTTTTACATAGACTTAGCCCAAAGTAACCTTACTCAGGTTCCTGCCGAAGTTTTACACGGACTTAACCCGAAGTAGCCCTACCCAGGTTCCTCCTAAAGCCCTACACTGACTCGTCACAAGCAACCTTACCCAGGTTCCTTCTGAAGTTTCACTCAGACTTATGCTTACAAAGCAACCTTACCCAGGTTCCTTCTCGGTTCAGATGCAGTTTTACCCAAACTCCTCACAAAGCAACCTTACCCAGGTTCCTTCTCGGTTCAAATGCAGTTTTACCCAAACTCCTCACGAAACAACCTTACCCAAGTTCCTTCCCATAAGCCCTACTATCCAGGTTCCTTATCATAACCTTACCATCCAGGTTTCTTTTCTCTTATCTCTAGACGGCAGTCCACAACACTGTAAGACCTGGACCTGATCAAACACGATCGATTTCACCTTTCCCCAGTAGGTTGTGATGCAGCCTATACACTGACCAAGATATGCAGTTCTCCTCCATATTTAATTCCCCAGTAGAGTAACGGACAATTGAAGCTCCTAAAATTCTATTTCTCCTAAGATAGATACCAACATTCCTCAACAGATTCCTCCTCAACGATAGGAGCAGGGATTCTCATCAAAGGAATATCTCAGGAAATCCACATTATCTAGATGTCATCTTTAAGTCCATCTCCGATGATTCTACGTCACATCCAGGATGGCATCTTTAAGCACATCTCCGACAATCTTCTATCATCAACCCTCAAATGGCATTTATAATCCCATTCCCGATATCACAAATCAAGTGCCACTTCATGCGAGTGCAAATTTCTGGTCACTCTAGTGTTCAATCATCTTCCACCTTTAGATCATGAAAGGCAGGCTAGCCAATCTACATCCTCAGGTTTAAGAAGATTGAATAGGGGCAGTTGTTGTACCCCAAAATTTACCCTCTCATTTTACTCAACACATGTCCATTGAGATCTTCAATTTGCTCAAGGTTGCCCAAGAGTGGACCAGACAAACTCTCTCCTAAGGCAGTATACCTCAAATTAAGGTTTCATTCTTCATCAAGATGAGTGAACCACAAAGGTCCCAAATGCTTTCCAAGGTCCTAATACATCCTCAAGATCATCCATGCCAAGTATCATGCTTTGCACAAGAAGTTTGCTCAGTCAACTGCTCAGATGCTTAAGAATCGATTGTACTAGGTCAAAAGTCAATTGTGGCCCACATACAGTCAAACTTCAAGATTTTTGGTCAACATTATCATTTTGAAGTGATATACATCATTTGATCAAGGGTTGATCATGATTCCTCAAGGAATGCTCCAAATTCATCAAAACCCAAAAGTTGCTAAATTAGGGTTTTGCAGGAAAAGTCAACCCAACTTTGACCAAGCATAACTTCTTCATACTTTATCAGAAATTTTCCATCCAAGGATCATTTTGAAGAGGATGCAATTCCCTATAATTCACCTCCAGCGCTCAAGTTCAAAACTTGCACTCATAAAAAGATATGAATTTTGACATTATAGGTCCTTTTGAAAAGTCAACAAAAACACCTTTTGGGTCAAAGCTTCATACATGAACATGGAAGATACAATTGAGATTAAACCAAAAGTTTTGTTAAGAGGACATCGTAAGCTTTCTAAAAAGTCAAAGAACATCCTCCTAGGATCACAATTGAGAGAGTTGTGCATTGTCAAAGTTGGCAATTTTTGGAAAATTGTCAAAAGTCAACATTGATCAAATTTGCATTTTTTCCAAAAGGGCCCATGTTTTCTTGTTTGAAACATGTTTCTAATAGGACCTATGACTCTTGATCTTTTCCACCTATTATTTTATTATTTTTATCATTTATTTTGATTTTTTATTCATTTAAACCAAAATAAATCAAATTAAATGGTAAAATAATAAAAGCAAATCAAATCTTGGGATTTTTATGCATATTATGAGTCCATATACAGCTAGCATGGCATGTAATTCGTGCAAGGATGATTTAGATTGAAAAAGTCATGATTGGAGCTATTTTGGAAAGAAATCATACAAGGCCAAAATCAAATCAAATCTTCATAATTCCTCAAGATACCATGAGATTTCTTCCATTATTTTTGACCTAAATTCCTCCTCTATATAAACACAACACCCTCATACATTAGGGAGCACGAAATTGGCTGCCCAAGAACACTCTCTAAAAACCTCAAATTCTGTCAAAACCGAAGATCCAGCCACTTTCAGTCCAAGCCATCAATTACAAATCATTCCTGAGGTATCTAAGGGTAAGAATAGGTCGAAAGTCATGGCCATTGATGCTTGAAACAAGCATACTCATCATCTCTGATTTGCTTTTCTTTCAAACATTTATATAATTAATTTCATGCATTGCTAATGTTTATTACCTGTCCAAATGAGTTATTGTTGTTACGTAGAACATGTTTGAATCACAAACAATAGTTTGGCTTGGTGGATGAGGCGCCTAACTGTGACCCAAGGGGCATGGGTTCATCACCCACCCCATGCATTTTTCACTTTTTTGACAATTTTCTTTTCTAACCCTTTTCATTTATTTATTTTTCACTTGATTTGTTTTCTATCATTAATTTAATTAACATATAAAATCACAAAAAAATCATAAATATTAGTTTTAGGCTTTTAATTAATTAAAATAATTTTTGACATAAAAGTTATTTTGATTTAATCAATATTGATTTTATTTCATAATTAACCTGTAAATTAATCAGAGTTAGGTTTTTAATTATTAATTCACACTTTTATTATTTTCCTAACAATTTACTGCAGATTCAGTACATCACCATTCCATGCGTCCATCATACGCTCACAAATCCTACCCTTTGGATCATCCCTTGGTCCAGATCCAGCGTCCAACCACATCAGTCCATGGTGCACTCTCTGAAGTTAATCCACATGCGATCACACGCAAGGAACATGGGCCAACCAATTTGGGCCTAACAATTTGGCAATGCACTCCCCAGTCTGCATTCTACCACACATGCCCAATCTTTTCTTTTTTATTTTATTTCAATTCTTTTTATTGTTTTAATTTTTTTATTTAATTTATTTTCCAAAAATCATTTTTAATCAAAACATAAAAATCAGAAAATCACAAACAATATTAGGTTTAGTCTTTTTTTTCATAAAATATTTAATTGCATTAATTAGGTTAATTAGGTTAACTTAAATATTTTTTCTCATAATTAAAATCAAATAGAAATTAGGTTTAATTCTTAATTTTAATTCCTTCTCAAAATAAAAACACAAAAATAGGTTAATTGTTTTTTTCATTAATTTAATGATTTTTCATAATTAAAACTTAATTAGTGATTAGGATATTTTGCAATTTATTCTTTATTTCCTTAAATAAAAATGACAGAAAAATGATTTTTTTCTTTAATTAAATTTAATCTGGTTGTCAAGGGTCAAAACCCTAATTTCTCGCATTTACGTTTGTCGTACGTACTTTTCATTATATTTTTGTAATTGCTCCGAGGTTGTAATAGTCTTTTAAACTAGGGTTTTATTTACTGTTTAATTTCCCCCCAAGTTTTGGTTATGTAATCCCCATTCCCCGAAGCCTTTTTAATAATTAGATTTACTTTTCCACTTTTAATTTCCATAACTATCAGACTGTTAGATGTATGCCTAGGATTGTATGCGAAAGACAATTTGCATGGAAAATTAAAACGGTAGATCACCTAATGTGCAAAGATTAAATAACTGAAACAAATCATATGCACATATTCACTCCTAGGGTTTACCTCACTTCGGTTGCCTTCGGTAAACAATCATTAAGCATAGGAGATTTTAGTGGTCCCCTCCAGTCTAAAGAGATCAAAGTGTCTCATTCGAATGTTGCCTCGGAAATGTTTCCTCGGATAGATCTTAAGACTTTAGGGTTACAACTAATGTTTTCTAACCATTGCTTTAGTGATTGTACTCGTCTCTTTCTAATGTCCCTTACAACTCCAACGACGGTGCTACCTGCTCCTTAATAGTGGGATAGCGCTGTCTAAAGGAAATAGAACGAACAATACCTTTTTCAAGTAGGTAGAATCTTAAGTACTTGCTCAACAAAAACTGTTTCACACAAACACCTTTTCAAAACAAATTTTCAAAACAAACTTCGTCACATCCTTGAGGACTGATACAAGGGTCATCACGAAGTAAAACATTTTCAAGACAAACACACACAAGCAATTTGAAAAATAAGCAAGTACCTAAGATCCCGTAGATAACAACAGACGGAAAGGGTGCTAACACCTTCCCTTTCTATAATCTACCCCCCATACTCAGAATATCTCAAAAAAAGGTTTTTTTTGTTCTTTTTCCTTTTCCATGATTGGATGAAATAAAAGTCGGTGGCGAGTCTTGCTTACCGCGACATTTTGCGAATAAAAAATGCAAAACGCAAACCAGTATTAACAGTCGGTTTTTCCACCGTATCACATTAACGGAAGAAGAGTCAGATGAAGAGTATGCCTCCGCATATGAGTATTTCTCTTCAGACGAAGATTTTTTTTCCAGAAATGACTTATTGATAACTGATTGTATTGAAGAAGGGGTAAATGTCATCGTGCCTTATTTTGGTGCACCCGCCCATTTTGAAGTGGAGTATCATAGCAAGCCAGGTGTTACCCCATTGGTGATTGGTTTACCAGGTCCTATCCCCTACAAATTAAATAAGGTTGTGCCTTACAAATACAAAGCTATAATCTTATAAGATGGAGTGGAAGTTCCCATCCATCCAATTCCTGATATTGGAAATATAGCTGAAAATAGTAGGGTGATCGTAGCGGTCGTGTGTTTGCGCCGGTTGTTCAGAGAGATGTTGTTGCTGGAAAGAAAATTGCTGAGAATAATGAACCTAAGAAGGCTACGGGTGAGACTTATGGAGCTATGATAGAGAAAGAAGTTGATGATATTTTAACGATAATTAAGATGAGCGACTACAGAATTGTAGATCAGCTACTGCAGACTCCTTCAAAGATATTTATCTTAACTTTATTAATGAACTCCTCTGCTCATAGAGAATCCTTGATGAGGGTATTGGACAAAGCTTTTGTGGAGAGTGATATGCCAATAGATCAATTCAGCAACGTAATAGAAAACCTTGGCATTATGGAGCATGGGACTTTTCTTGGACTTAGGATTAGAAACATTGGCCTATCTTGGAGACCTTGTGATCTTATCTGGTTATTTTTGTCAGGAGCTCTTGAGGTTTACCTCAAGACATTGGGTTGTTTGTTTGTTTTGTGTGTAGGTTATTGTGATTACACCCTTTATTTGTAATCTGGAATTCACCCGTATACAGTCGTTACTCTGCCCAATTTTTAGGAAAACTTAATACACTTGAAGTTTGGTTCTCTCAAGAGGTCTAGTATTTTTGCTTGCTTGGTTTCAATCCAAAGAATGAGAATTCTATCTTGGCTCATAATGCCAAGTATTGGCTTCTTGTTGGTTAGATGGTTCTTATCCCTAGCTTTTACCTTATGCTTTAGGATATCCTCTTCTTCTCCTCACATCTTCTTTAATTTCAAAAATCTTCTCCCTCCTTTTGAAAACCCTTCTTGTTTTAAACTTAAACCACTTTTATAATAAACTTGGAATTATGTCCATGCATTTTCAAAACATTTTCATAAATAAACTCCAATCAACTTAATAATACCTTGACATCTTTTTGTGAGAAGACTAAAAGTCAATCAATCTCATTTCAAACCATTTTTCCACTTTGGCTTTTTATCTTTAAAACTCTTATTAAAAGATTAAACTCTTGTAAATCCTTGTAGTGATGCAAACAACTATACTTCTACAATATGTAATGAAGAGAGATATTTTCCACTTGGGTGTTGAGTGAGGCATTATTGATTTTAAAATCTAAGCCATATCCTCCACTTTGAGATGATGAAAATTCTCCTTTCTCGTGATTGTGGGTAGTAGATGTGTTTTCCACACGGACAATGACGATGATGTTTTATCTTATAAAAATTAACCAACACATTTGGGTCTTAAATTTTTGAAAGAGGAACTACGTGTACCCTGATCCCCTATTGCATGAAAGGTGGTACGTAGGCACTAAAGGTTCGCAACCTCGACGGGTGCAAAAATCATAAAATATATATTTCTTTTCTCACCTCCATCATCCATTTTATATAACAGTTTTCATAGCCAAAATATACAGATTTTTACAAAGAGGCTCCTGCGGAGTACTGTAGATGTTTAGGGTGCTAATACCTCCCCTTTGCATAACCAACCCCCTTACCTTGAATCTTTCCCCCTCTTTTTGGGTTATTCTCTCTTTTCCCATTCCTTTGGAAACAATAAAGCGCGGTGGCAATTTTTATTTTGATTTGTATAAAGTCTAGTCAATCCAATGGCTTAGTTTTGAATATTTCTACCGCTACCCCATCCTTTTTGCTAATGACAAAGGGGGAGAAGATATATGTTTATGATTTATCTCTATCTCTTGTAGAAATTGTCAACATAATCTATTGATCAAGGAGAAGTATTGATCAAGGTGGAGTTATCGTTAATAGGGGGAGCATATTGCATTTTAAAGTTATCCAAAGCGATTTACATAACAAGTGTTTGTAATCATCAAAAGGGGGAGAATATGGAGTAATGCTTCAGCAAGTTTATATTTTGATGATTACAAACATCATGATCAAGGCAAAAGGCATTATCAAAAAGAAGAAGAAAAAGTATCTACTCAAAATGGACATTTGGCTTGCATGCTAAGTTACTCCTAAAGAAGACTTTGGTATTTGATCTTCATTATGGTACAAGACTCCAATTCAATATAGTATGTAACTATAGTGCTCAAAATATGTCTAATATTATGAATACATGTTTCATGGCTTTTAATATCACTAGAATTACATTTCACAGTCATTAAAAATGTTATTTCACTTTTTCATACAATGGGAACCGGTTACAGGTTTCTGGTAACCGATTACAAGCTTCTGCATTTCAAATATTTTAATGTTACATGCACTGGGTATCCGGTTACTGCATTCTGGTAACCGGTTACCACTTAAACGAATTTGAAAAATAAGACTGTTTTGAAATGTTGTTTGTTATTGCATTTGTCCATGAACCATTGCACTTATACATTCATTTAGAACATTTTGAAAGGGTGCAATACATGTATATAATTCAAATGGTTCTGAAGTAGAAACACACACAAAATAACGACAATCACAAACATACAATTCAACATTTTGTTTCTCATTTTAAAACAAGTGCATTGGTTAATATTTTGATCTCGCATGAAACTTTTACTCTTACATTTTCAAATAAATTATTAGAAAGTTTCATCATATTCATTGAGCACTTGTGTGATATATTCATTGAATTGTTGTCTTGAAAGAGAAGAGATCAAATACCAAGTATTGACATTGATTATCAACTTTCATATCTATTTCAAGAATTTGTTTCTAATCATTTTTTCAAAGTGATTGTGGTGTAACCTTGTTGTCCAGAATTTTTGGAAGCAAGAGAGTATTAAGGGAGGATTGTTCTCTTTTTAATTTGTATTGATTACCTTGTTTTTAGAATTGTTGGAAACAAGTGTGTGCATTAAAGAGGATTCTTCTTCTTGCGCTTAATGTTTACATCTTAAAGGATTTAAGAGACTTTGATCTCTCTATAGATTTCGTAGTAAGGAATCACCTTTGGTGTGATTAGGCTTGTACAATCATTTTAAACTATAGCAAAATCTCTTATGTGTTGGCAAGAGGACTAGAGTACTCTCGGACTGTGAGGGGAACCAGTATATATCTGGTGTTATTTATTTTTATGCATTTACCGCTTTCATATTCATACACAAACCAGAAAAATAAGAACATCATTTCATAAAAGAATAAAAATTTGCAATCCACTTTATTCAACTCTGTCTTAGGCACACTAAAAAACATACAGTCTGTCTAAAGGAAGTCGTCAGGGAAGGACGATTGTCAAAAGATGAAGGTTCTAGTGGAACAAAGAAATCATCATATGGGTTTTCTAAAAATAAAGAAGTAGAAATGAATGATGTTGTTCAAGAAAGAAGGATTAGACCTCCAAGAAGACGTCATCAGCATCAACAACATGTTGCTTCAGTAACTCTGGTCGTCAATATAGCTCCGACTGTTGTTTCCTATTAGAGGGCACCTCAACAAGGTAATCAGGGGCAAGATCAGAAGAGGGAAGCTTTTGATCCTATTTCGATGAGTTATACAAAATTGTTTTCGGCTTTGATTCAGAAGAACCTGGTGCAAACTAGGCCTCCCCCTGCTATACCTCTAACTTTGCCATGGTATTATAAAGCTGGTCAGACTTGTGCTTTTATTTAAGGATCCCTTGGGCACAATATTGGAAATTGTTATCCATTGAAGTCTGAAGTGCAGAAGATGGTAAGATCTGGTCTCCTGTAGTTTAAAGATATCGGTCCCAATGTGAAGGCTAATCCACTACCCAAGCATGAAGGTGGAGGTACTATGAATATGGTTTCTGGTTGTCCAGGAAAATTCAGAATCTTTGACACATGGTAAGAGGTCATTTGGTGAAGATGCATGCTTTACTATGTCAATACAGTCACTGAGTATGACCATAAAGCCTACTGGGTATGTAGAGAAAGCACTCGCGATTGTTCTGTGGTAGAAGGTCATTTACAAGAGATGTTGGATCAAGGCTTTATCCATATCATCAGGCCAAAGGCACAAGATGAGAATGATGTGAATATGGTTTATGAATTTCCCTGTGAATTCCAGATTTATGATGTAAATTATATGGATGATGATCTAGTGCAGTTGCATGCTAACTTTTGTTATATGGATGGTCAAGAGAGACATCATTATGGTTCCTGTCAGATTTGCTGTAGAGATTCATGTGGTTGTTCTATTGTGAAAAGAGGTATTCAACTGCTGTTAGACAAAGGTACTATCAGAGTCACAGGAAACAAAGATGATTATAATGAAGTTAATATGATTGAAGACTACTCTGTTGGTGCCATGTCTGATGATGAGTATGTTTCTACAGATGAATTATTTCCCTCTAATGAAAGTATGTTTTATGACAATTATGTGATTCCTGAGTATTCTGAAGAAGCAGGGGTGAATGTCATTGTGCCAAATTTTGATTTTCCCACTCTTGTAGAGATTGCATACCATAGCTAGCCTATTATTGCTCCCGTAGTTATTTGTCTGTCTAGTCCAATCCATATGAATCAGATAAAGTTGTGCCTTATAAGTACAATGCAACTATTCTAGAAGATAGTGTGGAAATTCCTATCCAAACTTTGTCCCATGTTGAGAATATTGCTAAAGCTAGTCAGGTAACTCGTAGTGGCCGTGTCTTCTCCCCTACCTTTCGAGGAGATGTTAATTCTGGTAAGAAGGTTGTTGATAATACTGAAACTAAGAAAGAAGTACGAGAATAAAGTGGCACCACCATAGAAAAGGATGTTGATGATCTGTTAAAAATCATCAAGATGAATGATTACAAGATTATCGATCAATTGTTGCATACTCCATCTAAGATCACCAATCTAGCTTTATTGATGAACTCATCCGCTCATCAGGAATCTCTGATAAGAGTGTTGGATTAGGCTTTTATTTAAAAGGATGTTTCTCTGGATCAGTTCAATGGTGTTATGGGGAATATTACGTCTTGTAACAATCTGAGTTTTTGTGATGCGGAATTGCCTGATGAAGGGAGAAACCATAACCTGGCCTACATATATCTATGAATTATAAGAATGACTCTTTTTCCAATGTGCTAATAGACAATGGATCTGATTTGAATGTTATACTAATAAGCACTATCATGAAGCTTAAATACTAGGGAACTCCTATGCGCCCTAGAGGCATTATCGTAAAAGCTTTTGATGGTTCGAGAAAATCAATCATTGGAGAGGTGGATTTACCTATTCACATAGGTCCACACTTATTCCAAATCACCTTTTAGGTTATAGATATTGTCCAGCCTATAGTTTTTTATGGGGACGACCCTGGATCCATGAAGCAGTAGCTGTTACTTCAACCTTGCATCAGAAACTGAAATTTGTCCGTGAAGGAAAGGTAGTTATTATGAACGGTGAGCAAGCTCTGTTGATATCTCATTTGTCTTCCTTTAGCATTGTAGAAGCTGATGAAGTCGTTATTGGAATTAGTTCCAAGATTTTCCTATTGATAATATAAGGAAGAATGAAGATTCTATCACCTCATTTAAGGATGCGTAATAGGTAGTGCAGAAGGGCCCTAGCAAGGTGTGGGGGCAGGTTATTAATCCACCTTTGAACAAGAATGGGACTAGTTTGGATTTCTCCATGAAGAATTAAGTTGTGAAGCCAATGTCCTCTTTGAGTAAATATCAAGACATCTTTCACAGTGTAGGATATCTCCATCCGACTACTCCAAAGATCAACGTTATTCTCTAAGATGAGCCAGAGCAAGAGATTCTGAACTTTATGACACATGGAGTTAGAACCCAGAATTAGATAACTGTTTATGTTCCTTTTTGCATTCACATTTCAAAGTAATTTGTTTTTTGTTTGTCTTTTCAAAAGTCTTTCACTCTTCCCTAGGTGGAAGTGATGTTGTATGGACGTGTCTTTTGCTTTGAATTTTAAGATCATTAGTAAATGTTGTTTTTGATTTCTAAATCTTGTCTTTATTTCCTGTTTTTTCTTGGAAAATGGTAATCATAAAAAAAAACCTTTCTAAATAAGTAATAACTGTAAATAATTTTTCATAATCACTTGTTACATGTGTCAGTTTTTAAAATCAATCATAAATCATATGTGCAAATTAATTAAAAAACATGTTGAGTGCAATGACCCTGCACCCTCTCCCAACTATGAATATCCTGTGTGTGTAGCTGAAGAAGAAGAATATGATGAAATCCCATAAGAGGTTTCAAGGTTGCTCGAGCGCGAGGAATATACCATTATGTCGTATAAAGAGCCGTTGGAGACGATTAACTTGGGTTTAGAAGAAGATTCGAAAGAAGTCAAGATTAGGGCACTGCTTCATCCTGATGTGAAGAGTAGGTTGATTTAGTTGTTGAAAGATTATGTGCATATCTTTTCCTGGTCTTACCAAGACATGCCTGGTTTGGACACTGATATTGTGGAACATTGTTTGCAGCTAAAGCCAAAATGTCCACCAATCAAGCAGAAGCTACGAAGAACTCGTCCTAACATGGCAGTGAAGATTAAAGAAGAGGTTTTGAAGTAGATTGATGTTGGTTTTCTTGTGTCATCAGTGTACCCTCAGTGGATGTCCAATATTGTTCCAATACCAAAGAAAGACGAAAAAGTCCACATGTGCATTGATTATAGAGATTTAAATAAAGCAAGTTTAAAAGATGATTTCCCATTGCCAATATTGATATGTTGGTTGATAGCACATCAAAATTCAAAGTGTTCTCGTTCATGGATAGATTTTCTGGATACAATCAAATTAAGATAGCTCTTGAGGACATGGAAAAAACAACGTTTATCACACTCTGAGGAATATTCTATTACAGAGTGATGCCTTTCGGGTTGAAGAACGTTGGTGAAACGTACCAGAGGGCTATGACACCCCTATTACATGATATGATGAATAAGGAAATTGAAGTATATGTTGATGATATGATCACCAAATCTCAGAATGAGAAATGGCATATGGAAGACATGTTGAAATTATTTCAGCGTTTGAGGAAGTATCGTCTCAGCTTGAATCCAAATAAGTGTACTTTTGGTGTTCGTTCAGAAAAGTTACTAGGTTTCATTGTCAGCCAAAAAGGAATTGAAGTTGATCCTGATAAAGTTAAGGCAATTCAAGAAATTCCTGCACCAAGAACTGAAAAGCAAGTTAGAGGCTTCCTTGGACGTTTAAAATGCATTTCCAGATTTATTTCCCCATATGACTGCAGCATGTGAACCAATCTTCAAGTTGTTAAAGAAAGATCAAGGTTTTGTATGGACGGATGATTTCCAAAGGGAATTTGAAAGCATTAAATATTATTTGCTTGAGCCTCCTATCTTGCTCCCTCCTGTTGAAGGAAGAATATTAATTATGTATCTGATTATGTTGGATAACTCCATGAGCTGTATTTTGGGACAACAAGATGAAACAGAAAGAAAAGAATATGCCATTTACTATTTGAGCAAAATTTCACTAACTGTGAGTCACGTTATTATATGATAGAAAAAACATGTTGTGATTTGGCCTGGGCGGAAAGGCGATTGCGGCAATATATGTTGAATCACATTACTTGGTTGATTTATAAATTGGATCCAATTAAGTATATTTTTGAAAAGCTTTCTCTTACTGGAAGAATTTCCCGTTGGAAGATGTTGTTGTATGAATATGATATTGAATACCGTATTCAGAAGGATATTAAAGGTACTTTGTTGGTAGAGTATCTTGCTCACCAACCGGTTGATGATTATCAGTCTGTTAAGTATGACTTCCCTGATGAGGATGTGATGTATTTGAAAGTTAAAGACTGTGATGAGCCTTTTCCTGAGGAAGGTCCAAATCCTAAGTCTCGGTGGGGTATGGTGTGTGATGGAGTTGTAAATGCTTATGGAAAAGGAATTGGTGTCATGATTATCACTCCCAATGGGTCACATATCCCTTTTACTGCAAGGTTAATATTTGATTATACCAATAACATCGCGGAGTATGAAGCTTATATGAAGATCTTGAAGAGGACATAGATATCAGAATCAAAGTTCTTGATGTATATGGTGATTCAACCGTGGTAATAAATCAGATCAAAAGAGAATGGGAGACTCGTCACACTGGATTAATTCCCTACAAATATTGTGTAAGAAGATTGTTACCTTTCTTCAATAAAGTTGAATTCCATCATATTCCCAGAGATGAAAATCATATGGCAGATGCTTTAGCCACTTTGGATTCCATGTACCAAGTAAATGCTTGGAACAATGTACCTCATATTACAATTCAACATCTTGATATACCAGGTCATGTTTTTCTACAGGTGGGACGTCAGCTAAAAAACCTTGGTATTATGATATCAAGCACTTCCTTCAGACTCAAGAATACCCATTTAGTGCATCTAACAAAGATAAAAACACATTGAGAATGTTGGCAGGTAGCTTTTTCCTCAATGAAGATGTGTTATACAAGAGAAACTATGACACGGTCTTGCTTATATGCGTGGATAGAAACGAAGCGGACATGTTAATGCATGAGATCCATGAAGGTTCCTTTGGTACCCATGCCAATGGACATTCGATGGAAAATAAGATGCTTAGGGCAGGTTACTATTGGCTGACAATGGAATCTGACTATTACAAATTTGCGAAGAAGTGCCATAAGTTCCATATTTATGCTGACAAGATTCATGTGCCTCCAACGCTTCTCAATTTTATTTCTTCCCAATGGCCTTTCCTATGTGGGGTATTGATATTATTGGAATGATTGAACCAAAGGCGTCAAATTGGACATCGTTTCATCTCAGTGACAATTGACTATTTCACCAAGTAGGTGGAAGCAACTTCTTATGTTAATGTCACCAAGCAGGTGGTAGTATACTTTATCAAGAACAATCTTATATGTTGGTATGGTGTGCCAAGTAGGATTATCACTGATAACGGCTCAAATTTGAATAATAAGTTGATGATAAAACTTTGTGAAGAATTCAAGATTGTCCATCACAACTCATCTCCTTACAGGCCTAACATGAATGGGGTTGTTGAAGTTGCTAATAAAAACATTAAGAAGATTATCCATAAGATGGTTGTTACCTATAAGGATTGGCATGAGATGCTCCCTTTTGCTTTGCATGGGTATCGTACATTCGTTCGCACTTCAACAGGGGAAACCTCGTTCTCTATTGTGTATGGTATGGAAGCAGTTCTCCCCGTTGAGGTTGAGATTCCCTCTTTGCATGTGATAATGGAAACCAAGTTATCAGATGCTGAATGGGTTTAGAACAAGTTTGATCAGTTGAATTTGATTGAATAAAAGAGAATGACGATCTTGTGTCATGGTAAGTTATATCAGGGAAGAAAGAAGAAAGCTTTTGATAAGAAGATCAAGCCTCGTGAATTTAGAGAAGGCGACCTCGTGCTCAGAAAGATCATGTATTTTAACATTGATTATAGGGGAAAGAGGACTCCCAATTATGAAGGCATATATGTTGTTAAGAAATCCTTCTCTAGCAGTGCATTAGTTCTTGAAACTATGGATGGCGAGGAGTTCCCACGTCCCATGAATGCAGACGCAGTCAAGAAATACTTTGCCTAAAGAAATAAAAAAACGTATCGCTAAGTTGAAAACCCGAAAGGGAGGCTTAGGCAAAAAAGAGCGTCTCGGTAGGCTGAAAACTTGAAAGGTCGGTCTAGGCAAAAGTTAGAGACATAAACAGAATAAGTTTTCGTGGTAGGTTTAAAACCCGCAAGGGAAACCTAGGCAAAGTTAGGTATTTCTTGGAAAGTAACTGCGTCACCATCATTTACTAGTCTCGAGGTTGACGTTCACCATCGCCTCTGAGTCAGTATTTGTTGTTTATTCTACCTTCAACCCTGAGTTGGTAGTTTATGATCCCCTGTGAGTCGATGTTACTCTCTTTTTTGCTACCTCCTCTACGAATGAGTATTTCATAGTTATCTATTGGTCGTTGTTATCCATTTCTTTATCCTCATTTATTGAGTTAATGATACTCTATCTCCTCTTTTGTCCTTACCCCTATAGAGTTGAGTCTTCTTTTCCCCAGCGAAGTTGTTTTTTCTCCAACGGAGTTAAGTTTCTTTCCCAAGTCGAGTCGGTAACCCTTTTTAATGATTACCTACTTGTTAGCTTGTTTCTTGGATTGTTAAGAATTTTCATCATTGAAATATTACTATGCATTTTGTTTCTTTAATCCCCAGAGTCGTGTTGTTCCATAGTGACTTATTTGCCTGATTGAACTCTCTTCATTATGATGCATGTTTTATTTTTGCCTCCCCACTGGTGTTCTATGTCACCTACGGAGTTGGTCGTTTGCATTCATAATCATAAGCATTGCATGCCATCTTAAGGCCAAAAATAGGGTTTATTTTGTATTTAAGTATCTTCAATCGCATCGAGATATATTTTAACCTTCATATCTCCAGATAGAAGACATCTAAATAAGGGAAACAGTAATACCCCAATTTTCCCCCTAAGATCTCTCATTATCTCATATTATCAATACATCAAGATCACATATTAGGGTTGATTCTCCCTTCTACTTCATCCTATCTTTAAGTTTTCTCTTGAGGGATCACCAAACACCTTAAATTGTGTATCTTGTATATGTGTATTTTAGTTGGATTAACTTTTAACTAACATCAAAATATGTATATATGTTTCTTTGGATTTTCATATTATAGGTGATGACACAACCGCATCCATCTCACCATCTAATCTAGGGTCTTGAGGGATAGTCCTCAATGAAATGGTTCTTTAATGAATTGCAAGATCTTAAGCTTCAAGGTTGTGTCTATGATATCAAAGTTTTTTTGGTTCAAAGAGCTCTCTCACGTTATTTAGGTCTAGTTTTCCTCAAGGTTGGTGGTGGTATTTATCAAGAAGATTCATATGTTCATGCGTTTATTTTCATGTCTTCTTCAATAAGTTTCATTGAGGCTTATGCTCCATATTTTAGTGTGCTTCAAGACAACATCATTTCAACTTCTAATATGATCCATCATGCTCTATTTTTCACAGAAAGTTCAAAAGATTCAAGGTTGATTCAACAAGTTTGACCTAATTGAGCAAGTGCTTGATTCAATGATCACAAGTGCATAACTCCCTCAATTTTCAATATTTTGAGTTGTTTATTTTTTATATTGGTTCTTATAATCATATACAACAACTTCTCTTCACATGACAAGATCCAAATGTGCAAGAAAATTCATCAAAAGTTGAAAGGGGTTACAAGTTATTTTGGAACTCTCTGAGTAAGGGTTGGTTGACTTATAAGGACCATATCTTGCTCATTTTTTGAGATATTAGGTTGATTCCAAAGCCATGATTCTCTTTTAAGATTCCTTAACAACTTATCTTCATGGATCTAAGGCTAATTTTGAATGGAAGATCACTAATGGGTGAAGAAGATTACAAGTCCTTTGAAAAGACTATCAAATTCTCTTGTGTGACTTCAAAGGATCATAATTTGGTAAATTTTTATATCCTTGAGCTTATTCTTTTTCTACAATAATCTTAGGGATGTCTACTACAACTTTTTTTCAAGATTCTAGGCTTGAAAATGCTTGGAAGTTTGTATAAGAATTGAAAAGATTACAGGTCATTTGTGAATTTCCCCAAATTTATTCATCATCTTCCAAAGACCATAACTCTTTCATTTTTTATGATTTTTGAATGATATCAATTCCACTATTCAATTCAAAGGGGCTACTTCATTTCATCCTCAAGGATCACGATCAAATTTTGAGTGGAAAGGCTTGTAAGTTTGCAAGACATTATAGGTCATTTTGAAGCTCAACACATAAAAAAATTTCTAAGTACAAAAAATCTGTGTATTTTATATGATTTCAAATAGATATAGCTTTCTTCCCAAGCATCCAAATTAAAACTTTCAAAGCACATTGTCAATATTGATCATCCAGATTTCCAAAGAACCCGAGATTGCATCATAAAGGTCCCCGAGTTACTTGCACCATGGTTACAAAATTGGTACCTTGAAACTGAAGTTTCCTCATTAAGTCAGAATTTAATTTTCATAATGTGCATTCTAATCACCAATTTTTTGCGTGTTTTTCACTTAGACATGTTTTATAAACTTTTCCATACTTGATTAAGCATCAAAACGCAGGAATTAAGTGAGTTTTGATGCTAAGCAAGTCACATTTTTCTCATATTCGACCTTCACACGAATTCCCTCCAAAACTCACTATTTCTCATTGTCATTCACTCTCCTATAAATGGAGGGACACATTCCACTCATTTTCTCAAGCTTGAATAGCCAAAACCACTCTGCCAAGATCCCACACGAACTCTTGAGCTTGATTTCTGTTTTTTCATTTCCTCACCTTATTCACAAAAACATCTATCCAGTTAGCTTCCTTAACATTCATTGAAGCTAACCAAACCTTTAGCAAGAGGAATTATGAACATAATCAAGTTACAGGAGCTCATTTTCATAGAAAACTTCTTGCACTTCGTTCAGGTAGAATTCTCTATCATTTTTATTCAAATAAGTTACTAAGTTGTAGCCTCTTATTCTCTGAAACTCATGCTTCTTCTGGTTTTCATTTTCATGGCGAATTGATCATTTAATTTCAAAATTTGTTTTCACTTTTTCTTCTGGTTTTTCTCAAATCAACTGAGTTGTGGTTTAAAAAAAAAATTCGCGAGGGTGAGGTTAGGATCATTTGGAAGAGACGAATCCAATGATACCAGTTTGAGCTTCAAAAGATTCTGTTTGAAGAATCTCATAAAAACCCAACACGCAGGTGTCTGGAGGTTGAAGACGACCTACGTGTCGTTCTTCAACCAATGATCGTGTGACAATTGTTTTAATTTCATTGGTATGTCTTTTATTAATTCCGTGTGTTTTTTTGCTGAAGTCCATATCAAGCAGAGCGCACCAGATCCGTTAGATTTGTTTACTAACGCGTTTTGACTTTGATCTAATGGCCAACATTTTTTTGCTTTATTTTATAAAATCTAATTTAAATTATGGATTCGGTGTGCTATTCAAAGGTGTCCATATCATGCACAGCGTGTTAGATCTGTTGGATCTTCTTACTAACATGTTTTGACATTGATCCAGTGGTGTATATTTTTTTAATTTTATTTTTATTTTCTGATTTTTCTATTTAATTGTTTTAAACTTCAAAAATTTATAAAAAGTTCATTTCAACTTCTAAAATTGTGAAAAAATTATCAAAAATACTTTTGATTTTTCTCTTTCAGATTTTTATCTTTTCATAATGTTATTTTGTTATTTGGTATTTTTTGTAATTTTTCACTTTATTTGACTTGTTTTAATTGTTTAAAAATACTTTTTGATCTTTTAAAATTCTGAAAATATTATGGAAGGATCCAATAGACTCTTGACAAATATTGTGACCTGATTTTTTTTTTTATTTTACTTTTTCTTTTTCAAAGTTTGGTTTATTTTACTTATTTATTTATATTTTAAAAATAGTTTCTAACTTTAAAAAATTCTAAAAACTTTGTCAACACTTGTTGATTCATGTTTGATTTCTGATATTTTTAAAGATTTTTATTTGGTATTTTAATACACTTTGTGTATTTTATCAATTATTTCCTTTTTATTAGTCATTTAAATATTACTCTTTATTAATTATATTTTATTATTGTTGTGATTGGTTCTGATTTGGAGACACTAGAGTGTTATTTTAGGAGAAGTTCCTCAACCTCATTGAATCTTTGGTGTTGATAGGTTAAAAAACCAAATCCACCAAAATGGATGAATGATGTTGACGATATTTGAAACCCTAGTTTCATCTGATACATTTGTTACACTATCATTCCCCTCCCTCTTCATCTTATCCTTTTCTTATTTTTACTTGTACTACATGTTTTTGGAGAATGATTTATATATCATTTCTCTAACATGTATGATACATAGATTGTTATTGATCGGTCTTAAAATAGGCGTGACTTCTACATAAGTCTACTTACGATTGCTTAACATAGCGCTAAATTTGTCCCGATTCAAAAAATAAGCATTTGTGGCCCAAACTTTATGTTTGAAAGCCCAAGTATAATTGATTATTGGATTTTGGTTCAAAATCTTTGAAGCTTATTGTTAGGAGGCTTTGGTCTTGCTAATCCTCTAACAATCCTTCATCAACTTTGGTCTAAGTTCAATCTTCAATTATCGTTGGTCATATGTGTTGGCTTTGATTACTTGAAATGAATGATATACTTGACAAAAAGAAAATGAAACAGGTTATTGAGAGGCTTTCATTTTACGAATCTTCTAATGAGTTTTCAATAGCAAGCTTCAAGATGGATATTTAACTAACCTTTTGTTATACTTGACCTCTAACTTCTAATTCACTAACAATTAACTTTACTTCATGCCTTTATTTTTTGTATTTACTTTTATGTACCATTTATTTTTTATCATTTACATCTCATGTTATTTGCCTTTTGCTCACTTGAGTGTTTATTTTCTGCCTTTTTATCTTTTCTCACTTAAGCTTTATTTTCTTTTTCTACAAATATAGTTAATAATCAACTTGGACATTAAAACATATTGAGGTTACTTTGACTACTTGGTTACTATCCCTAGCACCGTGGAGTTTTGAATTCCTGAGACTTAGTATTAGAAGCCATGAGACCTTGGAACTTTGTGATCTTTGGTTGATATTTTTTTGAAGATCTTCTGAAATATTTTTGGTTTACTCCAAGGTATTGGTTTGAATTTTTTATGTGTGCATGTTATTCTGATTTTCATGCTTTGTCTGTGATTAAGAATTTCTCTATATACAGTTGTTACTCTGGTCAATTTTTTGTCAATGAATATTTTGCTTGCTTCTTAATTCATATGAAGCTCGGTATTCCTCAGAGGTTTAGTATTTTTGCTTGCTTGGTTTTAATCCAAAGGATGAGAATTCCGCATTGACTTCTTTATGTCAACTGTTGGCTTCTTGTTGGTTATATCATTATTTTCCTTAACTTTTACCTTATGCTTTAAGATAGTCCCTTCATCTCCTCCTATCTTCTATAATTTAAAAAATCTTCTCCCTCCTTTTCAAAATTCTTCTTGTTTTCTAACTTGAACGACTTTCATAAAAAATTTGGACTTATGTCCATGCAGTTTCAAAAATATTTCTTTAATCAAACTTTAATCAATTTAACCATACTTTGACTTTTTTTAAAAGACTAAAAATCATTAATCTCATTCAAACTATTTTGTCACTTTGACTTTTTACTTTAAAACTTTTCTCAAAAGATTAGACTCTTGTTAATTCTTGTAGTGACGTAAGCTACTATACTTATATGATATATAGTGAAGAGAGTTATTTTCCATTTGGGTGTTGAGTGATGGATTTTAAATCCAAGTTATATCCTCCACTTTGAGATGACGCAAATTCTTCTTTCTCATAACTGTGAGTAGTAAGTATATTTTCTACTCGGATATGACGATGATGTCACTTCTCTTAAAACTAACCAACAAATGTGTCTTAAAAATTTTGAGGTAAACTACAAGTACCTTGATCCCCTATTGCACGGAAGGTGATACGTAGGCACTAAAGGTTCGCAACCACGGCAGGTGCAAAAATTGTAAAAAATACTTATTTTCTCATCTCCACCATCTTATTTGTAGTTGTTTTGTTATTGGCTTGCATTTTTGGTAAAACCCAAGTGTATGTGTGAATGTCATGACTGATGTCATAACATTCTAGTTTAGTTTGTACTGATTCATTAGGTACCTTTGCAGAAAAATATTGTCATTCAGGTACTGATGTTTATAAGTGTGTATCTGAGCATTTTGCAAAATGATCACATTTTCCTAAATCAGTAGACAGGTTTTTCAGATGTCATAACAGATGTTAAGACATCCTGTTCTGAACTAACAGGTTTGCAGTTTGGTTAATTCTGAGTTTTTTCAGGAAAATGACTCAGTCTTTCCAGAACAGAATCCTGCGTTTTCTTTGGGTTATCCTAGCTCAACCCTAACCTGGTTGATAAAGTCCTGTGACCTAGTCTTAAGGTCAAATGGAATTAACCCTAGCTTTTTGTGGAAACCCTAACTGAAGATGCAACTGCTATATATTCAACAGAGCTGCTGTTTTGGAATCAATCCCTTTTTGGTCAGAAGATCATTTGTAAACTGTATAGGTTTAATTATTGTACTTCAAGCAATTATCATTGTGATAAGTGACTTGGAATAGGTTTTTAATTGTAAGGGTTGTGTAGCACTCAAAGCTTTGAAGCAAGAGTGTTTGAATGTTTCTTGACTAAAGCTGTGAAGCAGAGTCAAGTTAGTTGTGTGTATCACTCAAAGCTGTGAAGCAAGAGTGGTTGTGTTGCTTGATTAAAAAGCTGTGAAGCTTAATCAAGTGTATGTTTTTGAAGAGTGTCTTCATCAATTCATTAGTCAAATTGTTTTATGTATCACTGCTGTGATTGAGGGGGAGTGAGTAGGATCTCAGGTTTAAGTTGTACTTAGATTGAAATTGCATTGGGTAGGTCTTAAGTGAAGGAGATAAACTGGTTGGTTTATTCCTAAATTAACATCTCTTATAGTGGATTTCCTCCCTGGCTTGGTAGCCCCCAGAGTAGGTGTTGTTGCACACTGAACTGGGTAAACAATTGACTGTGTTCTTTACTGTTTTTGTATTTACTGTCTTATAGAAAGTCAGATACGGTGTCATAACATTAAACGTGACATTGAGTATCTGCAGCCAGAATTACAATTGGCATCCGAGCAGGCACCCTGCCTGTATTACTGGGTGAGATCTAGGGATATCACTTTCTGGCACTATGGACAAAGAAGGAGTTTTTGGAAATAGACCACCCATTCTGGATGGAACTAATTATGACTACTGGAAACCTCGTATGATTGCCTTCTTAAAATCTCTGGACAAAAAGGCTTGGAGAGCTGCTGACAAAGGATGGATCCATCCCACCATAACTGAGAAAGATAGGACAATCAGTCTGAAGCCTGAGGAAGATTGGAGTAAAGAAGAAGATGAGTTAGCCCTGGGAAATTCCAAAGCTTTAAATGCCTTGTTCAATGGAATTGATAGAAACATTTTCAGACTAGTACATCAATATGAACTGGCCAAGGAAGTTTGGGACACTCTCAAAACTACTCATGAGGGCACTTCCAAAGTAAAAATGTCAAGGCTTCAGATGTTGACTACCAAGTTTGAGAATCTAAAAATGATGGAAGATGAAACCATTCATGAGTTTCACATGAACATCTTGGAGATTGCCAACACCTCAGGAGCACTGGGAGAAAAGATGTCAGAAGAAAAACTGGTGAGGAAGATTCTCAAATCCTTGCCTAAAAGATTTGCAATGAAGGTAACTGCCATAGAGGAAGCCCAGGACATCAGCAAGTTGAAAGTGGATGAACTTATTGGGTCTCTTCAGACTTTTGAGATGGGGATCACTGATAATGGTGACAAGAAGAACAAGAGCATAGCACTTGTATCCAACACTGATGTTGAAAACAAGGAGGATGAAGAAGAAAATATTTCAAAAGCTATTGCCATGCTTGGAAGACAGTTCAACAAGCTCATCAAAAGAATGGATCCAAAGTCAAGGTCTAATGTTCATAACATTCCCTCTGACATTGACAGTTCCAGCAGAAGACCAAGGTCAGAAGAAAAGGGAAACCAAGGCAGAGGTATTTAATGCCATGGCTGTGAAGGATATGGACATATTCGAGCTGAATGTCCTACCTTTCTTAAGAAACAAAAGAAAGGAATGACTGTTACTTGGTCTGACTGTGATTCAGAAAGTAATTCTGAAGAAGAATCTGCCAAACTAGTTACTGCTCTAACTAGTGTTTGTACCTCTGAAAGTGACACTAGTGATGAAGAAGTGACATTTGAAGAAATGGCTGATACCTACAAGAAATTGTGTATCAGAAGTGCTGAAGTCTGTGTGCAGAATGAGAAACAATCAAAACTCATTATAAAGCTGGAGGCTGAAAAAAGGGCAGATCTTGAAACTATAAGTCACCTAGAAGGGGAAGTTCAATTACTAAACTCACAACTGAACCAAATGACAAAATCTGTCAAGATGCTGACCAATGGATCAGATAAATTGGAAGAGATTCTTCAAGTTGGACAAAATGTGGGAAACAAATCTGGTCTAGGATTTGTGGAAGCTAAGAAATTTGGTGCAGACAAGAAGATCAGGCATGTTAAACAATTGTCAAAGCAGATGTCTCAACACAACTCTCAACATCAGAAACAGAAATACATTAAGAAAAAATACCAAAGATGGAGATGTCATCATTGTGGGAGGTATGGACACATAAAGCCCTTCTGCTTCAAATTGCATGGATACCCTAATCAAAACTCAGGTGCTAAACCTAAGCCAAAAAGGGTACCACATACTCCTCATTGGAAGAAAAAGGCTACTGCCCTGATAGCCCATGCTTCCCTGAGAGTGTCTGCAAAGGAAGGCTGGTACTTTGACAGTGGGTGCTCTAAACACATGACTGGAATAAAGAACATTCTCAATCATGTCAAACCTCACAACACT
The DNA here is from genome assembly GCA_948472305.1 of Vicia faba. Lineage (NCBI taxonomy): Eukaryota > Viridiplantae > Streptophyta > Magnoliopsida > Fabales > Fabaceae > Vicia > Vicia faba. The sequence goes on along the minus strand of OX451739.1, from coordinate 285,738,761 downwards.
GGTTATGTGACCTTTGGAGATGGTGCTAAAGGTGAAATCAAAGGAGTTGGTAATTTGGACTGCCCTGAAGTTCCAAGCCTGAGTGAAGTCTTGCTGGTAAAAGGGCTGACTGCTAATCTCATTAGTATCAGTCAATTATGTGATCTGGGATTCAAGGTCAACTTCTCAAAATATGAATGTCTAGTAATTAATGAAAAACTAGAAGTTGTAATGAAAGGAATCAGATCCAAAGATAACTGCTACTTGTGGCAGCCTGAGAACACTAATAACTCCTCTATGTGTCCAATTACCAAAGAAGAAAAAGAGATGAAACTGTGGCATCATAAGCTTGGTCATCTTCATCTAAGAAGAATGAAAAGAGCTATCTCTATGGAAGCAGTCAGAAGGACTCCAAAACTACAGGTTGATAATGTCTATGATGTGGTAAATAAACTTGAAGAAGGATGTGTTGTCAGAACCAGAAGTAATCATGACAAGAATGTTGGAAACAACAAGTCTAAAAAATTTTGTTTCCCTGAAGAAATGAGGCGTGAAGTCTCCTCTCCTATAACTCTACATTAAAATGGAGTGGACAAAAAGAAAATCATTCAAGAATCAACCAGAACTATGATTCATGTCAAAAGAATTCCTTCCCAACTCTGTGCGGAAATAGTTGCTGCTAGGAATAACTGTTCTCAAAATATCTGGTCAAAACAGATGCTCACTGAGTATAATGTCTCACAAGATATTGTGACATTGTGTTGTGACAATCTGAATACAATCAATATTTCCATGAACCCTATTCAGCATAACAGGACCAAGCACATTGACTTTGTAAAGAAGAAGTCATTTAAACTGGAACATGGTATCTTTAAGCTTCAGCTGACTGATTCTTCTACCAAGGCTCTTGTTGGAAATAAACTTGAAAACTTGAGGGGCAGGTTGGGTATTTGCCAACATGAGAAATTATAGCAATTAATTTTGCTTAAAACAAGGGTTGAAGGAGTTAATTTTGTTAAGTCTATTTTTAGTGGGTTAATCATATGTTTTCCTAATTCTTTCAAAATCCTTAAGAAGTTGAAAAGACTCTCTTTTGCCTCCTACCTCTCTCGTCTTTGCAACCTGTTCCCTCCTCTCAATCAAAGTTTTTTCTCAAATTGCTACTGGTGCTCTAAGTCAATCAAAATGTCTCAGACATCATCTTCAACCAAGGCGACTTCATCATCCTCATCATCTTCATCATCTGACCAAGACTCTAGAGCAATCACCACATGCATAGAATCTGAAGTTCTTGAGGTCACTCCTCTCAGAGAGATGGCAACTGACCCTGCCAAAGTCAAAAAGCTAAGAACTAGACATGCAGGAAGAGCTCAAGTTGCAGCCTCTGGTAATCCTTCTCATCCTTCTTCTTCTGTACCAAATAGAGAAGGATCAGTTCAAGTTCATCAAGCTATTGCTAGGCTTGTTACTAGTATACTAAGCGGAAACCAACCTGTACCGGGGATTTCTGTCCCTTTAAATCAATCAGGAAGCCCAAATGTGGACCTCTCTGAGAATGTAGATGTCTCTGAGAATGTTGTGACACAAAATGACAACATTCAGAACCCTTCAGAAAAGACTGATGATCCACCTATCATTGATGTGGATGAGGATTACTCAGATAATGATCTGATTGCCAATGTAAACCCTAGCATAGCTAGGAGATTGATGAAAAGAAAGGGTAATCAGAATGATGCAAAATGTGTGTCCAAAGATAAACCTGTTGTTAAGAAATCCAAGGCTGAAGGCATGGCTGAGGTAGAATCTGTGAAAACTATTCAGACCAAAGGGAAGAAGGCCCAGGTGCATACTGCTAGAAAACCAATTTCAAAGAAGAGAAAAGAACCTGAATCTTCTGATTCTGATGAGGAATCAGAATTTGAGATTGATGCTGAAGAAATTCCTATCAGAAGGAAGCTCCCCTCCAGCAAAATTGCTAGAGTTCCTGAAGTCCCAACAGACAACATCTCTTTCCATCATCCTGACAATGCAAACAGATGGAAGTATGTTTGCTTAAAGAGAATAGCTTTAGAAAGAGAACTCAACAATGATGCCATGGAGTGCAAAGACATCATGGACCTGATCAAGAATGCTGGACTGATGAAGACAGTGATAAAATTTAACAAGTGTTATGAAAATCTGGTCAAGGAGTTTATAGTGAACTTGTCTAATGATTGTGCTGATGGAAGGTCAGCTGACTTTGAAAGTGTTTTTGTTAGAGGAAGAAGGGTCAAGTTCTCTCCATCAGAAATTAACAAATTTCTTGGAAGAACAAATGAGGATTGTCCTGATATGGAGGTCACTGACAATGAAGTTTGTCAAACCATCACAGCAAGGCAAGTGAAGTGCTGGGCCTTGAAAGGCAAGCTGAATGCCAGCAAACTCAGCATGAAATTTGCCATCCTGCACAAGATTGGTGCAGCCAACTGGGTGCCTACAAACCATAAATCAACTATCTCCACAGGATTGGGGAGATTTATTTATGCTGTGGGAACCAAGACTGCTTTCGACTATGGCAGGTATATTTTTGAACAAACCTTAAAACATGCTGGTAGTTATGCTGTCAAAGGACCAATTGCCTTTCCCTCCCTCCTTTGTGGAATTATCCTTGCACAATACCCTGATATCCTGGTGGCAAGAGATACAGCCTGCAAAAGAGCTCCTGCCCTTGGGTTGCACTACAAACTGTTTCAGGGATCCCATGCTCCAGATATTGTCATAACATCAGCTGAGACATCGTCTGTGAAGACCCAGTCCAAGACATCTGATGTTATAGCTGTTTTAAAAGAGACCTGCAAAGAGCTGGAAGCTAGGAAAAAGACCCTAGAAATCCTAATTGCCAGGTTAGAAAAGGAGGAAGTTGAAGGAAACAGAAGGGAAGAAGGTGTAGAAGCTGAAGGCCATCTCAATCCTGAAGAAACTAGCTCCTCTGAGCCTGATGACAGTACTTGAAGGTTGGCTGTTGTTTGGTGGTGTTGCTGATTGGTGGTGGTGATACCTGGTGGAGTTTGGAAGTGTGTTCAGTTTTTTCTGCTGCTGCTCTTATTACTTTTTCTGGATAACTGTATAATTTTTATGAACATGTATCTTTGGCCCATTTGTGGCTAAAGAGGGGGAGAATATTTTGGTACTTACTTAATTAGACATTCTATTTTTCTGCAGTAATTTATTTCTGCTGCTATCTATCTCTGATTACTTAGGGTCTTTAGCCAAAAATCTGCCAAAGGGGGAGTTTGTAGTTGTTTTGTTATTGGCTTGCATTTTTGGTAAAACCCAAGTGTATGTGTGAATGTCATGACTGATGTCATAACATTCTAGTTTAGTTTGTACTGATTCATTAGGTACCTTTGCAGAAAAATATTGTCATTCAGGTACTGATGTTTATAAGTGTGTATCTGAGCATTTTGCAAAATGATCACATTTTCCTAAATCAGTAGACAGGTTTTTCAGATGTCATAACAGATGTTAAGACATCCTGTTCTGAACTAACAGGTTTGCAGTTTGGTTAATTCTGAGTTTTTTCAGGAAAATGACTCAGTCTTTCCAGAACAGAATCCTGCGTTTTCTTTGGGTTATCCTAGCTCAACCCTAACCTGGTTGATAAAGTCCTGTGACCTAGTCTTAAGGTCAAATGGAATTAACCCTAGCTTTTTGTGGAAACCCTAACTGAAGATGCAGCTGCTATATATTCAACAGAGCTGCTGTTTTGGAATCAATCCCTTTTTGGTCAGAAGATCATTTGTAAACTGTATAGGTTTAATTATTGTACTTCAAGCAATTATCATTGTGATAAGTGACTTGGAATAGGTTTTTAATTGTAAGGGTTGTGTAGCACTCAAAGCTTTGAAGCAAGAGTGTTTGAATGTTTCTTGACTAAAGCTGTGAAGCAGAGTCAAGTTAGTTGTGTGTATCACTCAAAGCTGTGAAGCAAGAGTGGTTGTGTTGCTTGATTAAAAAGTTGTGAAGCTTAATCAAGTGTATGTTTTTGAAGAGTGTCTTCATCAATTCATTAGTCGAATTGTTTTATGTATTACTGCTGTGATTGAGGGGGAGTGAGTAGGATCTCAGGTTTAAGTTGTACTTAGATTGAAATTGCATTGGGTAGGTCTTAAGTGAAGGAGATAAACTGGTTGGTTTATTCCTAAATTAACATCTCTTATAGTGGATTTCCTCCCTGGCTTGGTAGCCCCCAGAGTAGGTGTTATTGCACACTGAACTGGGTAAACAATTGACTGTGTTCTTTACTGTTTTTGTATTTACTGTCTTATAGAAAGTCAGATACGGTGTCATAACATTAAGCGTGACATTGAGTATCTGCAGCCAGAATTACATTATTTTTGTATACACCTTTTGCAGCCAAAATATAATATTTTCGAAGAAGTTGTTGTGGAGTACCGTAGATGTTTAGGGTGCTAATACCTTCCCTTTGTATAACCAACCCCGTACCTAGATTCTTCCCTCTTTTTGGGTTTATTTGCTTTTTCCCCATTTCCTTTGGAAATAATAAAGCGCGATGATGATTTTTATTTGATTTGTACGAGTCAAGTTAATCCAATGGCTTAATCTTAACATTTCTATCGCTACAAAATGTTAAATGGTATAGAGGTGCTAATAGCAAGTGGACCAAATACTATTGTTGGGCCTAATCAAGGTGGAAGTAAAAAGAGTCCAAAACCTTAAAGGGAGAGAAAAACACCAGTTTGGACACGTGACTATGTGGCCATGGAGAATCATACTAGTATCAATTGATATTTTATTTAATCATTGCATTATTTTCATTCTAGCTAAAGTTTGTTACTACTTTCATTGGATTACAATTCATATGTCAAGTGATATGTTATGCTAGAAGTATGAGTGACCCTATAAAGTCATTAGTTTGAAATAATGAAAGTATAATCAAAATTTATAAACAAAGTTATATTTTTCCACCTTTATCTTTGAGGCTGGTATTGCTCGGAAGTACCTTTAATATTTCTAGTCTATTATTGGTGCTTTCATTAGTAAATTATGGCCTCTCAAAATTGACAGCAAAGATGACAAATCCACTAACGAGGTCACCTCTCAACTCAGAGATATGCAGCTTAGCATTGACACTATCACTAAACAACAAATCAAATTTCAAGGATTCTTCACTTTCGAACTACCCATTCTCATTTGTGAGTAGGTCACATCTCAGTCTAGATCTCACTCTGGTCTTCATTTCATATGCACTAACCCAATATCCGTCATACGATCTCCAAAATCACTCTCTCTTTTAGACGAGAAAGACCACTAGACTAGATTTCAAAGTTGGAAATTATTTTGATCTCTTCGATACTTCTCTTCTACGTTGCTTGGTTCTGACTCCTTTTTCCCTCTAGGGTCCTGCCTTGAGTTGATTCAAGTGGCTCCACTCCAACCACTTGGAAAAAATTTCTCCATGCTTTAGAAGTTTGTTTCAGTCCATTGTTATTCACCAACCATGGCGCTACTCTATATAATCTACAATAATCCTGATCTATACTGGAGTATTGAAATTCCGGTAGTCAAATATATATGTCCTAAGAGATGTCGAGACACTAATCTCTGAACAACATGCAATGAACATTTTAAAACAACAATTAATAGTGCAGAAAGTAAACAACACGCATAATTGTTAACCAATTTGGTGTATAACAACACCTACTCTGGAGGCTACCAAGCCAAGGACAAAATCAACTAGATAGTACCAATTTATAATCCCACAATAAACTCTCACTAGTTTACAATCTACTCACTTAATCACTACTCGTGCTTAACTTCTACCTACGACTCACCTAGGTATGAGACCCTTCTCCAATCCCTTAAAGTCATAAAAAGTAACACGAACACAACTCAAATGCTTTTAGAAGATACACTTCAATGACACAAAACTATTCAATGATTAAAAGCTTATGAATGATTTATAGAACTTACAACTAAAAAAATAGTCCTACTCTTGTATCAAGATGATATTCGAGAGGCTCACAAATAACATAAACAAGCCCTAATAAAAACACATGTAAGTTCTACACTAAAATTAGGTTAGTGACAATCTATTTAAAGCAATTTTTTAGACTGGATTGGGCTTCAAAAATACAACAAATTAGCTGCTAAAATCTGCATAAACTTCTGCACAAAAATTAGACTTCAATCATTAATTTTCTAAATTATCTCTACAATTAGAAATTAAGAATATTTCTTGAATTAGACTCGAATCTCTTAATCCTTAAACTGAGCGCCACATAAGATATCATAATATTCTTAGAATATTTTGTTTCTGTAAAATCTAAATGAATTCAACTGTCCAGTTGTACACAGACGCGATGTCGAATGATTTTGCATAGAACATCTTGTTCAACATATGTCTCCGGTTGATAGAACAACTTATTTCAACATATTTATGTTAAATTAGTTTTACCAAACATAATCTCAATAAATAAAAAAATTAACAGTACCAACAACATTTCAAATTCATATCCAATCAAGGTTTGTGAATATCAACTACCTACGAGCTTATTATCCTCAAATCCTCCTCTCTCACTCAAGCCATCGACCTTGATAAAGTGGTTGAATCCAAGAACTTAGCCACCAAATCACCTTACTCATGTCCAATTCCGCCTCACACCAACAGAACAACATGAATGCAGACCCAAAGACTTATGTTTTAATTGCGATGAGAAGTTCCACACCAGTCACCGTTATTCCAAGAAACCATTTCTTCTATTACACATGGACGGTCCCAACGACGAGGTCGTTTTGACGTTGTTTGAGGCAGGAACACCCACATTTGAAGCTCTGCAAATGTTATCGACACCACCACTTCTCCACTACCACCAGATTCCCCGTCTCCGGCATTCGTTGAACATTGCCAGTTGTCTCATGCCACCTTGGTGGGTCCATTTTCACCATGAACACTTTGCGTATACGGTTGTATGGGTGAAATGGAGTTTACAATCTTTATCAATTCAGACAGTTCGCACAATATTATGCAGCCTCCATTGGCCAAATTTCTCAGTTTACCCACGGTTACTATTACTCCCTTCACTACTGTGGTGGGTCACATAAATTCAATCGCCTATAATGGGTTCTAAGCCGATGTACTAGTTGTGTTATCTCATGTTTCACATTTGCAACAAGTTCTAGAATTATTTGAACATTACCAGTTGCTTACAAAGCTTTCTAAATGGGAGTTTGCAATCCCTCGTAATGGCTATTTGAGACATATCATCTCACATTTAGCCGTTGTTGAGGATCCTGATAAAATGTTGGCTATTGAATTATGGCATGTTCCTTACAATATCACCATACTCCGTGGTTTATTGGGACTTACAAGATTTTACCATTGTTTTGTTCGGCACTATGCTACCATGGCTAAACCTTTGACAACCTTGTTAAAGAAATATATGTTTTGTTGGAATGACGGTGTTGCACAAGCCTTCCAAGGACTCAAGGCAGCTATGACCACTTTATATGTTTTAGGTATTCTGGATTTCTCTTAATCTTTTGATGTCACTACTGACGCGTTAGGACTGGCTGTACCGATGTAGTAGCTGACACTCTATCTCATGTTGATGAGTATTCCAGGTCTGTGTTTAGTGCATTTTTTGGCGCATAACCCTTGTTGTTGGATCAACTTTGTTGTTTCTATGTAGAGGAGCCAGTTGACAACAATTGATTCTGAAATTTTCTTATTCCACCACATCCACAACAATCTCGTATTTGTAAGGTAATCTATTCTATAAAGTTTGTTTATTTATGCAAGTTGAAACACAAGTACACCACTAACTCTCACACGAGTTTCATGGTTCCCCTGTTGAAGGTCATTCGGGAGTGAAAAGGGATTTTGGCTTGTCTTGTTGCAGATTTTTCATGCCCAATATGGCCAAAGATGTGAATTATTGGGTGCAAGAGTTTGCCACTTGACAACAAAACAAGTATTCCACTCGTAGGCATTATGGTTTATGTGCAACCTTGTTTTGGAGGTAATATATTTTCTTTTGATGATGACAACTATAAAGTAAAATACTAAGAAGTCTTCGTCATGATAAAAGTATAACAAAGGATAAGTCAAAAAGCATTCAAGAAGTTAAAGATGAAAACCATAAATGTAAAGGTATAATGAACCTGGCTAATCAAAAAAGAAGGCAAACTAAGATAAATTATCTAAAGCCTCAAGAGATCTCAAGTAGTGTCAACACAAAAGATGATATCCTGCAAAAAAATCTTGTAGAAAGAATTAAACTCCTACTATATTAAGTGAGTGACCTTTTGTTAAAGCAAATGACTTTTTAGTAAAAGTATATGGCTATAAGCACACACACACTAAAACCTTTATTTAAATACCTTAACTAAGATAAAATATTTCAAATGTGTCTTTAAGTTGTGCTAGTTAAAGGAAAATATTTGACTAATCTAATTGATTAGACCTTAATTACAATCGATTATAACAACTCAAACGTAAGCCCCAAGTTATTTAGACAACGCCTTAATAATGTACAATGGCTAGCAATCTTCTTTCCTTTTAAATGACTAGCAACAACTATATTTTTGAAATCTAATCGATTAGAATAAAAGTCCAATCGATTAGCCAATGGTCAAATTCATTAAATGAGATTTCTATTTTGGGCATACTTCTTTCCTATAAATAGAGGCCTCATTTATTGTTTCAAATCACCCATAACATGAATTGTGTATTGACACTCTCACACACACACACACACACTCTCTCTCTCTAAAAAGTTTATTTTTACTTTCTCTCACTAGTTCTTAGAGCCAAATACTTTTGTGAGGTAAGTTTCATTTGTGAGTGATATGTTCATTGTAATTCTGGAAGGGTGGCATTGTATAAGTTTACTAAGGAATGTTGTTTGTACACCTTGGATGAGTGTTTTCAATTTTGGGATCATATATGTGGTCCGAAGCTAAACCCTTTAAAAGATCCCACAATCTCCAACCATAAGCTTTTAAAGGGTTTAGCTTCGAACCACATATATGATCCCAAAATTGAAAACACTCATCCAAGGTGTACAAACAACATTCCTTAGTAAACTTATACAATGCCACCCTTCCATAATTACAATGAACATATATATATATATATATATATATATATATATATATATATATATATATATATATATATATATATATATATATATATATATATATATATATATATATATATATATATATATATATATATATAAGTCTTTGTTGACAGCAATTCTGATAAAACACTGCTTTGGATATTTTGCTTAATGTCTTGACATTTGAAGTGTTTTTGAATGATATCAAAGCAGATGTCTTAACATCTACCTGCTGATCTGAACGTGTTTTCAGATTTTCTGTTTCTTGTTTTTAAGCGCGCCTTATTCAGGATTTGTGGGTTATAAATTGCGAAAAATATGGAGGAATATTTTTCGATTTGTCTCATCTTTATGGTTTATATCTTGTCCTACTTTCATGGATATTTTTAAGGGATTCAATATTTTGCAATATTGGTTTTTCAACCCAAGCCCATAAAGAAGCTGTTGCGCCTTTATAAGGACTTACATCCTTATTCGTACTACCGCAACAATTGAAGAAAAATATACTGTGTGTTTTAGAAGTCTGGGTCTTTTAATTGTAATACACTTTAGTATTATTTCAATACTTGAGTTGTAATTTGAGTTGTAAATTGTGGATTATTCATAAGCTTTTAAGTATTGAATGATTGAGGTTTTTCAAACATAATAATTATGTTGTTTTTCACTGTTAGTGATTGAAGAGATTTGAGGAGGGCCTCAAACCTAGGTGTGTCTTAGGTAGAAGTATAGCTCGGGTAGTGATTAAGTCGTAAACTGGTTGTTTACTGAGGGTCTAGAATTGATATTATTTAGTGGACTTGTCCCTGGCTTAGTAGCCCTCAGAGTAGGTGTTGTTGTACACCGAACTGGGTTAACAATCCCTTGTGTTTTTACTACTTTTAATATTGTTGCATTTTATATTGTCCTCAAATATTTGTATCGTGACATCTCCTTCGATATCACATATCTGATACCAGAATTTCAATTGGTATCAGAGCAGGCATCCTGCTCTGTATCTGGGTGAGATCTAGGGAAGATACTTCCTGGTACTATGGACAAAGAAGGAGGATTTGTGAACAGACCACCCATTCTAGATGGAAGAAATTATGACTATTGGAAACCACGTATGGTGACCTTCCTAAATTCCCTAGACAACAGGGCTTGGAAAGTTGTCTTAAAAGGATGGAAACACCCTGTTAAATTGGGAGAAGATGGAGAACCCACTTCTGTGTTAAAGCCAGAAGAAGACTGGTCTAAAGAAGAGGATGAAATTGCACTTGGAAATTCTAAACCCTTGAATGTTATATTCAATAGAATTGACAAGAACATTTTCAGATTAGTAAACACATGTGAAGTAGCTAAGGATGCCTGGGGAATTCTTCAATCTAGCTATGAAGGCACATCCAAAGTTAATATATCAAGACTTCAGTTGCTCACCACCAGATTTGAAAAACTAAGAATGAAGGATGATGAAAGTATTAATGACTTCCATATGAACATTCTTGAGATTGCTAATGCATCCAGTACTCAAGGAGAAAAAATATCCAAAGACAAATTGGTGAGAAAGATGCTTAGGTCTCTTCCCAAGAGATTTGATATGAAAGTGACTGCCATAGAAGAAGCACAAGATGTTGACAAGATGAGAGTGGATGAACTTGTTGGATCCCTTCAAACATTTGAATTAAGCATCAATGAAAGATCTGAAAAGAAGAACAAAAGCATAGTTTTTTTTCCAATACTAAAGATGAAGAGGAGGATTGTGATCTGGATACAGATGAAGGAATATCTAATGCTTTAGTTCTGCTTGGAAGATAATTTAACAAAGTGATAAAGAAGATGGATAGGAACCTAAGATCAAATGTTAAGAACATCTCATCTGACATCCATAAGTCAAATGAGTTTGGAAGAAAAAGGACTGAAGAAAAATCCATTCAAGGGAAGGGAATACAGTGTCATGGATGTGAAGGTTTTGGTCACATTAGAACTGAATGTCCTACATATCTTAAGAAACAGAAGAATAATCTATTTGTTACTTGGTCTGAAGAGGACTCTGAGAGTGATCTTAAAGAGGAATCTACCAAGTATGTTAAAGCATTGACATGCAAATAAGTTTCTGATGAAGAGTCTAGTGATGGTGAACTAACCTTTGATGAGTTAGCTGCCTCGTACAAAGAACTGTGTCTCAGAAGTGCAGAAGTTTTCCAAGAAGGGGAGAAACAGAAAGTTTTCATAACTCAGCTGGAGGTAGAAAGGAAAGAGCACCTGAAAACTATCTCCAGTATAGAAAGTGAAGTGACTTCTATGAATCCAAATCTTGACAGAATAGTTAAATCACTCAAGATACTGAATAATGGGTCTGACACATTAGATAAAATTCTTCAAGTGGGAAGAGTGACGAGAGAAAAGAGTGGTCTAAGGTTTAATGATAAAAAGGAACCTTATATAGAAGAACCTTCATCAGATTTCATTCATGTCAAGTCTAAACCAAAGATGTCGAATCAAATATCTCAATATTATGACAAACATCGTGGCAAGAAAAGACATCATGGAAAACATCATGGCAAACATCATGGCAAGTTTAATCACACCAGAGAGAAATTCCAGCCCTGGAGGTGTCACCACTGTTGAAGGTTGGCCATATATAACCTTTCTGTTTCAAGTTGTATGGGTACCCTAAAACTGCTCCACTTCTCAAGACTGATCAGATCCCTCAAAATAGAAAAAAGAAGAAACAGTGGGTTCCCAAGGCTAATGTTTCTAGTCTTAAAGAAATGAAAAGAATCATATCTATAGAAATTGTGAGAGGGATTCCTAAGCTCAAGATAGAAGAAGGGAGAGTATATGGTGAATTCCAGATTGGAAAACAAACTAAGATGTCACATCAGAAGATCCAACATCTAACCACATCAAAAGTTTTGGAACTTCTTCACATGGATTTGATGGGACCTATGCAGGTTGAAAGTCTTGGTTGAAAGAAGTATGCATATGTTGTTGTAGATGACTTCTCTAGATATACATGGATAAGTTTTGTCATAGAAAAGTCAGAATACTTTGAAGTCTTTAAAGATCTCTGCCAAAAACTTCAAAGAAAAAAGGATGGTCATGTCATCAAAATCAGAAGTGATCATGGAAAGGAATTTGAGAACAATAAATTTGTGATTTTGGTTCTTTTGAAGGAATCAGTCATGAATTCTCCTCTCCCATTACTCCTAAGCAAAATGGTATTGTAGAACGCAAAAACAGAACTCTTCAGGAATCTGCCAGAGCTATGATTCATGCTAAGAAGTTACCCTACCATTTTTGGGCTGAAGCTATGAATACTGCGTGATATATCCATAACAGAGTCACTCTAAGAAAAGGGACCTCAACCACCTTGTATGAAATATGGAAGGGAAGAAAACCTACCGTCAAATACTTTCATGTATTTGGAAGTAAATGTTACATCTTAGATGACCGTGAACAGAGAAGGAAGATGGATCCCAAGAGTGATAAGGGAATATTCCTTGGTTACTCTATAAATAGCAGAGCTTACAGAGTATTTAACTCCAAAACTAAGGTTATGATGGAATCCATAAATGTTATTATTGATGATGGAGGATGGAATGGTGAAGAAGATGTCTTAAAAGATGTTGGAACATCTTTGTCAGACGTTCCAACAAAATCTAATGACAAAAGTACTGATCCTAATCCAACTTAAGAAGATCATGAGCCCAGTCAATTCAATAAAGGGCCTTCAATCAGAATTCAGAGAGATCATCATAAGTATCTTATTATAGGAGATCTAAATAAATGAGTTACTACTAGATCAAGAGAAAGAATGTCAAACTCTTACTTTGTTTCAAAAATCGAGCCTAAGAATGTCAAAGAAGCCTTAACTGATGAGTTCTGGATTAATGTTATGCAAGAAGAACTAGAACAATTTAGAAGAAATGAAGTTTGGGATCTGGTTCTAAGACCTGAAGGGACAAATTTGATTGGAACTAAATGGGTGTACAAAAATAAATCTGATGAAAAAAGGGTGGTAACTAGAAATAAGGAAAGATTAGTTGCACAAGGGTACGCTTAAATTGAAGGAGTTGATTTTGATGAAACCTTTGCCCCTGTGGCCAGACTTGAATCAATCTGAGTACTCTTAGGAGTTGCTTGCGTCTAAGATTTAAGTTGTTTCAAATGGATGTAAAAAGTGCATTCTTAAATGGCTATCTGAATGAGGAAGTATATGTGGAACAACCTAAGGGATTTGTTGATACAAGCTTTTCTAAGCATGTGTACAAACTGAAGAAAGCTCTGTATGAATTAAAGCAGGCTCCAAGAGCTTGGTTTGAGAGATTGACAGAATTTCTAATAAATATCTAAGAATTAAGATTTAGAAAATTAATCCAACTCTCAAATCTATAGAAAGCTTTCATAAATTTCTGGGAAGAAAGAAATCATAAAGAAGATGAACGAGCTTAATCAAATATGAACAAATCCAAATAGAAAAATCATCATTATACAATCCCAGTTTAATCCTTAAAAGAAATACTCAAGTGTTGGAAGATCAACAACAGATGAAGGATCCTCTTGCTCAATAACAAAAAAGAAGATAAAGAACTTTCTTCAAATAGAATAAAAAAGAAGAGGAAATAAACATCAACCTTGGGAAGAATCATGAAAAGATCATCTTCAAACAAAAAAGAAGAAATATGCATAATGGCACCTAACAAGGAAGATGAGATCTTGGGATCAGAAAACATAACTCTCAGAAAAGGGAAGTTTCACTACTATGAAAAAGGCATTTAACAATAGTTGGGAAAGATATATAATCACACAGGTCCAGGAGTTATTATGCAAAGTGTTATTTAAAATGGGTTACTTACAATCACGGTCCTGAGATCGTTGTAGTACACTGGAAAGTGCACGCGATATCACAACGGTTACTTAACATAACTGTTGTGGTAGACCTAAAGATAAATTACAATTCATCATGGTTACATTAGATAACCATTATAGAAAGTAACCGTAGTATATTATATAATATGTATATTTCTTATTTTTCCATACACCTCATTAAAGAAATACAACCATTCAAATTAATGAAGAAGTATATAATCTGAAAGTTAAATTATCCTTGAAAACCAACTTAAACAAACTATCGTTTTCTGAATTGCATGTCTCTCAACATTCATTTCCTTCTCTTTAATATATAGATTGTGGTTCAATGGTCTATTTCCTTCAGTACATCGATATATTTTATTATAGTTTAATTTTAATAAAATATATTTATTGGCTAAGTCTATCTCATCACCGTCGCTTATCATTGTGATTGTTATGATGACTTATCATCATAACAATCACAATGAAAGTGATGATGATGAGATAGACTTAACCAATAATTAGATTTTATTCAAATTAAATTATAATAGAAGATATCAATATATTGAAAGAAACAGGCCATTGAACCATATTCTATATGTAAAAGAGAGAGAAATGAATGATGAGACACTTGTAATTCAGAAAACATCGATTTATATATGTTGGTTTTCAAATACAACTTAACTTTCATATTGTAAGTTTTCATGTGAATTTAAATGGATGTATTTTCATTAAAAGGTTAGTGAAATAAACAATCTACATAGCATATAATAAACTAAACTTCATCTATTGTCAACCTGTATAGGAATTTAAAGAACTAAACATTGCAAAGTCACAAGGAGCCTCTTTCTTGTGACTTAGCAATATTTTGTTCTTGTTTTGAGAAGATTTGTTAACAATATAGAACAAAACAACAAATACATGCAACAAAATAAGAAGAAAAAAAACATACACTTTAGCAACAAAACACTAAAACATACAACATCATAAGTTATATTAAATTGTTTCAAGAACACACCTTTTATTGAAAATAATCGTAGAACTGTAACAAATTATAAAGTTCATCTAGTTTATGATGCAATGAAGAAGAAATAAAAGGTGGATGAAGTTTCCACAATAACTTCATAATTCTTGTTTTTTTCATTGCAACACAAACCATATGTTCTTTATCAGACTGCCATAAACCATCCCTTGTGTAACACCCTATTTCCCCGTCAGTAATTTAACCAAAAATCAGAGTAAAGTAATTCATAAAGTAAAACATCAAGAATATGATGCCACATCTTCATACATCATACATGCTCATATAAAAAGATACTCAACACATAGTCACTTATTCATCATGTCTGAACTTTCATATTGTAAGTTTTTATGTGAATTTAAATGGATGTATTTTCATTAAAAGGTTAGTGAAATAAACAATCTACATAGCATATAATAAACTAAACTTCATCTATTGTCAACCTGTATAGGAATTTAAAGAACTAAACATTGCAAAGTCACAAGGAGCCTCTTTCTTGTGACTTAGCAATATTTTGTTCTTGTTTTGAGAAGATTTGTCAACAATATAGAACAAAACAACAAATACATGCAACAAAATAAGAAGAAAAAACATACACTTTAGCAACAAAACACTAAAACATACAACATCACAAGTTATATTAAATTGTTTCAAGAACACACCTTTTATTGAAAATAATCGTAGAACTGTAACAAATTATAAAGTTCATCTAGTTTATGATGCAACGAAGAAGAAATACAAGGTGGATGAAGTTTCCACAATAACTTCATAATTCTTGTTTTTTTCATTGCAACACAAACCATATGTTCTTCATCAGACTGCCATAAACCATCCCTTGTGTAACACCCTATTTCCCCGTCAATAATTTAATCAAAAATCAGAGTAAAGTAATTCATAAAATAAAACATCAAGAATATGATGTCACATCTTCATACATCATACATGCTTATATAAAAGATACTCAACATCAAGAAAATAGAGGATTTTACCACTGGTTTTCGAGCGGTCGCGATTCTGACATCGTGGGTGCGATGATGTCACATTGCGGTCGTGATACTCACCAACGTGGGTGCAATGTTGTGCTGCTTTAACATGAAACAACTGATTTAAATAGATAATTTGAATAGCTTTTTAGGGGTTCAGACTTTGAGGAAGAAAGTGATGGTCGGGATCTTTTTGGAGCACAATTTTGAGGGAGTTGGAGTCATCGGAGAACTTATTTTCTATATATTTTGGTGGAGAATTCTTTTACAACTCATGGTAATTATTAAATTCTTTATGAGTAGCTAAGTTATTCTAAATTAGATCTTTTTAAATTGAACCTTTTTATACTATGTTGGATTATATGATTGTTTGAGATTAATTGAATGTTTTTATGTTATTATCATTATTTAATTCTTTTTGATCTTAATGCTATTTGTGTGTTGACGAGTGTGCAAATTGATATGAGATGAGTAGGTATTATATACCCCGTAAGTCTACCGATCTGATCTAAGACAATTATTCAACTTAATAATTAACTAGGAATAGGTAATTATAAATTGTGGCTTTTAGATTAATGACGGTAGAAAATCTAGTTTAACTCTAGATTGGCCTAAGGAATTAGGGAACTTTTGTGTAAATTAGTGAGATGTACACCAAAGAATTGGGTGCATCAATCTTGTGAATTCATCGTAAGATAATAGCATAATTGTAATTCGATTAATACACAATTCATCAATATGTATTATTAGGAGATTCAAAATAAAGATCTAATCACCTTTCATTATCATACTTAAATCTGATAATTTTTTAGTCTTGTTTTCATAATCGGATCATTATTAAAAGTCCTCCTTTATTATTAATTTTAATTCGCATTATAATTACTTTGTTTAAATTCGCACTCTCTGTAATAACAAATTATTTTTATTACTTCGACGAAACTACTACTCCACATTTTATAAAATTGTCATCAACTTTCCACAACATTAGTAACTATAATTTGTTAATAATTAGGTAATGATTAGTTTTTCATTATAGTTATAACTATGACACTACTTATGAGTATCTTCAATTTTTCAATGACCGCATTAAAACTATATTGGATATCGAGGTTAGAACTTAATAGACTCTCTGAATTGTTTAACCCAAAATTTCTACAGAGGACAATGACGGATCCAGAAAATTTTTAGATTTAGAAAATTTTTGTAATAGGGCAAAAAACCTATAATATATAATATATTTTATATTAATGTATCTAAGTAGTAAAAATATAAAAATATAGATTTAAGTAGGTAAACCATCTTTATAAATTATTGATTTTTTTTGTTTTTGTTCATATGTATTTTTTTCTTAAAATAATTCATGATTGTTAAAATCTTTTTTATATGTATCTAATGTTAAAATATGCAGCTAAATTTGTATATAATCTGCAATTTTACTACGGATTTCAATGTTTAGAATGAATATCAAAAGAAATTTTAACATTCACAAATTATTTTTAAAAAATAAAAATATTAAAACAAAAATCAAAAACACATTAACATCCATGATAATATATTTATTTAAACCAAAAAGATATTATTAAAATCATTCTCCCTGCCCCTTAATATAAATACACATTTGACAAAAAATTATTCTTAAATATGACCACATTTTCAAATTAATAAATATTTTTTTTATTGTATTTTAAAATAAATCTTAACTAATATTACAATGTATCTATGAAAATTTTAAATTTATTATGTACATTAAGAAAAATATTTTAGATGTTAAAGACACATTAACTACATTATAAATTTTTCTTTAAGAAAAATTGAAATATATCATTGATGCTTATATTGTAAATGATAAATAGTAATATATTAGTTTATCTCTCATAACATCCTATATTTATTTGCTTAAAATAATTGATTAAATTAGAAAACAATTATTATTTTAGGAGGTTGGTGTGTGGGGATGTGGGCAAGATATAACTTAGTATTATTAAAGCTAGTTAAGAGTATATATATATATATATATATATATATATATATATATATATATATATATATATATATATATATATATATATATATATATATATATATATATATATATATATATATATATATATATATATATATATATATATATATATATATATATATATATATATATATATATATATATATATATATATATATCGTCGCTTTGTGGAGGTTTGAGCCCCCTTAATCTTGTACTTAAATCCGTTTCGGATATAGAACATTGGTCAGAATCCACTGAACTCTTTATATTATATAATCCAAAATCTCCATAAAGGTCGACCATCAGAATTCATTGGAATTTTTGAGTCATTTAATCCAAAACATCCATAAGGGCCAGCCACAGGTATCCATTGGACTCCCCGCGTTATTGAATCCAACACCTCTATTGGTTGCGGCCACCGAAATTCAATGGGATCTTGATGAGTGTTAAATTATTGTGAATTTGAGTGTGAATAATTAGTACTCATCGATTTAATCCGTTTGTTTTTTGTCAATAAACCTCAATTTTAGTGTATATTTGGTATAGTTTACGTTATAGTGTACTTACTACGTTATTGTGTAAATATTATTGAGTTTAATTGATTTTATCTCATTTGTGTAGGTATCCAAGCATTGATATTTAGGCATTGTTAGATAGAGTATTGAATAAGCTTTACAACACTTTCGACCGGGCGCGAATCGGAGTTAAGGTTCAAAAGTTATGGACGAAACAGTGCAAAATGCTGTGCTGGTTGTTCAACTTTCTGTCATCCATCGTCGGGCGACGCTCTTGGTAGCCGGGCGACGTTAGGTGAGCTGTAGCGTGGGAGAAACATTGTTTTGGTCGACGGGCAATGCTTTTTGGTCGTCGAACGATACTGGACAGTCAGAAATGCGTATTTAGGTGTAAAAACACATTTTTTGGGAATGATTTTGGGTATTTTTTTATCTCAACTCCATCAACGTTCATTTTTATATAGGATTAGCTTAGAAAAAACATTGAAGCTTGCATACGGATGATCCGGGATGGATTACTCATCAATCGGCACTGACAAACCGGTAAATTTGTGGTTCATTTCTCTTCCTCTTTGTGTATTCTTTATGTGTTGAGTTTGTACATGTATTTACTCTGAACTTATGTATATTTGTCACCCATGGTGTTATATTAAACTTGCTTTGTAAATCTTTGTCGATTGTTGTCCTGGATTTTTGCTCTGTGCTAGAGATTTGAGTTTTTATAGAAATATACTGCTTAGATTCTTATCTAGGATGATTATCTGTTAGTTTCTGAACTCTAGAGATAGATTTAGAGTTGACATCTACTTGGGTATTAGAGCTTAATGCCTTTGTATGGTTGTGTTGTGCTGAGAGATCATCAGTGCGATTATATAGTTGTCTTCTATGTTGTTGAGGAGGTAGAGAGATCATTTCCTTGGTGATACAGCCGGTCTCTCAATTTGGGTTACAAATGACTTAGATTGTGAGTGATGCGTGGTGACATTGATGAGTATTGTTAGGTTTAATGTAATTGGTCGATAGATTTAAGTCTGTGATGAGTAGATTATATGCAGGCTTGATAAGTTCTTCCTTAGTTTTTACTTTTGTTTACATTTATTTTCTATTGATAACATTTTCTTTACAAACCCATTTATCCCCAAATTAATTAACGAGAGATTTGTCGAACGATAATTCAATAACCAATCTCTGTGGACACGATAAATTCCCTGATAATTATTTCCAAAACTTTTGTTGCTTTTCGCTATACCGCTTCCAACAAAATGGCGTCGTTGTCAGGGATTGGTTCTGTTGTCTTCGCATTGCGATAATTCTTTTGTTTTTGAGTTTTGTAATTAATGTATATATTATTTAGAAATTGTACATTAACTTGTATATGATACTCGTGCATATATGTATTTTTCTTTGTTTTCACATATTGTTGTGAATTGTCTCATTTTCGTAACGTTTTTTGTGTGATTGTTTGGACACTTTCTTTATGTTTGCGCGGTGTGACAATACCATGGCATGATGAGAGGAGGTTACTAGCTTGCACAATAAAGGCTTCGAGCTTACAACGTAAAACAAGTATATTTTTTGTATTTGTTTATGTGTGTGATGATTTGTGCTTTAACAAGTTGAAACAAGGAAATGTTATGAATTTTAAATCTTCACTTTTCAACTTGTTAATTCATTTTCACCCGGTTTTCATATCATTATTTGTATTTTTTTTGTTATGTCAATTTGTGTTTTCCGAAAGCTTGTCGTGTTTAGCTTGAAGAGTTTTGTTCGTTGTATATATTATAAACTTTGTACATTAAAACTTTATAGGAGTATTATTTTTCTAATTCTTTTGTTGTTGTTTGTTATCAAATTTCGGTCCGGTAACTTGAAGAATTTTGAGGTGATTTTTCGAGTTTGACCGTTTTAACTCGCGGATGTATGGTAATGATATTACTTTGAAGTTGGTACACGCCAGGTAGTCGTTTATCACTTTCTATAACATAACATGTTTAGGAAACTTTTCATTTGTATAATTACCATGTCATTCATTCTTTTTGCATTGCTTGCTCATTACTTGAATCACTTTAGTTTCCTTTTTATCCATAAATGTGAGGAAGATTTCTATTGTTCATATATGCTGGAGGCCACAATTCTTGTTTTAACGGGGATTTTATTATGTTTAATCTTTTGTTTGTGTTGATTGTATAAATGCATGAAAGTGATCAAGGCATTTTATTTTATTTTGAACACAACTATCTTGGCCAAATATTCAATTCACCTTGTGAGTGTATGATCATTTATTATCCCTTTTGAGCTTTTGTCAATATCCATGTTTATTTGAACTTGATGCTTGTCTATGAGTGTTTAGTTCACCTTTTTTATGGATGTTGATTCTTTTGTTTCTTGAACCCTCAACTATTTGTTGTTGTATGAATTTTTAGCTTGTCTTAGAAAGTAGGGAGTATTCACACATTAATGTTGGTTGAATTTAAGTTGGAGAGAGCAATTTTTGCTCGTTTATAGTGAGGTTGTTATGAGGTTGATAAGAAGAAAGAGAAAATAATAAAAAAAGTGAAAAAGAAATATTAGAAAAAGAAAAAAAAAGATGAAAAAGATTTGAAAAAGAAAAACAAAAAGAGTATGGAATAATGCTGTGTTGAATAAGTGATGTGTGTTGGTTTGAAATTTGGGATGAAGAAGAAGTTTTATTGAAATTGTGTTGCTTGAGACTTTGTGAGTAATTACTCCCTTAGGTTTATGCAAGTTTTTGTTTCGATTAGCTTTAGGACTTATCACTTGTTTGTTAACCAAGCCACATTACAACCTTGAAAAGCCCTTGTGATTCCTGCCTTTGTATTTGCAATATGTGTTTTTAGATAAATGCATAATTTAGTCTATTGTTTACAAGATTGCGGATGAGTGTCAAAAGTTCTCACCATTGTGTGTTTTTCATCTACCTATGAATGTTTGCTAGGTGTGATTCATAATTGAGCTTGTTTTGTTTTAGAATATTTACTATGATTTTTGTACTTAGGATTCGTTTCGTTTACATGTTATCGTTGTAGTTTAGTGGTAAGTTTTTGCCTTGTATGTACATTTTTATTTTGAACCATACATTTGTTTTCCGTTTTCAAAAACCTTTTGATTCGTGATTCTTTGATTATCGTCTTTTGCTTATTTAAGTTTATTTGACTTTGTTTGAGGATAAACAATGTTTTAAATTGGGGAGAATTTGATGAGTGTTAAATTCTTGTAAATTTGAGTGTGAATAATTAGCACTCATCGGCTTAATTCATTTTTTTTGTCAATAAACCTCAACTTTAGTGTATATTCGGTATAGTTTACGTTATAGTGTACTTATTGTGTAAATATTATTGAGTTTAATTAATTTTATCTTATTTTTGTAGGTATCCAAGCATTTATATTTAGGCTTTGTTAGATAGAGCATTGAATAAGCTTTCCAAAGCTTCTGACCGAGTGCGAATCAGACTTACGGTTCAAAAGTTATGACCGAAACAGTGCAGAATGTTGTGCTGGTTGTTCAACTTTCTATCATCCGCTGTCGGGCGACGCTAGGCGAGCTATAGCATGGGAAAAACGTTGTTTGGTCACCGGGTGACATTTTTTGGTTGCTGGGCGATGCTGGATAGTCAGAAATGCGTATTTAGGTGTAAAAACATATTTTTTGGGAATGGTTTTGGGTATTTTTTATCCCAACCCCATCAACCTTCATTTTTGAATAGGATTAGATTAGAAAACAACATTGAAGCTTGCATACGGATGATCTGGGATGGATTGCTCATCAATTGGCACTGACAAATCGGTAGATTTGTGGTTCATTTCTCTTTCTCTTTGTGTATTCTTTATGTGTTGAGTTTGTACATGTATTTACTCTGAACTTATGTATATTTGTCGCCCATGGCGCTATATTAAACTTGCTTTATAAATCTTTGTCGATTGTTATCCTGGATTTTTGCTATGTGCTAGGGATTTGAGTTGTTATAGACATATACTGCTTAGATTCTTATCTAGGATGATTATCTATTAGTTTCTGAATTCTAGAGATAGATTTAGAGTTGACATCTACTTGGGTGTCAGAGCTTAATGCCTCTGTATGGTTGTGTTATGCTGAGAGATTGTCAGTGCGATTATATAGTTGTATTCTTGTTGTTGAGGAGGTAGAGAGATCATTTCGTTGGTGATATAGTCGGTCTCTCAATTTGGGTTACAAATGACTTAGGTTGTGAGTGATACATGGTGACATTGATGAGTATTGTTAGGTTGGATATAATTGGTCGATAGATTTAAGTCTGTGATGAGTAGATTATATGCAGGCTTGATAAGTTCTTCCTTAGTTTTTACTTTTGTTTACATTTATTTTCTATTGATAACATTTTATTTACAAACTCATTTATCCCCAAACTAATTAACGAGAGATTTGTCGAACAATAATTCAATAACCAATCTCTATGGACAAGATAAATTCCCTGATAAATATTTCTAAAACTTTTGTTGCTTGTCGCTATGCCGCTTCCAACAGATCTATAAGTTATTAAATCAAGACCTCCACATGGGGAGGCCATTAGAATCCACTGGACTCTCCGAGTTATTTAAACTACCTCCATAAGGGGTGACCACCGGAACCCACTAGGCTCTTCATTAACTTAATTGCGTGTCATGAATGGTGAGCAAAAGAAAATATTGGTTTCTCCCTTCTTAATTGATAAAACTATCAGAAGAGCACAAAGCATGAACTTGTTGGTCCCTCATATACTCATTAAATATTCTCATGCAAATACATAATAGGGATTCGCCAGGCTCTCGGATAAAACTTTATGATGAAATCAAAAAAGCCTGCTCTGAAACAGCAAGGGAAACTCCGGTTAAAAAGCCAAGTCGATCATCATCTAAGAAACTTCCTCGACCCAAACAATAAGCTCAGAAAAATTCAAATGATAAACATGATCTCGTATAATCCACATCTCGAGTGGCATTCTCCTTGAAGAATCGCGACCCCACATGCCTCATGCTTGAGGGACTGTGTACATCCTAGAAAATCACAATTAGAAGCTTGGTCGTGTACAAAGGTCAATTTTTTTCCTTACGAGCCTCATGCTTGAAGAGTTATGTACATTCCATTCAAAAGTGGATCGATATAAAAGCAACGAAACCAAAGAAGATATGAAGGGATTTAAAGGAAACTTAGGCAAGCAATTTTGATGTTGCATGAAACTCGTCATAGAGATGATGAGAATGCATGCGCAAATTAAAGAGGCAACATGATCACTTTCCCTTAAGAACTTCTCCCTTGCAAACCTTGTGCTTGGGGGATTGTGTACATCCTGATCATTTGTACATGTCCCAGTAAATAGGGGGAATCTAGAACTTGATCGACATACATGGTCGAATTAGTCTGACTGTTTTATCCTTAAGCCTTTCACCTCCCTATACCTCATGCTGGGAAAGTTGTGTACATCTAGAAAAATGATGGACTAGTGGGAAGACAATGAGTCGGGTCCAAGCAGGAAACATGGGAGACCTTCAGCTAGCATAGGCACCATATAGGTCACCCTATAAACAAATCACCCAATATACTCCTTTATGGACAATTAGGGATGTCAACATGTCTAGACATGCTCCATGAATGTTATAAAGATCGAATATATAACTATTATGGCCCATGATGGGTACTAATCCGCATTCATGGGTCTTGTCCCATAGCACTCAAAAGAGGCCAGTATAAGTAGTGGAAGAATTCAAATGGAGAAGGCATATTGAAATCCTTAAACAGAAAAGCCACTCACTATGAATCTCTTGTGGCTCTATCTGACCAACTTTAGAAGAGTTATCAATTGATGTTTTTGCGTGAACAATATTTATATTTCAATAAAAAATAACTATTTATATGAAAATAATTGTTTTTTTTTAAAATATTTTACTATAATTTTTCAAAAATAAAATAAAAAACAACACCATCAATAGAAATTTAAGTTTCAATTTGTATTATATAAAATAAATGTTATAGATGAAATACTTCTCTCACAAAAACATCTAACATGTTTAGGAGAAATTTGTGACGAAAAAATTAGAGAGAAATAAAATTTATCTCAAAACATTTCACTACATTTATGAGAGATTTTTTTTGTGACAAAATTTTTTTGTGACGAAATATTTTTGTCACTAATTTCTTAACTTATATTTATTCATTCAAAATTAAACATGAATACGGTTTTTCCTCGCTAAATCTAGCACAATTAGTGAGATATTTCTTCCTTCACTAATTTTTTTCACTAAATTGCATTTTTTAGTAGTTTATTTTGAAAATTCCAAGAAGTCTAATGCAAGAAGACGAAGAGTTAAGCCACACCAAAGAAATTGAGGCTCTAGTTGCATAACCTTAAATAACAATGGGACTACCAAGAGTTGGAACTCAATCGATTAGATTGAATAATTATGAAAGATTTTATGATCAAGCTATAGGAGATAATGGTTTCCTGATCGGACAAGCCATGGTGGCTGAATCATAACCAATTGGTCATGTTCAAGCCATGAAAGATGAGAATTGGCAAGATGTAATGAATTAAAACTCAAAGCCATTGAAAAGAATAATACTTGGATCTTGTAAAGCACTCAGGTAAGAAACTTATAGATGTCAGATGGTTTTACAAGTTGACATTGAAGTCAAAAGGTGAAAATGCCAAGTACAGGTCAAGATTGGTGGCAAAGGGGTTTCTTCAAAAGCCTGGAACTAATTTTAATAAAATCTATGCACTTGTGGCCAAACTTGAAATAATAAGACTGGTTATAGCCATTGCAGCAAATAGAGGTTGGAAGATGCACCAATTTGATGAGAAGTAAGCATTTCTTAATGGATTTTTAAAATAAAAGTTTATGTGAAGCAATCACCAGGTTTTGAGGTAAAAAAGGAAAGAAGATATGGTGTACAAGCTGAGAAAAGCATTGTATGGATAAAAGCAAACACCTGGAGCATTGAACAAGAGGATTTATAGATTTTTGATAAATTTAGTTTTCAATAAGTGCACATCAGAGTATAGAGTGTATGTGAAAGACCCAAATAAACAAGACATATTCATCATATGTCTCTATATGGATGATTTATTGGTCATGGATTTTAATGAATATGAATTGGCAAAATTCAAGGCAAACATGGAGAATGAATTTGAAATGTCAGACTTAGAAATTTGGAATGCTTACTAAGAATGGAAATTGTTAACAAAAATCATGGAGTTTTCTTTCATCAAAAGAAATATGAATAGGACATCTAATTTAAAGTTGAATTAGAATTATTCACTACTACAAAAAGCATATTTCGTAACAATTTCTTTCTTTGACCACTTAACCAACCAAAGTAATATATGTTCATTTGGCGTCTTTCATTCTTTATTTGTAAATCACATATAACCACGATCCATTTAAACACTCATTGTAATATGTGAAGTAGTGACACGTTTCGAATCCCCACACATGCAATTTTATATTTTTTCTTTAAAAAAATGGTGTGTTCCCTTAATTTCTATTTTTAAATAAAATTAAATAACTTTCACCATGTTCCATAATAACAACCGTAGTTAAATATTATGACATTTTTACCATTATTCTTTTTATTAACCCTGGTGAAATATATTACATATAAAAGCTAAATTATATTAGTTCAGAACAGACTACGCGTACAGAAAACCCTAACTTCTCTTTCTTTATCTCAATCTCTCAAAACTCCAACATAACTTCTCCAACTAGTGTGAATCAATGAAAGGTTTCATGAATTTTTTTCAAGATGAGACAGGTAGCTCATTTCTTTGTCTTCATTTCCATGAATCTTTTCAATGAAATGTATATTCGTGAAATATTTTATGAGTTGATGTTGTTGTCTTGGTCCAACATATGGTTTATTATTTTCTTGTTGTTAAGATTAGATTATAATTTTTATAATTATGTTTTTGTTGAGATAAGTAAAGAGTTTAAATTATTGTTGAGGTATGTTGTTGTTTTGTTAAGGTAATTTGTTATTTATAATAAGTTAAATTGTTGTTTTTGTAGATAAAGGTTGTTGTTTGTGTTATTGTAGATGTTTTTTATTAGTTTTGTTGAGGTATATTGCTATTTTGCTAAGGTAAGTTGTTGTTTATGTTAAGATAAGTTGTTGTTTTTGTTGATAAATATTATTGTTTGTGTTGTAGATATTTTTTATTAGGTATGTTGATGTTTTTTTATTAGGCATGTTGATATTTTTGTGGATGTATTTTTGTTTTGTTAATGTAAGTTGTTGTTTATGTTAAAGTAAGTTATTTTTTTTGTTGATAAATATTTTGTATGTGTTATTTTAGGCGTTTCTGTTGAAATATGTTGATGTTTTTGTTTATAAATATTGTTGCTTGTGTTATTGTTAATGTTATTCTTTGTAAATTGCAACTTTCATTTTGTTTAGACATGCAGAAGATGAGTTTATTATATCGTATTTAGTTTGAGTCTTTTACCAATCTTTCAGTAACTATATAACATTTCGAATTGAATTAGAAAATAATAATATGAGGTATCAAGTTATATTAGAAAATAATTTACAATATTTAATATTTCTGCAGCTTATTATTTGTATCTTGCTCTTTAATTATTAGAACTTTATTCAATTCTTTTTGTTCTTCTGCTATCACTTTTGATCACTAGTTTTGCCTGCAAAGTAATTAATATTTTGCATAATAAACTAATAGAGAAGGAAGTGTTAGTTGGAGAATTAGAAGCATTGAAACAAATTTTAGTCGTTAAAGAGAAAAATATAGATAATAGGTTGTATAAAGCTCGTACAACATTGATTAGTGTAACTTATTCTTATAATATAACTTAATTTATCATATTATTGATTTTTAAATCAGATTGAAAGATTATATGTTTAGTGAGTTGTTGGTGAAATAAGCATTACACATAAATTATAATAAACTCAAGTGAAGATATCACCAATCTTTTACTATAATCGATTTCTAGAATTGTAGCGATATGTTACGCGCTACTATGTTTTTATCATGACTGTCAGCCCGTAGTGGTAAAAAGGACATATATTACCACACCCTTTGTTACCATGGACCATTGTCTGTTGTAGAATCCTTCTTCCAACTGTCATAAAATCCTCTTTTTATAGTAGTGATTTCTTAATTTGCAAAAGATTGATTTGAATATCTCTCACATTAATAATATATACTCGAAACATATATTTATAAGTAAGGAAAATCTTCATTTTTAAAATCAATTTTGTATAATTATTTGAGGTCCTTGGGAAACTTGCATCCACTTCTTAAAATTTGAGGAAATGACTAAAGAGAGAAAATAAATGTTTGGTTTGAAAGAAAGTTGTTTATTGAGCAATTCAGTGAATACAATACGACAATTATTTATAAAGTAAGTTACTTAGCGAACTCCTAACAACAATAGCAAGCTTTAAAAACTTTTAAAACTAACAAAACATATTACTTACTCTGCAAGTAACTGACTAATAACTTAAATTACGACAAAACATTCTCCAGTCATTTTGAAGAACATGATGTTCTCATCACTAGACAAAATGAGCATCTCCGTGTTCATTATAAAAACAAAAAGTATATTTAAATTTTACAAAATCCTAGTTTATATTTCTTGTATAGGGAAGATGGCTCTACTATTACTGAACCTAAGGAAATTGAGGAGGAAGTTTTGAAGTACTATGAGGATATTATGGGAAAGAGGGATGAAAGCATGCAGCTTATTGATGTTGTGGCAATGCGTGAGGGAGTTCGGCTCAGCATGTTACAAAGAGAGGAGTTGATAGTGCATGTGAGTGAAAAAGAAATATATAGTGCTTTGAAAGACATTGGTGACCTCAAATATCTAGGAATGGACGGTTTTGGAGCAAAGTTCTTCAAAGCTAGTTGGGAGATTATTAATAAAAATGTTATAGCAACAGCCATGGAATTAAGTGGATAGGAATAATATAGTCAAGGGTATACTTGACATGATTGTGTATAGGGGATGGTGTAGTAGAAAAATGAAAGAGCATATAGCAAAGTTAATGATTGGGTAGTTTTGGTGGGTTAGCTTGTATAGTTTAGAGGGTTGGATCCTTTTGTAGATCGCCTTGTATTTCATTGGTTTTTTTATTTAATCGAAGTTGATTTTATTTCAAAAAAAATAATGACTTTTTTAAAATCTTTTTTAAGTGAAACGACATCGTTTTATAATTACTTTTTAAAAATTAAGAAAATTTAAAAATAAAAATAAAATTTGTATTAGTTAGATAAAAAAAATTGGAATAAAAAAATTTAATAGATATGAAAATTTATTTATAATAGTTTTTATATTTGTTAAGTGTCAATTTTTTTAGAGTTTTTTAAATATCGGAATATCCGACTTAGATTGATATAACACATAATTTTGTTATTGATATTGACTTATTTTTTCAATCATTCGATTTTATTTGAGTCAGTCATGCAGTTTAAGTGTTTAACTGATGACATTAGACTATGGTTTTAAATTGCGGTTGTGATCATTGTGGTTCTTGTGATGTGCATTGTGGTTGTTGCGGTGTAAATTTTTATAGGGACGTGTTTGAAATACAATGTTGAAAAACATTTAATGTTAAGTTTTTTCATTACATTAGAAGTAAAATGTGTTTTAAGATTCTAACATTTTGATTTTTGATGAAAATACTTGAAGAGACATGATTGAAATTGTATGATGTGGTTCCTAAACAAACGAAGGCGTAATTTTAAAATCACATTGCAATTATGGTCTGATGCGCTTGCGGAGGCAACCACATCCGTAATATTATCGGTGCAATTGCGGTTGCAGATCGCAATTTAAAACCATGTAGTAGACAAAAATTGCGAGTAAAAAAATGAAAATTTCCTACATGCAATCAAGTACACCTTGCAAATTTCCTGTCATCAAGATCAGCTCCCCATATTGTTGAGATTACAGTTCCTTATGTCAAAGCATGTTGCTCAACATAGGGAAGGTTGTGTCGAAATTAGTTGTGTGTGTCGAGTTGTATGTGTTGGAGTGTCGAAGCAGGTCTAAAATATGTATTTTGGGATTTTATAGTTTTAGACTTTGACTTAGGGAGCAAGCTAGCTCATTATAAATAGATGGAGTAACTCATATTTTTGTATCAACTCAGAATGAGTATTCATAAAATTTTCAATTGTAAATGAATAAGATTTTCCACAGTTTGTGGGCAGAGAGTTACTCTGCAGAAATCACCATCTTCTTCCAACTATTGTCAAACCCTAATTTTCTTTCTTCCTCAATTTTCATTGTTATTGTGTATCGATAATAATCTAGTTCGTCAAGATTGAAATAAATTCTCCATAGGTTTTGGTAGATTCTTTCAACATCTTGTATCTAGAGTTGCGGTTAAGCAATTCAAGGGAAGAAAATCACGATGACAATGAATTATCTGAATGGCCATTTTCTAGCAAGTCTTCCAATTCCTAAAGTTGATAACTATGAGAATTGATGCAAGCAGATGAAGATTGTGTTCTGTTGTTAATATATTTGGGATCTTATGAAAAAAGGGTTAGAGCCACTTGAAGAAAATGCAACAGAAGAAGAATAAGAGGTTTCACACAAAGAATTAAAGAAGAAGAATTATAAAGCTCTCTTTATAATTCATCAATGTATGAGTCCATACAATTTTGAAAAGGTGAGTGATGTAGAATTTGCTAAAGAAGCTTGGTAAATTTTGGAAAATTATTTTGGAGTTGCAGAAAAGGTGAAAGAGGTGGGGTTACAAACTCAAAAGAACGTATGAATTGTTTAGATGGAAGAAAATGAAAGTATAACAAATTTCTTCACTGGGGTTACAAAACTAGTGAATCAAATCAAGTTATGTGGACAAGTATTGTCAACAAGATCAGTTATTGCAAATATCTTGAGGTCATTGGCTCTAAAGTTCATCCATTTGGCAGTAGCCATAGAAGATTCGAAATATTTGTCAAAATTGATAAAGGAAGAGCTTCAAGCGACACTTGAATCTCATGAACAAAAAATGGCTGAAAGAGCTGCAGGCAAGTCGAAGAGTGATATGGCTTTGCAGGCGCAGTCAGTAGGAGAAAAGAAATGAAATGGGAAGTGGTTCAATAATAAAAGTAGAGGAGGCTACAATGATTCAACTGATCTAAACCAATAGGAAGGAATTGTGTCGAATTAAAGAGGACCCTCATACCAAATAAATCAAAGAGATGGTGTTATAGGTAGAGGAAGAGGTGGTGGTCGAAAACTTGACAAGAGTCACATTCAGTGTTTCAATTGTCAGAAGTATGGTCACTATTCTAGTGATTATCCATAAAAATGAAAGAATCAAGAAAGTGATGCAAGTTTGAAAAACACGAAGAAGGAGAAGAATAAGAAGAGGAAGAAGAGATGATGTTGATGGTTGTTGTACCCCAATTTTTTTCCCTAAGATCCCTTCATCATACCATATTGATTCAATCACAACAAGATCACATTAGGGCTCTTGGTTCTCCTCCCTATCTTTAGCTTTTATCTTTGAGGAATCATCAAGCACCTTGACTTATTTTTCTTTTGTGATCATTCATGTTTTTTTTTTACTTTCCTTTTAATTAATAAATGCAATGTTGGTTTGTCTTACTTGTTAATAATGTAGGTAAAGACAATGTGGCTTGGCAATTTGATCCATGGGTTCATGAGTTTATTTCCATGCCCTAGTCAATAAAGCTTGAGAAATTCAAACCTCGACCTTGAAGTTATTTTGGAAGAAATGGAATGGAAAGGTTATTTTGGTTCACCATATTTCAAAGTTATCAAAATTGATTCAAAAGTACAAGGGGTTGATTGAAGAAGTTGTTATGGTTGGACAAGGTCTTGTTCCCATTGGTTACAAGTGCATATTTCTCTCAATTATCAATATATGAAAGTGGTTATGGTTGCTATGAGTTCTCATTATCATCTCCAACAACTTCTATTTACAAAGCAAAAGTGTTGGTACAAGAAGGTGGTTCAAAATTGTCAAAGTTCCTCAAAGCATTTTCTTGATCTAGGAGCTAGGGTTTTGAACTTCAAAGAAGTATATCTTGCTCATCTTTTGGTATTTTTGAGTGATTCTAAAAACATCCTTCTCTTCAAAGGATTATTAACAAATCACTTCAAAAGTTTCAAAGAGTTTTCATGTGGAAGAAACTTGATGTTGAAGAAAGATTACAAGTCCTCCAGATGAACCCCCAATTTTCTATGTATAACTTCAAATGATCATAACTTGGTTAATTTTTATCATATTGAGCCCACTCTTTTTCCACAATTATCTTGAGGATGTGAACTTTATTCCTTATTTTATGTGCAAAGTGAGAAAATGGATCTAAGATACCCTAAGGATACAAAAGATTATAGGTCATTTCATGATTTTTTGCCAACTTCAAAAATTCATAACTCTCTCAATTTTTGGAGATTTTAAATGGTTCATATTTCAAAATGTCATTCAATAGGTCTATTTCATTCCATATTTTTTGGTCAAGAACAAATTCCAAGTGGAAGGCCATGTTTGGATGCAAAAGATTATAGATCACTTTTGAAGAAAAACTTGAAATATTTTTAAGTATGGAAAGTCAACTTCTTTTTCCCAACTTTGACTCATTACAACTTTCAGCTCAAGCATCCATTTAATTCCATTCTTTTCCCATTGCAAAGTTTGTAATCTCATCTTTCTAAAGCATCAAGAATCGTGCCCTAATACCCCTTGAGCTGAGAATACCATTGATTTGAACTTGGTAACTTGGAACTGAAGTTTCTTCAAAAGTCGGAATTTAAAATCCTTGATTTAGCTTCTAAACACATTGTTTCTTCGTGTTTTTGCTTCTAAACATGTTTAGTGAACTTCCAGAAGTGATTAGCATAGTAAAACATGCGTTTTAGATGAGTTTTGATCAATATAGAAGTCACACTTTTCTTGTTTGCAACTTCACACGATTTCCCTCCAAACTTCATCATTTCACACGCTTGAACAATCCATTTGATTCCCTATAAATAGAAACGTTTGCGGAAGTATATGTTGAATAACGCTACTTGGTTGATCTCCAAAATGGATCCAATCAAGTACATTTTTGAAAAGCCTGCTCTTAATGGGAGAATTGCCCGCTGACAGATGCTGTTATCTGAATATGACATCGAATACCGCACTCAAAAAAATATTAAAAGCAACGTGTTGGCATATTATCTTGATCACCAACTAGTTGATGATTATCAGTCTGTGAAGTATGATTTCCCTGATGAGGATGTGATGTTTCTGAAAGTGAAATATTGTGATGAACCATTGCTTAAGGAAGGTCCTGATCCTGAATCTTGCTGGAGTATGATATTTGATGGAGCTGTAAATGCTTATGGTAAAGGAATTTATGCTATGATTGTCACTCCACATGAATCACACATTCCTTTTACTGTAAGGTTGACATTTGATTGTACTAATAATATGGCAGAATATAAGGCTTGCATCATGGGTCTCGAGGAAGCTATTGATCTCAGAATTAAAATTCTAGATGTCTATGGTGATTCAGCTTTGGTAATAAATCAGATTAAAGGAGAGTGGGATACTCGTCACTCCGGCTTGATCCCTTACAAAGATTATGCTAGAATATTGTTACCCTTCTTTAATAAAGTTGAATTCCATCACATCCCTATAGATGAAAATCAAATGGCGGATGCTCTGGAAACTCTGGCTTTTATGTATCAAGTGAATACTTGGAATGATATACCTTGAATTATAGTTCGACGACTGGATAGGCCTGCTCATATGTTTACAACAAAAGAGGTAGCAGATAAGAAACCTTGGTATTATGATATCAAGTATTTTCTCCAGACTCAGGAATACCCGATTGGTGCTTCGAATAAAGATAGAAAGACATTGAGAAGATTGGTTGGCGGTTTCTTCCTTAGTGAAAATGTGTTGTACAAGAGAAATTACGACATGGTCTTGCTCAGATACGTGGATAGACACGAAGCAGACATGTTGATACATGAGATTCATGAAGGTTCATTTGGCACTCATGCCAATGGACATTCGATTTCTAAAAAGATGCTAAGGGCAGGTTACTATTGGCTGACAATGGAATCTGACTGTTACAAATTTGCAAAGAAGTGCCATAAATTCCAGATTTATGCATACAAAATTCATGTGCCTCCGACACTTCTCAATGTTATTTCTTCCCCTTGGCCTTTCTCTATGTGGGGTATTGACATGATTAGAATGATAGAACCCAAAGCTTCGAATGGACGCCGTTTTATCTTGGTAGCAATTGATTACTTCACCAAATAGGTGGAAGTTGCTTCATATGCTAATGTTACTAAGCAGGTGGTAGTGCACTTCATTAAAAATAATCTCATATGTCGGTATGGTGTGCTGAGTAGAATTATCACTGATAATAGCTTGAATCTGAACAATAAGATTATGACAAAACTTCGTGAAGAATTCAAGATTGTCCATCATAATTCATCTCCGTATAGGCCGAAGATGAATGGGGATGTTGAAGCTGCTAATAAGAATATCAAGAAGATCATCTAGAAGATGGTTGTTACTTATACAGATTGGCATGAAACACTCCCTTTTGCTTTACATGGGTATCGGACATATGTCCGCACTTCAACAGGAGCAACCTCATTCTCCCTTGTGTATGGAATGGAAGTTGTGCTCCCAATCGAGGTTGAGATTCCCTCTTTGCGTGTGATAATTGAAACTAAGTTGTCAGAGGCTGAATGGGTCCATAACATGTTTGACCAATTGAATTTGATCGAAGAGAAGAGAATGACGGCTTTGTGTCATGGGAAGTTATATCAGAAGAGAATGAAGAAAGCTTTTGATAAGAAGGTCAAACCTCGTGAATTCAGAGAAGGCGACCTCGTGCTCAGGAAGATCATGTCTTTTAACGCTGATTCTAGGGGCAAGTGGACTCCCAATTTTGAAGGCCTATATGTTATCAAGAAATCCTTCTCTGGCGGTGCATTAATTCTTGAAACTATGGACGGCAAGGAGTTCCCATGTCCCATGAATGCTGATGCAGTCAAGAAATACTTCGCCTAAAGAAATAAAAGAACAACTCGCTAAGTTAAAAACCCGAAAGGGCGGCTTAGGCAAAAAAGAGCGTCTCGGTAGGCCGAAAACCCGAAAGGGCGGTCTAGACAAACATAAACAGAATAAAATTTCTCGCTAAGTTGAAAACCCACAAGGGCGGCTTAGGCAAAAGTTAGGGACTTTCTTGGCAAGTAACTGCATCAGACAAGACTTGATCATTGAAGCAACAATCTTCTTGGATCCTCACCATACTTCAACAGAAGCTGTCGCTCAGGATTTCAAAGTTGTTTTAGGGAATAGTGGTTATTGTATCTCAATGTATCTTTTCCATTATATATTACCATTTTCCAAACTTTGTAATTATCCGTGGAGTCTCGCCATTCGCAGATTACCATTCTATTAATAAAATTTGAGATTTTACCCAATTCTTTGTAATTCTTATTTTTATTCAACTTACAAAGACTCAATTTATTATTGATAATAATTTTCAAATCAAAAAGATTAAATAACAAAATTATTTTTCAAAAATAATTTACAACTTACTTTTACTTTAGATTTTGTGATTCAAGAGGAAAACAAAAGTGGTGATCCCAGGAATGGATGAACTCCAGTAATTTTGGGAAGTTTTGTTTTCCCCAGGAAGGTTTTCTCAGGTAGTTTTCGCTAGTATGCGCGTGTTTATTGTATATTGAAGATGATACCAATTGGCGTAAGGTGCAGTATCGGGTTTGTGATCCTAGTGTCCCCAGTCAAGTGTTGGTTCATTTTCTGATTTTTGGGATTGCTTGGTCTGAGGTCTCTATTCCGGATTCCCAAGCGAAGTCTTCTCTCATATGACAAAAGGTCTTGTCCCCTTGGTGTGCTGAGATGGAATTATTTGCAAAATGTCGCTCTTTCTGCAGTATTGGCATTATTGTTGGTATTTATTTCCCAGGCAGCTAGACCAGGGTAGTATATTTTCTAAGAAGTGTTGAGACAGTTGTCAACTTTTGGGTTTTCATCCACCAAGTGTTGGGTTTGATTTAAAATCCTCACGAGTTTGACCTTTTTCTATAATGTTGACTTCTTGATTCCCCAAGAAAGCTATCCCAGGGCATCTTTTGCTGGAATAGGTTTGTGCGATATGAAGACTCAATCTGATATTTTCCAGTGAAGGTCTCGCTTATTTGATGGAAGTATTTTCTCCCCGTGCATGCTGAGTTGGACTCATTTGCGAAGTATCTCCCTTTCGTCAGTACTTGCATTTTGTTTGATTGCCAGATAATCGGGCAAGGGCAATGTTTTATTTAAGAAGTGTTGAGGCATTTGTCAGTTTTTTGGGTTTTCACCTGCCAAGTGTTGGGTTTGATTTAAAATCCCCATAATTTTGATTCCTTGCTGTTATGTTTGACTTCTTAACTCCCCAAGCTGTTATCCCCATGAGGTTTCGTACTTTTTCCCCAGAGAAGTTAGTGCAATACTTACTCTCAATATTGAAGAACGTATCTCAGTTTTCCCCAGTGAAGAACGTATTATGGTTTCCTCCCTTTAATGTGGTGTTGGCCTCCCCAATGAAGTCAGCACGAGGTCCCCAGCTGATATCTCGATGATGAAACATTATCTCCCCTAGTGAAGTCTGTATGATATTTCTCCATTAAAGTCAGCTCGAGATCATCAGTTGATGTGTTGACGATATGGTTTTCATCTGCCTTATTGATATCAGTATTGCAATCCCCAGTAGAAGTGTGGACCGTGAAAGCATTTGTAACCATTTTATTTCTGATTCTTCTATGGTCTTACTTAATATTTCTTAATTAATTTTAACATAGTTTCCTTTTTTCTCTATTATTTTCATTTTTAACCATTTTTAAACCCTAATTCTTTTATTTTAAAATACAATTTAATTTTTGTATATTATCTGGCTGAACATGGGTTGAATTTTTGATCATGAACTTTATTAACATCATTGGATCCATGGTGTTGAGTATAACTCCACAAAAATGGATGAATGATTTTAATAATAGTTTGATTAAATTTTAATTCAAATGTGGTTTGTATATTCTTTTCCACCCTTCTTCATCTTATCCCTTTCTTATTGCACTAAGTGTTATTGGAGCATGATCTCTATATCATGTCTCAAAATAAATGGTGCATAGATTGCTATTGATCGGTCTCAAAATAGGTGTGACTTCTATATAAGTCCACTTATGATTGCTTAACATAACGCTACATTTTGTCCCGGTTCGAATAAATGATCATTCGTGGCCCAAACCTATGTTTGCAAGCCCAAGTATGTTAATTTGATCTCTTTGATCCAATAACCTTGAGATTCATTGTGTGGAGGCTTTGGTTCTACCAATCCTCTAATGGATCTTCATCAATTTTAGTCAACGCGGATCACTTAAACATCGTTGATCATTACATGTTACTTTTGAGGATTCCAAATGGATGATATACTTAACAAAAAGAAAATGCAACTTGTTGTGTGGAGGATTTGGTTCTACCAATCCTCTAATGAGTTCTAAATGCAAGTTTCAAGATGGTCATCCCACTAATCACTAATTATTTAATTGTTTTTACTTTATATCTTTATTTTTTATGCTTTATGTACCATTTACTTTAAGCATTACATTTCATGCCATTTTTATTTTGCTCACTTGAGCATTTACTTTCTTGTCATTTTTATTTTGCTCACTTGAACTTTTCTTTTCTCTTTTAAGATACCTAATAATTAACATGAACCATAAAAAACCTTTAATGATACTTGGACTATTTGGTTATTATCCTTGGCATTATGGAGCATTGGACTTCTTGAACTTAGGATTAGAAACCTTGACCTATGTTGCAGACCTTGTGGCCTTAATTGATATTTTGTCTGGAGTTCTTGAGGTTTACCTCAAGACATTGGGTTGTTTGTTTTTTTTTTGTGCAGGTTATTGTGATTACATACTTTATTGGTAATCTGGAATTCACCCGTATACAGCGGTTACTCTGCCCAATTTTTGTGAAGACTTAATACACTTGAAGTTTGGTTCTCTCAAGAGGTCTAGTATCTTTGCTTGCTTGGTTTCAATCCAAAGAATGGCAATTCTATCTTGACTCATAATGTCAAGTATTGGCTTCTTGTTAGTTAGATGGTTCTTATCCCTAACTTTTACCTTATGCTTTAGGATAGTCCCTTCTTCTCCTCCCATCTTCTTTAATTTCAAAAATCTTCTCCCTCCTTTTGAAAACTCTTCTTGTTTTTAAAACTTGAACCATTTCCATAATAAACTTGGACTTATGTCCATGCTTTTTTCCAAATCATTTTCATAAATAAACTTCAATAAATTTAATAATATCTTGACATTTTTTGTGAGAAGACTAAAATTCAATAAATCTCATTTCAAACCATTTTTGCCATTTTGGCTTAAAACCTTTCTCAAAAGATTAGACTCTTGCCAATCCTTATAGTGATGCAAACAACTATACTTCTATAATATGTAGTGAAGAGAGATATTTTCCACTTGGGTGTTGAGTGAGGCATTGTTGATTTTAAAATCCAATCCATATCCTCCATGTTGAAATGATGCAAATTCTCCTTTCTCATGATTGTGGGTAGGAAAGGTGGCAAAAGGTCAGTGATTTCTAATGTATTGTATATACCAGGCATGAAGAGCGATTTGATAAGTATAGGGAATTTGGTCAAAAAGAATTATAAAGTGTCGATCAAAGATAAGATTATGAGGGTTATCGATGCAAATGGAAGGTTAATCTTGAAGGCTCCTATGTCACAGAATAGAACCTTCAAGATTAAACTTAATGTGATGGAGCACAAGTGCCTTGCGAATGCAGCTACCAGGCATGAATGGATATGGAACTATCGACTAGGCCATCTCAACTTCAAAGACATCATAGATTTGAAAAGAAGAAATATGGTTTCAGGATTTCCAGAAATCGACATTCCAGACGAGGTGTGTGAGGAATGTGTGCAGCTGAAGCAACACAAGAATAGCTTCAGCAAGGATGTAGAAAGCAAGTCGAAGGCTATTTTTGAAATCATATGTGTGATACGGTGGGAGAACTGACTATGGTTTTGCGTTTGTTTTCGCAAATGTTTCGGTTGAGCAAGAGTCGCCACCGACTTTTTATTTTATCCTAAAGGAAAGGTTAAAAAAGCACAGCAAAAACCTTTTGAGATATTTCGTGGGTTCGGGGGGTAGATTATGAAAAGGGAAGGTATTAACACCCTTTCCATCCATGGGCTCTTAGTTACTTGGTTTTTTAGATCACTTGCCTTGATTTTTGATTGCTTGAAAATGGTGTGTGTGTGAGCATTTTGAAAATGTTTTTGAAGAAGATGCCTTGTCTTAGGCGACCAATGTATTTGACTCGTGTTTGAGTGTTTTACAAAAGCGTGTATCTTTTCGAAAAGATGTTTCAAATGATTTTGAGAGTTTGTTTGAAAGTGTTGTGGATTGGGGTTTTTGAAAGGAAGGCAAGTGTTTTTTTGCAAGTTGATCTCAAGTAACTAAGAGTTTTGTCTACCCTATTGTACTCAAAGGTTTTTGTTATGTTTTAACCCCTTTTAACAATTTTTGTTCCACCATTGAAGTTGATGGACAATCTTGCGTTTAGGAAGTTTATTCGGGACAGGCGCGGGTCATCGTATGGACCATGAATGCAATGGTGCCAAGTGTCTTTGGCAATTTGCTTTGAAGGGACTATGATCATTCCGTTTAGGTAACACTTTGAGAGACTTATGATCATTTGATTTTGTTTTGCCAAAGAAACTCGACGTGCAAGCATGGCCCATTTTGGAAGGCAACATGTGGGATTACCCTAGAGGGTGCAAGTGTGATTGTGTATTGATTTTATGTATTTGTCTTGTATTAGGTTATCTAGCGTTTGATTTTATGTACATGCAAACCCTAGGTCTAACCATGGTATAATTGGAAAACTGTAAATTGCGGAAATGTAAAGTCTACGCTATTACAAAATAGTATCCGGGAGTGGGGGTACAATATTCACAAATGGGGATGAGACTTATAGTATCCAATAAATTACAACCAAATCGAATTTGCGATCAAATGTAAATGACGAATATACAAATATGAGATAAACAAATGTGTATATGGCAATGTGAATGTATTTGTATTGTGTAAGTGTGAGATGTATTGTATATGTGATTATTTACAAATGCGACAAGGTGAAATTAATGTGTATTAGGGTATTTGTTTTGACCTAAATATGTGTTTTAAGGAATCTTTGATTTGTATATTTTAAATATGTACAAAAGAAATGTTTTAATTGAATGTTCAAGTTCTAATTAAATTATGTATAAAAATGATGTTTTAAGAAAATATTTCTAAGTTTCAATTATGTATACAAAAAGTATTTTTCATTTGTTATGAATTGAATTATGTATATATAAAAGAAATGTATTTTTAATTGTTATGTATAAAAATGTTTTAATGAAAAGAAAGTGTTTTCAATTATGTATCAAAATGTATCTTTATTTATTATAAAAAGTATATTTAAATAAATATCAAGAAACAAAGTGGAAAAAAGTATTTTTATTTATTAGTAAGAATATTTGATTTTAAAGAAAAAAAGTGTTTTTTCAATATCAATTATGTGATGTAAAAAATGTATTTTTGACATTATATACAAAAGTATTTTTAAATAAAAATCAAGGATTAAATTATGTATACTAAAAAAAGGGTATTTTTATTGGTTATATACAAATTAAATAAAAGAAAGGTATTATCTTTAAGGAGAATTTTATATTCTATGCATATATAAAAAAAAAGAGAAAATATAAATTATTTATGGATCAAAATATGTAAAAATATGGTTAGTAGAAAAAAGGGTTATGTTAGTTAATTATAAAAAGTGGTTAAGCTAATTAATAAAAAAAGAAGACAACGTGTTTTATGAAAAAAAGGGTTTGTTTTGCATAAGAGGGTTAGAGCTTTTAATGGACTTTAGAGAGGTCAAAAACGGGTTAGGCCCATTATTTGAAGCAAACGATTTAGGGTTTTGTTATTCTGTTTTCATTTGAAACGCGTAGGGTTTGTGAGCAACGGCGCTTAAGCTTGTCTTCTTCGTCTTCCTCGTTTACACGTTCGCTTCTGAGCCTCTGAGTCTTTTCACCCGTTTGTCCATGGCCGCTGGCGCTTCCGACCTCTTCTTCCCTCCAACAACACTTTGGGGCGACAGATTTAAGGTGATTTCCTCTTTCTTATTTCATTAGGGTTTGTCGATTACTGCATGTTACGATTTTGATTCATCTAGATTCTAACTTCATTTTTTTCTCATATGATCATCTGGGATATTTTTGAAAGAAAGAAAAAAAAGAAGTGTTAACCTTGGAGATGGCAGAGGACGGTTGGGCGTACGCTAGGAGGCCGGGACGAGCGGGGAAGGCAGTGAGGATGCTGGGCTTGCTCTTTGGTAATCTTTATCTTTTTGCTACTTTAGGGTTTGATGATGATTTTCATTTGCACTGAAAACCCTTTTAATATTCGCTTCTTTATCTCTCCTCTTCGTTGGTTTACCTAGAGCTTTTGTATGCTTTTCCTTTGAAACACTT
Organism: Vicia faba; assembly: GCA_948472305.1. NCBI lineage: Eukaryota > Viridiplantae > Streptophyta > Magnoliopsida > Fabales > Fabaceae > Vicia > Vicia faba. The sequence continues at coordinate 285,697,705 of OX451739.1, read as the reverse complement.
GATTATGATGCTTTGAGATGAATGCGCTTTTGAACTTCGCCCTGTGATGATGCAAATCTGAGGGATCTTACTGCCTTTGTTGGATTGCCTATGTTGTATGCTATGTGGTGCCTCTGTATCTTCTTTGCCTTCTTGTGTGCTTGCTTCTCTTGCTACTTCCTTGAAACACTTGTGTTGGATGCCTAAAAATGTTGATTCTTTCCACGCCCAATGATGATATCTTTCTGAGGGCTTAGAGCTGACCCTAAAGGCTTGAGTATGCTTTGGTTGAATGGTCAATGTTCTTTGAATGGTTTTGGCCAGGTTTCAGTATTAGGCAAGTTTAGTGTTTGACAGGGTAAGGGTTTGTGAGGTTTCAGGCAGGTTTGTGCTTGTAGTGTTAGGCTTGAGGCTTTTTGACAGGATGAGGCTGAGGCAGGTTTCAAAATGCTTAGCAGGTATGATGCTTTGGTTTAGGCTTTGACTTGGTTCTCTTTGTGTTTGAGTTATTGGCAGGGTTGTGGTGTTTGTATATGTTTTATGGTTTATGCAGTATGGTGAGGGTTTTGACAGGTTTTGACTGATGCAGGTTATGGGTTTAGACAGGTTTTTGACTGATGCAGGTTATGGGTTTAGACTGGTTTGAATTTGCTTCAGCAGGTTATTTTGGTATGGTTGTTCAGGTTTGAGGTTATGAAGTTTTTAGGCCATGTATTGCTGGTTTCTGAGCTTTGTGTTTGCTTCAGTATGTGGTTTTCTTGCATATGCAGGTTGTGGTTAGGCTTTTTAGCTTAGCAGTTTGCATCTCAGTTTTTGTATTGGGGTCCTTTTCTTCTTGAACTGTGTTTTTCTCTTTTTTGTATATTTTTTCTTCATATGCCTGCTTAAAGCCTAAAAACCTGCATCTTTTCTCTCTCTCTCTCTCTCTCTTAGTACAGTTGGATATGTTATAATATGATTCTTTTCTGTACTATATTCTGAAAGTGGCTACTGATGGGAAATGATGATAAAAGAGTTTGCTTGCATAACAATTTCTTACTTCTGCATTCTTTATCCTTTCTTTGACAGCTTTCTACACTTTGTGAGCTTTCCATATCTTTGCCAAATCTTTTTCATGACAGCTTTGAGTAGACTTTGGCACTTTTGACAGCAAATTGTACTTTTTGGATTTTGATAGAAAGTTGTAACTTGGATTTTCTTCAGTTTGGTTGAACTTGAACTATGCAGTTTGACATTTTGAATTTATGCATTTTGTCATTTTGCATTCATGATTAAATGAATAAAATTCTTCCCTCTTTGTGAACCGGGAGAAATCCCGTGATTTGCAGAGAGGGTTAACTGATCCCAGTCAGTGGCCCTTAATGATGAGTTTCTTCTGTCGTTTATTATTTTATCTGCTTTTTGACTTTTCTCTTTTTCTTTTTGCAGGTGAATAATTGGATGGAGAGGAATAAAGTGAAGCATGAAGAATTAGAAATAAATAGGATAGTTTTCTTTTTATTTAATATTTGAATTAATGTAAACCATTGTTTGTAATTAAATTATAACAATAATTGTACAAATAATTCAAATATCAATAAAAGTCTTTATTATCCAACCAATTCTATTTCCTCTTTCTTTATTGTTTATTTATTCATTTAAAACTCTTTGAATTAAAATGATTGAAAAAATAAATTTCAATCACTTAATTTAGAATAATAAATAATTTAAATAAACAATACTTTAGCACATTGATCAATTAAACCTGGTATCTTCAAAGCGAATCAATAGTTAATCAAAACACTGATCAGGCGCGTTCTCCCTTTTCACTGATTTTCAACAAACACTGTAATTCCAAACTGCGCATATCCTTTGACTGGTGAATTCAAACCAACTGCCTCCTCTTACTGATTAAATTAAAAACAATGCGAATTCGACCCGAATCTCGGAGTAACTTGCAAAGTGATGTGGAATTTTAATCTCTCTGAGAATATGCCCATAAAACCTTAATTCCTGATTAAATGCCAACGAACATTCGCCTGATCACAATTGAGCCAAAATCAACCAAAACCCTAAGCCAACTGTTAAACAATCCAGAGCCCTGACAATCAGTAAAAACCCTAATTTCGCTTGACTGACAAGAAAAGTCTGTTTGCCCGATTCTTGAGCCAGTTTGAAGAATCAGGAAATGCTTGAAGTTGTTATCTTTTTGTGAAAAATGCGAGGGCAAATTTTGGGGTACAACAGTTGCCCCTGTTCAATCTTCTTGGACCTGAAGAGTTAGATTGGCAAGTTTGCCTTTCGCGACTTGAAGGTAAAAGAAGATTGGACACTAAAGTGCCCAGAAAATTTGCACTCGGCGATATGATGGTGGAGGTGAATGGGCTTAAAGATGCCATTTGGTGATGGGCTTAAAGATGCCATCTGGTGCGATAGAATTTTGTCGGGGGATGGGCTTAGAGATGCCATCTGAGAATGGGCTTAAAGATGCCATCTGGTGACTGCTGGTAGGAGGATGGGCTTATAGATGCCATCTGGACATGTTGAACTGTATGTCAAAAGTGAATGGACAAGTATCAGAAAGGCATCCATGTTTCGGAACATCTCTGAATCAGGGGTCCGAATAAGCAACAGGTTGACGTCCATGGCTGGAGAATCCGTAAACTATTTCCAGGAGTTGAGATTGAGTTGAGCAATAGAGCGGCGTCCGTTGTTGGGAAGCGTCTGTAAACTGTTTCCAAAAGTTGAGAAGAGTCTGAACAAGTTGGTAGATTGACATCCGTTGTAGGGAAGAATCTGTAAACTGTTTTCAGAAGTCTTGAAGTTGAAGAGGAACCGGTGTAGGGTTTCCTGATGATGCGTCTGAATGGATCCGGAATAAGTATCAGAACGTCGCCGTGTCCGGGTCACACCTGAACTATTTCTGGATGAATCTCGGGAGATGATCTGTGTCTGTCGACTGCTCTTACCTGAAAAGTAAAGGGTTAGCTGTATGCAATGTTATGATGCATGATGCAATGTATGTGACATCAATGTTTATGACATGAATGTGATGAATGTGCATGTAAGCCGATGAGCTATTTTGCTGAGGATAAATGAATCTGAGATGGCTGAAGACAAAAGCATCTTGACTGCTGCCTGGGAGAATAACTCTCTGGCGGCTGCTGTGGAAGAGAATTCTTGATGACCTCTACTGGGGAGTTCCAATCTAATAGGCTCATGCTGGGGGAGGTAAGATTGAGAATCTTCAGCTTGGTGGGAAGTAACTCTGGCGACTTCACTGGGGAACTCAAGATTTGTCCTCCCAAAACTCTGTGGGGAGAAGGTTCAATGGTCTGGCTCCGCTGGGGATTGATAATTTAAAGTTTGACTTTGCTGGAGATAATGAAGCTTGACTCTGAGTGGAGTTAGCTTCTGGAAGAATCTGAACAAGCGATAGGTTAACCTCCGTTACTTGGAGAACCCGTGAACTGTTTTCAGAAATCTTGAAGTTGAATCAGCAATAGAGCCGCGTCCGTTGTTGGGAAGCGTCCGTAAACTGTTTTCAACGGTTGAGAAGAGTCTGAACAAGTTGGTAGATTGACATCCGTTGTAGGGAAGAATCCGTAAACTGTTTTCAGAAGTCTTGAAGAGGAACCGGTGTAGGGTTTCCTGATGATGAGCTCGTGTAAAACTGCATCAGTTTTTGAACACTTTTGACATTCGAATGCCTCAAGTGGTGATGTAGATAATTTCCTGGCTTATTACAGGTGTTGGTCTACAATCGGTCGTTCACAGATGTTTTCCTGGGTTGTTACAGGTGTTGATCTGGAATTCTTCAGACGTGCCCTGGCTGGATACAGGAATCGAGTCTGGAAATGTGGTCAACAGATATGCCCTGGCTGGATACAGGAATCGAATCTTCGAACTCTTCAGACGTGCCCTGGCTAGATACAGGAATCGAGTCTGGAAATGTGGTCAACAGATAAGCCCTGGCTGGATACAGGAGTCGAATCTGGAATTGTGATAGTTGATAGATATGCCCTGGCTGGATACAGGAATCGAATCTTCAAACTCTTCAGACGTGCCCTGGCTAGATACAGGAATCGAGTCTGGAAATGTGGTCAACGGATATGCCCTGGCTGGATACAGGAGTCGAATCTGGAATTGTGATAGTTGATAGATATGCCCTGGCTGGATACAGGAATCGAATCTTCAAACTCTTCAGACGTGCCCTGGCTAGATACAGGAATCGAGTCTGGAAATATGGTCAACAGATATGCCCTGGCTGGATACAGGAGTCGAATCTGGAATTGTGATAGTTGATAGATATGCCCTGGCTGGATACAGGAATCGAATCTTCAAACTCTTCAGACGTGCCCTGGCTAGATACAGGAATCGAGTCTGGAAATGTAATGATTGATTTGTTGAACACTTTTGACATTCGAATGCCCCAAGTGGTGATGAAGGAATCTTGAATCAGATTACTCTGCATATTGAGAGATTTCTTGAAATCTTGACTGGACTGCCCCAGGTTAACTGAACTTTGAAAGATCTGTTGGACCTTGACTGGACTGCCCCAGGTTAATCGAATTGTGACATGTCATGCCCCTTGTTGATAAGGGGATTTGATGGAAGTGTTATCCTCTTGAAGTGATTTTGACTTACTGAGAGAGTTTTCGTTCCTCCGAACATTCGCTGTATGAATTTCTTCGCTGTCAAACAAAAAGCCAAATGCAGACATTGATATTCAAATAATGCAAAGTTTATGTTTGTCTCGAAATTTTGAAAAATGCGTTTTTAGCAGAAAACTTTTCCATAAGACAAGTTAACACAAGATTTAGAGTAAAGCCCTACAGGAGTCAGGATACCTTTTGTAACAGTACGCTTTTGAACTAACCCATGCTTCAATTAGGACTTTTGAAGGGTTGTAACGTGGCCTGGTTCACGGTTCAAGAAACAAAGGATAAAGGCTCAAAGTATATTTGTACCCACCCGCTCTTCGTGATGTTCTCCAACCTAAGCTCAGTTAATTGTGTCATACTCTGTTTTGAGTTTGGAACGACTTTTGGGCGATGGTTCACCAGTTTGAATTTTGGGGAGACAGTCATCATCTCCTTTTTTCTTTTTTTCAACACTTTTCATGTTGTTGAGGATTTTGTAATGACCTCACTATTTTGATTTTGATTTGTTATCCCTAACTTTTGCCTGACTGTTACCGTTTTCCGGGATTACAGTCAGCGGGATGCCCCAGCTTTCTTAAGCCTCCTTTAGTTTTTGGCCAAGTGGGCTTTTCTCTTTTGAGAGGTTGACTGTCTATGCGATAGGGAACCACCCTTGTCTTTTGATTCCAAAGGAACGCTTTCTCTTTTTTGACGTCGTTCGTTGTATTACGAACTGAGAGTTTGCGACTTCAATGCGCATTTTCTTTTGAATTAACTGAGATACTACCCTGCCCCAGGTTTATATCAAAGGTTTTGATTGTTTAGAACGGACAACTCCTACTTCTTTGGCTTGAAGGGGTTGACTAGGGATTAACTTCCTTATAACTCCAGTGTTTGGGGATTGAAAGAAATGCTTGTACATCATCAGCAAGGTCTGTTCAAAAGCATACTGTATAAGATCATGGTATTGTTTCGTCATCCTCCCTCTAAAGGCTCACAGCTTTTTATCAAGAGTTAAATATCATAAAGAAAAGCATAAGAGTAGTGAAACGAATGGATGAATTCAAGACAAACATATGCAATGCATTAATGAAAACAGAGTTTAACATCAACAGATAATTGTTTGACAACAAAAGAAATTACAACTTTGAAAATTCAAAAAGAAACAAAAGTCTTTCAGCTTGAGCTTTGTCACTTCAAGCGGAGAACCCCTTAACGGAAGATTTTCATCTCGCCGTCTGGCATAAATTCCAGCACCCCAATGTCGATCAGATCTTGAATCTTGTTCTTCAAGGCCCAACAGTCGTTGGTGTCGTGTCCCGGGCTGTAGGAGTGGTAAACACAAAATGCGTCGGGATGATAGTTAGGAGAGGAGATATTGAGCTTCTGAGGAGGGTCCTTTACGGTAAGCAAGTTGACCTCCAACAGACGCTTCAATATAAAGAATGATGGTATTTCAGTCTCCGTGAACTGTCTTCCCGACTTTTCTTGCTTACGCTGACTACCCCGTTGACGTTGGCGAGGTTGTTGATGGGTTTGTGACCCTGAAGTTCGACAAGAAGAAGTGAGATGTGATGCATGCCCAAGCAGACCTCAAAGAACAAGACATGTGCCTGCAAGGTTGCAAAAATGTGTGATTACATTATATAATATGGTAGATGATGAAGGTGAGCTGGTACATAATTGTTGCACCCCAAAATTTGCCCTCCCATATTCTTCAAGAAATTGCCAAGCCAAGCTGCAAAAATTCCCCAAAGGTTGCACAGTCCAACTGTCTCCTATACAGTCAAAACTAGGGTTTGTGTTCTGATCAAGGAAAAGAAGTTTTCAAAGGCCCAATCAAGTCTCACATGCCTACAAAGATGGTCAAGCATCCTCATATGAAGTTTCAAGGCTTTCAGCTCAAAATTGCACAGTCAAAACCCTAAATTGCACTACAGTCAACTGTAGGGGCAAAATGGTCATTTGACAGTCAAAAGTTCAAATTTTTGGTCAACATATCATTTTGAAGCCACAAACATCATTTGATCAATGCTTGATCATGATTCTCAAAATTTGGCTCAGAAATCATCAAGATGCAAAAAGTTACTATATTTGGACAGCTGAAAAAGTCAACTGAAATTGACCAGGACATAACTTTCACATGGATTATCAGAAAAATTCCATCCAAAGCTCATTTTGAAGAGAAAGACATTTCCTACAACTCATCTTCATATTCCAAGTCCAAGAAATGCTCTCACAAAAAGTTATCAATTTCAACATTATAGGGCATTTTCAAAAGTCAACAAAAAGGGACTTTAAGTCAAAGGCCATAACTTGAGATTGGTAAATCAAAATGACATGGGACCAAAGGAATTGGTTAGAGGACTCAAAGTCCTTTCCAAAATGTCCAAGAACATGTGAAAAGCTGAAAAATTGAGCAAGTTATGCCTTGTGGAAGTTGGGAAATTTTTGGGAATTTTGAAAAGTCAACTTTACTTCAAATGACCTAAATTTGCTAATGGGCCCATTTTTCTTCCATGATTCATCATTCCAAGCCTATGCACGACCACTTGGCCCAAAGGGAAGTATTTTCTCATTTTTTATTTATTTATTTGAATTTTTATTCATATTAATTCAATTAAATCAATTAAATATATGGAAAATATCTAAATGAACCAAATGAATCTTTTCATACATGTTTAGACTTGATATTTAGTGCTTAGCCAATTATGGAAAGATTTGAAGCTGATTGGCATGATTGAACAAAAATGCACATGAAAAAGATTCAAAAAGATCTTGGAAAATCAATTATCAAAAATCATTATGGCCATGGATTTTATTCAATTTTCTTGACCTAAAAGCTTCACTACATATGCCTGAATCAAACCCTAATCCTTAGAGACTAAAAGCTGCGCTCAAGAATACCTTACAAACTTTGAAATTTTGTCAAATAAAGCATTTCTGCAAACGTGGTTAGAGGTCGATTCAAACCCTACAATTCATTCCATTGGCTTCCTTGAGTCTCCTTGATCATACTCCAATCAAAAACAACAACAAAAGCTCCAAGAATCGGTAATAAGGACCCCTCCTGTACAGAGAAAAAGTCACCATCGTGCTTTGCATTCTAGACATTTTCATAGCATTCTAATCATATATTTGTATTCCTCCTGATGTTCTAAAGCTAACCCACACATTTAATTTGATTATCGTGCTGTACATACAATTTCGCCATGGCCAGTTTCTAGGGTTTGCAGGTCTTTCAATTTAGGGCTTTCCAGCCAAGGCAAAATCAGGACTCCTGAGTATCACCATTGGAATCACCATGCCCAAACGAACAAAGACCAACCCTCGCGATCAATTTATTGACGTCATAGCGCTAATCGCTATTTTTCCAAAGGCCCTCTAAAACCACGCGCATAAAACTGTTGCCTTTGAGTTTGTATTACAGGGGACGTGAAGAAGATGACATCGTGTCAATCAATAATTCGTTGGTTTAAAAATTGGCGCGCTGACTCCCATTAACTTTGCTTTTCTTTTATATTATTTAATTGTTATTACATATTAACAACGCGCTAAATGGCGTAGTGGTCCAGGTGTTGGCTGGTGAGGTGCAAGACCTGGGTTCGATTCCCAGGTCTGGATTAGTTTCAATATTATTTTTCCACGTATGTTCGTATGCAGGCTCAGTAAAGTGGTTCATCATATTCATTCCTCATCTAACCATCCACGTAGCTAACAGATTCTGATCAAAGGCTGAGATTGGAGGTCCACTATAAGCCCAGGTCAACACGCTGGCACACAAACTGGAAAAGTCAAGTGGATTTCAAGCTTAGTGGGCCAGTTTCTTGAACAAAACCTCCATGTTGGGACTACACCCCCACCCTGGTTTGCTTTTCTTTTCATATTTTATTTTTTTGATTATTGTGTTATTTACTTTTATTGTCTTAATTAATTAATTTTCTTATTTTTACAAAAATATAAAAACTTCATTAAAAAATCAGAAAAGACCAAAAAAATAATAAATATTTTTATTGTAGTTATTTTCTTGTAAATAAATCAACATGTAATTATTTAGTTTTAATTAGGATTTTTGCAAGTTTAATTCTTTTTAATAAATCTAAAAAAGGTAGAATTAGGTTTAATTAACAATTTCCATCCTTTTTAATTTTTCCTTTTTATCATAATATTATTATTTATCTATTTTCATAATTAAATTGTACATAAAAATAATTAGGTTTAAATTAGGTCAAATTTCAATATTTTCTTAAATAACTTAAAAAATAATTAGAATTAGGGTTTGACATTTTATTTTAATTTTAATTAATCTTCTTTTTCTTTTAAATCTTAAAAACATAAAAAACACCAAAAAACATTCTTTTTTTATTTTTAATTTTTTATTCCTCATCTAATTAATTAAATTCATTAACTTTAATTTTTTGCAAAAGGGTCTAACGCCCATGTTCGTAATTTATTTAAATTCGCGCATTTATTTTATGTCGTCTATTATAATTATGTAATTCTCCCAAAGCGTTATAACAATTTTACTTTCCCGCACTCTTTATTTCTTTATTTACTTTCCGTCAAATCGGGTCCGGTTTAATTTTGGCGATGTGGACCCGCGCCATTTGTAATAGTTTAGATTTATCTTCCCGCAAATATTAAACTGTTAAATAAGCATGAAAGAATGTATGGACCTAATTAAAATCAAGCGTAGATCACAACAAGCATGACAAGACAAAAATCAATGAAAACGACACACAATTTGCACACACCACCCCTAGGGTACGCCTCACTGTTGCCTTGCCTTCGAAAGGTGGTCGTCGAGTAGAGGACGTCTTAGTAAGTCCTCATGATCCGGGAACCTGGCATGAGGGTAGCTTCTAAGGTGTCTTCCCATTGCTCTGGTGATCACCATGTCCCTAAAACTCGAATTGACCCGAACACCTCCAACGGTGGTGCTACCTACCTCTCAATGGTGGGATGGCACTACTTTAAAGGACATTTACACAGACGAATTCCTTAGGGTAGGTAGATGACTCGTAGATACTTGCTCTAATTCAAAACAAATCAAAAAAACTTCTTTTCACACCGACACTTTGCAAAAAGATTTCAAAAACAACTTTTCAAACACTCTTGAGGACTGATACAAGAGTCGATCTGAAACTTTCAAAGAAACTTTTTCAAACCCACTCACCTTGAAAAGCAAACAAACCTTTTGAAAACACAAATGAGCAAGTATCTAAGAGCCCGTGGATAACCACGGATAGAAATGGTGCTAACACCTTCCCTTTCTATAAATCTACCTTCCGAACCGAGAACTAATCTCAATAAGGAATTTTTCTGTGCTTTTGTCCTTTCCATATTGGAGAAAATAAAAGACGGTGGCGACTCTTGCTCCCGCGACATTTCGCGAACCAGCGTTAAACAGTCAGTTCCAGATCCACCGATCACAGAACTGGCGACTCTGCTGGGGAAACCTTTATAAAGTGAGGTGTACCTTAGGGTTAGTTCATAACTGTGTTTTCAATTGTCTTCTTTGCTTGCTTTACTATTGTGGGTTGTATCGGAGTTACATAGATCCTAACCCGGATCTGGGGATACCCTGTTTAGGTAGCATAAGCTGTGAGGGACCTGTCCGGCGTATACCGACATGGGTGAAGCAGTGGCTACGTTGGTGTGGCGCCTTGGTCTGTACCGATATCCCTCGTGTTGAAACGGGGAGAATATGGGTCTTCCAAGGAGTCATTAAGCACCAACCGACCTTAGAACCTTAAATGACCCAACTTGGCCAATAGAACAGTAGCAGTATGCTACGCCCATTGAGGCTAAACTCTCGTGATGGTTCTGGCCGCAAGAAAAGATTGCGATGCTGGAGTTATGACCGATTGAGGGTAGTCAATGATATTGGGATCCTCTAAGAACCCGGTTACTTTGATAGGACAGGTATGAACCAACAAACTGAAAGAGGGTAATACCTATACCTCATGCTGGCCTAAACTCTAAGGGCTTCTTTTGTGTGACTTGTGTGCCTTCGTACTTGACTACTTGCATGCTTGTTATCTGACACATGAACTACTCGCAGGTTTTGTTTATAGTCCTTAATTGGGACTCATAACAGGATTACTAAGTCTTACAGGTTTTGTTTATAGTCCTTAATTGGGACTCATAACAGGGTTACTATCTCTTGCAGGTTTTGTTTATAGCCCTTAATTGGGACTCATAACAAAGTATACTGAATTTCTTGCAGAGTCTGTTTATAGTCCTTAATTGGGACTCATAACAGGGTTTACCTACATCACCCCATGCATAGCATGACATCATACCATTGCATACATCCTAACCCATTTCAAGGATCTCAAGGGCTTGTGATGCAGGTCATGGTGAATCAATTATCCCAGCAAGGGGCAAAGAGGATTTATTTTCCTCTAGCCAAGGTTGTCAGGGGCTATGACCCACTGGATATGGTGAGCCTTCGACCCTTGAAGAAGGAATCTCAGCAAACATGAAGTTCCTTCAATCAAGCTACCTAGTTCTAACAATTTTTGTTTACCCCGCGAGGTCCTTGAAATCATTGCATGCATGTCATACATCTCATTGCATTGCAGGTATCCCTTTGACAGGTTGCTTACCTTTCTCCGCTGTTTATTTCAGCCGATCGTCATGAATCCTGAATCATCAGCCGAGCAGACTATCAAGGATCTCCAGGCTCAGAACGCCCAATTCCAAGGGTTGATAATGAATTTGACCCAAGGGCAGCAAGATCTGAAGGCTTTGCTCTTGAAGAAGGACAGGAAGAAGAAGAGGACTGTTTTGTTCAGCCCTAGACGCAGATCTGGGAATACACCGCAAATTGAAACTGAGAGGACAACTCCATCTGTGGGAAAAAGCAGTCATCAAGAGGAAAGGGTGCCCAGTCCGGAGGTCTCGGACAATGAAACAGATTTCGACGACGAACAGTACCCTCCGGCTGAGGATAAGTACAAACAGTTGGAGGATAGGCTGAATGCTATGGAGATCCAACAGGTACCTGGGCTGGATCTTGGAGATTTGGGTTTGTCAACTGGTGTGGTTATTCCTATGAAGTTCAAAGCACCATCCTTTACTAAGTATGACGGGGCGTCTTGCCCCAAGCTGCATCTAAGGTCCTATGTTCGGAAGATTCAGCCATATACGGTGGACAAGAATTTATGGATCCACTTCTTCCAGGAGAGTCTTTCAGGGACTCATCTCGAATGGTTCTATCAGCTAGATGGGACCAAAGTTCGTAACTGGGAGGAGTTGGCTACTGCTTTCTATAAGCAGTATCAATATAATGCCGACCTTGCCCCTACACGTACCCAACTCCAGGGTATGTCGTTAGGATCAAGCGAAGGTTTTAAAGAATATGCGCAGAAATGGAGGGATCTCGCTGGAAGGGTACAACCACCTCTGACTGATCGGGAACTTGTGGACATGTTCTTGGGGACCTTGTCTGGTCCATTTTATAACCACCTGATTGGGAATTCGTCTGCTGGATTCACAGATCTTATCTTGACTGGAGAGCGAATAGAAGCTGGCATCCGGTCTGGGAAAATTCAAGAGGCTGCACCTTCTGATAAAAAGCCTCATCATGGAAAGAAAGAATCCAATGCTGTGCACGGTAAAAAGAGCCGTCATGAGGCAGGGGCAATCCAGATTTCCAATCCCGGACTTGCTCAACAAGGACAGGGGCAGCAGCGCAAGGAGAAACGGCAGTACACCAAACTCAACATGTCGTTGGATCAAGCACTGCAACAAATGTTGAAGGCGGGGCTGATCACCTTAAGAGCTCCTCTCCGGAATCCGAACACTTCTGCACCCAACTATCATCCCAACGATAGGTGCGCATATCATTCAGATAGCCCGGGGCATACTACAGACAACTGCTGGCCTCTCAAGAACAAGATCCAAGATATGATTGACGCCGGAGAGATTCAGTTTGAAGTGCCAGAGACTCCGAACATAATCACTGCTCCGTTGCCCAATCATTGAAGCCTTTTGTTTATTTGAATTTTTGAGTTGTACTTTTCTTTGCTTATACAAACAATTAATGTCATAGCAAACTATTTTATTCTATCAATGCATCGCATACGTCTGTTTTGGAAATTAATACAATTGTTTTCATTATGTTCAAATATCTTTTCATATTTTTTCTGATGTCAACTCTGGATCTAAAATTCTAAGCCTCTTGAGGGAGGATGACGAAAACGATACCATAATCCACAGTATGCTTTTCAACAGACCCCGCTGATGAGGTACAGGCATTGTTTCAATTCCTAAACACTGGAGTTATAAGGATGATAATCCCTCGTCAACCCCTCTGAGCCAAAGAAGTAGGAGTTTTTCTTTTCGAAATTTAAAACCCTTTATCATAACCTGGGGCAGGGTAGTTCTCTCAGTTGATCCAAGTGCATAACAAATGGCACCAAAGGAGTCCTTACAAAACAAAAGACAGTGATGGTTCTGAATAAATCACAAGGACAGGCAGTCATTATCTCAAAAAACGAAAAACCCATTAAGTCAAAACCCATGAAGGAGACTTACAAAACTGGGGCATCCCGCTGACTGTAATTCCAAAAAAGGAAACAGTTCAGGCAAAAAAAAAGAAAGGGATAACAAAAATCAAGGAAGAGGTCTCACAAACCCTCAACCAAAGCAAAAAAATGACTGCCTATTCAAAAGAAATCATCAACATCTGAACCATTATTGGAACATCAAAGCAAAGACTCAAGCAAGGTCTAACGCACGATCAACTGAGTTTAGGTTTGGAGAACATCACGAAGAGCGGGTGGGTACAAATAATTTGAGCCTTTATCCTTTGTTTCTTAAACCGTGAACCAGGACACGTTATAACCCTCAAAAGTCCTAGCTGAAGCATGGGTTAGCTCGAAAGCATACTGTCACGAAAGGTATCCTGACTCCTTAAGGCCTACGGTAAATACGGAGTTGACATCATGTTTTACAAACATTCATTTGTTTTATAAAAAAAGAATGCATTTTCAAAATCTTCAAGACAGACATAGGCTTTGCATTTTTAGCATAACTTTGTTTGCATATGACTTTTTGTTTGAACAGCAGGGAAATTCGCACAATGAAAGTCTAATGAACAAGAGTATCTCCAATCAAGGGGCACGGCATGATCATGGTCTACCATCTGGGGCAGTTAAGTCAAGATCCAGAGAATCTCTCAAAAGGCCAAAAAGCCTGGGGCAAATCTCTGCCTGAGTCACTTGGGGCACTCCAGCAACGAATCTTGCACGATCAGACACCTTCTGGTAATATGGCAACACAAGCAGCCAGGGGCACCTACCTGCATTCTAAGAGCGTGGACATAGTCGAAAAATACTATGCAAAATCAAAGACCCGCTAGGTTGACACACCTAGGCAAAAATAAGGGCTTCCCGGCGAACCAAAAGGGTTCGGGCAAAATGAAGGGATGAAATGACAAAAATCTGTACACCCGGCAAGTCGAAAACCTGAAAAGGCGGCTTGAGCAAAAATGGGTATCCCGGTGGACTGAAAACCCGAAAGGGCGGTCCAGGCAAAAGTTAGGGATTAAAGCATACGACTATGTCCCGTCTCCTTGTCACCTGCCTGCTAGAAGAAGGTTTGACCCCCAACAATTATCAGTATCCCACATGTGCCTCCCCCATAGAAACTGGGGCAATAAGGGGTGGTCTAAGCAATCTGATTGTTCTATCCTCCAAGGCGTCAGGGTAGGTTCCGTTGAAGAACATGACCAATACAGTTCAATACTTCCCCAGAAGAGTCCAACCCCGTTTCCCCAGGAAAGTTGGAATTCATATCCCCAGGCAGTAAGCTTATCCCCAGTAAATTCTGGAAGCTTCCCCTCGCAGAGCACGAACGCGTCGCCCGGCTTTATTTAAAGAGTTATTTCCTTAACAGGATATAACTGGGTTATCCTCAGCCAAAAGCCACGGAAAGAGCGTCGTCGACAAAGTCTTCCTATCCCCAGCGAAGTCTATCAACACTTCCAACAACAAGGGTATCCTCAGCAAACTACTGTCAACATTCAGCAAGGCATCCCTCTTCCCACAGAGTATTGCTTCTCAGCATGGTCGCTAGAATATCTTTTCTCCCCGCAGAATCTTCCATTTGCCAAGTTTATTCCGTAACGGAGTCATCTTCTCCTACCGGTATACTTGCAACTATCAACCCCAGCGGAAGCAAAAGCTATTCTTCCACATCAGCCCAGGATGCGACTTCCCGGCACCCGTCAAGGATTTATTTTCCTACGACGAAAATATACATTCATAAACATCATATCCTCATACATTATAGCATGCATATGCATCATACTACATGAATCTCATTAATTTTGAAGACATACAGTTCATGCATCATGATTTTGCATACAATTATGTTTTGCCTTTTCAGGAAAAAGATTAATACAAATGACTACTATCAAACTATCGCAATTCTGTCTAGATATAGTTTCAGATATGATCCAGAGATGGTGACGTTCTGATGCTGCTTCCAGATTTCCTTCTAGATATAGTTTCGGATATGATCCAGAGATGGTGACGTTCTGATGCTGCTTCCAGATTTCCTTCTAGATATAGTTTCGGATATGATCCAGAGATGGTGACGTTCTGATGCTGCTTCCAGATTTCCTTCTAGATATAGTTTCGGATATGATCCAGAGATGGTGACGTTCTGATGTTGCTTCCAGATTTCCTTCTAGATATAGTTTCGGATATGATCCAGAGATGGTGACGTTCTGATGCTGCTTCCAGATTGCCTTCCAGATATAGTTTCAGATGTAAACCAGATATGGTGACGTTCTGATACTGCTTCCAGAAGTCCTTTTCAGATGTTTCCCTCTCCGACGATGAGTGTGAGGTGATAGTCTCCTATGGTTCCCTCTCCGACGGTGTGTGAGGTAGTAATTCCTTTTCAAGATGTTTCCCTCTCCGACGATGAGTGTGAGGTGATAGTCTCTTATGGTTCCCTCTCCGACGGTGTGTGAGGTGGTAATTCCTTTTTCAGATGTTTCCCTCTCTGACGATGAGTGTGAGGTGATAGTCTCCTATGGTTCCCTCTCCGACGGTGTGTGGGGTGGTAAGTCCTTTTCAGATGTTTCCCTCTCCGACGATGAGTGTGAGGTGATAGTCTCTTATGGTTCCCTCTCCAACGGCGTGTGAGGCGGTAATTCCTTTTTCAAGATGTTTCCCTCTCCGACGATGAGTGTGAGGTGATAGTCTCTTATGGTTCCCTCTCCAACGGCGTGTGAGGTGGTAATTCCTTTTTCAAGATGTTTCCCTCTCCGACGATGAGTGTGAGGTGATAGTCTCCTATGGTCCCCTCTCCGACGATGAGTGTGAGGTGGTAATTCCTTTCTTCAGATGTTTCCCTCTCCGACGATGAGCGTGAGGTGATAGTCTCTTATGGTCCCCTCTCCGGCAAGTGCGTGAGGTGGTAATTCCTTTTTCAGATGTTTCCCTCTCCGACGATGAGTATGAGGTGATAGTCTCCTATGGTTCCCTCTCCGATGGTGTGTGAGGTGACAAGTCATTTCCCTATGATTCCCTCTCCAACGGCGAGTGAGGTGATTCCCTTTCAGATTATAATTTTCTATGTTTCTCTTCCCGATATTGCAAAGATGGTAATTCCCGCCAAGATTTTTATCAACGAGCGTTGTTGAAGTTAAAATCACCCAAGGTTCTCTTACCATTCATGCTAAGGCAGTAACCATCTCTGGTTCATTCATCAGCGTTTGAAACTCCAGACTCAGCTCCTGTAACCAGTCAGGACACATCTATGCCAAGCATCTAAAATCAGCTCCTGCAACGTGTCAGGTACTCATCTTTTTCTTTTGCAGGTATGCAGGTTCTCGCTAAGGAATCTCCTACGCAATCAACACCCAGATGGCAT
The DNA here is from genome assembly GCA_948472305.1 of Vicia faba. Taxonomy (NCBI): domain Eukaryota; kingdom Viridiplantae; phylum Streptophyta; class Magnoliopsida; order Fabales; family Fabaceae; genus Vicia; species Vicia faba. Next base: position 285,681,209 of record OX451739.1, on the reverse strand, counting down.
CTATAAGCCCATCACCCTATCCAGCAATCTCCAAATGGCATCTATAAGCCCATTCCCCCATCACTGTTACTATGTGAGCGCAAATTTCTGGGCACTCTAGTGTCCAATCATCTTCTACCCTCGGATTACGAAAGGCACGTCAGCCAATCTGCATCCTCAGGTCTAAGAAGATTGAACAGGGGCAACTGTTGCACCCCAAAATTTGCCCTCCCATATTCTTCAAGAAATTGCCAAGCCAAGCTGCAAAAATTCCCCAAAGGTTGCACAGTCCAACTGTCTCCTATACAGTCAAAACTAGGGTTGGTGTCCTGATCAAGAAAAGGAAGTTTTCAAAGGCCCAATCAAGTCTCATATGCCTACAAATGTGGTCAAACATCCTCATGTCAAGTTTCAAGGCATTCAGCTCAAAATTGCACAGTCAAAACCCTAAATTGCACTACAGTCAACTGTAGGGGCAAAATGGTCATTTGACAGTCAAAAGTTCAAATTTTTGGTCAACATATCATTTTGAAGCCACAAACATCATTTGATCAATGCTTGATCATGATTCTCAAAATTTGGCTCAGAAATCATCAAGATGCAAAAAGTTACTATATTTGGACAGCTGAAAAAGTCAACTGAAATTGACCAGGACATAACTTTCACATGGATTATCAGAAAAATTCCATCCAAAGCTCATTTTGAAGAGAAAGACATTTCCTACAACTCATCCTCATATTCCAAGTCCAAGAAATGCTCTCACAAAAAGTTATCAATTTCAACATTATAGGGCATTTTCAAAAGTCAACAAAAAGGGACTTTAAGTCAAAGGCCATAACTTGAGATTGGTAAATCAAAATGACATGGCACCAAAGGCATTGGTTATAGGACTCAAAGACCTTTCCAAAATGTCCAAGAACATGTGAAAAGCTTAAAAATTGAGCAAGTTATGCCTTGTGGAAGTTGGGAAATTTTTGGGAATTTTGAAAAGTCAACTTTACTTCAAATGACCTAAATTTGCTAATGGGCCCATTTTTCTTCCATGATTCATCATTCCAAGCCTATGCACGACCACTTGGCCCAAAGGGAAGTATTTTATCATTTTTTATTTATTTATTTGAATTTTTATTCATATTAATTCAATTAAATCAATTAAATATATGGAAAATATCTAAATGAACCAAATGAATCTTTTCATACATGTTTAGACTTGATATTTCGTGCTTAGCCAATTATGGAAAGATTTGAAGCTGATTGGCATGATTGAACAAAAATGCACATGAAAAAGATTCAAAAAGATCTTGGAAAATCATTTATCAAAAATCATTATGGCCATGGATTTTATTCAATTTTCTTGACCTAAAAGCTTCACTACACATGCCTGAATCAAACCCTAATCCTTAGAGACTAAAAGCTGCGCTCAAGAATACCTTACAAACTTTGAAATTTTGTCAAATAAAGCATTTCTGCAAACGTGGTTAGAGGTCGATTCAAACCCTACAATTCATTCCATTGGCTTCCTTGAGTCTCCTTGATCATACTCCAATCAAAAACAACAACAAAAGCTCCAAGAATCGGTAATAAGGACCCCTCCTGTACAGAGAAAAAGTCACCATCGTGCTTTGCATTCTAGACATTTTCATAGCATTCTAATCATATATTTGTATTCCTCCTGATGTTCTAAAGCTAACCCACACATTTAATTTGATTATCGTGCTGTACATACAATTTCGCCATGGCCAGTTTCTAGGGTTTGCAGGTCTTTCAATTTAGGGCTTTCCAGCCAAGGCAAAATCAGGACTCCTGAGTATCACCATTGGAATCACCATGCCCAAACGAACAAAGACCAACCCTCGCGATCAATTTATTGACGTCATAGCGCTAATCGCTATTTTTCCAAAGGCCCTCTAAAACCACGCGCATAAAACTGTTGCCTTTGAGTTTGTATTACAGGGGACGTGAAGAAGATGACATCGTGTCAATCAATAATTCGTTGGTTTAAAAATTGGCGCGCTGACTCCCATTAACTTTGCTTTTCTTTTATATTATTTAATTGTTATTACATATTAACAACGCGCTAAATGGCGTAGTGGTCCAGGTGTTGGCTGGTGAGGTGCAAGACCTGGGTTCGATTCCCAGGTCTGGATTAGTTTCAATATTATTTTTCCACGTATGTTCGTATGCAGGCTCAGTAAAGTGGTTCATCATATTCATTCCTCATCTAACCATCCACGTAGCTAACAGATTCTGATCAAAGGCTGAGATTGGAGGTCCACTATAAGCCCAGGTCAACACGCTGGCACACAAACTGGAAAAGTCAAGTGGATTTCAAGCTTAGTGGGCCAGTTTCTTGAACAAAACCTCCATGTTGGGACTACACCCCCACCCTGGTTTGCTTTTCTTTTCATATTTTATTTTTTTGATTATTGTGTTATTTACTTTTATTGTCTTAATTAATTAATTTTCTTATTTTTACAAAAATATAAAAACTTCATTAAAAAATCAGAAAAGACCAAAAAAATAATAAATATTTTTATTGTAGTTATTTTCTTGTAAATAAATCAACATGTAATTATTTAGTTTTAATTAGGATTTTTGCAAGTTTAATTCTTTTTAATAAATCTAAAAAAGGTAGAATTAGGTTTAATTAACAATTTCCATCCTTTTTAATTTTTCCTTTTTATCATAATATTATTATTTATCCATTTTCATAATTAAATTGTACATAAAAATAATTAGGTTTAAATTAGGTCAAATTTCAATATTTTCTTAAATAACTTAAAAAATAATTAGAATTAGGGTTTGACATTTTATTTTAATTTTAATTAATCTTCTTTTTCTTTTAAATCTTAAAAACATAAAAAACACCAAAAAACATTCTTTTTTTATTTTTAATTTTTTATTCCTCATCTAATTAATTAAATTCATTAACTTTAATTTTTTGCAAAAGGGTCTAACGCCCATGTTCGTAATTTATTTAAATTCGCGCATTTATTTTATGTCGTCTATTATAATTATGTAATTCTCCCAAAGCGTTGTAACAATTTTACTTTCTCGCACTCTTTATTTCTTTATTTACTTTCCGTCAAATCGGGTCCGGTTTAATTTTGGCGATGTGGACCCGCGCCATTTGTAATAGTTTAGATTTATCTTCCCGCAAATATTAAACTGTTAAATAAGCATGAAAGAATGTATGGACCTAATTAAAATCAAGCGTAGATCACAACAAGCATGACAAGACAAAAATCAATGAAAACGACACACAATTTGCACACACCACCCCTAGGGTACGCCTCACTGTTGCCTTGCCTTCGAAAGGTGGTCGTCGAGTAGAGGACGTCTTAGTAAGTCCTCATGATCCGGGAACCTGGCATGAGGGTAGCTTCTAAGGTGTCTTCCCATTGCTCTGGTGATCACCATGTCCCTAAAACTCGAATTGACCCGAACACCTCCAACGGTGGTGCTACCTACCTCTCAATGGTGGGATGGCACTACTTTAAAGGACATTTACACAGACGAATTCCTTAGGGTAGGTAGATGACTCGTAGATACTTGCTCTAATTCAAAACAAATCAAAAAAACTTCTTTTCACACCGACACTTTGCAAAAAGATTTCAAAAACAACTTTTCAAACACTCTTGAGGACTGATACAAGAGTCGATCTGAAACTTTCAAAGAAACTTTTTCAAACCCACTCACCTTGAAAAGCAAACAAACCTTTTGAAAACACAAATGAGCAAGTATCTAAGAGCCCGTGGATAACCACGGATAGAAAGGGTGCTAACACCTTCCCTTTCTATAAATCTACCTTCCGAACCGAGAACTAATCTCAATAAGGAATTTTTCTGTGCTTTTGTCCTTTCCATATTGGAGAAAATAAAAGACGGTGGCGACTCTTGCTCCAGCGACATTTCGCGAACCAGCGTTAAACAGTCAGTTCCAGATCCACCGATCACAATAATGCTTTCCATGCATATGTTGAACAAGTCAATACAGTCGAGGCATTGAAGGGTTCAAAGTGGGTGAAAGCAATAAATAAGGAATTGAAGTCCATCGAAGACACCAACACTTAGTCACTTATCAAATTTCCTCAAGGCAAGAAGGTAATTAATGTCAAGTGGGTATACAAGTTAAATTTGAATCTCAAAGTGGAAGTAACTTGACACAAGGCAAGGCTTGTGGCGAAAGTATTTCTTCAGAAAGAAGGAATTCACTTTGATGAAGTCTTTGCACTTGTTGCTAGAATTAAAATAATCAGGTTGGTTGTTGTTCTAGCAGAAATGAACAGTTGGCACATATGTCAGATATACATGAAATATGCATTCCTAAATGGACCCTTAGACGAATAAGTTTATGTTGCAGAACCAGTTGTATTTTTGAAACCCAACAAAAAGAGAAAGGTATACATACTTCATAAAACTGTGTGTGGACTTAAACAAGCTCCAATAGCTTGGAATAAGAAGATTGATAATTTCCTAAGGGAGAAAGAATGTTTGAACTGCACAACTAAGTATGGAGTATATGTAAAAAGAAGCAATAGTGAATTTCTTATACTATGTCTCTTGTCGATGACTTGTCGATAACACGTAGCGGCAAGAAAGAGATCGAAGAGTTCAAAGGTGATATGAGCAAGGAATTCAAAATTTCTGATATGTGAGACATTTTGTTGTACCCCAAAATTTGCCCTCCCATATTCTTCAAAAATTGCAAAGAGCATGCTTCAAAATCTCCCCAAGGGTTGCACAGTTCAAGGGCCTTCTAACAGTCAAAAACTAGGGTTTTGGTTCTGACAAAGAAATTGAAGTTTCCAAGGGTCCAATCAAGTCCCACATGCCTACAAATATGGTCAAGCATCCTCATACCAAGTTTCAAGACTTACAGCACAAAATTGCACAATCAAAAACCCTAATTGCTCAGCAGTCAACTGCAGGGGCAAAATGGTCATTTGACAGTCAAAAGTTCAAATTTTTGGTCAACATCTTATTTTGAAGCCACAAACATCATTTGATCAATTCTTGATCATGATTTTCAAGGCATGGCTCAAAAAGTCTCAAGATGCAAAAGTTTCCATATTTGGACAGTTGAAAAAGTCAACTGTAACTTGACCAAGGCATAACTTCCACATGGTTTATCAGAAAAATTCCATCCAAAGCTCATTTTGAATATAAAGACATTTCCTACAACTCCTCTCCACACTTCAAGTCCAAGAAATGCTCTCACAAAAAGTTATCAATTTCAACATTATAGGTCAGTTTCAAAAGTCAACAAAAAGGGACTTTAAGTCAAAGACCATAATTTGATATTGGTAAATCAAAATGACATGGGACCAAAGGCATTGGTTAGAGGACTTCAATACCTTTCCAAAATGTCCAAGAACATGATCAAAGCTTAAAAATTGAGCAAGATATGCCTTGTGAAAGTTGGGAAATTTTTGGAAATTTTGAAAAGTCAACTTTACTTCAAATGCCTTAAAATTGCTAATGGGCCACATTTTCTTCCAAGATTCATCATCCAAAGGCTATGCACGACCATTTGGCCCAAGGGGAGTTATTTCATCATTTTTTATTATTTATTTGAATTTTTAATTACCATTAATTCATTTAATTAAATAAAATATGAAAAAATACTCATCCATGCTTTTTAAATCTTTTTGTGCATAGAATACCTTCAAGATTTCGTGCACTATCTAATATGGAAAGAATTAAGGTGATTTGAACATGATTGGTATCAAAACACATGGAAAAAGATTGAAAAAATATGCCATTAAAATCCAATATTTGATTCATGATTGCAAGGATTTTTGGCTCAGAATTTAACCCTAATCTATTGCCATACATATACTGAACCTAACCCTAGTGCAAAGAACCTGAATGTTGCGCCTCATCTCAAGAACAAAGTTCGTATTTTTTTGTTCAAATTTTCAAAACTGAAAACACGATTCCAAAGCATCTCAAGGCAAGAAAACTATCCCATTGCATTCCTGAGGCTTCAAGGAACGTTTCTGGATCAAAACCATTATCTCTAACGCAAGGAATTGGTAGAACGACCTTGTCCCATTCATAATTTTTCTCATATTCATGTATCATAATTCATGCGTTGTTTCCAATTTTTAATGTTTGGTTTATATTAAGTTAATCATTCTGAAGCTAACCATGCATTTTAATTGAGTTTTTGTGCATCATACACAAATTCACCATTGAAGCTTGCTAGGGTTTCATGACTGCAAATTTGGGGTTTCTTTGTTATGGAAAAATTGAGACATGAGACTTGTACCATTAGAACCAGGAGCTTCCAATGAACTCAATGCATGGGTCGCGCCTAATTTCTGATCAACGAAGGCATGTTCGCTATTTTTCCATATATCATATAGTGGGGGTTTAAAACCCCCGCAATCTTGTTTTATGTTTTTCAGGCAAAACGCACAAACGGAGAAGATGATGACTTGTCTCCATGTGATAGGACAATTCAAGTTTTAGCGCGCTTTTTGAGTTAACAGTATTAACATTTTGTTTTGTTATATATTAATTGCATCCCACTATAATGACAAAGAAACCAAATGGCATGGTTGGTTAGTGCGTTGTCCTCTGAACATTGGGACCTGGGTTCGATTCCCAGGTCCCCTCCTTTCTCCATATTATTTTTCTAACCATGTTCCTATGTAGCTCGCTTCCAGAGGTTCAACGTACACTCAATATCCCAGCTTGCCACATGGCCAATAACCTCAATCCAAGGGCCCTGATCTGATGAACACCATGGGCACCAGTCAATGCACACTCACGTGGTCAGAAAAGTCAACTGAAGGCCTTAATGATTGGTCCTAATTACTGGCCAAAATACCTCCAAACTGGGGTCAACACCCCCAAGGGTTTGCATTTCCTTTCTTTTTTTCCTATTTTATTTTTATTTGCTTTAATTTGATTTGTTCTATTTTAATTCCTTAAGTTAATTTTTCATAACATAAAAAATAATAAAAAAATCAGAAAGTCAAAATAAAAATATATTTTATTTAAATGTTTTCTTTGTAAAAATCTTATTAATTAATTTAGTCTTAATTTTAGGTTTAAATTTTAATGTTTTTCTTAACAAACTTAAAAAATTGTAGAATTAGGGTTTAAACACTTTTATATTTTTATCTTTTTTTCTTTTTCATCGTATTAATTATTAATTATTATTTTTGTAAATAAGATTGTATTAATTAATTAGGTTAATTTTAGATTCAACTTTAACGTATTTTTCTTAATAAATTAAAAATAGCTAGAATTAGGTTTAAATTCCGTTAATTCTTACTAAAAGTCCATAAATACAAAAAATTCCAAAAAAATCTTTTCTTTTTTTATTTTAACTTAATTAATCTCATAATTATAATTTAATTTCCTTAAAAGGGTCCAACGCCCTCGCATTCCCGATTTTAATTCTCTCCGCGTTTTATTTCTTTTTATAAATATTCATGTAATTCTCCCAAAGCCATGTAATAGATCAATTAGGGTTTTTATTTTCTCGCGCCTTCTTTTATTTCAAATCGGGTCCTGGATTAATTTGGCGATGTGGACCCACGCCTTTGTAATAGTGTAGGACTTTTAATTCTCGCATCTTTTTAACTGTTAACTATTGCATGAAAGAATGAATGCTCAAAATAAAAGCAATGCGTAGATCACCAATACATGACAAGACAAAAATAAATGAACATGACACACTAATCACACACCACCCCTAGGGTACGCCTCACTGTTGCCTTGCCCCTCGAAAGGTGATCGTCGAGTAGAGGATGTTTTAGTAAGTCCTCATGATCCAGGAACCTGGCATGAGGGTAGCTTCTAAGGTGTCTTCCCATTGCTCCGGTGATCACCATGTCCCGAACCCTCGAATTGACCCGAACACCTCCAACGGTGGTGCTACCTACCTCTCAATGGTGGGATGGCACTACTTTAAGGATATTTACACAGACGAATTCCTTAGGGTAGGTGGACGACTCTAGATACTTTCTCTAATTTCAAAAACAAATCAAAAAATACTTTTCACACCGACACCTTTTTAAAAAGCTTTCGAAAGCAACTTTTCAAACACTCTTGAGGACTGATACAAGAGTCGAACTAAAATTTTCAAAGAAACTTTTTAAAACCCACAGTTGAAAAGCAAACAAAACAATTTTGAAAACACAAGTGAGCAAGTATCTAAGAGCCCATGTGTGATCGGTGGATCTGGAACTGACTGTTTAACGCTGGTTCGCGAAATGTCGCGGAAGCAAGAGTCGCCACCGTCTTTTATTTTCTCCAAATGGAAAGGACAAAAGCACATAAAAATTCCTTAAAGAGATTGCTCTCGGTTCGGGAGGTAGATTATAGAAAGGGAAGGTGCTAGCACCCTTTCTATCCATGGTTATCCATGGGCCCTTAGATACTTGCTCATCTGTGTTTTCAAAAATGGTTGGTTTGCTTTTCAATTGTGGGTTTTAAAAAAGTTTCTTTGAAAATTCCAGTTCGACTCTTGTATCGGCCCTCAAGAGTGTTTGAAAAATTGCTTTCGAAAGCTTTTGAAAAGGTGTCGGTGTGAAAAGTATTTTTGATTTGTTTTTGAAATTAGAGCAAGTACCTAGAGTCGTCTACCTACCCTAAGGAATTCGTCTGTGTAAATGTCCTTTAAAGTAGTGCCATCCCACCATTGAGAGGTAGGTAGCACCACCGTTGGAGGTATTCGGGTCAATTCGAAGGTTCGGGAAATGGTGATCACCGGAGCAATAGGAAGACACCTTAGAAGCTACCCTCATGCCAGGTTTCCGGATCATGAGGACTTACTAAGACATCCTCTACTCGACGATCACCTTTTGAGGGGCAAGGCAACAGTGAGGCGTACCCTAGGGGTGGTATGTGATTTGTGTGTCGTTTTCGGATATTTTGTCTTGTCATGTCAGGGGTGATCTACGCTTTTGTTTTTATTTAGAGATTCATTCTTGCATGCGATTTATTAGCAGTTAAAAAATTGCGAGAAATGTAAAGTTCCTAAACTATTACAAAGGCGCGGGTCCACATCGCCAAATTAAAATCAAGGACCCGATTTGACAGAAAATAAAGAAATAAAGTGCGAGAAATATAAAATGTCCGAGTTACATGGCTTTGGGAGAATTACATAAATATTATAAGAAATAAAATAAAATGCGCGAATTGAATTAAAATTGAAAGCGAGGGCGTTGGACCCTTTGTTATGAAATTAAATTATTATTAACAAATTAATTAAAATAAAATAAAAAGGAATTATTTTTGAGGTTTTTTGGTATTTATGATTTTAATGAGAATTAAATGAAATTTAAACCTAATTCTAGCTATTTTTTAATTTATTAAGAAAATATGAAAATTACCTAAAATTAAACCTAGTTAACTAAAGCAATTTGATTTATAAAAATAAATAATTAATTATTAGTGATGAAAAAATAAAAGAAAAAAAGTAATTAAAATAGTTAAAACCTAATTCTACAAGTTTTTACTTTGTTAAGAAAAGATATTAAAGTTAATCCTAGAATAAAAATACTACTTAATTAATGAGATTTTATTTACAAAAATATTAAAATAAAATATATTTTGATTTTTATGACTTTTCTGATTTTTATATTGTTTTATATTTTGTGAAAATAAATTAAATTAAAGGAATTAATTAAAAAAGAAATAATTGAAACAAATAAAATAAAGAAAAGAAAAGAAATACAATACCTTGGGGGGTTCTGTCCCCAATTGGAGGTCATAACTTAGCAATTCAGGCCCAATAGCCTTTGGCCTGGTTGACTTTTCAGTATTCACGTGTGTGGACGTTGACTGATGCCCATCATAGGCTGTGGATCCTGACCATTGGATTGTGATCATGGGATGCGTGGCAAGCTGAGATTGTGAGCTCATTGTGGACGCTGAAGCCTGAATTGCATGGGATCAGATTGGAACAAAATACATAAATAAAGTGAGGGGACCTGGGAATCGAACCCAGGTCCCAGGGATTACCAAGTGCTTCCTCCACCACTATGCCATTCACGCGCTTTGTACATAATACAATAAATAAATAATATAATGCAAAATAATGATCAGTGGTTAATTTTCGCGCAAAAATTCAAATGAGCCAATCCTCTGCTCACACCTCACCTTCTTCTTCCTTGTTGCATTTTTCCTGAAACAAAATAAACAAGATTGCGGGGGTTTTAAACCCCCATTATATGCAATGTGAAAAAATAGCGATTAGAAATCCCTGCATCATAAATTAGGCGCGAGGTATGTGTTCAGATCGTCCAAGCATGCTGATTTCAACCATGGTATTAAGGTGTTCTAATTTTACAGTATTCAAAAATGCCCAATTTGAAAGTTCTGCAACCCTAACCATCTTCCATGGTGAATTCTTCAATAGTGCACGAAAACTCAATCAAAGTATGCAGTTAGCTTTAGAATCAATCCATTAGTATGAATCCACAAAAAAATGCAATGGAAATGCTTGAATATTGAAATACGAATATGAATAAAAAGTGAAAAATCTTGAATTCTGTATACCAATTCTGGGTGTGAGGGATGTGGAAAACGATTCAGGAAGCTTCCTTGACACTTTTGCAAGCTATTGGGATTGTTCTTTGCCTCTGAATCGTCCTCTAAGGCCCCTTTCAATTTTGGACTTTTTTTGATAAAATTGCAAGTTTGGTTCTTGAGATGGGGCGCAGCATTCATGTTCTTGGCATTAGGGTTATCATGTATATATATGTGTGAGTGTTTTAGGTCAACAAAATAAGCCAAATATCCATGGAATCAATGTTTTTGATTTTGTGATTTTGCCTAATCTTTTCAAATCTTTTTTCATGCAAATTTGATACAAATCATGTTCAATTGCCTTGATTCTTTCCAAATCTGATCATGCACGAAATATTGAGTGTATTTCATGCATAAAAAGATTTAAAAACTTAGGTTTGGTATTTTTCATATATTTTAATTAATTAAATGAATTATTAGCAATTAAAAATTCAAATAAATAAATAAAAATGATGAAAAACTTCCCTTTGGGCCAATTGGTCGTGCACATGCTTTGGATGATGAATCTTGGAAGAAAATGTGGCCCATTAGCAATTTTGAGGCATTTGAAGCAAAGTTGACTTTTCAAAATACCCAAAAATTTCCCAACTTCCACAAGGCATATCTTACCCAATTTTTAAGCTTTGCTCATGTTCTTGGACATTTTGGAAAGGTCTTGAAGTCCTATAACCAATGCCTTTGGTCCCATGTCATTTTGATTTACCAATCTCAAGTTATGGCCTTTGACTTAAAGTCCCTTTTTGTTGACTTTTGAAAATGACCTATAATGTTGAAATTGATAACTTTTTGTGAGAGAATTTCTTGGAATTGAAGTGTGAAGAGGAGTTGTAGGAAATGTCTTTCTATTCAAAATGAGCTTTGGATGGAATTTTTCTGATAATCCATGTGGAAGTTATGCCTTGGTCAAGTTACAGTTGACTTTTTCAACTGTCCAAATATGGAAACTTTTGCATCTTGAGACTTTTTGAGCCAAGCTTTGAGAATCATGATCAAGCATTGATCAAATGATGTTGGTGGCTTCAAAATGAGATGTTGACCAAAAATTTGAACTTTTGACTGTCAAATGACCATTTTGCCCCTACAGTTGACTGTAGTGCAATTAGGGTTTTTGACTGTGCAATTTTGTGCTGTAAGTCTTGAAACTTGGTGTGAGGATGCTTGACCATATTTGTAGGCATGTGGGACTTGATTGGACCCTTGGAAACTTCATATACTTGGCCAGAACCAAAACCCTAGTTTTTGACTGTTAGGAGGCCCTTGAACTGTGCAACCCTTGGGGAGATTTTGAAGCTTTGACTTGGCAAATTTTGAAGAATATGGGAGGGAAAATTTTGGGGTACAACAGTTGCCCCTGTTCAATCTTCTTAGACCTGAGGATGCAGAATGGCTGACGTGCCTTTCGTAATCCGAAGGTGGAAGATGATTGAACACTAGAGTGCCCAGAAATTTGCGCTCACATAGTAGCAGTGTGATGATGGGAATGGGCTTATAGATGCCATTTGGAGATTGATGGATGGGATGATGGGATTATAGATGCCATGCTAAGAGATGATGGAAGTTGGATGGGCTTATAAATGCCATCTGGATGTCGATCGCGTAAGAGATTCCTTAGCGAGAACCTGCGTACCTGCAAAAGAAAAATGATTACCTGACCTGTTACAGGAGTGGTCTTCAAACTCTTTGTAAGGATGTGTCCTGGCTGGTTACAGGAGCTGGATCTGGAGCTTCAAACGGTGATGAATGAACCAGGGATGGTTACTACCTCAACGGGACGGTGAGAGAACCTTGGACGATTACTACCTCAACATGAACGCTGAGAGAACCTTGGGCGACTTCAACCTCAACAGTAACGCTGAGAGAATCTGGGGACGATTACTACCTCCGCAGCAACGGGGAGAGAACCATAGGTGACTTCAACCTCAACAGTATCATTGAGAGAATCTTGAATGACTTCAACCTCAACAATAACGCTGAGAGAATCTTGGGCGACTTCAACCTCTACAGTAACGCTGAGAGAATCTTGGATATCTTCTACTGAGTCTTTATCAGGAAAATCTGTTAGGGGTCGATTTAGCTGGACTAGAGAAGGCTTTTGACTGGATGCGGGAATCGAATCTGGGATAGTCTTTCGAATGAATCTGGACTAAACAATAGAATAGTCTCCGGGTCTGGAGCATCTCTAAGTTGTTTGAGAAGAAACTGTGAATAAGTGATAGGCTAGCATCCGGTTCTGGAGTGTATCTGAGCCATCTTTGAGAAGAAACTTGAATAAGCCGAAGAACAACATCCATATCTGGAGCATTTCCAAACTATATCTGAATGAATCTGGGACAAGTATCAGAAGGTAGCCATATCCGGGTCACATCTGAACCATCTCTAGAAAGGTGATCTCTGAATAAACAATAGAACAGCTTCCGTGTCCGGAGCATCTCTAAGTTATCTGAGGGGGGGTCTGGAATGAGTGTCAGAACGTCGCCATGCCTGGGTCACATCCGAACCATATCTGGAAGGAAATCTGGAAGAAGTATCAGAACGTCGCCATATCTGGTTCACATCTGAACTATATCTAGAAGGAAATCTGGAAGAAGTATCAGAATGTCGCCATATCTGGTTCACATCTGAACTATATCTAGAAGGAAATCTGGAAGAAGTATCAGAACGTCGCCATATCCGGTTCACATCTGAACTATATCTAGAAGGAAATCTGGGAGAAGTATCAGAACGTTGCCATATCTGGTTCACATCTGAACTATATCTAGAAGGAAATCTAGAAGAAGTATCAGAACGTTGCCATATCTGGTTCACATCTGAACTATATCTAGAAGGAAATCTGGAAGAAGTATCAAAACGTCGCCATATCCGGTTCACATCTGAACTATATCTAGAAGGAAATCTAGAAGAAGTATCAGAACGTTGCCATATCTGGTTCACATCTGAACTATATCTAGAAGGAGTGTTGAATAAGCAACAGAACAGCATCCATATCGGGAGCATTTCTAAGCTATCTCTGGAAGGAAATCTGGAAGAAGTATCAGAACGTCGCCATGCCTGGTTCACATCCGAACTATCTCTAGAATGAAATCTGGAAGAAGTATCAGAACGTCGCCATATCTGGGTCACATCTGAACTATATCTAGAAGGAGTCGCGATAGTTGATAGTAATCATCTTTGTATTGACCTTTCCTGAAAAGGTAAAGCATCAGTTGTATGCAAGATCATGATGCATGAACTGCCTGATTTCAGGATGTCCTCAAAATTGATGAGACTCGTGTAGTATGATGCATATGCATGCTATAATGTATGAAGATGTAATGTTCATGAATGTATTTTTGTCTAAGAAAATAAATCCTTGACGGGTGCCAGGAAGTCAAATCCTGGGCTGGTGTTGAAGAGAGAGCTTTTCGTTCTGCAAGAATGAACCGGTAGGAGAAGATGACTCCGTTGGGGAATATGTTCGGAGATTACTCTGCGGGGGAGATTACTATAGCGATCTTGCTGGGGAAAATACTCTGTGGGAAGAGGGGTACTTTGCTGAAATGTTGATGGTAACTTCACTGGGGATACCGTTGTTGTGTTGGAAGTGTTGATAAACTTCGCTGGGGATAAGAAGGCTTCGTCGAGGACGATCTCTCCGTGGCTTTTGGCTGAGGATAACCCAGTTATATCCTGGTAAGGAAATAACTCTTTGAATAAAACCGGGAGATGCGTGTTCGTGCTCTGCGAGGGTAAGCTTCCAGAATCTACTGGGGATAAGCTTACTGCTTGGGGAGATGGATTCCAACTTTCTTGGGGAAACTGGATTGGACTCTCCTGGGGAAGTATTGAACTGTATTGGTTATGTTCTTCAACGGAACCTACCTTGATACCTTGGAGGACCGAACAATCATATTGCTTAGACAACTCTTTATTGCCCCTGTTTCTGATGTGGGAGAGGAAGATACCTGTGGAGGTGCTTGATGACTGCCGATTTGACCGATCTTCTTCTGGTAGGCAAGTGACGAGATGACAGGATATAGTCGTACGCTCTGATCCCTAACTTTTGCCTGGACCGCCCTTTCGGGTTTTCAGTCCACCGGGATACCCATTTTTGCCCAAGCCTCCTTTTCAGGTTTTCGACTTGCCGGGTGTACAGATTTTTTCATTTCATCCCTTCATTTTGCCCGAACCCTTTTGGTTCGTCGGGAAGCCCTTATTTTTGCCTAGGTATGTCAACCTAGCGGGTCTTTGATTACGCGTAGTATTTTTCTTCGACTATGTCCACGCTCTCAGGATATAGGGAGTTGCCCCTGTTAGCAGTGTTTTGTCATGCCCCAGATAATGGACAATGCTCATGCCGTGCCCCTTGATTGGAAGTGCTCTTTCTACTTGAGGTGACTCTTTTGTTGAGAAGACCTTTGTTCATCAGATATTCGTCGTGTGAATTCCTTTGCTGTTCAAACAAATGATCATATGCAAACAATATTATTTTAAGAATGCAAAAGCCTATGTCTGTCTTGAAGTTTTGAGAATGCATTTTTTTTATAACACGAATGAAACCTTTTTATAAACTGTGATGTCAACTCGTTATTTTACCGCAAGCCTTAAGGAGTCAGGATACCTTTCGTAACAGTATGCTTTCGAACTAACCCATGCTTCAGCTAGGACTTTTAAGGGTTATAACGTGGCCTGGTTCACGGTTTAAGAAACAAAGGATAAAGGCTCAAATTTTATTTGTACCCACCCGCTCTTCGTGATGTTCTCCAAACCTAAACTCAGTTGATCATACGTTAGACCTTGTTTGAGTCTTTGCTCTGATTTTCCGGTGATGATTCAGATGTTGATAACTTATTTTGAATAGGCAGTCATTCCTTTTTTTTTTTAGGGTTTGTAAGACCTCTTTCTTGTCTGATTTTTGTTATCCCTTTCTTTTTTGCCTGAACTGTTTCCTTTTTTGGAATTACAGTCAGCGGGATGCCCCAGTTTTATAAGTCTCCTTCATGGGTTTTGACTTAATGGGTTTTTTATTTTTTGAGATAATGACTGCCTTTCTTTATTAATTATTCGGAACCATCACTGTCTTTCTTTGTTTTGTAAGGAC
Organism: Vicia faba; assembly: GCA_948472305.1. Lineage (NCBI taxonomy): Eukaryota > Viridiplantae > Streptophyta > Magnoliopsida > Fabales > Fabaceae > Vicia > Vicia faba. Next base: position 285,665,603 of record OX451739.1, on the reverse strand, counting down.
CTCTTTGGTGTCATTCGTTATGCACTTGGATCAACTGAGAGACTACCCTGCCCCAGGTTATGATTAAGGGTTTTAATTTTCGAAAAGAAAAACTCCTACTTCTTTGGCTCAGAGGGGTTGATGAGGGATTATCTTCCTTATTACTCCAGTGTTTAGGAATTGAAACAATGTCTGTACTTCATCAGCGGGGTCTGTTCAAAGCATACTGCAAAGATCGTGGTATCATTTTCGTCATCCTCCCTCAAGAGGCTTAGAACTATTAATCGAGTGTTGATCATCACAGAAAAATGAAAACAATTTTGAATATAATGAAAACAATTGTATTAATTCCCAAAACAGACATATGCGATGCTTTAATAGAATAAAAGAGTTTGCTATGACATTAATTGTTTGTATGAGCAAAGAAAAATACAACTCGGAAATTCAAATAAACAAAAGGTCTTCAATGATTGGGCAACGGAGCAGTGATTATGTTCGGAGTCTCAGGTACTTCAAATTGAATCTCTCCGGCGTCGATCATGTCTTGAATCTTGTTCTTGAGAGGCCAGCAGTTGTCCGTAGTATGCCCCGGGCTATCAGAGTGGTAGGCACACCTCTCATTAGGATGGTAGTTCAGAGCAAAAGTGTTCGGATTCCGAAGAGGAGCCCTTAAGGTGATCAGCCCTGCCTTCAACATTTGTTGTAGTGCTTGATCCAGCGACATGTTGATCTTGGTGAACTGTCGTTTGGGTGCGCTCTCCTTGCGCTTCTGCCCCTGTCCTTGTTGAGCAGGTCTAGGATTGGAGATCTGGGTTGCCCCTACCTCATGACGACTCTTTTTACCGTGCACAGCATTGGACTCTTTCTTTCCATGATGAGGCTTTTTATCAGAAGGTGCAGCCTTTTGAATCTTCCCAGACCTGATGCCAGCTTCTATTCGCTCTCCAGTCAAGATAAGATCTGTGAATCCAGCAGACGAATTCCCAATCAGGTGGTTGTAGAATGGACCAGACAGGGTCCCCAATAACATGTCCACAAGTTCACGGTCATTCAGCGGTGGTTGTACCCTACCGGCCAGGTCTCTCCATTTCTGCGCATACTCTTTAAAACCTTCTCCCGATCCTAGCAGCATACCCTGGAGTTGGGTACGTGTAGGAGCGAGGTCGGCATTGTACTGATATTGCTTGTAAAAAGCAGTAGCCAACTCCTCCCAGTTACGAACCTTGGTTCCATCCAGCTGATAGAACCATTCGAGATGAGTCCCTGAAAGACTCTCCTGGAAAAAGTGGATCCACAAGTTCTTGTCCACAGTATACGGTTGAATCTTCCGCACATAAGACCTGAGATGCAGCCTGGGACAGGATGCCCCATCGTACTTAGCAAAAGAGGGTGATTTGAATTTGTGTGGGATCACCACACCAGAAGTTAGACCCAAATCTCCGAAATCCAAACCAGGCACTTGTTGAATTTCCATTGCATTCAGGCGGTCTTCCAACTGTTTGTACTTGTCCTCGGCAGGAGGGTATTGTTCGTCGTTGAAATCTGTCTCGTTGTCGGAGACCACTGGGCTGGGAACCCTTTTCTCCTTATGACTGCCTTCCCCAACAGATGGAGTAGTCCTCTCAGCTTCATTTTGTGTGCCATTCCCAGGTTTGCGTCTAGGGTTGAACCACACAGTCCTCTTCTTTTTCTTTTTCAAGAGCAGGGTCTTCAGATCTTGCTGCCCCTGGGCCAAATTCATGATCAGCTCTTGGAACTGGGCGTTCTGATCCTGGAGGGCCTTGATGGATTGTTCGTTGGATGGTGCAGAAGACATGATGACACTGAAATAAACAGCGGAGAAGGTAAGTGACCTGTGAAAGGGATACCTGTAATGCAATGATATGTATGTATATATATATGCAATATTTTCAAGGATCTCGCGGGGTAAACAAGAAAATCGTTAGCATTTGAATTTGTGACTTGATTGAAGGAACTGCATATTGTTGAGAGTCCTTCTTCAAGGGTCAAAGGCTCACCATATCCAGTGGGCCATAGCCCCTGACAACTTTGGCTAGAGGAAAATAAATCCTCTTTGCCCCTTGCTAGATATTTGATTTATCATGACCTGCATCACAAGCCTTTGAGATCCTTGAAATGGGTTAGGATGTATGCAATGGTATGATGTCATGATGCATGGGGTAATATGGATAAACCATGTTATGAGCCCTTATTAAGGACTATAAACAAAACCAGCAAGCAAACTCAGTACACTCTGTTATGAGTCCTAATTAAGGACTATAAACAAAACCTGCAAGAAACTTAGTAAGCCCTGTCATGGGTCCCAATTAAGGACTATAACAAAACCTGCAAGTAGTTCATGTGTCAGATAAAGCATGCAAATAGTCAAGTACGAAGGCACACAAGTCACACAAGAGAAGCCCTTAGAGTTTAGGCCAGCATGGGGCCTGGGTATTACCCTCTTGAAGTTGGTGGGCTCAACCTGTCCTATTAGAAGTAACCGGGTTCTAAGGGTCCCAATATCACCGGATTGCTTTCATTGTTCATCGTTTCGATTTAGCCACTGAACTGGCAACCGAAATATTCCAGGAAAGCAACCCTCAATTGAGTGTAGTATCGAGTATCAACCAACCTCGGACTGCACCAAAGTCAGTTATCTCACTACCCTAAAGAGGCCAAGATAGTTCAATTAAGGTTCCTAAGGTCTGTTGATGCTTCACGACACTACGTGGAGGCCCCGTACTCTCCTTGACTGAACTCAAGGGTTACCGGTACACACCAAAGTGCCACATCAACGTAGCAGACTGTTTCAACCATGTCGGTATACCCCGCACAGTTCCCTCACAGCCTTGTTGCTACTTTCTAAGAAGGTATCCCCAGATCCGGGTTAGGATCTATAGAACTCCCAAGATAGTACCCACAATTTAAAGCAAACAATTCAGACAATTGAAAACACAAGTGATCTTAGTCCTAAGGTACACCTCACTTTAAAATAAATCCCCAGCAGAGTCGCCAGTTCTGTGATCGGTGGATCTGGAACTGACTGTTTAACGCTGGTTCGCGAAATGTCGCGGAAGCAAGAGTCGCCACCGTCTTTTATTTTCTCCAAATGGAAAGGACAAAAGCACAGAAAAATTCCTTAAAGAGATTGCTCTCGGTTCGGGAGGTAGATTATAGAAAGGGAAGGTGCTAGCACCCTTTCTATCCATGGTTATCCATGGGCTCTTAGATACTTGCTCATCTGTGTTTTCAAAAATGGTTTGTTTGCTTTTCAATTGTGGGTTTTAAAAAAGTTTCTTTGAAAATTCCAGTTCGACTCTTGTATCGGTCCTCAAGAGTGTTTGAAAATTTGCTTTCGAAAGCTTTTGAAAAGGTGTCGGTGTGAAAAGTATTTTTGATTTGTTTTTGAAATTAGAGCAAGTACCTAGAGTCGTCTACCTACCCTAAGGAATTCGTCTGTGTAAATGTCCTTTAAAGTAGTGCCATCCCACCATTGAGAGGTAGGTAGCACCACCGTTGGAGGTATCCGGGTCAATTCGAAGGTTCGGGACATGGTGATCACCGGAGCAATAGGAAGACACCTTAGAAGCTACCCTCATGCCAGGTTCCCGGATCATGAGGACTTACTAAGACATCCTCTACTCGATGATCACCTTTCGAGGGGCAAGGCAACAGTGAGGCGTACCCTAGGGGTGGTGTGTGATTTGTGTGTCGTTTTCGGATATTTTGTCTTGTCATGTCAGGGGTGATCTACGCTTTTGTTTTTATTTAGACATTCATTCTTGCATGCGATTTATTAGCAGTTAAAAAATTGCGAGAAATGTAAAGTTCCTAAACTATTACAAAGGCGCGGGTCCACATCGCCAAATTAAAATCCAGGACCCGATTTGACAGAAAATAAAGAAATAAAGTGCGAGAAATATAAAATGTCCGAGTTACATGGCTTTGGGAGAATTACATAAATATTATAAGAAATAAAATAAAATGCGCGAATTGAATTAAAATTGAAAGCGAGGGCGTTGGACCCTTTGTTATGAAATTAAATTATTATTAACAAATTAATTAAAATAAAATAAAAAGGAATTATTTTTGAGGTTTTTTGGTATTTATGATTTTAATGAGAATTAAATGAAATTTAAACCTAATTCTAGCTATTTTTTAATTTATTAAGAAAATATGAAAATTACCTAAAATTAAACCTAATTAACTAAAGCAATTTGATTTATAAAAATAAATAATTAATTATTAGTGATGAAAAAATAAAAGAAAAAAAGTAATTAAAATAGTTAAAACCTAATTCTACAAGTTTTTAATTTGTTAAGAAAAGATATTAAAGTTAATCCTAGAATAAAAATACTACTTAATTAATGAGATTTTATTTACAAAAATATTAAAATAAAATATATTTTGATTTTTATGACTTTTCTGATTTTTATATTGTTTTATATTTTGTGAAAATAAATTAAATTAAAGGAATTAATTAAAAAAGAAATAATTGAAACAAATAAAATAAAGAAAAGAAAAGAAATACAATACCTTGGGGGGTTCTGTCCCCAATTGGAGGTCATAACTTAGCAATTCAGGCCCAATAGCCTTTGGCCTGGTTGACTTTTCAGTATTCACGTGTGTGGACGTTGACTGATGCCCATCATAGGCTGTGGATCCTGACCATTGGATTGTGATCATGGGATGTGTGGCAAGCTGAGATTGTGAGCTCATTGTGGACGCTGAAGCCTGAATTGCATGGGATCAGATTGGAACAAAATACATGAATAAAGTGAGGGGACCTGGGAATCGAACCCAGGTCCCAGGGATTACCAAGTGCTTCCTCCACCACTATGCCATTCACGCGCTTTGTACATAATACAATAAATAAATAATATAATGCAAAATAATGATCAGTGGTTAATTTTCGCGCAAAAATTCAAATGAGCCAATCCCCTGCTCACACCTCACCTTCTTCTTCCTTGTTGCGTTTTTCCTGAAACAAAATAAACAAGATTGCGGGGGTTTTAAACCCCCACTATATGCAATGTGAAAAAATAGCGATTAGAAATCCCTGCATCATAAATTAGGCGCGAGGTATGTGTTCAGATCGTCCAAGCATGCTGATTTCAACCATGGTATTAAGGTGTTCTAATTTTACAGTATTCAAAAACGCCCAATTTGAAAGTTCTGCAACCCTAACCATCTTCCATGGTGAATTCTTCAATAGTGCACGAAAACTCAATCAAAGTATGCAGTTAGCTTTAGAATCAATCCATTAGTATGAATCCACAAAAAAAATGCAATGGAAATGCTTGATATTGAAATACGAATATGAATAAAAAGTGAAAAATCTTGAATTCTGTATACCAATTCTAGGCGTGAGGGATGTGGAAAACGATTCAGGAAGCTTCCTTGACACTTTTGCAAGCTATTGGGATTGTTCTTTGCCTCTGAATCGTCCTCTAAGGCCACTTTCAATTTTGGACTTTTTTTGATAAAATTGCAAGTTTGGTTCTTGAGATGGGGCGCATCATTCATGTTCTTGGCATTATGGTTATCATGTATATATGTGTGAGTGTTTTAGGTCAACAAAATAAGCCAAATATCCATGGAATCAATGTTTTTGATTTTGTGATTTTGCCTAATCTTTTCAAATCTTTTTTCATGCAAATTTGATACAAATCATGTTCAATTGCCTTGATTCTTTTCAAATCTGATCATGCACGAAATATTGAGTGTATTTCATGCATAAAAAGATTTAAAAACTTAGGTTTGGTATTTTTCATATATTTTAATTAATTAAATGAATTATTAGCAATTAAAAATTCAAATAAATAAATAAAAATGATGAAAAACTTCCCTTTGGGCCAATTGGTCGTGCACATGCTTTGGATGATGAATCTTGGAAGAAAATGTGGCCCATTAGCAATTTTGAGGCATTTGAAGCAAAGTTGACTTTTTAAAATACCCAAAAATTTCCCAACTTCCATAAGGCATATCTTGCTCAATTTTTAAGCTTTGCTCATGTTCTTGGACATTTTGGAAAGGTCTTGAAGTCCTATAACCAATGCCTTTGGTCCCATGTCATTTTGATTTACCAATCTCAAGTTATGGCCTTTGACTTAAAGTCCCTTTTTGTTGACTTTTGAAAATGACCTATAATGTTGAAATTGATAACTTTTTGTGAGAGCATTTCTTGGACTTGAAGTGTGAAGAGGAGTTGTAGGAAATGTCTTTCTCTTCAAAATGATCTTTGGATGGAATTTTTCTGATAATCCATGTGGAAGTTATGCCTTGGTCAAATTACAGTTGACTTTTTCAACTGTCCAAATATGGAAACTTTTGCATCTTGAGACTTTTTGAGCCAAGCTTTGAGAATCATGATCAAGCATTGATCAAATGATTTTGGTGGCTTCAAAATGAGATGTTGACCAAAAATTTGAACTTTTGACTGTCAAATGACCATTTTGCCCCTACAGTTGACTGTAGTGCAATTAGGGTTTTTGACTGTGCAATTTTGTGCTGTAAGTCTTGAAACTTGGTGTGAGGATGCTTGACCATATTTGTAGGCATGTGGGACTTGATTGGACCCTTGGAAACTTTATTTACTTGGCCAGAACCAAAACCCTAGTTTTTGACTGTTAGGAGGCCCTTGAACTGTGCAACCCTTGGGGAGATTTTGAAGCTTTGACTTGGCAAATTTTGAAGAATATGGGAGGGCAAATTTGGGGGTACAACACCATGGATAACCATGGATAGAAAGGGTGCTAATACCTTCCCTTTCTATAATCTACCTCCCGAACCGAGAGCAATCTCTATAAGGAATTTTTCTGTGCTTTTGTCCTTTCCATTTGGAGAAAATAAAAGACGGTGGTGAATCTTGCTTCCGCGACATTTCGCGAACCAGCGTTAAACAGTCAGTTCCAGATCCACCGATCACAGAACTGGTGACTCTGCTGGGGACAAACTTAAAGTGAGGTGTACCTTAGGACTAAGATCACTGTGTTTTCAATTGCTTTGACTTGTTTGCTTTAAATTGTGGGACTGTCTTGGGAGTTCTATAGATCCTAACCCGGATCTGGGGGATACCTTCTTAGAAAGTAGCAACAAGGCTGTGAAGGAACTGTGCGGGGTATACCGACATGGTTGAAACAGTCTGCTACGTTGATGTGGCACTTTGGTGTGTACCGGTAACCCTTGAGTTCAGTCAAGGAGAGTACGAGGCCTCCGCGTGGTGTCGTGAAGCATCAACAGACCTTAGGAACCTTAATTGAACTATCTTGGCCTCTTTAGGGTAGTGAGATAACTGACTTTGGTGCAGTCCGAGGTTGGTTGATACTCGATACTACACTCAATTGAGGGTTGCTTTCCTGGAATATTTCGGTCGCCAGTTCAGTGGCTAAATCGAAACGATGAACAATGAAAGCAATCCGGTGATATTGGGACCCTTAGAACCCGGTTACTTCTAATAGGACAGGTTGAGCCCACCAACTTCAAGAGGGTAATACCCAGACCCCATGCTGGCCTAAACTCCAGGGGCTTGTCTTGTGTGACTTGTGTGCCTTACATGTTTGCCTTTGTAAATATTTGTGGTGTGTTTAATCATAGCATCATGACATCATCCAGCATCATATGCATTGACTAACCATTTCAAGGGTTCGAATCTTCATCTTTGTTCTTGTTTTGTAGGACATGGAAATTGTTCGCAGAAAGACAATTCAAATCAACCTTGTAAGGATCCCTCCTCAGCTTAAGGAGCTTATATCCAGGATTCCCGAGAGCTCTTCATTCAGTGAAAGACATGGAAGACTCATCAGCTTGGTCAATACCAACATTGAGGAAGATATGATAAAGGTCCTGTTCCAATTCTTTGACCCTCTGCATCACTGTTTCACCTTCTTGGATTATCAGCTGGTACCTACATTGGAAGAGTTCTCCCGGCTCCTGAAGATCCCTATCCTTGATCAACTACCCTACAACGATACGGAAAAGGAACCTAAGCTTGAAGAGATTGCTAAAGCCTTACACCTACAATCATCTGATCTCAAGGGACATTGGGAAGTTAGAAGTGGTATCAAAGGGTTCTTAGCCAGGTTTCTGTTTGAAAAGTCCCATGAATGTTGGAACTCCCTTGACTTACAAGCTTTTGAAGAAGTTGTGGCCCTCCTTGTCTATGGTTTGGTGTTGTTCCCTAACCCAGATCAACTTATAGATATCAGTGCTTTCCAGATCTTCATGTCCAGGAATCCTATACCTACGTTGTTGGGGGACCTCCTTCACTCATGTTACACTCGAACCATGAGAAAAAGAGGTGTCCTTATGTGCTGCACTCCTCTCCTGGGAAGGTGGTTTATTTCGCACCTTCCACAATCGGCTTTGAAGAACGAGCGGGATTTGATATGGTCACAACGGTTGATGACTCTTATACATGCAGATATACATTGGTGCCCTCGGTCCAGAGAGGATGTCACTATCATTGATCGTTGCGGGGAGTACCCTAATGTTCCTTTACTTGGAATCAGAGGAGGTATTACTTACAACCCATGCCTGGCTTGGAGACAGTTTGGTTATGCTCGGAGGGATGGTCCTCATGACATGTTAATTCCTGACATAGTTTTTGACTTCGACAACGATGCGCAAGGACTTCACCAGAGATTTATCAGAGCTTGGAGGATGCCAAGTAGGATAGACAGCAAGACACTGGGGCACAGGAACTCCATCCCATTGGAACCTTATCTCAAGTGGGTACGCGCCCGCTCCCAGAAGTTAATAATGCCTTACCCTCATGTGCTCCCTGTGATCAAAGAGCCAGTCTTGGAAGGAGAAGTGTCCTACACCATTCAGCACCCTGACATGCCCACGTCCTGGGAAGAGATGCAGAAGAGCTGGATCCAGCTTAAGGAAGAACGGAATTCTCTTGAGACCAGTCTACATGCTAGTGAAAAGAAGGTCCTGGAGCTCACCCGCCTATTGCATGAGGAGAGGAATCTCAACACCTACATAGCTCCAAAGAGGATGCGTAGTGTCTTTTGGGATTGATTTGCTTTGTAATTTGTGCCCATGAGGTTTTGATGTACTGAACAATTATTTCCTTAATGATAACGTGTGTTCCTTTTGTCTACAACAAATTTGAACTTTCGAACCCTTGAACGCATTGCATAAACACATATCATTCATCATGTGCATAGCAGGTTTTCTTCTTTTCAGGTTGCTTACTGTTCTTCGCTGTTTATTTCAGCATCATGAATCCTGACTCATCATCAACTGAGATATCTATCAAGGCTCTTCAGGCGCAGAACGCGCAATTTCAGGAACTGATCATGGGTTTGGCTCAAGGCCAAGAAGAGCTGAAGGCTCTGCTCCTGAAGAAGGAGAAAAAGAAGAAGAAGAGAACTGTTCTTTTTAACTCGGGCCGAAGGTTTGGAAACACTCTGCAGAATGAAGAGGCTGGTTCTTCTATAGGCAAGAGCAGTCCCCAAGGGGGAAAAGGTCCTAGTCCGGTAGTCTCTGACAACGAGACTGATTTTGATGAGGAACAGTATCCTCCGGCTGAAGACCGGTATAAGCAGTTGGAAGACAGACGGAATGCTATGGAGATCCAACAAGTGCCTGGGCTGGATTTCGGAGACTTGGGTTTGTCTACTGGTGTGATCATTCCTCATAAGTTCAAAGCACCATCTTTTACTAAGTATGACGGGGCGTCTTGTCCCAAGCTACACCTCAGATCTTACGTGCGGAAGATTCAACCGTACTCAGTGGACAAGAACTTGTAGATCCACTTCTTCCAGGAGAGTCTTTCAGGGACTCATCTCGAATGGTTCTATCAGCTGGATGGGACCAAAGTTCGTAACTGGGAGGAGTTGGCTACTGCTTTTTACAAGCAGTATCAATATAATGCCGACCTTGCTCCTACGCGTACCCAACTCCATGGTATGTCGCTAGGGTCAAGAGAAGGTTTTAAAGAGTATGCACAGAAGTGGAGGGATCTGGCTGGCAGGGTGCAGCCTCCGTTGACCGACCGGGAGTTGGTAGACATGTTCTTGGGGACCCTATCTGGGCCATTTTTTAATCATCTTATCGGTAACTCATCTGCAGGGTTTACTGATCTTATTCTGACTGGAGAGAGAATAGAGGCTGGGATGAAGTCTGGCAAAATTCAGAAGGGTGCATCTGCAAGTTCTGAGAAGAAGCCCTTTAAGAAGGAGGCCAGTGTTGTATATGGGTCTAGAAGACAAGAGAAACCTGAGCGTCGCCAATCTGTCAACGCGGTGATGATTGCCAAGCCTGCTGCCACTCCTCGGCAAACCAATCCTCAAAGGGCTGAAAGACCCAGGAGAGAGTTCACCCGTCTGAGTATGACCCTATCGCAGATCTTGCCGCAATTGCTGTCCACCAACCTAGTGACTGTCAGAGAGGCCCCGAAGGTTCTAAACACTGCCTCTCCCAAATACAATCCAAATGCCCACTGTGCTTATCACTCTGATAGACCGGGGCATTCCACTGATGACTGTTGGGCCTTAAGGAATAAGGTGCAAGACCTTATTGACGCAAAAGAGATACAGTTTGAAGCGCCTGAGAGGCCAAATGTGATGACTGCTCCTATGCCCCAGCATGGAGTAAATGCCGTTGATGAAGATTTATACGCCGTTTCTGTGAATGATGTAGTTACTCCCTTGATGACTGTTAAGAGGAACCTACTGCTGGCCGGTTTATTTCCGGGTTGTAGTGAAGGTTGCCTTTTCTGTGCTGTTTCCCTATCTGGTTGTCCTTTGCTGAAGTTGGGCATCCAAAGCCTAATGGACAGCAAAGAGATTCTGTTTAAGAAGACTGCTGTTCAGTTTGTTCCGGTGGAAGAAGTTTATGTTGTTACAATCTTTAATAATCCGATCAAGGCTATCCCAAGGAAGCCGGTTAAAATCATGACTGTCGCACCTGTTGTTATTACTGTTCCGGGGCCTCTCCCCTACGAATCTGATAAAGCTGTCCCCTGGCACTATGGGGCAGACGTGTATGTACATGGAATCAAGCAAGAGTTCAACACTGGCACCAGCATCAGCAATATCACTGGTCCAGCAAAAGTAACCCGCTGTGGCAGGCTCTTCTCGCCTGACATTGCACCACCAGCTATTCGAAGACCCCTCACTATAACACCTGCAAGTGTACCTGTTCCCAGTTCTGATCAAGTTGTTTCCCCTGTTGTCGAGTCATCTAATGCTCGGGGCAAAGGGATTGAAGATGAGCCTGCCCGGATGGAGGCGCCAAAATCTGTGACTGCTGAAGCCTCCCAACAAGAGATGGAGGAAATCCTGAAAATAATTAAGAAGAGTGACTTTAATGTTGTCGAGCAACTGGGGCATACCCCCTCCAAGATCTCAATGCTCTCCTTATTACTGTGCTCCGAGGCCCATGCTAAGGCCTTGATTTCATTCCTCAAGACGGCCCATGTGCCACAGGAGACATCTGTAGTCCAGTTCACTGATTGCATAGCAAATCTGACAGCGGACAACGATTTGGGTTTCTCGGATGCTGACCTTACGGCTAAGGGAAAGGACCACAATGACGCTCTGCATGTCTCTATTGAATGCAGGGGCACTACTCTTGCACACGTGCTGGTGGACACTGGCTCTTCCCTGAATGTGCTACCCAAAAAGGCCTTAGACCGGTTGGATTGTGAGGGCCTGGAGCTGAAACCTAGCAACATCATCGTCAGAGCCTTTGACGGTTCTAAGAGGATGGTGCATGGAGAGGTAGACATTCCTATCCGTGTGGGTTCTCAAGTGTTCGATTCTAATTTCTATGTGATGGATATCCGTCCATCTTATTCTTGTCTACTGGGTCGACCTTGGATCCACAAAGCTGGGGCAGTGACCTCTACCCTACACCAGAAACTCAAGTACCCCGTTAGAGGGAAGATTGTCACTGTGCAGGGAGAGGAGGAGTATATGGTGAGCCATTTGAATTCCTTCAGGTATATTGAGATGGACGGGGAGTTTATTGAAACCCCCTTTCAGCACTTCGAAGAGGTACCTCCAACTTTGGCAGCAGCGGAAACAGTGGTCGAAGAGGATGTTCCTTTGAAGATGGCTTCCTTGAAGGATGCCCGGGCTGTGATCCAGAAAGGTGAATGTGCTAACTGGGGCAGGCTCCCTGATTTTACACAGAAAACTGACAAGTTTGGACTGGGTTTTACTGCAGAGGGTCAGAAGGCTATGCGCAAGGCAAAGATCAGAAGGCCTCATGTGCTCATTACTAATCCAGGAGTGAATGATGTTGGGGACGAAGATGAAGTGGAAGAGTCAGAATTCAATAGCTGGATCTACCCGACAACTGATGGCGGATTGACCAATTGGATTGCCAAAGATCATACTCCTGTTACTTTTGTTACGCAGTAATAAACTCCTATGTTTTGTTATTTGTAATAAACAATTAAAACTCTATGGCCCGGTGTCTTACCCGGGGCACCGTGGCTTCATTTGTGAGGGCATATAAATTGTCATTTCATATATCATGAATAAAGATCTTGGACGTTTTCTCGCATTTCAAATCTTATGCTCCTTTTCTTTCCTTCCTTTCTTTATATATTACAAAACAGCTGTATTTACACACACTCACTCATACAGGTTTCAATCCACTCTGGATCTCACTGGTAACGACTCTGCTACTGCCAGTTATGACTTCGAAAATCCGATCAACTTAGCCGAAGAGGAAGGTGAAGATGATTGCGAAGTGCCTGGCGAGCTTGCAATACTGTTACTCCAGGAAGAGAGGGCAATTCAACCACACGAAGAGCCAGTAGAGACAATAAATCTGGGTACTGAGACAGACAGAAAGGAGGTAAAGATTGGTGCCAACCTAGAGCTCAGCGTGAAGCAACGGTTGACTCAGATGCTACATGATTATGTGGAGATCTTTGCCTGGTCCTACGAAGACATGCCCGGTTTGGATACTGACATTGTGGTACATCATTTTCCTACCAAGGAAGACTGCCCGCCGGTCAAGCAAAAGGTCCGTCGTATGCGTCCAGAGATGTCTGAGAAGATCAAAGCCGAGGTTATGAAACAGTTTGATGCCGGGTTTCTCGCAGTGACTTCTTATCCTCAGTGGGTTGCTAATGTGGTGCCGGTACCAAAGAAAGACGGAAAGGTCAGAATGTGTGTTGACTACAGGGATCTGAACAGGGCCAGCCCCAAAAATGACTTCCCTCTACCTCACATTGATGTCCTTGTTGACAATACGGCTCAGCATAAGGTGTTCTCTTTCATGGATGGTTTCTCAGGGTATAATCAAATCAAGATGGCTCCTGAAGACATGGAAAAGACTACCTTTGTTACTCAGTGGGGCACCTTCTGCTACAAGGTCATGCCTTTTGGACTGAAAAATGTTGGGGCAACCTACCAACGTGCCATGGTTGCTTTATTTCATGACATGATCCATCATGAGATAGAAGTGTATGTTGACGACATGATCGCCAGGTCCCAGACTGAGGAAGAACACCTAGATCATCTGCAGAAATTGTTTGACCGTCTGAAGTTGTACAAGTTGAGGTTGAACCCGAACAAGTGCACCTTCGGGGTAAGATCTGGAAAGTTGCTAGGCTCCGTTATAAGTGATAAGGGTATTCAAGTGGACCCTGCCAAGGTCAAAGCCATTCAAGAGATGCCAGTTCCTAAGACAGAGAAAGAGGTCAGAGGCTTTTTAGGACGCCTGAATTATATCGCCTGGTTCATCTCGCACCTAACTGCCACCTGTGAACCAATCTTCAAGCTACTGAAGAAAGATCAGGTAGTATGTTGGAACGATGAATGTCAGGCTGCTTTTGACAGAATCAAAGAGTATCTCCAAGAACCACCCATCCTTATGCCACCGGTTGAGGGGAGACCTCTGATATTATACCTGACAATACTTGACAATTCAATGGGGTGTGTGCTGGGGAAGCATGACGAGTCTGGCCGAAAAGAGCATGCCATTTATTACCTTAGCAAAAAGTTTACCGACTGTGAGACCCGATACTCACTGCTCGAGAAAACTTGCTGCGCTTTGGTATGGGCTGCTCGCCGGCTGAGACAGTATATGCTGACTCACACTACCTTGTTGATTTCAAAGATGGATCCTATAAAGTACATATTTGAAAAGCCTGCTCTGTCTGGGAGAATAGCAAGATGGCAAATGATCTTGACAGAATACGACATCCAGTACACGACTCAGAAAGCCATCAAAGGGAGTGTATTGGCAGATTACTTGGCACATCAGGCAGTAGACGACTATCAGTCAATGAACTTTGAGTTTCCAGACGAGAGCATCATGATAGTGACTGATTGTGAAGTACCTGGACCGGATGAAGGACCTGAGGAAGGATCCCGATGGTCTATGCACTTTGACGGAGCCTCCAACGCTTTGGGTAACGGTATCGGCGCTGTGATAATATCCCCTCAAGGCACTCATACTCCACTCACTGCCCGGCTATGTTTCAACTGCACCAACAACATGGCGGAGTATGAGGCATGCATCATGGGTCTTCAAGCTGCGATCGACCTAAGGATCAAGTATTTGAGTGTCTTCGGAGATTCCGCTCTCGTGATCAATCAGATCAAAGGGGAGTGGGATACGAAACATCCGAATCTTATTCCTTACAGAGAATGTGTGTTGACATTGATCCCCCACTTCACAAAGATAACCTTTGAACACTTTCCGAGAGAGGAGAATCAGCTGGCGGACGCGTTAGCTACGATGTCTTCCATGTTCAAAGTCAAATGGGACAACGAGGCTCCCCGGATCATGATCTGGAAACTGGACGAACCGGCATACTGTTGTGATCTCGAGAATGAATTGGTGACTGAGAAGCCTTGGTACCATGAGGTGAAGAGGTACTTGGAAGCTCAGGAATACCCTAAAGGTGCATCTGTCAATGATAAGAAGTTTCTGAGAAGGTTCGCAGCGAAGTTCTTCCTGAGCAACGGCATCCTGTATAAACGAAACCATGATTCGACCTTACTGCGTTGTGCGGATAAGACTGAAGCAGAAAGGATCATGGAAGAGTTACATGAAGGGACCTTCGGAACACATCCCAGTGGACACACTATGGCAAAGAAAATCCTTCGGGCAGGGTATTTCTGGTCCACAATGGAAGCCGACTGTTACCAGCACTCTCGGACATGCCATAAATGCCAGATTTACGCAGACAAGGTGCATGTTCCTCCAGTTCCTCTAAATGTTCTGACAACGCCTTGGCCGTTTGCAATGTGGGGCATAGACATGATCGGTGAGATTAAACCTACAGCGTCCAATGGGCATCGCTTCATCCTGGTAGAGATTGATTATTTCACGAAGTGGGTCGAAGCAGCTTCCTACGCTACAGTAACCAAGACTGTTGTGGCACGGTTCATTCAGCATAATCTGATCTGTCGATACGGTGTCCCAGAAAGAATCATTACAGAAAACGGTACCAATCTGAATAACAAGATGATCACTGAGCTCTGCGAGCAGTTTAAGATACAGCACCACAACTCTTCTCCTTACAGACCGAAGATGAATGGGGCTGTAGAAGCAGCAAATAAGAACATTAAGAAAATTGTGCAGAAGATGACAGTGACCTATAAAGATTGGCACGAGATGTTACCGTTTGCTCTACATGGGTACCGTACCTCAGCCAGGACGTCAACCGGGGCAACTCCTTTCTCCTTGGTCTAAGGTATGGAGGCAGTCTTACCGATCGAAGTGCAGATACCCTCCCTCCGGATAATGAAGGATGCAGATCTGAACGAAGATGATTGGATTCAGACACGACTTGATCAGCTAAACCTTATTGATGAAAAGAGACTTGATGCTATCTGTCATGGTCATACGTATCAGAAATGGATGATCAGGGCATTTAACAAAAAGGTCAGACCCCAAGAATATCAAGTCGGGGATCTGGTAATCAAGCGAATCATCCTACCTCAGAGTGATCCAAGGGGAAAATGGACCCCTACGTACGAAGGGCCATTTATGGTTAAACATGTGTTCTCAGGAGGAGCCATGATTCTAACCAACATGGATGGTGACGACCTTCCTCACCCCGCCAATGCATACATAGTAAAAAGATACTACGCATAAGGGCTCCCGGCAAAAATTAGGCAAAAATTAGGGCTCCCGGCGAACCAAAAGGGTTCGGGCAAAATGAAGGGATGAAATGAAAAAAATCTGTACACCCGGCAAGTCGAAAACCTGAAAAGGCGGCTTGGGCAAAAATGGGTATCCCGGTGGACTGAAAACCCGAAAGGGCGGTCCAGGCAAAAGTTAGGGATAAAGCGTAATACTATGTCGCATTGGATCACTTTGCATCCAGAATCCAGTATCTACATCAAGTTCAGACGGCATCGATCAGTCAGCTTCACTTTCAACTAAGGTCATCAAGTGATGAGACGCTCAAAGACATAAAGACAATAGTAGAGTTGGAACCCAGTGGATCATTCATTTCAGACAGCTGTTTTATTTTCTTTTGTACAAACTTGTATAAATTCTTTTTGTTCGGCGGCGTTCTCTTACTAGGACGTCAGCCTCTTGTACATAAATGCCTATTTCACAGGCAAATTCAAAAAATCAATACAAATATACTTTTCAGCTCAAACTGTCTTTTGTTTTTTCCTTTTTCTGTTTTGTTTTGCGAAGAATGTCCAAGGTTCAATTTGTGATATATGCATTGACAATAATTTGCTAACTCATGAATATTTGCATACGAAACAAAGGATTAATTACAGGTAACCATAGAAACAGGGGCGATAAAGAGTTGTCTAAGCAATCTAATTGTTTTGTCCTCCAAGGTATCAAGATAGGTTCAGCATAACCAGTATATCTTAATTCCCCAGAGAGTGAACCAGCAAGTCAGTGCACTCTCCCCAAGCAAAGCTACTATCAGTCTTAAGGGAGTTGGGTATCCTCCCGCAGATCTCAACATTCCCCAGCAACATACATGCATTCCTAACAAGCATCCCCGGCAGTCTTGGCCTAAAGATTGTTCCCCGGCGGCATATCGAACATTCAATGGAGTCACTTCCCCGATACAGTTCAAAACTTCCCCAGGAGAGTCCAATCCAGTTTCCCCAGGAAAGTTGGAATCCATCTCCCCAAGCAGTAAGCTTATCCCCAATAGATTCTGGAAGCTTATCCTTGCAGAGCACGAACGCGTCTCCCGACTTTATTCAAAGAGTTATTTCCCTACCAGGATATAACTGGGTTATCCTCAGCCAAAAGCCACGGAAAGATCGTTCTCGGCGAAGTCTTCTTATCCCTAGCGAAGTCTATTAACACTTACAACATAACAATGGTATCCCCAGCGAAGTTACCATCAACATCCCAGCAAAGTACCTCTCTCCCCACAGAGTATGGTTTCCCAGCAAGATCGTTAGAGTACTTTTATCCCCGCAGAGTAATCCATTCGCCAAGTTTATTCCCCAACGGAGTTATCTTCTCCTACCGGTATTCTTGCAACTATCATCCCCAGCGGAAGCAAAGATCTATTCTTCAACATCAGCCCAGGAGTGACTTCCCGGCACCCGTCAAGGATTTATTTTCCTAAGACGAATACATACATTCATAAACATACATCTTTATAGCATGCATATACGCATCATATCTTACAAATCTCATTTATGTTGAGAACATCATCGCTTGATTCATATCATGCCTTGCATATGACTGACCTTTACCTTTCAGGAAAGATCCAGTTAAGTTCTCAGCTATATTTCAAGACCTAGCCTGGTTCAGTTAAATCGACTCTAAGATTTTTCTGATTCTTATCCAGTCAAAGGCCTTCTCTGGTTCAGTCAGATCGACCCTAAGATCTCCCTGTTTCTTATCCAGTTGAAGATTTCAAGACCTAGCCTGGTTCAGTTAAATCGACTCTAAGATTTTTCTGATTCTTATCCAGTCAAAGGCCTTCTCTGGTTCAGTCAGATCGACCCTAAGATCTCCCTGTTTCTTATCCAGTTGAAGATATCAAGACCTAGACCGGTTCAGTTAAATCGACTCTAAGATTTTTCTGATTCTTATCCAGTCAAAGGCCTTCTCTGGTTCAGTCAGATCGACCCTAAGATCTCCCTGTTTCTTATCCAGTTGAAGATTTCAAGACCTAGACCGGTTCAGTTAAATCGACCCTAAGATTTCTCTGTTTCTTATCCAGTCAAAGGCCTTCTCTGGTTCAGCCAGATCGACCCTAAGATCTCCCTGTTTCTTATCCAGTTGAAGATTTCAAGACCTAGACCGGTTCAGTTAAATCGACCCTAAGATTTTCCTGTTTCTTATCCAGTCAAAGGCCTTCTCTAGTCCAGTTAAATTGATCCCTAACAGATTTTCCTGATAAAGACTCAGTAGAAGACGCCCAAGATTCTCTCAGCGTTACTGTTGAGGTTGAAGTCGCCCAAGATTCTCTCATCGTTACTGTTGAGGTAGTAATCGCCCAAGATTCTCTCAGCGTCCCTGTTGAGGTAGTAATCGTCCAAGGTTCTCTCACCATCCCGTTGAGGTAGTAACCATCCCTGGTTCATTCATCACATTTTGAAGCTCCAGATCCAGCTCTTGTAACCAGCCAGGACACATCTACACAAAGAGTTTGAAGACCAGCTCCTGTAACAGGTCAGGTAATCATTTTTCTTTTTCAGGTACGCAAGCTCTCGCTAAGGAATCTCTTACGCGATCAACATCCAGATGGCATCTATAAGCCCATCCACCATCCATCATCTCTCAGCATGGCATCTATAAGCCCATCATCCTATCCATCAATCTCCAAATGGTATCTATAAGCCCATTCCACCATCACACTGCTACTATGTGAGCGCAAATTTCTGGGCACTCTAGTGTTCAACCATCTTCCACCTTCGGATTACGAAAGGCACGTCAGCCAATCTGCATCCTCAGGTCTAAGAAGATTGAACAGGGGCAACTGTTGTACCCCAAAATTTGCCCTCCCATATTCTTCAAAAATTGCAAAGAGCATGTTTCAAAATCTCCCCAAGGGTTGCACAATTCAAGGGCCTTCTAACAGTCAAAAACTAGGGTTTTCGTTCTGACAAAGAAATTGAAGTTTCCAAGGGTCCAATCAAGTCCCACATGCCTACAAATATGGTCAAGCATCCTCATACCAAGTTTCAAGACTTACAACACAAAATTGCACAGTCAAAAACCCTAATTGCTCAGCAGTCAACTGCAGGGGCAAAATGGTCATTTGACAGTCAAAAGTTCAAATTTTTGGTCAACATCTTATTTTGAAGCCACAAACATCATTTGATCAATTCTTGATCATGATTTTCAAGGCATGGCTCAAAAAGTCTCAAGATGCAAAAGTTTCCATATTTGGACAGTTGAAAAAGTCAACTGTAACTTGACCAAGGCATAACTTCCACATGGTTTATCAAAAAAATTCCATCCAAAGCTCATTTTGAAGAGAAAGACATTTCCTACAACTCATCTTCACACTTCAAGTCCAAGAAATGCTCTCACAAAAAGTTATCAATTTCAACATTATAGGTCAGTTTCAAAAGTCAACAAAAAGGCACTTTAAGTCAAAGACCATAATTTGAGATTGGTAAATCAAAATGACATGGGACCAAAGGCATTGGTTAGAGGACTTCATGAAATTTCCAAAATGTCCAAGAACATGATCAAAGCTTAAAAATTGAGCAAGATATGCCTTGTGAAAGTTGGGAAAGTTTTGGAAATTTTGAAAAGTCAACTTTACTTCAAATGCCTTAAAATTGCTAATGGGCCACATTTTCTTCCAAGATTCATCATCCAAAGGCTATGCACGACCATTTGGCCCAAGGGGAGTTATTTCATCATTTTTTATTATTTATTTGAATTTTTAATTACCATTAATTCATTTAATTAAATAAAATATGAAAAAATACTCATCCATGCTTTTTAAATCTTTTTGTGCATAGAATACCTTCAAGATTTCGTGCACTATCTAATATGGAAAGAATCAAGGTGATTTGAACATGATTGGTATCAAAACACATGGAAAAAGATTGAAAAAATATGCCATTAAAATCCAATATTTGATTCATGATTGCAAGGATTTTTGGCTCAGAATTTAACCCTAATCTATTGTCATACATATACTGAACCTAACCCTAGTGCAAAGAACCTGAATGTTGCGCCTCATCTCAAGAACAAAGTTTGTATTTTTTTGTTCAAATTTTCAAAACTGAAAACACGATTCCAAAGCATCTCAAGGCAAGAAAACTATCCCATTGCATTCCTGAGGCTTCAAGGAACGTTTCTGGATCAAAACCATTATCTCTAACGCAAGGAATTGGTAGAACGGCCTTGTCCCATTCATAATTTTTCTCATATTCATGTATCATAATTCATGCGTTGTTTCCAATTTTTAATGTGGTTTATATTAAGTTAATCATTCTGAAGCTAACCATGCATTTTAATTGAGTTTTTGTGCATCATACACGAATTCACCATTGAAGCTTGCTAGGGTTTCATGACTGCAAATTTGGGGTTTCTTTGTTATGGAAAAATTGAGACATGAGACTTGTACCATTAGAACCAGGAGCTTCCAACGAACTCAATGCATGGGTCGCGCCTAATTTCTGATCAACGACAGCCTGTTCGCTATTTTTCCATATATCATATAGTAGGGGTTTAAAACCCCCGCAATCTTGTTTTATGTTTTTCAGGCAAAACGCACAAACGGAAAAGATGATGACTTGTCTCCATGTGATAGGACAATTCAAGTTTTAGCGCGCTTTTTGAGTTAACAGTATTAACATTTTGTTTTGTTATATATTAATTGCATCCCACTATAATGACAAAGAAAGCAAATGGCATGGTTGGTTAGTGTGTTGTCCTCTGAACATTGGGACCTGGGTTCGATTCCCAGGTCCCCTCCTTTCTCCATATTATTTTTCTAACCATGTTCCTATGTAGCTCGCTTCCAGAGGTTCAACGTACACTCAATATCTCAGCTTGCCACATGGCCAATAACCTCAATCCAAGGGCCCTGATCTGATGAACACCATGGGCACCAGTCAATGCACACTCACGTGGTCAGAAAAGTCAACTGAAGGCCTTAATGATTGGGCCTAATTACTGGCCAAAATACCTCCAAACTGGGGTCAACACCCCCAAGGGTTTGCATTTCCTTTCTTTTTTTCCTATTTTATTTTTATTTGCTTTAATTTGATTTGTTCTATTTTAATTCCTTAAGTTAATTTTTCATAACATAAAAAATAATAAAAAAATCAGAAAGTCAAAATAAAAATATATTTTATTTAAATGTTTTCTTTGTAAAAATCTTATTAATTAATTTAGTCTTAATTTTAGGTTTAAATTTTAATGTTTTTCTTAACAAACTTAAAAAATTGTAGAATTAGGGTTTAAACACTTTTATATTTTTATCTTTTTTTCTTTTTCATCGTATTAATTATTAATTATTATTTTTGTAAATAAAATTGTATTAATTAATTAGGTTAATTTTAGATTCAACTTTAACGTATTTTTCTTAATAAATTAAAAATAGCTAGAATTAGGTTTAAATTCCGTTAATTCTTACTAAAAGTCCATAAATACAAAAAATTCCAAAAAATTCTTTTCTTTTTTTATTTTAACTTAATTAATCTCATAATTATAATTTAATTTCCTTAAAAGGGTCCAACGCCCTCGCATTCCCGATTTTAATTCTCTCCGCGTTTTATTTCTTTTTATAAATATTCATGTAATTCTCCCAAAGCCATGTAATAGATCAATTAGGGTTTTTATTTTCTCGCACCTTTTATTTCAAATCGGGTCCTGGATTAATTTGGCGATGTGGACCCGCGCCTTTGTAATAGTGTAGGACTTTTAATTCTCGCATCTTTTTAACTGTTAACTATTGCATGAAAGAATGAATGCTCAAAATAAAAGCAATGCGTAGATCACCAATACATGACAAGACAAAAATAAATGAACATGACACACTAATCACACACCACCCCTAGGGTACGCCTCACTGTTGCCTTGCCCCTCGAAAGGTGATCGTCGAGTAGAGGATGTTTTAGTAAGTCCTCATGATCCAGGAACCTGGCATGAGGGTAGCTTCTAAGGTGTCTTCCCATTGCTCCGGTGATCACCATGTCCCGAACCCTCGAATTGACCCGAACACCTCCAACGGTGGTGCTACCTACCTCTCAATGGTGGGATGGCACTACTTTAAGGACATTTACACAGACGAATTCCTTAGGATAGGTGGACGACTCTAGATACTTGCTCTAATTTCAAAAACAAATCAAAAAATACTTTTCACACCGACACCTTTTCAAAAAGCTTTCGAAAGCAACTTTTCAAACACTCTTGAGGACTGATACAAGAGTCGAACTGAAATTTTCAAAGAAACTTTTTAAAACCCACAGTTGAAAAGCAAACAAAACAATTTTGAAAACACAAGTGAGCAAGTATCTAAGAGCCCATGGATAACCATGGATAGAAAGGGTGCTAATACCTTCCCTTTCTATAATCTACCTCCCGAACCGAGAGCAATCTCTATAAGGAATTTTTCTGTGCTTTTGTCCTTTCCATTTGGAGAAAATAAAAGACGGTGGCGACTCTTGCTTCCGCGACATTTCGCGAACCAGCGTTAAACAGTCAGTTCCAGATTCACCGATCACACATTTCATACTTCCTTAAATCAATTCTACAAGAGCAGTAGAGTACTGATGATGAATCAAAAAAGATATCCACGAGAAATTCTCAAGAGATTCGAGATGGAAGAATGAAACTCGACTTCGAAACCTATTGAACCAAGACTACAACTATCGAAAGATTCAGATGAATATGATGTCGACCCAACCCTATATAGAAGACTTATTGGGTCATTAAGATACATTTATCACATAAGACTTGATCTAGCATACAATGTAGGTATAATGAGTAGATTCATGCAGAAGGCAAATGTATCACATCTAGCAACGACGAAGAGGATACTAAGGTATCTGAAAGGAACTCTTGACTATGTAATTTTATTTCCTACAGTCGATAGAGGAAAAGAATGCAAGTTAGTAGGATACACCGACTCAAGTTGGTGTAGTGATGTTGAGGATCGAAAATCAACAATTGGCTATGTATTTATGTTAGGTGGTGTACCATTTGCTTGGAGTTCGAGAAAAGAACCAGTAGTTGCATTATCATCGTGTGAAATGGAGTACATAGATGTTTCTCTTTGTGCATGTCAAGCAACATGGATGGTGAATTTAGTTGAAGAGATAAAGGGGAAAGATCATGGAGCAATTACCATGAAGATCGACAATATGTCAGCTATAAATCTGGTGAAGAACCCAATAGCACATGGCAGAAGCAAGTACATTGAAATCAGGTTCCATTATCTTTGTGAGCATGTAGCATAAGGGAAGTTAAACTTGGAACATTGGAGAACTGAGAATCAGACTATAGACATTGTGACGAAGGGAGTACAGGTCGAAGTGTTCAGAAGACTATGATTTATGATGAATGTAGATAGCTTAGACACAATGAATTAGGTGGTGTGTTGAGATTGTAATTCCTTATATCGAAGTAGGTTACTCAATAGAGGGAAGGTTGTGTCGAAATTAGTTGGGTGTGTCGAGTTTTATGAGTTAAAGTGTCAAAGTAGGTTTCTTCACACAGTATTTCAACTTAGGTCTAAAATAGGTATATAGTTTTGGACTTTTACTTAGGGAGAAACAAGCTCATTATAAATAGAGAGAGTAACCCTTATTTTTGTATCAACTGAGATTGAGTATTCACATAATTTGTTGTTGCAAGTGAATAATATTTTCCACTGTTTATGGGAGGAGAGTTACTCTGCAAAAATCACCATCTTCTCTCCATTATTGTCAAACCTTATTTTTCTTTCTTCCTCAATTTTCATTGTTATTATGTATCGATAATAATCTTGCTCGTCAAGATTGATAGAAATTCTCCATAGGTTTTAGTAGATTTTTCCGACCCATATTACCATAAGAGAAGACAAACATGGTCAATGGTTTAGATAAAAATGCATGGTTTAAAAGAAGCCAATAATAAATAGTGCCTTTGAGGTATTTCAAAATCCTTTTGGTTGTAGTTCAATGACTTTCAAGGGATTGAGATAGAAATTTGCATTCTTTATTGATATAGTAACTAATTTTTAGCCTTGTTATTGTAGCATATTACAGAGCTTCAATAATGGATCTATAATATATTTGGATCTTTGAGATATTATGAACTAAGCTTAGACAACTCTGGGTTAGTAACAATAGGTGTAGGAAGGTGTTGTGAGTGTGAATAAAGATGGATCACACTTACTTGAATAGAAACCAAAGTTGTGTAATGTTCAGTAAAGCCTCTCAAACCAGGCCATGTGTGTCTGTTTTAAATTATAAAGAGCTTTATTTAGTTTGCATACCAAGGTTTTGCCAGAGTTTAGAAATCCAAGGCGTTGTTGCATGTAGACTTCCTCTTCAAAGAGTCCAAAAAAGAATTATTTACATAAAATTCAGTGATGTGTCACTTCCTGAAAATAGCTAAACTTAGTATTATTCTTAGAGTCACTGGTTTGATAGCATGAGATGAAGTCTCTTGAGAATCAAAGTCATGTTATTCATTAAATTCCTTGGCTACTAGTCTAACCTGATACTTGATAATGGAACCATCTAAATTTTATTTTATTCTAAACATTAAATTACATCCAATAGCACTTTTATTTTGAGGAAGTTGTGTAAGACTCCAGTTATTATTAAAGGTTAAGGCATTATATTCATCTTGCATTAATTGCTGTAACACCCCTTCTAAATACCCCAATTAAAGGTAAAGATAAAAATCAGAGAAATAAAATTGCACGGAAGGGATGCCACAACACACATCACATTCCAAAGTTTTTAAGGAAAACGGACAGGGTATGTTTGAAAGTATAAGCATTCCAACACAAAACAAACATACAATAAATATTTACTTCATTCTCTCGTGCAAACGCAACGGAGTTTCATAATTTCACATCATCTCCATTTATGGAGGAATCAAAACATAATTCAAGGCATCAAGCCATCATAATTCACATAAGCATATGTTATCAAGTCTCACATCTACAAAACACCATATACACGAATAAGGATTATATACATCATAATCCAAATACAAAATAATCGAGTTCGACACTAAATAAATCCCCCCCCCCCCCATGTGTTACTACCAGAGCATCAACTCGACTCTAATCAAAATAAAACAGATTGCAATTCAATGCATCCGTTAGCTAGTGCCTCGCGCTACCGTCCTCGGTACCTGCACAATGCCATCAAAAGCATTGGCCAACAAAAGGGTAAGAATTCCAATAATCATATAACATGTAAGTTTAAGTAAATGAAATGGCAATAAATAAAGCAATACATAATGATCATGTTCATTTTATCACCTGTAGCATCCTTACTCAAGGAATCCATTTCCAACACATTAACCATGTAAACCGATTATCCGAATACTCACATCCTTGGCACATAACCATAATTCAAACAACAACAATATTGGCACATAATCAAACACATCAACACACATACATATCATGCACAATTATACATGTGACTCACAACACGACTCAACGTATGCAAATGCGGTACCGACTCGTGGACCCAAGGTTCCACCACCTATGTTTCCATTCCAGATCAAGGTCACTACGTCTTTTCCCACAATAGGGTCACCGTCTAGATATTGTGGACCCAATGTTCCACCACCTATGTTTCCCTTCCGGATCAAGGTCACTACGTCTTTTCCCACAATAGGGTCACCGTCTAGATATTGTGGACCCAATGTTCCACCACCTATGTTTCCCTTCCGGATCAAGGTCACTACGTCTTTTCCCACAATAGGGTCACCGTCTAGATATTGTGGACCCAAAGTTCCACCGTCTCTGTTTCAAGACCACCATGCCATGCAATGTACAATATAACCAATGCATGCAATTAAGACTCACAACAATCTTAACATACACATGCCATCAAATCCAACCAATGGAACATCAACTATTGTACATGCATGCATACATATAATTTATCAATCTCAACGTCAAGTAAAATGTATACAAACGAGATTACTTACTCAACCAAAACATAAACCATCAACTATCAACAATTCCAAATCGGAAAGTATATTTCAACATAAAGTCATTATCAATGAACCGGCATTATTCTCAATGTTCTCATCGCGATCGAGTCACCGGAATGTAACTCGAACGGTTAGATTCGGGATTAAACTCAACTTATTTCATTCGCACTAAAATCGGGTCGATTCTTAAAAGTCGAAATTTCGCAAGACGAACTTCACTACGTCAAGCTACACGTCGGATTACGCTAGCACGTCAATTTTCTTTGGATTCGGAGCAACTTGCTCCGTCGACGAATCTACCGAAATCGGAACACAAACGGGTTCTAAAGGAAGTGCGAAAATTAGAATTTTGGAGGCTACAGACGCATCAACACGGGCACCCGTGTGCTGCAACACGGCCCGTGTTGTGAGGCCACCAGAACGAGCCAAGAAAATGCCAAGTCAGAACAGCAACACGGGCACCCGTGTGCTGCAACACGGCCCGTGTTGTGAAGCCTGCGTGAAAACTCCACTCTTTTGAGTTTTTCTCATTCAACTACCATGGTTTTCTTTCCCATTTCAATACTCTTAATTTCTACAAGTTAGCACCTAATAAACCCACAAACCATACTCCTAATCCAACTTTTCTAAGACATTCTAAAAATCAACCAACAAAACCCTAAAAAATCAACTATCAATTTTACCCCTAAATCCAAAATATATCATACAAAACCTAACAATATGAGATGGAGAATCAAACCCCTTACCTTGGTGTGGGTTTTCTTGAAACAAGATGATGGAGATGTTGCAACTCCAAGCCTAGCTCTCTTTCTCCTCTTCTCCTCTTTTCTTTCTTCTTTCTCCTCTTTTCTTTCTTCTTTCTCCTCTTTTCTTTCTTCTCTTACTAACTCTCCTTTTCTATTTTATAAAACTCCCCTTCTACTACTAACTTTCCTCCCTCTATCTTTCTAAAATTGTAATTTGGCCCCAACAATTATTTAATTCAAATTATAATATATAACCCTATTAAACAATATTACATTAAATAATATTTATTCTATATAAACCTAATCATGCCAATTAATCAAACAAAGTCAAATATTACTACACACCAAATTAATATTACTCAAAATAGTATTTTATCATTATGAATACTTTTATTTCAAATAACCGAATTAACTTTTAATCAAAAACGGGGTGTTACAACTCTCCCCCACTTAAAAGATTTTCGGCCTCGAAAATTTTGACCAAAACGAACAAATCGGGACATGCCTACGCATTCGTCCACCCAATCCTTGCGTTAATTAAACAACATACAAAATACACCTAACACAAGGGCATCTCCCTAGCCATAACGTTTAGACAAGAACAACCATGCCGAGATGCGAAGCCCACACAATGCACTCGACAATCAACTAACACCCAACAACTAAACAAGTCGCAAACACACCGGTTCGCTCGAGAACTAAACAAACAAGATCGGTACCATCCTAACGTCTCAACCATAGAATTAGTCATACACTCGAACCGACGCCTCGGAAACGAGTCACCAAAGGTAGGAACATAAAGTCCTACGACACAACACCGACACCATCACTAAAACAAAAACAACAAAATGGTTATACAAACCAAAACTGAAACAATCAGAAAGGATAAAACCACGCGTGCTACGCAAACACGAAAAGATGCCATCATTCACGCATAAGTACGAACTCAAGAATTACACTTGCAGTTATCGCTCTCATTCCAGAAAATCACAAGGTCACATCGTCCTTGTAGATTACCAACGTACCACCCTTGAACAATACCAAGTTACCCAAACATAACTGAACTACGACACACCACTCATCCTAGGACGTATACTGACGACTTGCGACTATAACTCACTAGCCCAAATCCAACAATCCCGCATACTCGCTAAAACCCAATGCTCGATACCTAAACCATGCTGTGTCACTTTATGCATAAGATGTCAACCGTAAAACAACTTGGTTAATCCTCAACTTCCCAATCACCCAAAATGGATACGTTCAAAGCGTACACCCATCAAGACACCCCGCAACATCAGCTTCATCAACTCGAAGAATCACTCTTTCATTCTCGATTGATCAACGCCCGTTGATCCTCTGAAATACACGACATAGTTTGACCTCTTCAAATACTGTCCAAATATTTCACTTGTGAAACTTCGATGTATACACTTGACTTCCAAGAAGTCTTCCCTTATAACAATTCAATTCCCAAAGTTTAATTACGTAATCACTATCCTCACATCGTCGCAACGATTAATACACTGGTTTCTTATTCGAAACATCTCTCATATCTTTCAATCTTCTAAAGTGGTAATCCAAACCAAAACACTCTCTCAAGAACTCTACTCATCAATTTCGTCTCATACTCCTGAAATTACAACATAGTTTGGACTTAGAACCATAACATCAATTTCTATGGAATCCAACATAAACACCATCGCGACCGACTTCAGTCACAAATAGAACATCTTCCTCTATAAAACATCAATCATCTTTAACTACCTGTGGTTACCAAACCATCACCAAATTCCTTACCGCCAAGACTTATTTTAGTCGTAATCTAATAATCCACCGCGACCATTAGTATCCGGCGAAATCCATATGGTAGTAGTGAATGAATCCTTAATAACCTTCTGAGTTTAATCTCAACAAGCGTCTCAAAACAAACATGCAACATTCTTTCAAAATAATAAATCTCAAATAAGATATTCTTGGGTTATCCTCAATATCAACTTAATAAACTCAACAACAGACGAAGTCTCTTTATAGATCATACTCAACTTGAATTGTCTTCAACAATTCCAATCTCCTTGTCGTTAACATCTATACCTATAAGGTTCCAATGAGCATAACTGCATCAAACTCTAACTCCCGCATCCGATGATTTTCCATAAGAAAAATCAAATCGTTCCAAGGTAGTAATACACTTTTCCAACTCTATGTCGAAATACATCTTACGTCCAAAACAAAATATCACAACACGTCGCACCAGGTTCTTCAGTACAAAACAAAACCAAAATCAAGGCATTCGCTAAACTTTTCACCGGTCAAAACAAATTCGCTTCCCATGGCGAAGTCCAATTAGTGACTCAACCATTTCGGGTCAAGATACTCACGATCAATACCAACTCATAAAAATATCTTCCGTCGAACTCACAAAGTTAACCATCCAAAACAAAAGAACTTCTAAACTATGAATTAGCCCCTTAAAGTCTTCGACAAGACACAAAATAAATCTTCGCGGAACAGTCTAAAATATTGTCGTCTAAGTTGCTTACTTAAGACACTCACGTCCAACAGTTCCAAAACTCCTTCTTTAGAGGGCTCAACATGCTCCAATCTAACTCCACTACTGATAACGCAACACTCGGATGCTTGCCACAATCCCTTAACTTGATGTAAACCAAATAATATCCATGAACACGAAACAACTCTTCAACTACTCATGAGAGTACTGTTGGAACATTTCAAAATCTTACCTGACGCATTAGTCACACTAATGACATCAGCTTATACTCGCCCGGACCATACACTATCTTGAAAAGCATTACCTGAACATCTTCAACCCTCACACTAACCCATAGGCAGCCAGACTTCAAAACGATCTCACTAAACACATAAACTCCAAATAACCGCTTCACTTAAATATCAATCCTCTGAAGCAGACACTCGTCCTCAACATCCGCTTCATTCCTTGACTACAAACGACACACCAACTTAGGTAACCTTTGCTCTTCTCGAACAACACAATCGGTGCACTCCACGGCGAACCACTCAAACAAACAAACTCTACTAAAACCAATATTCAAGTTGACTCTTCAACTCTAATTCAGAAACAAACATCCCTTAAGGATACTTCGAATCCCAACTAGTTCCAGAAACTAAATCCATCAAAACTTCACCTCGCACTACAGCGGTAATTCACTCACATTTCCACAAAAGGTTTTGGAAGAATCACAACAAGAAGCTCGCTTGCCAAAAATCTTATTTCTCACCAAAATCCAAATTCTCCCACAACTCAAGTAACCATGCACTGCCTTGTGCCAACTCATCTGCTTCACACTCTAATAAGTTGGCAAGACAAGTCTATCCCGAACAACACAATTCCCGACTACTATCAACAAGAGATTAAGGATGATCAGTCCCTCAATTTGTCAATGGACAATCGACAATCATGAGGTGGCATTAACCATCGTTACCAAACCACACATCATCTTCAATCTTACCCCTCAAGCTACTTAAACATAACCATGCTTGAAGCATCAACTTTTCGGCACTACTTACATCTTACAATCGGCGGTATACTGAACCAACCTCTTGCACAAAACTTCAGAGAAGAAACTTCTCCCCCACTTATTTCACACGTACCTCTGCAGACAACGAAAAGGACACAAACAAGTATCGACAGTGTTTCACGCACATGTCGCGTACCAAAAGGGATTAAACACATAAACTGTTGGTGTAAGCCCTAGAGGCCAATACTTTTGGTACTTGTATCGAATTATTTATTAATAATAAAAGGTATTTCTTTATTATGTTTTCCAAAATAATAAAGTCACTAGAATGGTTTATTGGTTTAATGAAATGTTAAGTGTGACTTAATCATGAGATCCCATTAAACATAAGAAACTATTCTTAAAGTATCCGTAGTCAAGCTTTAATGTGAAGTGGGATAACATTAAAGCATTAAGATTATTATGAAGATAGATTGATGATCACATCTCATGGATCATAGATAAGGAGTTATCAAGTCTTGACATAGGTATGAATATTAAGAGTAATATTTATACTGGATTGACCCGTTATGAGAATACTACATAGAATGTTATGCAAAGTGTCATAAGTTATTCTCATGATGATAATGGTGTATACCACCCTTCGACCTGAAACCACTATGGACCCTAGATGTAGAGTCAAGTACTTTATTGCTGATCAAACGTCATCCGTAACTGGATGACTATAAAGATGGTTGATGGGTACTTCACAAAGCATGCTAAGGGACATGAGTGACCTAGATGGAATTTGCTCATCCTGCATAACAGGATAAATGTCTAAGGGCCCAATATTGAACTGGACAAGGGTGACACAGTGTATGCCTTGTGTTCAATATAGACATGAGGGCAAAAGGGTAATTGTACAACACAAATATTATCACGGAAAAGGTTTGGTCAGATCACATGACATTTTCGTGACTTGGGTAACAGTGATGTGTTGCTAGATACCGCTCACTGTTTATTATATTAAATGTGTGATTTAATATAATTGCCAATGTCGCGAAAACCTACAGGGTCACACACATAAGGACAGGTTGATGAGAGATAGAATAAATAAGGAACACCGTAAGGTACGGTGCACTTAAGTGTAATACGGAAAATGGTAAGGTACCACATGGATAAGTGATATATAGTACATCATAAGGTATGATGTTCATAAGCTTAATTGGGCTTTTAGCTTGTAGCCTTAATTGGGCTTTTAGCTTGTAGCCCACACGAGTGATTCTATAAATAGATCCCTTGTGATGAAGCAATTTCACTTGATGCATTTTCGTTTTTGACTCTCTCTCTCTCTCACTCAAGGTTTCCGTTCGTGATCAACTAGCACTGTGACCGGAAGCGATCTGTTCGTGTGGACTGAGTAGAGGCGTTGTTCTTCATCAACGCTCGTGATCACGACATCAAAAGTCTGAAGCGCCACAAGAGGTAAAACTTTCTATCACTGACCATGCTCATTCGTAAGGATCTCTAAAGGAAAATTTTATATTCCGCTGCGTTTTGATCGCAATTTTCCTTCATAAACAACCTGGCCGATAGACCGACCTGCTCTGATACCACTATTGTAACACCCCTTCTAAATACCCCAATTAAAGGTAAAGATAAAAATCAGAGAAATAAAATTGCACGGAAGGGATGCCACAACACACATCACATTCCAAAGTTTTTAAGGAAAACGGATAGGGTATGTTTGAAAGTATAAGCATTCCAACACAAAACAAACATACAATAAATATTTACTTCATTCTCTCGTGCAAACGCAACGGAGTTTCATAATTTCACATCATCTCCATTTATGGAGGAATCAAAACATAATTCAAGGCATCAAGCCATCATAATTCACATAAGCATATGTTATCAAGTCTCACATCTACAAAACACCATATACACGAATAAGGATTATATACATCATAATCCAAATACAAAATAATCGAGTTCGACACTAAATAAATCCCCCCCCCCCCATGTGTTACTACCAGAGCATCGACTCGACTCTAATCAAAATAAAACAGATTGCAATCCAATGCATCCGTTAGCTAGCGCCTCGCGCTACCGTCCTCGGTACCTGCACAATGCCATCAAAAGCATTGGCCAACAAAAGGGTAAGAATTCCAATAATCATATAACATGTAAGTTTAAGTAAATGAAATGGCAATAAATAAAGCAATACATAATGATCATGTTCATTTTATCACCTGTAGCATCCTTACTCAAGGAATCCATTTCCAACACATTAACCATGTAAACCGATTATCCGAATACTCACATCCTTGGCACATAACCATAATTCAAACAACAACAATATTGGCACATAATCAAACACATCAACACACATACATATCATGCACAATTATACATGTGACTCACAACACGACTCAACGTATGCAAATGCGGTACCGACTCGTGGACCCAAGGTTCCACCACCTATGTTTCCATTCCGGGTCAAGGTCACTACGTCTTTTCCCACAATAGGGTCACCGTCTAGATATTGTGGACCCAATGTTCCACCACCTATGTTTCCCTTCCGGATCAAGGTCACTACGTCTTTTCCCACAATAGGGTCACCGTCTAGATATTGTGGACCCAATGTTCCACCACCTATGTTTCCCTTCCGGATCAAGGTCACTACGTCTTTTCCCACAATAGGGTCACCGTCTAGATATTGTGGACCCAAAGTTCCACCGTCTCTGTTTCAAGACCACCATGCCATGCAATGTACAATATAACCAATGCATGCAATTAAGACTCACAACAATCTTAACATACACATGCCATCAAATCCAACCAATGGAACATCAACTATTGTACATGCATGCATACATATAATTTATCAATCTCAACGTCAAGTAAAATGTATACAAACGAGATTACTTACTCAACCAAAACATAAACCATCAACTATCAACAATTCCAAATCGGAAAGTATATTTCAACATAAAGTCATTATCAATGAACCGGCATTATTCTCAATGTTCTCATCGCGATCGAGTCACCAGAATGTAACTCGAACGGTTAGATTCGGGATTAAACTCAACTTATTTCATTCGCACTAAAATCGGGTCGATTCTTAAAAGTCGAAATTTCGCAAGACGAACTTCACTACGTCAAGCTACACGTCGGATTACGCTAGCACGTCAATTTTCTTTGGATTCGGAGCAACTTGCTCCGTCGACGAATCTACCGAAATCGGAACACAAACGGGTTCTAAAGGAAGTGCGAAAATTAGAATTTTGGAGGCTACAGACGCATCAACACGGGCACCCGTGTGCTGCAACACGGCCCGTGTTGTGAGGCCACCAGAACGAGCCAAGAAAATGCCAAGTCAGAACAGCAACACGGGCACCCGTGTGCTGCAACACGGCCCGTGTTGTGAAGCCTGCGTGAAAACTCCACTCTTTTGAGTTTTTCTCATTCAACTACCATGGTTTTCTTTCCCATTTCAATACTCTTAATTTCTACAAGTTAGCACCTAATACACCC
This sequence comes from Vicia faba, assembly GCA_948472305.1. Taxonomy (NCBI): domain Eukaryota; kingdom Viridiplantae; phylum Streptophyta; class Magnoliopsida; order Fabales; family Fabaceae; genus Vicia; species Vicia faba. The sequence goes on along the minus strand of OX451739.1, from coordinate 285,631,804 downwards.
ACAAACCATACTCCTAATCCAACTTTTCTAAGCCATTCTAACAATCAACCAACAAAACCCTAAAAAATCAACTATCAATTTTACCCCTAAATCCAAAATATATCATACAAAACCTAACAATATGAGATGGAGAATCAAACCCCTTACCTTGGTGTGGGTTTTCTTGAAACAAGATGATGGAGATGTTGCAACTCCAAGCCTAGCTCTCTTTCTCCTCTTCTCCTCTTTTCTTTCTTCTTTCTCCTCTTTTCTTTCTTCTTTCTCCTCTTTTCTTTCTTCTCTTACTAACTCTCCTTTTCTATTTTATAAAACTCCCCTTCTACTACTAACTTTTCTCCCTCTATCTTTCTAAAATTGTAATTTGCCCCCAACAATTATTTAATTCAAATTATAATATATAACCCTATTAAACAATATTACATTAAATAATATTTATTCTATATAAACCTAATCATGCCAATTAATCAAACAAAGTCAAATATTACTACACACCAAATTAATATTACTCAAAATAGTATTTTATCATTATGAATATTTTTATTTCAAATAACCGAATTAACTTTTAATCAAAAACGGGGTGTTACAATTGCCGTCCATTTTGGATCTTGTACGGAAAATTTGTGGGAGGTTGGTTTAAGTTAAGTTATAAGTAGGGTAGGATGAAATCTAGGATGGATTATGCTAATTTAAGCTCTAGTAGTCACGACGTGAGTGTTATTAGGATGGATGTTAACAAGATAAGAAGATGGTGTAGGTGAAATATGATTAGAGCTATGAGTGTTCGAGAGGAGAGGTCTTGAGATTGGTTTTGTGAGGCTTTAGAATATGATAGTTGAACATTGAGAGTAGATGTTGAAGTTTATGTGAGATTAGGGTTTTTGGTGGAGTTGTGGGTGTGTAAAAGAGAGGAAAGAGTGAGTTATGAGTGTTGACTTGATTAGGATAGTGCAGTTTAAGGAAAAACTAATGGGATATCCATGTGTGGTGGAGACCACAGAATTATCACCAATTTATCATTGAAATAAAAATAAATTAGAAAATATCAAAAAATTATTATAAAAAATAAAAAATAAAAAAAGACGGTAAGATAATTGTATAACTTTTTAAAAACAACTATAGTTAAAAAAAAACTATTAAACACCTACTTTATAAAAAAAATAATTGTGAAAAAAAAAGGTCGATAGAGTTGTAATAATAAAAAAGTTTATAAAGGTTAATAAACGAGACAAATAAATATCTAAAATTAAAATTACTTGAAAATCAATAGAAAAATAATTTTACATAAAATTTTAAAAAGAGAATAATCTAAAAGAATTAAGTTTAATGTTGTATTTTAAAACTTTGAACTATGTTTTAAAATATAAAAAAATAAAAAGACAGTAGTACAACTGGCATAAATTTTATATATTTTTTTTAATTGTACGAAAAATATAAAAATCTGTGCGTTCACACGAATTTTGATATGATTACTCGTACATTTATACGATATTAGTGTATTACCCGTATACTCGCACGAGTATTGGTGTGGTACGAACGTTTTTATTTTTCAAATATAATGAAAATGTAAATAAAAACAAAATTGTATTACCAAAACAGCCTTTAATTTTTAAAAGAATATCATATTTTTAAAATAAATATAAAATTGTTTTACCTAAATTGTTAAACATCAATAATATATATATACTTTTTTTTATCTACACCCTATGTTGTGTATTTCAATATCTAGCATATAACTATTAGGTTTGGATGATGTACTGGATAATGGTTAAGATGCTAACTTCACTCATCTATATATGAAGTTGTTGGTTTTGGATTTTAAAATATTTGTCACCGAAGAAATTATCAGGTTGAGTCGCGGACTAGGTCGCTCTCTTTAAGACGTTTCGCAGCACTGCTCAAAATTATGCAAAGCAGTCAAACTACCGCGCCGCCTCCAGGATAAAACAGCCCAATTCTATATTGTACGATTACTACTTGCATGATAGATAATCGGTCTGGAAATACACCCTCTGATGGTACAAGACCATTCAAATATGGTATCAACACCACTCGTAGTATCTGGTACAAAGACCAGTCATAATAATTTCTTAAACAAAAAGAAACTAAAATAATTCTCCAAAGAGAAATTAATAATGGTCATTTGACCACTCATAATAATTTCTCCAACAAAGAGAAATTCAAATAATTCTCCAAAGAGAATCCAAAAGATTAAACTTGAAAATTTCTCATCTCAAATGAGGAGAAATTAACATAATTCTCTAAAGAGAATTCAAGAAAATACTCGGAAAATTCAATGAGTAGCAAGAAAGGGGAAGAAGATGGCGCTTCGACAATTCGAGAGACGCAGAGTTATGAGAGTGAGGAAGGAAAAACTAATAGAATAGTTTTTGGTGTGATTTGGAATGAAACATATGCACTCCTTATATAGTGAAGTAGGATAGTTAATATTTCTCACATGAGCAATGTGGGACTAAATGGTTTTTTCAACCAAAAAAATATTCTAACAATGTAGGACTTGAGATATTTTTAAATTCAACATACTGGAACATGGACATGTTCCAACAATCCCCCACTTGAATTTAAAAAATTGATTTTAGAAGTAACGTCAAACGTTTCTAAGATTGTGCATAAACAAAGGTGTCTACGACTTGAACATTTGCATAGCAAGTAGGATTTCAATTCAACAAGAGTGACACAAATGTCTTGAACTCTATCTCAGACATCAAACCCGCACACAACCTTTTCTTAAGGTGTATTCTAATAGTCCGTACTTTAATGGCCCTGCACGTGTATCCCAATTTAATGAAGGCTCTAGGAATTCTGCCTCGAAATTCCATAGGAACCGGCCTAAGTTCCACAATCACATAGGTGAGTCTATCAAGAGTACTCTTGTAGCCTAGGTACTCCCTCATACAGAGTATAGATCTCATTAAGAGTTTCTATTATCTCATCCTCTTATTACTTCAGGATTCATGCTTTACTTGCATGATCATCTCATATTACTCATAACTTGTTATTACCCATTGAACCTATTTCTTGGGATCTCCAGTCATTTAGGTCGGGTTACCATCATGAGCAACTCATTTTCCTATAGGCATTAGTCTTATCTTATATGATGTATTATAGACTTTCTCTCTAGCTAATCCTTTCGTCAAAGGATCTGCTAAATTTTCATCAGTGCGTACATGATCCACTCTTACAGCTCCTTTAGAGATACAATCTCTAACAATGTTGTGCTTTCTTCTTATTTGACGTCTTTTACCATTATAATAACGGCTCTCAATTTTTGCAATAGCCTCGGTACTATCGCAATGGATCAACACAACTGACATATGTTTTTCCCATAAGGGAATCTCAATTAGCAAGCATCTTAACCAACTTGCTTCTTCACTAGCAGTCGCTAATGCTATATTCTCAGGATAGTATGTTTCTTTGATTTACAAGATACAACTCATCTAGCTATGTTGAATACATAGCCATTAGTTTCTTTGGAATCATCTGATAAGGTATTCCAATCTGCACCATTATATCCTTCAGGTACAATAGGAAATCTATGATAATGTAAACTGAGATTCATGGTCCTTTTAAGGTACCGTATGACTCGCTCACTAGCTTGTCAATATTCATTGCTCGGTCTACTAGTAAACCCGCACAACAATCCCACGACATATGCAATGTCAGGTTTAGTACAATCAATGGAATACCTAAGACTTCCAATGATGCTCGCATGTTCTGTTTGTCTAACACTTTCACCAGTGTTCTTAAACAGCTTCACGATTGGATCATTTAGTGTGCTCACAAGTTTACTATCAAAGTAATTATATTTCTTTAAGATCTTTTTCACATATTGTGATTGATCCAAAGAAATTCCTTGCTCGGATTTTGTGATCTTGATACCAAGAATCACACTCACTTCTCTGAGGTCTTTCATATCAAAGTTGTTGCACAACAACGATGTCATATCATTAATGGCCTGGATGTTTGATCTAAATATGAGTAGATCGTCTACGTATAGACATATGATAGTGCAAATACAATTCTCAATTTTGTAATAAACGTATTTGTCACTTTCATTCAGTTTGTACACATTCGATATCATTAAGTTATCAAACTTTACATATCATTTCTTTGGAGCTTGTTTTAGCCCACACAAAGACATATCTAACTTACAGACCTTGTTTTCTTATCCATAGGTCACAAACCCTTCCGGTTGTTTCATATAGATTTCTTCTTCTAAGTCACCGTTTAAAAAAGTTGTTTTAACATCCATTTGGTGTACTATTAAGTTATAAATAGCAACTATTGAAATAAGTACCCTAATGGATGTAAGTCTAGTGACAGGAGAAAAGGTGTCGAAGAAATCTATATTTTCTCTTTGTCTAAAACCCTTGGCAACAAGACAAACCTTGTATTTATCAATAGTTCCATCAGGTTTTAGTTTCTTTTTCAAAACCCATTTACAACCGATTGGTTTGCAACCAGGAGGCAAGTCTACTAAGTGTCAGGTCTTGTTAGATTTTAGAGATTATATCTCATCATTGATAGCTTCTTGCCATAACTAAACATCCAGAGATGACAAGGCTTATTTAAGATTCATTGGATCTTCTTCTACATTATAAGCCGCATAATCAGGCCTATAGTCTTTAGCAACTCTTACTCGTTTACTTCGTTGAAGTTTTGTTTCTACATTGTCGTTGCTTTCTGTGCTTCTTATCACATGAATGTGACTCGATTGTGTGCCCCCACTATTTCTCAATTTGAAAGGAAATTTGTCTTCATAGAATTCAACATTAGTTGATTCTATGATCACTTTTACCTTTAGGTCATAAAACCTATATGCTTTACTGTTTGCTGCATACCGAATGAAAACATATTCATATGCTCTACTAGCGAGTTTAACTCGTTTCAGATCCGAAATTCTGACATAAGTCAGACAACCCCAAGTTATCAAATAAGACAAGTTTGATTGTCTTTTCTTTAATATCTCATAAGGATAGATCTTACATTTTGACTTGGGGACTCTATTCAAGACATAGCAAACAGTCAATAAAATTTCCCCCCACTAGTGAGGTGCAGCACCAGAATTTATCATAATTGCAACAACATGTTCAGTAAGAGTTCTATTCTTTCTTTTTATTTTACCATTCATTGCAAGATAGTATGGTGCAGTCGTTTCATGTACAATTCCATGTATAAAATTCATTAATAAACTAAAATCATACAGTTTCTCTATCACTGTAAATTCTTATTATATCATTTTCAAATCCTTTACAAAAATTTTAAACATATAAACTTCATTCTTCGTAATGGCGTACAAATCTACCCCAATAGACTGACTAAACCATGTCTTATTTAAAAGAAAACCAGAAACAATATTCTTTATAATCTTAGGAACATGAATAACGTTCCTTAAGATTAAAGTTTTTTTGAAGGTGAAATTTAGCTCCATATCTACAATTCCAGCAACATTCGTGGTCTGACCATCTCCCAACAACACTTTCTTATCTTTAGTATTCGTGTATGTTTAAACATAACACGATCGTAACAGACACAACGAGAGACACAAGTGTCTATTCACCAACCAATATATCTATCAACTATGTTAATTTCAATGACCATAGCAATAAATTGCCCATTAGTCAGGTTGACCTGTGCATTAGGGACAACACGAAGTTCAACCTTACTTCTACATTTCTTAGTCATATGACTTGATTTTCCATAGTTAAAACAAAGAGAAACCAACGTCATTTCTTTTAGGTGGTGGTTGTTGCTTAGTTGGAGCTATTGGGATCATAGAAGGATTCCCATTCTTAATTCGGTTCGCAATATTGTGGTTCTGATTCTTTAATCATTTGCCAAATGGATTCAGAACTACACCGAATTTCTTTTTGTTGTTTGAAACAACCAAGACTTTTTCTTTTTGATATTGTCTCTAAGATTCTTTTTTTTTGTTTTTTAAACATTCAAACTGTGGGGGTAGTTTGTCAATAATAAAACCAATTTGAAATTGTTCATTTAAACACATACCTTTTGTGATGATCTTTTAAGCAATCTTTTGAAGTTCGTAACATTGAGCCTCCATCGACCTTGCATCTTTGCATTTGATACTTGAAGTAGCGGCTAACAACATACTTCTTTGCTCCAGCTTCTATGTCATACTTCTTTTTCTGAGTCTCTTAATCTTGTTTTGCAGTATCACATCAACTGTAATTATCATACAGATCATCTGCGAGTCTATTCAAAATATGATTTTGTAGAGATTTTCATTCTCTTTCTATAAGGTGATTTCTTTACTATGTTGTAAATCATTCGCTTTAATCTGTGCAGCAGATTCAACTTCAACACTATTAAGTGTTCCTTCTAAATCTCCAGATTTAATACCGTTAGTTTGTTCGATTGATCCAGAAGGAGCAACAGAATATCATCGATCAAAACGTTAGCAACTTTTTTCAACATTAAGAACTTCATCTTTTGTTGCCAACGTTTGAAGTGACTTCTCTCAAACATGAACGATTTCTCAACAACAATATCCGCAAAAGAACCAATAATTTCTTCGGTACCATGGCAGTTTGAAACGTCTTAAAATTGTTGGTTTTGGATTTTAAAATATTTGCCACCGAAGAAATTACCAGGTTGAGTCGCGGACTAGGTCGCTCTCTTTAAGACGTTTCGCGGCACTGCTCAAAATTATGCAAAACAGTCAAACTACCGCGCCGCCTCCAAGATAAAACAGCTCAATTCTATATTGTACGATTACTACTTGCATGATAGATAATCAGTCTAGAAATACACCCTCTGATGGTACAAGACCATTCAAATATGGTATCAACACCACTCGTAGTATCTGGTACAAAGACCAGTCATAATAATTTCTTAAACAAAAAGAAACTAAAATAATTCTCCAAAGAGAAATTAATAATGGTCATTTGACCACTCATAGTAATTTCTCCAACAAAGAGAAATTCAAATAATTCTCCAAAGAGAATCCAAAAGATTAAACTTGAAAATTTCTCAACTCAAATGAGGAGAAATTAACATAACTCTCTAAAGAGAATTCAAGAAAATACTCGGAAAATTCAACGAGTAGCAAGAAAGGGGAAGAAGATGGCGCTTCGACAATTCGAGAGACACAGAGTTATGAGAGTGAGGAAGGAAAAACTAATAGAATAGTTTTTGGTGTGATTTGGAATGAAACATATGCACTCCTTATATAGTGAAGTAGGATAGTTAATATTTCTCACATGAGCAATGTGAGACTAAATGGTTTTTTCAACCAAAAAAATATTCTAACAATGTGGGACTTGAGATATTTTTAAATTCAACCTATTGAAACATGGACATGTTCCAACAGAAGTATTATATGATAAATGCTTCTTTTATTAATGTTCTTATTATTTCATTCATGCGTAGATTGCATTTGTGTGTCTATATTTTGACCCTTTTTGTTATTATTACACATACAGCCACTTATATTTGTTAACATTATTGCTAGTCATTGTCGTGTTTCATACATAGTTATACAATAATGTATACATTGAAACATGACTTGTGAAGAAATCTTATTTATTTCCTTGGGATTATTGATAGTTTTGATTTTTGAGTTGAGCTGGTTTTGTTTGGTCCGTAGTATTCATCCAATTTCATATGTCTTTGTTTGTCTTGTATCTGAGAATTGATTTGTGTAATACTATTAGCATGTTTGGTTTAGCTTCTCACCAAACCAAAATCACGCTCAAGTGTCACTCTACCGTAATTTTCTAGAAGCTCCAAAAGGTAGTTACCGTGATTTTGTAAAATTCAACACTAAACCATACATATCATATATTTGTTAGTATTTCTTAAATCTCTTATTGTATAAATAATGTATTTTTCAACTGTCTAATATTTCAATAAAAATGTATGCAGACCATGTCAAGACCCTTGTTTTTTCAGTTTTTGCAGCAATTGTTCTTCTTTTTAGTCATCTAATTTTAGGATAAGTAGTCATTTGACAAAGTTCTTGGTAGAAATTGCATTACAATTGAACCATATCTCACTGTAAAGAGCCAAATTGTTGATGTCGGTTCATGGACTGAGCGAATTGTACAGAAAGTTCACTAATCTGAACCTTTTTTCAAGAAAAACTTTTATGAATTGGAAATTACACAATTTTAATACTGTTCTTCTCAAACTGAACAATTGTTCCTCATGTTTGATCGCACACATATTCTTGATTACCTCTTGTATTTCTAGAAAAATATCGAGAAAAAACATGTCTGATTAATGGAAACTCTGACCAGAAACCTACGTAAAATATTCCTACAAAGTTAAATACTTACAAATTAATTGTTGAGAAGGAAGATTCATCGTTTGTATAAGAGAAATAAAAGAGGTTAAGTGAGTTACACTAAACCGGTTCAATTGTTAAATGGTCGAGAAGTAATGTTATCGTCAAATTCCTTCATCATCTCCCACGGTCCATCTCCAACTCCTACCAAAACTATTGACAACAGATACTCACTGCAATTTAAAAATAGTGTAAGAGTGCAGAACGGACCTCACGTGAAAGAACACAAAAACTTTACATGGGTTTTACGATTGCATTTATTGTCTTGTGTTTCTGTTTACTTAGATGGCCATATTCTGTATCGATGTTTTTGGTCACCTGTGGCAACATATGCTGATATCATTCATTAAAGTATTGCATAATTGTAGGCCCAACCCAGCATTGCTCTTTGTGAAATCAATGCCAACAATGAGATTAGAAATGAAAGCATAACATCATGAAAGCAATGCCAACAGTGAAATCAACGATCTAAATATAGACATGAAAGCAAACATATGTTGCGTGAAGTATAATCCTGGAGCTGGGAATTACATCGTAGTATGTTCCTTTTCATTTAGTTAGTACTTGGTAGAGAATATCTTGATAGTTTGTTTAAGGATTAACCTTTAAAATATTAGGCTAGATGGGATTAACCTTTTTGTTCAGTTCATTCCTTTTCATTCAGTCTTTATACATTTAGTTTGTAGATTTTTGTACTTTCTAAATTTGAATGTTTTTTCCTTGTATCGCGTAACAGCAGTACAACGGTTAGCAGATTCTGCATTGACATGTCCAATATACATAAGTTTTTGCGACAATGCAACTTTTGATTTCTCAAGAACCTTAATTCCATAGCACAAACCTTAGGAGAAGACTTATTACTATGTTGTTGTGACAACTCAACTTTCGATTTCTCAAACGTAACATCTCCAAACGCACTGTATTCTCCTTTCATAACCGGATTAACATTACACGAAACAGAAGGAGTGGACAGCGCGACAAATCATCTCTCAACATGTGATACCATACTTTCTTCTCAGGAACAAAGAGAAGCAGTTAGTGAAAGACAAGAAAGACGCATATTTTAGCGTCTATGAAATTCAAATTCAAAACAAATTTACATGTGTCGTACCAAATTAAGTCATATTATAAACAGGTGCATTGAATTCAAAAGAACACATCATATTTTTTACAATTCAAATATACATGTGCTATACCAATTTAAATATACATGCCTTGTCAAATCTGTACCCACTAAACCATCCACATATCAAAAACAGTTCACTATCCATATAATGCTTCGGCTGATGCAACACACAACATGTCACAACAAAATAATGGTTCAGATAAGAACCCCTTATATATTGTCCAACATTGACAGCACTTGATTATGAAATCATAGTGTATAATATGTATGAATTCAAGCACTCAACAATGAATATAAAAAAAACTATACATCGCGAGTTAATGGAAGCAGAAACGTATACACAGAAGACCCACAAAATTCATTCCAAAACAAAGAATCATAAGGAGAAGAAAAAAGATTGAAAAGTAAAGCATATAGAAAATAAAATTATAATCGAACCAAAACTTAAATCTGAAATCCTTTTCGTTCTTGTAAGGAAATTTTGTGGGAGGTTGGTTCAAGTTAAGTGAGAAGTAGGGTAGGATGGAGTCTAGGCTGGACGATGCCATTTTCAGCTCTAGTAGTCATGGTATGAGCGTTATTAGGATGGATGTTAACAAGATAAGAAGATGGTGTAGGTGAAATATGATTAGAGCTATGAGTGTTTGAGAGGAGAGGTCTTAAGATTGGTTTTTGTGAGGTTTTAGAATATTATATTTAAACATTGGGAGTAGATGTTGAAGTTTAGGTGAGCTTAGGGCTTTTGGTGGAGTTGTGAATGTGTAAAAGAGAGGAAAGAGTGGGTTATGAGTGTTGACTTGGTTAGGATTGTGCAGAATAGGAAGGTTTAACGAAAAATATGGAAAAGGGAGAGGTTGTGGTAGTGTAGTTAGATGTGGAAGATACTTTAGGAAACATGATATAGTAAGGAAAATGTAGTTAATTGAATATAACATATTTTGATATGAAAATTCCGCCATCATTAGCTAAACACTTAATGTGTTTTGTAGAGTTAATGTTGTTTGTAGTTTGTGTGAGGACTTAAAATATGTTGTTCCAATAGAAGTTATAGGAAAACCTTGTTTGTTTCCTATCATTACTTGATTTGGACCAGAGACAAATATGTTATCCAGAAAGATTTTAGGATTAGAAGTCACGTGATCTATACCCCCTGAATTAGGGTACCATTGTGAGCTAGATGACTAATACAATTGATGTTCAGTTCAAGTGAGATAAGCATGAGGTTGGTGTGATGAATAAGGAGTAGGCAATAGTGGAGAACAAGGTAAAAAAACCTAACGGAGTAGTTCCTTGAAATTGATTTGTAGATGCAGAGTTCATCCACTGATTATATGAATATGGTGACTCTAAAACATTCAACCACTAATTATAATAATTGGGTTTGATTAGGATAAGACATTGGATTGAGCCATTGATTTTGCAGTAGAGGTTATCTTGAGTGATATATAAGCTAGAGGTTCATTGAGTGTAGTCTTCTTGAAGAGATATGTGAGGAATGTGAACCTTGAGCGAGATTAATAGCTAGAGGTTTATTGAGTGTAGTCTTCTTGAAGAGTTTAAGTCTAGCTTCATGAGATAAAAGCATTGTTACTACAGTTACCATAAGATATGTTTCCTCGTGGTATTAAATGATCGAGGTTAAATCTTAATACTCATCAGGCAGGCATCTAGTGCAACTTTAAGTTGATCACGATGAGACACTGATCTCCAATCAATTCAATAATATCAATGATCTACTTAATTCTACCTCGATATTGTATAATTGTCTTGTTGCCTTTGGTGATAAACTTAAATTCCCAATACAATTGACAAGACTTAGCATTGATCTGTGTTTTCTGGAATTGATCTAAGGATATCTAGACTTCAGGTTCTTGTACATATCTCATTACACAAGATAGAACTAAATCAGGGAGTGTAGTGAGAAGCTAGATAAACAACAAAGAAATTTCTTTCCGCCATATGGCGTATGTGATCTTATCGGATCAGACTTGGACCATCACAGCTGGCTCGAATTGGATTTGAATGAGATGGGGGAGGGGGTACCTGCAAGACACTCCGATGATAAAATGAGAGACGGAATGGGCAGGTAAAAAGTATGTAGGTGTGTATCGAATGAATACTTGACCCTTTTGAAGTAGAGGGTATTTATAGCCCCCAGCGTTGGGCCAAGGTCCCCTCATTGGGCCGACCAGAACTGGCCCAATAAAGGGACTTCCAGGTTCTACGTGTGTAGTGGGGACCTGCACGTGGTCCCCTTCCTGGATGGTACTCTGCGAAGAATGAGGAAGAACGAAGACGCGGTCTTTCTGGAGCTTTAGGGATCCCGTATCGTTCGGAGGGGACATAATCTGCCATACAGGGAAAATGCTCGAGCAAGACTCAAGCTGGATTGCCCCTGGTCGGGGACGCTGCTCGTTGCGGGTAACGGCGGGCATTGCCGCTGTAGTCTGTGGTCGGGCACGCTCGGGATGGTCTGATTATGAGCACTCCTCGAGGAGCTGTCTGGATCTGGGCCTTTACTTGTACTTTGGGCCAAGGCGGGTCCAGTCCAGAACAGGAGCCCCCCAAGTCGTTGTTCCTGGCACAGGAGTTATGACTTGATCTCAGCTTGCCTTTTCCGCGGGGACCTAATGCCCGACCCAGGGCTTTGCCTTTCAAAGCGTGCTCGAGGAAATCTTGCAGGGATATATGGCCTACGCCTGTCGGACACATGGCGTAGTCCTTGGGAATTGCAACGCCGCCCTAGTCAATAGGGTCATCATTTCCTAGATGGGTATGTGTCGAGTACGGGGGAAGTTCGTGTCTCCCCGGTGTGACGTTTCACATTCCACGTCATCTCTATAAATAGGACCCTTGGGCCCATAATCTGTTTTTCCTCTTCACGCTCCTCCTTCTTTCTCTGTTTTCATAGTCGTTGGTTCCCGTAACGCCGTTGAGACCGCCGTACTATTAGCCGTTGATTACTCCCGCCTCCGTTGTTTGTACTCCTCTTCTTCCAAGTAAGTATCCATTCTTCCTGCTTCCATGTGTTGTAGATAGCTTTTGACGACATTTTTGATATTAAAAACCTGTATTTGGAAGTAATGCCCGATAGATTTAAGCGCGCTAGGCGCCTGATTCATGGTTGTGCTCGAGGCACGCATAGTTTTAGGCGTATGATTTACGATTTGCCCGTGATACTCATGTGTTTGGTCGGCTTACTCATGAACCTGGCCGGGATATTCATCCTTTTAGGAAGTATGTAGGGTAGTCTCCTCGCAGTATTCTAGTGTCGGATAGGCGAAGTCAGGAACTTGGTCGCGTGATTCATGATTCTCCCGGGGCGCTCATGTTACGCTCGTGCTATCCATGATTGATGCATGGTCGGAGTTGGGGTGTCGGTGTTCAACTTTAGTTTCGATATGAGCGTTGTGTACTTCTCCCCGCCTTTGTGGCGAGCACGCGGATTTGTTGTCGAATTCACCGGTTTCCTGTGCTTTGTAGGTAAATGGCCGATAATCCGGAATCCTCGAGACATAATGACGTCGAGGAAACAAGTACAGAAGAGAATGTTACCTTGGTCGACACCATTAACGACCCTACGCTGGACTGGGTGGGTGCTGAGCCCCGGGGAATTGCTTCGGCGTACTTCCATCGTAGTCGGTGAGCTTATACCGTTGTTGAGCACGGCGACACTCAGGAAGGTTTTCAAAAGAATTTTAGAATAATGAGGCCAACGATTGACGCCCGTATCTGCTCGGAGTTCACTGAATATGCGTTCCCTATGTACGAGATTGTATTCAGGGATCTCGGTCTTAGGCTGCCTTTTAGTGACTTTCAAGTCGGGGTGTTCAGTCATCTGAACCTGGCCCCCTCGCAGCTCCACCCCAACGCGATCGCCTTCCTCCGGGCATTCGAGCTGACCTACCGTTTCCTGAGAATTGGGGCGACGATTCCCCTTTTCTTCAGGGTTTTTCATCTACAACGTCAGTCTCGAGGAGGAAAACACAGCTGGGTATCCCTTAAACAGTCGAAGAGACTGTTTAGGATGTACATGGACTCGGTGAGGGATTTCAAAGATAAATGGTACGTGTTACAGTCAGCCACCCAAATGGCCCTGGATTCTCTATTCGAATCGGAAACTGTGGTGGTCGACGGGGACGGGGAGCCCCTTGTGGATGCTGAGGGTAGTCTCGCAGTCGGGCGGATCTCCAGGTTCCCAATCCATTGGTTCTCGGGTCATTATGAGCATGGCACCATGCACTATCATACCCCTGCAGGGAGCATGAGTGTCGAGGATGAGGATGCCTATGCTGTCCTTTGTAAGTTTGTTGATAGCTTTTTCCCCGCCCGGTGGGTCACGAGGGAAGGGGATGACATTCTTGATGAGGATGGCTACCCGACGTTCGAGGCACGCCCTATCAATACAAAGGCGCTCATTGAATGCCAATCCTACGGGAAGGCCGTAGATCTCCTAGGTTTTTTGCTTCTGCTCTTATTGTTTTATTCCATTTTCATTGCCTTTACTCGCTTGTAGCTAACTCGGGTTCGCTCTTCTTTCCAGGTCACACGGCAGAACATCGAGAGAGGCTGTTGAAGTTGACCCAAGACAAAAAGATAAGCAAGAGGATGGTGAGAGCACCGCAGGCCACGCGGATGGGCCCGCCTACTGGTTCGGGCGGAGACGCGTCAAGTGGGTCCTCAGGCTCTCCCGATTCCGAGCAACAGACTGAGCTGGTTGGGAGGAAGAGGGGTTGGACAGAGAACAGGGCGGAAACTGGCGATGAGCCCGTAGCTGCCCAGGCCTTTGGCTTACCGCCCTGTTTTGCGGAAAAGGATTTATTCGAGGGGTTTCCTCTGACAGTGTCTAATAACGAGGCCAACATTATTAAATGGCTCGACAAAGAAGGCCGGAGGAAACACCTCGCCGCCAACATGGTCGGTGTAGTGAAGATGGCCGAGATGGTTGTGGTCCTTATGTTTACCGTAGTTTTTGGTAAACAACCGCTGATCTCCAAAAAGGTAAGTTTTTGGTTTACTTACGGGATCGATCAAACTAATCCCAGGACATATGCTAATTTTTATGTAAGATGAGTAAGAAGGCAGAACGCACGTTCGACCTAGAGAAAGGAGGTTTGATATTGTTAAAAAGTAAGCAGAAGTGGAGAAATCCAAGTAAAAGAAGTAAAAAGATGACTTTGCAGGATAATGGTAAAATAATGTAAAAAGACTTTCATTAAGTAAAAAAGAAGGTGTTTCCAACGTACATTGCTCAGCTTTATCCTTTCTCACGCAGTAGTTACTTGGATAATATTTGAGAGATTTAGTACAATAGGTTGAACACACTTGAAAATTACACAAGTTTCTTAATTTATACTAAAAGTAGGTAACCGTCGAGGGGACATTCTGCGCTAGGATGAAGACAAGTGTCTTCTGCATGTCTCTCGACCCATAGCTTTTTGCCACATTGCCTCTTTTCAAACGCTGATGAAAACTGCCTTTCCCTCCAATAATTCAAAATTCAAATGGTCTTTGATCCCTATGCCAAAGCGTGAACACTTTCCCTCAATCGAGCAACATAACTCTGGTTCAGTCGAATGAGCCCCTGGTCGAAGATTCCTATCATAACTTAGATCTTTTTTCTGAAGTTATCTCATGTGTCGAACCATACCTCCTGGTCTGGTTCATTTCCAGTTGTTTGGTCCAAAAGACAAAATATAGTAAGTGTCGAATTTGGGAGCCAACAAATTGCCCCCCAAGAATGTCTATTTTGACGCTCAAAGAAATAGCCATTCTTTGAACTTCCCATTCGACACCTGTCTTCCTAATTGTCCACCAAGTCTTGACGTGTGCTTTTCGCCTTCCAACAGCTGCTATACTTGGTAAAACCATCATTACTTTTTCTCCAAAATGTCTCTTCAAAACTTTTGTTACCACGCTTGCCATGATGACCATATTCCTATAACCTAGGCAAGCATGTCCCAACGTTTCCCAATGCCTGCACGGTAACCGTTTCACGTTTCGCCACGTGTCCCACTACCTGTGAAACATTAAATGGTCTTGACGAGACATCTCCCTCTTCTGAAGGCTATAAATATTTCCAAGCCTGTCTATTGGGAACTTTTACCATTTCCAGCTTTTCTAAATCCCTTGCATTCTCACAACATTGTACTGTCAACTTTGCTCTTTCTCTCAAATTCTCAACAATGGCTTTTCTCTCTAATGCTCCAAACAACCCTCAACCAAAAAACTCTAATGATGTCCAGAAACCACCAGAGGTCTTTTCCACCAACCCTCCTTCTTCCTCGACTAATAAGTACATTGCTGAACCTATGACCAAAGAATGGCGAGAAGAATATGATTCTCAGCTTCTCATTCCCATGAGGTACGGTGGAAACATGTACGCTATATCTGGTCTGTTATCTTCATGCGTCGAAAATCCCTTGAAAAACCGTGCCTTCTTTCCAAATCACCCAAGGCTTAGACCCATAGGTTGCACGAAGAAACCTAGGGCGGACCCTGAAGACGCTACACCGGCTAACCAGCAGCATCCTCAAACTACAGATGATATCAACCTTTATTTCATGAACAAAGGTGTGATACGGTGGGAGAACTGACTTGAGGTTTGCGTTTTGTATTCGCAAATGTTGCGGTTAGCAAGAGTCGCCACCGACTTTTTATTTTATCCTAAGGAAAGGTTAAAAAGCACAGCAAAAACCGTTTGAGATGTTTTCTTGGGTTCGGGGAGTAGATTATAGAAAGGGAAGGTATTAGCACCCTTTCTATCCATGGTTATCCATGGGCTCTTAGTTACTTGCTTAGATCACTTGTCTTTTGTTTTCAATTGTTTTAAATGGTGCTTGAGTGTGTGGGTTTTGAAAATGTTTTGAAAAGAGGCCAATGTGGTGGCAACCTTTGCAATGATCCATGTGGGGATGTATACAAAGATGTATGTCTTTTGAAAAGGTTTTCATTTGTTTTTGAAAGTTTGGTTTTGAAAGTGTTGTGAGGTGTGATTTTGAAATTAGGCAAGTGTTTTTGTTTTGCAAGTTGATTCAAGTAACTAAGAGGTTATCTACTCCTAAATTTCTCAAAAGATTATTGCTATACTTTAACCCTTTTAACAAGTTTGCACCACCATTGTATTTGGTGGGCAACCTTGTGTTAGGATGTGAAAGGGACAGGCGCGGGTCATCGTTTAGACCATAATTGTAACGATGTTAAATGTCTTTGGGCAATTTCTTTAAGGGACTTGATCATTTGTTTTGTTTGTTTTGAAAAGTTTTATCGAGGGACTATGATCATTCAAACTGTTTGCTTTGCCCAAAGATGTTCAACATACAATATGGCCCATTTATTTGAAGGCAACAAGTGGAATACCCTAGGGGGTGCAAGTGTGATTTGTGTGTCCATTTTCATGCTTGTTTATCTTGTATTAGGTCAAACTATTTTTTTTATCGTTTTTCGCATACAAACCCTAATTCTAGCATGTTATTATTTAGAAAGCAATAAAAAATGCGAAATTAAAATTACTAAGCTATTACACAACCAAATATGGGAAGGGGGGTACAAATGTTCAAATGGGGATATTGACAAGAATTTAAATCTAAATTATTACAACAATTGGATATTTGCATGGTAAATAAATTGCATAATTTAAATGTAAATAAAATAAATATGTGAAATGTAAAAAAGAAAGTTTTTATGTGTATGAGAAAATATTTATGTAAAAGGAAAAAGAAAATAAAAATGTATTTATTTTTTAGTATTTTGAACTTAGGGTAAAAAACCCTAATTTTTAAATAAAAGGTATTATTATCTAATTTAATTCTACTATTTATTTATTATTTATAAAAAATAAAATAAAATGAAGTGTATTGTGAAAAAGGTATTTTTTTTTGTATCAAATGTTAATAATAAAAAAAAAGATCAAGTATTTTTATATCTTTTTCTTAAATACATTAATAATCAAATATATATATATATATCCCTAAATATGTATTTTTCTAAAATAAATATTTAAATATTTTAATAAAAATAAAAAGTAAAGTATATTTTTTTTGTAAAATATTTTCATAAAGTAAATAAAATAATAAAAATGTATCTATACTATTTTCTATTTATTTCAATAATAGTGTATATATATATATTTGTATATAACAAAAGAAACAAACAAATAAATATGCCATAAATACAAAAAGTGGTGGAAAAAATATTTTAAAAATTTTAATGGTATGAGAAAAAATAAACAAAGTCAATCCAAAAAGAAAAAGTCAAAAAATGTCAAAAAATGAGCAAATGGGCTCAGGGGGGTGTAAACCAAAAAATGGGGTGTGAAAAGGAAACAAATCCAGGCCCAGCCCAGATCACTTCTTCTTCAACCTCTGTACAGCTTTCTTCACACAAAACACGCGTTTTCTAACTCTGGATTCCTGGACTTTCAAGCAAAACTCATAACATGAAAAGTGTAGAGCATTAAGAGACGGTTTCAACCATATAAAGAACATGACCTATCTCTCCCAGATGAGAGAGAATTTCTCTCCCCCTCTTTTCTGACCTAGTTTTTCTACCATTTTCAGAGCTCAAATTCTCTTCACTCAGACAAAAGAAATGAAAAGTAAGGCTATGTACATGTTCAGGGCTATGAGTAGGACTTTGTTTCTTCACAAACTTAAGGCTAAAGATGCCTAATAAGAGAGATACGAATTCAAACTTTTACCTGTGCAGTTGAACTTCTATGTGGAGAATGAGAGACTTTCAGTGCAATGTAATGATTGGAAAAGCTTCCTTGAAGTCCAGGGATGCTTTTTCAATGCTCACTTTGTCTTGAAACTTCTTGTATCAAGCTATAGAACTTCACCTGCAAGTCAAAGATGTGAAAATGGTGGAAGTGGTTAGAGCAACTACAGATCGTGCCTTAGCTTCTGGATAGCTTGCATATGTTGTAAGGAAGGTAGAGGAACAGGTTTGGACAGAAATGCTTGAAGGGATTGAGAGATTGCACTCAAACTGCAGGGGCACCCCTGTTTGTGCAGTTTGAGGATGATTCTGAGATGGAGGGTGTTTGAAAGGGAAATGGCTCGTGTAAAAGCTTCAATGTGGTCTATGGAATGTGTTTGATATCTTTTGTGCTGTGTTCTTTGACTGATATGAGAGATAGCATATGTTATGGACCTTTCTTCACACTTAAGCTACCAAAAGCAAATTGGTGTTCTAGGTCAGTATAGGACCCCCTAATGTGCTGCATCAACTCCTCTTGATCAGTGTGTTATGGCCATAATCTTGTGTTAAGCAGATCTTCTTTGTACTTGTTGGATTACAAACTTGACATAAAGCTAAACTTTTCAAAAATGGAAATTCCACTTTATCTAGTTTAGGATTAAACCATTATGCAATGTTAGAACACAAAGAACATGACCTTAACACATTGAATATGCATTAAATTATTGAGTATGGATTGGTTCAAGGACCTGTAATTAAGCATAAAGCAAACTGAATTCAATTTTGCAAATTTGTGAACATGTCTTGATGAAGAACAAAAGTGAATTTTTGCCAACTTGTGAAATTCGAATCTCTCAAGTTATGAGGTTGTTTGATGAGTTCTTGGACATTTTGGAAAGCTTGGAATGTGTACTACAATCCATCTTTGAAATGCAATTTGAAATTCCAAGTGGAAGGGTATGAAAAGTGGCCTTGAAGTAGGGTAGAAAACCTTGTCAAAATAGGTCAAATTTCACTAAGTTAAAAGATGGTTTAGTGCCCTTATTCAAAAAATCATAACTTGAGATACAAGCTTCAAATGAGAAAACTTTGTGAATCAAAGTTGTAGATTTTGCAACAAGCTACAACTTTCATGTTTTGACTTTTGTTTGAATCCCAATGGATCATGGTGAAAAGATGGGGCAAAGTTGGGAAAAAATTAGGGTTTTTCATAACTTAGAAAAATTCTAAGTTATGAAAAATTCCATTTTCAAACCCTAATTTGCATTTTGTGATTTCTTGGTGAACAAGTTTCATAATTTGGCATGTTTTGATGGAAAATGAATCTTGACTCTTGATTTTGACCAAAAAGTCAAAGTTTGACTTTTCAGTATACAGTCAAAATTGATCAATTGACTGGGAAATTCAACTGTCAATCTTGTGTACTTGGGATCTTTTGAGCTTGATGAACATGTCAAGATAATTCCATGGGGTCCTTGAGTCCATATGTGAGCTTGGTTTGCCATTGGCTAGGTCAAACAGTCAAAAATTGCCTTTGTGCAGTCAAAACCCTAAAAATGACCATTTTGCCCTTTTGGTGATCTGATCAAATTTCTCATGGAATTGTGGTCCAAACTTGACCAAATGGTTCATGTGAATTCATAATGTTGATGTGGATCAAATTTCATGAGGTTTGACTGTCAATTGGCCACAGTTGACTTTTTCCCCAATACAGTTGATTTCTAGGCCAACTGTCCAATTGACTGGGAAAAACTTGGAATCAAGACTTGAAACTTGGTATGGGTGAACTTGGGAGTCCAATATGAAGCATGAAAGTCACCTTAGGTATTTTAGGTCAAAACATCTTTAGGCAAATACAAACCCTAATTTGAGTCCACAGTGCAAGGAGAAGTCTTGAGCAGAGGAAACCCTAATTGGATCTTGATCTTCAAAGGTCTTGTGATGAGAAAATGTTGAGGAAATGGGAGGGCAAATTTTGGGGTACAACAGTTGCCCCTGTTCAATCTTCTTGGACCTGAAGAGTTAGATTGGCGAGTTCGCCTTTCGTGACTCGAGGGTAAAAAGGAGATTGGACACTAGAGTGCCCGGAAATTTGCACTCGCATGCTGGAGTCTCAACAATGTGGTGTCGGGAATGGGCTTATAGATGCCATTTGGAGAGATGGTGGATAGGGAAATGGGCTTTGTAGATGCCATCTGGAAAAGTGACAGAACTTTGTCGGGAATGGGCTTATAGATGCCACTTGGAAGAGTTGATCGCATAAGAGATTCCTTAGCGAGAACTTGTGTGTTTAAGAAAGACAGATGTTTTCCTGGCTTGTTACAGGTGTTTGATCTTCAGTCTCCTTATGCAGATATGCCCTGGCTGGATACAGGTATCGAATCTACGATCGGTTGCTCACAGATGTGCCCTGGCTGGATACAGGAGTCGAATCTGGAAATAGTCGTCAATAGATATGCCCTGGCTGGATACAGGAGTCGAATCTTTGAACTCTGCAGACGTGCCCTGGCTAGATACAGGAATCGAGTCTGGAAATGTGGTCAACAGATATGCCCTGGCTGGATACAGGAATCGAATCTGGAAATGCGGTCAACAGATATGCCCTGGCTGGATACAGGAATCGAATCTGGAAATGTTGTAGTTGATAGATGTGCCCTGGCTGGATACAGGAGTCGAATCTTTGAACTCTTCAGACGTGCCCTGGCTAGATACAGGAATCGAGTCTGGAAACTGATCACTCTCAGATGTGCCCTGGCTAGATACAGGTATCGAATCTGGAATTGTGGCAGTTGAAGGTAGTCGTTTTTGAGATTGTCTTTTTCCTGAAAAGGCAAAGACGTAAGCTGTATGCAATGTTATGATGTATGATATGCATGATGCCATGATGTTCAACATTTGATGTTGTATGTGTTTCATTATGTATGTAAGCAAGATGTATGAAAATGTGAAATGTTTATGAGTGTAATTTCATCTTAGGAAAATAAATCCTTGACGAATGGCCGGGAAGCTGCTTTGCGGAAGAGATACTTGGCCAAAGCTCTGATGAGAGGCCTGCTGAGGACTTTAACGATGGATTCCGCTGAGGATAATGATGATAAACTCTGCTGGGGAAACCAAAGATAAACTTCGCTGGGGATTGAAGGAACTTTCGCCGAGAACGGTCTTCCGTGGCTTTTAGCTGAGGATAACCCAGTTATAAGTCCTTGCGAGGAAATAACTCTAAATAAAATTCGGGAGAGACGTTCGTACTTCGCCGGGGATTAGCTCGTAGAATCTACTGGGGATGAGCTTTTAAGACCTGCCGGGGAATATTGTGCCTTTTTTTCAGGATCGATGGGGAATCGACTCCCACTTGGGGAAAGTGCTGCTGAACCTTGTTTTACTCCGCGGGGAGTTAAGATGATTTGGCCATATTTTCAGTTGAACCTACCTTGGTGCCTTGGTGGACAAAACAACTAGACCGCATTAAACAACTCCACATTGCCCCTGCCTTTGATGTCACTTGTAATTAATCTCTTTTTTCGTATGCAAACATTTATGAATCAGCAATTTAATGTCAAATGCATATATCAAAAATGAACATTGGACGTTCTTCGCAAGACAAAACAGAAAAAGAAAAACAATGGCAATTTATATGGACAAGTGAATTTGTATTGATTTAAACTTTGCCTGTGAATAGGCGTTTTTTGTACAAGAGGCTGACATCCTAGTAAGAGGACGCCGCCAAATAACATAGAGTTTATAGTTTGAAAAAGGAAACAAAACAGCTAGGTGAACAATCCCACTGGGTTCCAACTCTGCTATCGCCTTTATGTCTTCGAACGTCTCATCGCTTTGCTGCCTGGTCGAAGATGAAGCTGATTGGTCGATGCCGTAATCTGGGCCAGATAGTTGATGCCGAATTCCGGATGCGAAGTGATCCAATGAGACATAGTGTTACGCTTTTATCCCTAACTTTTGCCTGGACCGCCCTTTCGGGTTTTCGGTCCACCGGGATACCCATTTTTGCCCAAGCCGCCCTTTCAGGTTTTCGACTTGCCGGGTGTACAGATTTTTTTTCATTTCATCCCTTATTTTTGCCCGAACCCTTTTGGTTCGCCGGGAAGCCCTTATTTTTGCCTAGGTATGTCAACCTAGCGGGTCTTTTATTTATGCGTAGTATTTTTTCACTATGTCTGCATTGGCGGGGTGAGGAAAGTCGTCACCGTCCATGGTGGTTAGGATCATGGCTCCTCCAGAGAACACACGCTTAACCACAAATGGCCCTTCGTAAGTAGGGGTCCATTTGCCCCAGGGATCACTTTGAGGAAGGATGATGCGTTTGATTACCAGGTCCCCAACTTGATACTCTTGCGGTCTGACTTTCTTGTTAAATGCCCTGATCATCCGTTTTTGATACGTTTGACCATGACAGATAGCAGTGAGCCTTTTTTCGTCAATCAGATTTAGTTGATCAAGTCGAGTCTGGATCCAATCATCTTCATTCAAGTCTGCATCCTTCATTATCCGAAGAGAGGGTATCTGGATTTCAATCGGCAAGACTGCCTCCATGCCGTAGACCAAGGAGAAAGGAGTTGCCCCGGTTGATGTCCTTGCTGAGGTGCGGTACCCATGAAGAGCGAACGGTAACATTTCGTGCCAATCTTTATAGGTCACTGTCATCTTCTGCACAATTTTCTTGATATTTTTATTGGCTGCCTCTACAGCCCCATTCATCTTCGGCCGATAGGGGGAAGAATTGTGGTGCTGTATCTTGAATTGTTCACAGAGTTCAGTGATCATTTTGTTATTGAGATTGGTACCGTTGTCTGTAATGATTCTTTCCGGGACACCGTACCGACATATCAGATTATGCCGGATGAAACGCGCCACGACGCTCTTGGTTACCGTGGCATATGAAGCTGCCTCAACCCATTTCGTGAAGTAATCGATCGCCACCAAGATGAAACGATGCCCATTGGATGCCGTCGGTCGGATCTCACCGATCATATCGATGCCCCACATTGCGAAAGGCCAGGGTGCCGTTAGGACATTCAAAGGAACTGGAGGGATATGCACCTTGTCAGCATAGATTTGGCACTTATGACAAGTTCGGGAGTGTTGGTAACAATCGGCTTCCATCGTGGACCAGAAATATCCTGCCCGAAGGATTTTCTTAGCCATGGTGTGTCCACTGGAATGGGTTCCAAATGTTCCCTCATGCAGTTCCATCATAATTTTCTCTGCTTCAACCTTATCCACACAACGTAACAGAGTTGAATCATGATTCCGTTTGTAGAGAATGCCGTTGCTGAGGAAGAATTTTGCAGCAAATCTCCTCATGAACTTCTTATCATTGACAGATGCACCTTCCGGGTATTCCTGGGCTTCCAAGTACCTCTTCACCTCGTGATACCAGGGTTTTTCAGTCACCTTCTCAGCCTCGAGCTCGCAGCAGTAAGCCGGTTCATCCAACTTCCAGATTGTGATTTGAGGAGCCTCATTATCCCATTTAACTTTGAACATCGAAGACATCGTGGCTAGTGCGTCCGCTAGCTGATTCTCCTCTCTAGGGAAGTGCTCAAAAGTTATCTCTTCAAAGTGAGGGAGCAAGGTCGACACATACTCCTTGTAAGGAATGAGATTCGGGTGTTTCGTATCCCACTCGCCTTTGATCTGATTGATCACGAGAGCGGAATCTCCGAAGACACTTAGAAACTTGATCCTCAAATCGATCGCAGCTTGTAAACCCATGATACATGCCTCATATTCTGCCATGTTGTTGGTGCAGCTGAAACATAATCGGGCGGTGAGTGGAGTATGAGTCCCCTTGGGAGATATGATTACAGCACCGACGCCGTTACCCAAAGCATTGGAGGCTCCGTCAAAATGCATAGACCATCGGGATCCTTCCTCAGGTCCTTCATCCGGTCCAGGTACTTCACAGTCAGTTACCACCATGATGTCTTCGTCCGGAAAATCAAAGTTCAATGATTGATAATCGTCCACAGGTTGGTGTGCCAAATGATCAGCCAGTACACTTCCCTTAATTGCTTTCTGAGTTGTATACTGGATATCATATTCTGTTAAGATCATTTGCCATCTCGCTATTCTCCCAGACAGAGCGGGCTTTTCAAATATGTACTTGATGGGATCCATCTTTGAAATCAATAAAGTAGTGTGAGTCAGCATATACTGTCTCAACCGGCGAGCAGCCCATACAAGAGCGCAGCAAGTTTTCTCAAGCAGTGAGTAACGAGACTCACAGTCGGTAAACTTTTTGCTCAAGTAATAAATAGCGTGCTCTTTTCGGCCAGACTCGTCATGCTGCCCCAGCACACACCCCATTGAATTATCAAGCACTGTCAAGTATAATATCAGAGGTCTTCCTTCCACTGGTGGCATAAGAATGGGTGGCTCTTGGAGGTATTCCTTTATTCTTTCAAAGGCGGCCTGACATTCATCATTCCAGCGTACCACTTGATCTTTCTTCAGTAATTTGAAGATTGGCTCACAAGTAGCAGTCAGATGTGAGATGAATCGGGCAATGTAATTCAATCGTCCTAGGAAACCTCTGACTTCTTTCTCTGTTTTTGGGGTCGGCATCTCTTGAATAGCTTTAACCTTGGCAGGGTCCACCTGGATACCTTTATCACTTACAATGAAACCTAGCAATTTTCCGGACCTCACCCCGAAGGTGCATTTGTTGGGATTCAATCTCAGCTTGTACAACTTGAGTCGGTCAAACAACTTCCTCAGATGATCAAGGTGCTCCTCCTCAGTTTGAGACCTTGCAATCATGTCATCAACGTATACTTCAATCTCATGATGGATCATATCATGAAATAAAGCAACCATGGCACGCTGATAGGTTGCCCCAGCATTTTTCAATCCGAATGGCATGACCTTATAACAGAAGGTGCCCCACTGGGTCACAAAGGTAGTCTTCTCCATATCTTCTGGAGCCATCTTGATCTGATTGTACCCTGAAAAACCATCCATGAAGGAGAACACCTTGTGTTGAGCTGTATTGTCAACAAGGACATCAATGTGAGGTAGGGGGAAGTCATCCTTGGGGCTGGCCCTGTTCAGATCCCTGTAGTCGACACACATTCTGACCTTACCGTCCTTCTTCGGCACTGGCACAACATTGGCAACCCACTGAGGGTAAGAAGTTACTGCAAGGAAACCTGCATCAAACTGTTTCATCACCTCAGCTTTAATCTTCTCAGACATCTCTGGACGCATTCGTCGAACTTTTTGCTTTACTGGAGGGCAATCTTCCTTGGTTGGCAAATGGTGAACTACAATGTCGGCATCCAAACCAGGCATATCTTCATAGGACCAGGCAAAGATCTCCATGTAGTCTTGTAGCATCTGGATCAATCGTTGCTTCACGCTGAGCTCTAGATTGGCACCAATTTTGACCTCTTTCCTATCTGTCTCAGTACCCAGGTTAATTGTCTCCACAGGCTCTTCATGTGGTTGAATAGCCCTCTCTTCCTGTAGTAGCAGTCTTGCGAGTTCACCAGGCACTTCGCAATCATCTTCACCTTCGTCTTCGGCCAAGTTGATCGGATTTTCGAAGTCATAACTGGCGGTAGCAGAGCTGTTGCCAGTGAGATCCAGAGTGGATTGAAACCTGTATAAGTGAGTGTGTGTAAATATAGCTGTTTTGCAATATGTATAACACAGAAAGAAAAGGAGCACAAGATTTGAAATGCAACAAACGTCCAATGTTTTGATTGATGATATATGAAAATGTCATACAAAAAGCCCTCACAAATGGAGCTACGATGCCCCGGGCAGGACACCGAGCCAACAGAGTTTTAACATATTGTTTGTTACAAATTTGGAAATCAAAAGAAATCAATTACTGCGTGACAAATGTGATAGGGGTAAAATCCTTTGCCGTCCAGTTGCTTGGTCCGTCGCTGGCAGTCGGGTAGATCCAATTATCAAACTCAGCTTCCTCTACATCCTCCTCGATAGCATTCACCCTTGAGCTGGAAATAAACACCGGAGCCTTTCCAATCTTCTCTTTGCGCACCGCCTTCTGAGCCTCTGCAGCAAAACCTAGCCCAAACTTGTCGTTCTTCTGAGTGAAGTCAGGAAGCTGACCCCAGTGTGCACCATTGCCTTTCTGAACCACAGCCCGGGCATCCCTTAGGGAAACCATCTTCAAGGAATCATTTTCTTCGGCCATTGTCTCCGCAGCTGCTGAAATTGGATGTACCTCCTCGAAATGTTGGAAGGGAGTTTCAATAAATTCTCCGTCCATCTCGATGTACCTGAAGGAATTCAAATGGCTCACCATATACTCCTCTTCTCCTTGCACAGTGACAATTTTCCCCCTGACGGGATACTTCAGTTTTTGGTGTAAGGTGGAGGTCACTGCCCCAGCTTTGTGGATCCAGGGTCTACCCAACAGACAGGAGTACGATGGACGTATATCCATCACGTAAAAGGTAGAGTCAAACACTTGAGAGCCCACACGAATAGGGATGTTAACCTCTCCATGAACCATCCTCTTGGAACCGTCAAAGGCTCTGACGATGATATTGCTGGGTTTCAACTCCAGGCCTTCATAATCCAGACGATCCAAAGCCTTTTTCGGAAGAACATTCAAAGAAGAACCAGTGTCCACCAATACATGTGCCAGAGTAGTGCCCCTGCATTCAATAGAGACATGCAGGGCATCATTGTGGTCTCTCCCTTTTGCGGTCAGGTCAGCATCTGAAAAGCCCAAGCCGTTGTCCGCCGTCAGATTTGCTATGCAGTCAGTGAACTGAACTGCAGACGTCTCCTGCGGCACATGGGCCGTCTTGAGAAATGAGATTAAGGCTTTTGCATGGGCCTCGGAACATAGTAATAAGGAAAGCAGGGAGATCTTGGAGGGTGTATGCCCCAACTGCTCAACAACATTAAAATCACTTTTCTTTATTATTTTCAGAATCTCCTCCATTTCTTGTCGGGAGGCCTCAGCACTTACGGGTATGGGTGCCTCCATCCGGGCAGGCTCTTCTTCAATCCCTTTGCCCCGAGCATTTGATGACTCGGCAGCAGGGGACACAATTTGATCAGCAACAGGACTTGGTGAACTTGCAGGTTTTATGAGGAGGGGTTTTCGAACAGCGGGCGGCGCAATGTCAGGCGAGAAGAGCCTGCCACTGCGGGTGACTTTAGCTGGACCGGTGATATCGCAAATACTGGCACTAGCATCAAATTCTTGCTTGATTTCATTTACATATACGTCTGCCCCATAATGCCAGGGGACAGCCTTATCAGACACGTAGGAGAGGGGTCCTGGAACGGTAATGATCACAGGCGCAACTGTCAAGATTTGAATAGGCTTCTTCGGGGGAGCCTTGGTTGGATTTTTGAAGATGGTAATCACGGACACTTCTTTCGTTGGAACCAAATGAACAGCAGTCTTTTTGAATAGAATCTCCCTGCTATCCATTAGGCCTTGGATGCCTAACCTTAGCAAGGGACAATCAGATAGGGAAATAGCACAGAATGGGCAACCTTCGCCGCAACCCGGAAATAAACCGGCCCGCAGTAGGTTCTTCTTAACAGTCTTCAAAGGGGTAACAACTTCATCTACCGAAACAGCGTACACTTCTTCCTCAATGGCATTCACCCTATGCTGGGGCATAGGAGCCGTTACAACATTCGGTCTTTCCGGCGCTTCAAACTGAATTTCTTTTGCGTCAATTAGATCTTGCACTTTGTTTCTCAAGGCCCAACAATCATCAGTAGTGTGCCCGGGACTATCAGAATGATAAGCACACCGGGCATTCGGGTTGTATTTAGGGGACGCAGTGTTGACGACCTTAGGAGCTTCTTTGAGGGTCACCAGGTTGGTGGATAACAGTTGGGGTAAAATTTGAGATAATGTCATACTCAATCGGGTATACTGCCTCTTGGGCCTTTCACTTCTTTGCTGATTGTACTGCTGAGGAGCAGCAACAGGTTTAGAGATGACCAAAGCATTAACGGCTTGGCGACTTTCGGGCTTGACTTGTCTTCTAGGGCCATAGACGGCGCTTGCTTCTTTCTTAAATGGCCTCTTCTCAGCACTTGTAGAGGCAGCCTTCTGTATCTTGCCTGACCTGATGCCAGCTTCAATTCTCTCTCCCGTTAATATCAAATCTGTGAACCCAGCGGAGGAGTTACCAACCAAATGATTAAAAAACGGACCAGACAACGTTCCCAGAAACATATCAACCAGCTCTCGATCAGTTAATGGAGGCTGCACCCTGCCAGCCAAATCTCTCCATTTTTGAGCGTACTCTTTGAATCCTTCACCCGTCCCTAGAGACATACCCTGAAGTTGGGTACGCGTAGGAGCGAGATCAGAGTTATATTGGTATTGTCTGTAGAAAGCAGTCGCCAAATCCTCCCAGTGTCGGATGCTGGCTCTGTCTAATTGGTAGAACCATTCAAGCTGAGACCCCGAGAGGCTGTCCTGGAAGAAGTGAATCCAGAGGTTTTTATCCGCCGTGTAAGGCTGGATTTTCCTTACATACGACCTCAGATGTAGCTTTGGGCAGGAGACCCCATCATACTTGGCGAAGGCAGGCGCCTTAAACTTGTGCGGTATTACTACTCCAGAAGATAATCCCAAATCCCCGAAATCCAGTCCCGGCACGTTCTGAATTTCCATAGCGCTCAAGCGGTCCTCCAATTGTTTGTATCTGTCAGCAGCAGGTGGGTATTGTTCCTCGTTATAGTCCGTCTCGTTGTCGGAGACTGCGGGACTAGGAGCTTCTCCCCCTTGGGGACTGTTTTTCTCAGCAGAAGAAGTGGTTGGATCAGCTTCATTGTGGAGTGTGTTCCCAAATCTGCGTCCGGTGTTGAACATTGCCGTCCTCTTTTTCTTCTTCTTTTTCAGGAGTAGAGTCTTCAACTCTTGCTGACCCTGGGCTAGGCTTAGGACCATCTCTTGAAACTGTGCACTTTGGGCCTGAAGGGCCTTGATTGCTTGCTCACTGGATGACTCCGAATTCATGATGACTGTGCACATAAACAGCGAAGAAAATTAAGCAACCTGTGAAATAGGGTACCTGCTATGCATATGGTGTAATGGAATGCGTATGTTTTATGTTTTCAAAGACAAATAAGATTCAACTTTGTAGACAAAAAGGGAAACACACTTCATTAGATTAAAATTTTTCAATTGTTCAACAATTTGCCCTTAGGCAATACAGGAATGAAAAATACGGAAAAGGAAATAAAACTACAAAAGGGAATAATCAAAGCTCATCAATGCTCCCATGGCCTCCTCCTCTCAGTGCTGATGTAGTTGTTCAGGACACGTTCTTCCTCCAATTGCTTAGTCAGCCTTTGGACCTTCCTTTCCTGCTCGTTGAACTTCTCCCGATAGAAATCCCGTTCTTCCTTTAGCTGTGCCCAAGATCTCTTCATGGTGTCAAAATCAGTAGGTATCTGAGGAGGGAGGACAGTTGGAGGAACCCCATCTTCATCGGGAGTCTCAAGGATGATTGGTCTGACAGCTTCGTATGGCATACCTAACCTCTGAGCACGGATGCGGACCCATTTGCAATAGGGCTCCAATGGTAAAGAAGTCTTTGGTCCTAGCTCATGTGGGTCAGCTTTGTGGATTCTGTCCCAAGCTCTAATGAATCCCTGGCGTAGTTTGTCACTGCCTGCCTGAAACTCAAAATGGAAGTGAGGAACCAGCATTTCATGGGGCCCATCTCCTCTGGCTCTTCCAAACTGACGGAGAGCTAAACATGGATTGTAAGAGATTCCTCCTTGGATACCAATCAACGGGACATTAGGGTATTCTCCGCAACGGTCGATAACAGCTACCTTATCCAAGCCTCTGAGAGTCCAAGTGATATCCTTATCTGTGAGAGACATTAACCTCCGAGCCCAACCTTTTCCTTCTTCATTCTTCAGCACGGACTTAGGAAGGTGCGAAATAAACCACCTTACCAGCAAAGGAGCACAACACCACGGAGTTCCCCGTTTTCGAGCAGTACGAGCATAGAGTTGTTGTAGAATGTCACCCAAGAGAGTGGGTACCGGATTCCGAGACATGAAGATTCTTATGACATGGATACTGATGAAGGTGTCAGGGTTGGGAAACAATACCAGACCATAGATCAAAAGAGCCAGAATATCCTCATATGCTTTGAAGTCCAAGTCATTCCAGAAATCATTAGCCTTGCCAACCAGAAATTTGACCAAAAAGCCCTTGATCCCATTTCTAGTTTCCCAGTTGGACAATACCTCTTCTTTGGTCAAGGGGAGAATTGCAGCAATCTTTTCAGGCCTAGGAGTCTTTTCCAAACCTGTGAAAGGAGTTTGTTCCAAGACAGGAATCCCAAGCAAGTAAGAGAATTCTTCCAGGGTAGGAACTAGCTGGAAGTCTTGAAAGGTGAAACAATGATGCAGAGGGTCATAAAACTGGGTCAGAACACTTATCAGTTGTTGGTCCCATTTTGCAGTGATCAAGCCAAGGAGGGACCCATGTTTGTTGATGAAGGAGGTAGTGTTTGGAATTCCTTCAACCAGATCTTTGAGTAAAACTGGTGGTTGAACAAAGTTGAGCCGGACAGTATTTCTACGCACGGGCATCATGATGTCCTACAAAACAGAGCAAAGATAAAACCTTTTTGTCTTTGAAATGGGTTAGCTTTGCATGCAATGGTATGATGGCATGATGCTATGATGGAGCACATCACAAGTATTCACATAGGCAGATAAAGCACACAAGTCACACAAGACACCCTTAGGTTTCAGGCCAGCATGAGTTTCAGGTATTACCCTCTTTTGGTTTTGTTGGTTAAAACCTGTCCTATCAAAAGTAACCGGGTTCTAGAGGATCTCAAATCATTGGCTACCCTCAATCGGTCATAACTCCAGCATCGCAATCTTTTCTCGCGGCCAGAACCATCTCGAGAGTTTAGCCTCAATGAGTGTAGCATACTGCTACTGTCCTAATAGCCAAGTTGGTCAATTTAGGGTTCTAAGGTTGGTTGGTGTTTAATGACCCCTTAGAAGACCTATATTCTCCCCGTTACAACACAAGGGATATAGGTACAGACTAAGATGCCACACCAACGTAGCCACTGCTTCACCCATGTCGGTCTACGCCGGACAGGTCCCTCACAGATTATGCTACCTAAAAAGGGTATTTCCCAGATCCGGGTTAGGATCTATGAAACTCCAATGCAAAGCCCACAAACATAAAAGCAAACAAAGCAAACAATTGAAAACACAGGTGATCTAAAACCCTAAGGTTACTCCACTTTTAAGTAACTCCCCAGCAGAGTCGCCAGTTCTGTGATACGGTGGGAGAACTGACTTGAGGTTTGCGTTTTGTATTCGCAAATGTTGCGGTTAGCAAGAGTCGCCACCGACTTTTTATTTTATCCTAAGGAAAGGTTAAAAAGCACAGCAAAAACCGTTTGAGATGTTTTCTTGGGTTCGGGGAGTAGATTATAGAAAGGGAAGGTATTAGCACCCTTTCTATCCATGGTTATCCATGGGCTCTTAGTTACTTGCTTAGATCACTTGTCTTTTGTTTTCAATTGTTTTAAATGGTGCTTGAGTGTGTGGGTTTTGAAAATGTTTTGAAAAGAGGCCAATGTGGTGGCAACCTTTGCAATGATCCATGTGGGGATGTATACAAAGATGTATGTCTTTTGAAAAGGTTT
Source organism: Vicia faba (assembly GCA_948472305.1). NCBI lineage: Eukaryota > Viridiplantae > Streptophyta > Magnoliopsida > Fabales > Fabaceae > Vicia > Vicia faba. The sequence goes on along the minus strand of OX451739.1, from coordinate 285,599,982 downwards.
TCATTTGTTTTTGAAAGTTTGGTTTTGAAAGTGTTGTGAGGTGTGATTTTGAAATTAGGCAAGTGTTTTTGTTTTGCAAGTTGATTCAAGTAACTAAGAGGTTATCTACTCCTAAATTTCTCAAAAGATTATTGCTATACTTTAACCCTTTTAACAAGTTTGCACCACCATTGTATTTGGTGGGCAACCTTGTGTTAGGATGTGAAAGGGACAGGCGCGGGTCATCGTTTAGACCATAATTGTAACGATGTTAAATGTCTTTGGGCAATTTCTTTAAGGGACTTGATCATTTGTTTTGTTTGTTTTGAAAAGTTTTATCGAGGGACTATGATCATTCAAACTGTTTGCTTTGCCCAAAGATGTTCAACATACAATATGGCCCATTTATTTGAAGGCAACAAGTGGAATACCCTAGGGGGTGCAAGTGTGATTTGTGTGTCCATTTTCATGCTTGTTTATCTTGTATTAGGTCAAACTATTTTTTTTATCGTTTTTCGCATACAAACCCTAATTCTAGCATGTTATTATTTAGAAAGCAATAAAAAATGCGAAATTAAAATTACTAAGCTATTACACAACCAAATATGGGAAGGGGGGTACAAATGTTCAAATGGGGATATTGACAAGAATTTAAATCTAAATTATTACAACAATTGGATATTTGCATGGTAAATAAATTGCATAATTTAAATGTAAATAAAATAAATATGTGAAATGTAAAAAAGAAAGTTTTTATGTGTATGAGAAAATATTTATGTAAAAGGAAAAAGAAAATAAAAATGTATTTATTTTTTAGTATTTTGAACTTAGGGTAAAAAACCCTAATTTTTAAATAAAAGGTATTATTATCTAATTTAATTCTACTATTTATTTATTATTTATAAAAAATAAAATAAAATGAAGTGTATTGTGAAAAAGGTATTTTTTTTTGTATCAAATGTTAATAATAAAAAAAAAGATCAAGTATTTTTATATCTTTTTCTTAAATACATTAATAATCAAATATATATATATATATCCCTAAATATGTATTTTTCTAAAATAAATATTTAAATATTTTAATAAAAATAAAAAGTAAAGTATATTTTTTTTGTAAAATATTTTCATAAAGTAAATAAAATAATAAAAATGTATCTATACTATTTTCTATTTATTTCAATAATAGTGTATATATATATATTTGTATATAACAAAAGAAACAAACAAATAAATATGCCATAAATACAAAAAGTGGTGGAAAAAATATTTTAAAAATTTTAATGGTATGAGAAAAAATAAACAAAGTCAATCCAAAAAGAAAAAGTCAAAAAATGTCAAAAAATGAGCAAATGGGCTCAGGGGGGTGTAAACCAAAAAATGGGGTGTGAAAAGGAAACAAATCCAGGCCCAGCCCAGATCACTTCTTCTTCAACCTCTGTACAGCTTTCTTCACACAAAACACGCGTTTTCTAACTCTGGATTCCTGGACTTTCAAGCAAAACTCATAACATGAAAAGTGTAGAGCATTAAGAGACGGTTTCAACCATATAAAGAACATGACCTATCTCTCCCAGATGAGAGAGAATTTCTCTCCCCCTCTTTTCTGACCTAGTTTTTCTACCATTTTCAGAGCTCAAATTCTCTTCACTCAGACAAAAGAAATGAAAAGTAAGGCTATGTACATGTTCAGGGCTATGAGTAGGACTTTGTTTCTTCACAAACTTAAGGCTAAAGATGCCTAATAAGAGAGATACGAATTCAAACTTTTACCTGTGCAGTTGAACTTCTATGTGGAGAATGAGAGACTTTCAGTGCAATGTAATGATTGGAAAAGCTTCCTTGAAGTCCAGGGATGCTTTTTCAATGCTCACTTTGTCTTGAAACTTCTTGTATCAAGCTATAGAACTTCACCTGCAAGTCAAAGATGTGAAAATGGTGGAAGTGGTTAGAGCAACTACAGATCGTGCCTTAGCTTCTGGATAGCTTGCATATGTTGTAAGGAAGGTAGAGGAACAGGTTTGGACAGAAATGCTTGAAGGGATTGAGAGATTGCACTCAAACTGCAGGGGCACCCCTGTTTGTGCAGTTTGAGGATGATTCTGAGATGGAGGGTGTTTGAAAGGGAAATGGCTCGTGTAAAAGCTTCAATGTGGTCTATGGAATGTGTTTGATATCTTTTGTGCTGTGTTCTTTGACTGATATGAGAGATAGCATATGTTATGGACCTTTCTTCACACTTAAGCTACCAAAAGCAAATTGGTGTTCTAGGTCAGTATAGGACCCCCTAATGTGCTGCATCAACTCCTCTTGATCAGTGTGTTATGGCCATAATCTTGTGTTAAGCAGATCTTCTTTGTACTTGTTGGATTACAAACTTGACATAAAGCTAAACTTTTCAAAAATGGAAATTCCACTTTATCTAGTTTAGGATTAAACCATTATGCAATGTTAGAACACAAAGAACATGACCTTAACACATTGAATATGCATTAAATTATTGAGTATGGATTGGTTCAAGGACCTGTAATTAAGCATAAAGCAAACTGAATTCAATTTTGCAAATTTGTGAACATGTCTTGATGAAGAACAAAAGTGAATTTTTGCCAACTTGTGAAATTCGAATCTCTCAAGTTATGAGGTTGTTTGATGAGTTCTTGGACATTTTGGAAAGCTTGGAATGTGTACTACAATCCATCTTTGAAATGCAATTTGAAATTCCAAGTGGAAGGGTATGAAAAGTGGCCTTGAAGTAGGGTAGAAAACCTTGTCAAAATAGGTCAAATTTCACTAAGTTAAAAGATGGTTTAGTGCCCTTATTCAAAAAATCATAACTTGAGATACAAGCTTCAAATGAGAAAACTTTGTGAATCAAAGTTGTAGATTTTGCAACAAGCTACAACTTTCATGTTTTGACTTTTGTTTGAATCCCAATGGATCATGGTGAAAAGATGGGGCAAAGTTGGGAAAAAATTAGGGTTTTTCATAACTTAGAAAAATTCTAAGTTATGAAAAATTCCATTTTCAAACCCTAATTTGCATTTTGTGATTTCTTGGTGAACAAGTTTCATAATTTGGCATGTTTTGATGGAAAATGAATCTTGACTCTTGATTTTGACCAAAAAGTCAAAGTTTGACTTTTCAGTATACAGTCAAAATTGATCAATTGACTGGGAAATTCAACTGTCAATCTTGTGTACTTGGGATCTTTTGAGCTTGATGAACATGTCAAGATAATTCCATGGGGTCCTTGAGTCCATATGTGAGCTTGGTTTGCCATTGGCTAGGTCAAACAGTCAAAAATTGCCTTTGTGCAGTCAAAACCCTAAAAATGACCATTTTGCCCTTTTGGTGATCTGATCAAATTTCTCATGGAATTGTGGTCCAAACTTGACCAAATGGTTCATGTGAATTCATAATGTTGATGTGGATCAAATTTCATGAGGTTTGACTGTCAATTGGCCACAGTTGACTTTTTCCCCAATACAGCTGATTTCTAGGCCAACTGTCCAATTGACTGGGAAAAACTTGGAATCAAGACTTGAAACTTGGTATGGGTGAACTTGGGAGTCCAATATGAAGCATGAAAGTCACCTTAGGTATTTTAGGTCAAAACATCTTTAGGCAAATACAAACCCTAATTTGAGTCCACAGTGCAAGGAGAAGTCTTGAGCAGAGGAAACCCTAATTGGATCTTGATCTTCAAAGGTCTTGTGATGAGAAAATGTTGAGGAAATGGGAGGGCAAATTTTGGGGTACAACAAAAGGGAATCGAATCTTTCGATCAAGCCCTAACCTTTCTTCTGAATACTCAGACTGGTTGAATAAAATGGAGAGGGCGCAAGCTTCTGTCTGGAAAGAGATGGGCATTTATGACTTGGTGATGCTGTCGAAGACAGGATTGCCTTACTGCCCCCTTATGCTGGTATCTTCATTGTACTTTTGGGATAGTGCATATTTCACTTTTCATCTTCCTTGTGGGATGATGACCCCTACTTTATTCGACATAGCTGCCATCACTGGTCTTCGACCCACTGGTGACTATTTCGACCCTGAAGACTTGTCTGAGGATCCTATTGGGTTTGCTGCTACAAAACCCACTTACACCACCTTTATAAACCACTTTCATGACAAAACCTCTAGTACCGTGTCGGAGGTGGAGCATATAGCCTTCTTGGTTATGTGGTTGTCTCGATTTGTTTTTTGTACTAAGTCACTGCAGGTGACGAAAAAGATGCTGACGCTCGCAACGCTTTTCACACCGACACTTTCAAAAAGCTTTCAAAACAATTTTTCAAACACTCTTGAGGACTGATACAGGAGTCGATCTGAAATCTTTAAACGAAACTTTTTTCAAAACCCACTCACACTTGAAAAGAAAACAAACCACTTTTGAAAACACAATGAGCAAGTATATAAGAGCCCATGGATAACCATGGATAGAAAGGGTGCTAACACCTTCCCTTTCTATAAATCTACCTCCCGAACCGAGAAACTATCTCATAAGGAATTTTGCTGTGCTTTTGTCCTGTCCATGTTGGAGAAAATAAAAGACGGTGGCGACTCTTGCTTCCGCGACATTTCGCGAACCAGCGTTAAACAGTCAGTTCCAGATCCACCGATCACACTAACCATACAATTACCTTCAAGAATCGTGACCTATATTGATCCATAGAAGTCCAGTTTCAGAGCTTTGCAACTCAACTTCAATAGGTAGATTTCTCCATCAATTCTTCAAAACTTTAATATCATTATGAAGCTCTCATTGCCCTAGTTCTAGTCGCAACACTTGCTTTTATCTGGAAACACGTTTTGACCATGAAATTTCAAATCCCTTTTCAAAACTTTCTTTCCAAATTGCTTGAGCTACATTTTATATAAATTTGTCGCGAAGGTGTGGTTGTCTTCATCTTGAAGAGACGAAGCGAATGACATAGGTCTCGTGCTCTAATTTTACAGATTGGGCAACCTGGTTTTGGGACTAGCTGGAGGTTGAAGATGACCAACGTGTCATCCTTCAACCAATGAAACAACGCCATTTGTATTTTTTGAATTTCTGATTTATATTTGATTTTATGCTTTATTCAGTAATGACCATGATATGCACAGCGCGCCAGATCCCTTGAATTTGATTACTAACGCCTTTTGACTCTCATCCAATGGTCCAAATATTTTTAAATTTATTTTTTATTTCTGTTTTTTATATTTAATTGCTTTAAACTTCAAAAAATCATAGAAAATTCATTTTAAGTCCAAAAAATCTGAAAAAATTATGAAAAATATTTTTATTTTTCCACTTTATGATTTTTATTTTTTCACAATTTTATTTTGTGTTTTGATATTTTTTATAAATTTTCACTTTATTTAAATTGTTTTAAATGTTTAAAAATACTTTATGCATTTTTAAATTTTGAAAAAAAATATGGAATGATCCAATGATATTGTGACAAATATTGGTGACCTCATTTATTTTTTATTTCTGAATTTGTTATTTTTTTAAATTATTTTTGGTTTATTTTACTCATTTCTTTTAATTTTAAAAACAGTTTCTGACTTTAAAAAATTACCAAAAATTTTATAAAAATATTTGAGTTCATTTCTAATTCTTCTATGGTCTTACTTAATATTTCTTGATTTATTTGAACATAGTTTCCTTTTTTCTCTAATATTTTCATTTTTAAACCATTTTTAAACCCTAATTATTTTATTTTAAAATACAATTTAATTTTTGTATATTTTCTGGCTGAACATGGGTTGAATTTTTTATCATGAACTTTATTAACATCATTGGATCCATGGTGTTGAGTCTAACTCCATAAAAATGGATGAATGATTTTAATAATAGTTTGATTAAATTTAATTCAAATATGGTTTGTATATTATTTTTCACCTTTCTTCATCTTATCCCTTTCTTATTGCACTAAGTGTTATTAGAGCATGATCTTTGTATCATGTCTCAAAACAAATGGTGCATAGATTGCTATTGACCGGCCTCAAAATATGTGCGACTTCTATATAAGTCCACTTATGATTGCTTAACATAGCGCTAAATTTTGTCTCGATTCGAATAAATGATCATTCGTGGCCCAAACCTATGTTTGCAAGCCCAAGTATGTTAATTTGATCTCTTTGATCCAATAACATTGAGATTCATTGAGTGGAGGCTTTGGTTCTACCAATCCTTTAATGGATCTTCATCAATTTTGATCAACGCGGATCACTTTAACATTGTTGATCATTACATGTTACTTTTGAGGATTCCAAATGGATGATATACTTAACAAAGAGCAAATGCAACTTGTTGTGTGGAGGTTTTGGTTCTACCAATCCTCTAATGAGTTCCAAATGCAAGTTTCAAGATGGTCATCCAACTAATCACTAATTATTAAATTGTTTTCACTTTATGCCTTTATTTCTTATGCTTTATGTATAATTTACTTTAAGCATTACATTTCATGTCATTTTTATTTTGCTCACTTGAGCATTTACTTTCTTGTAATTTTTATTTTGCTCACTTGAACTTTTCTTTTCTCTTTTAAGACACATAATAATCAGCATAAACCCTAAAAAACCTTTAATATTACTTGGACTATTTGGTTACTATCCTTGGCATTATGAAGCATTGGACTTCTTGGACTTAGGATTAGAAACCTTGACCTATGTTGCAGACCTTGTGGCCTTAATTGATATTTTGTCTGGAGTGCTTGAGGTTTACCTCAAGACATTGGGTTGTTTGTTTTTTTTTGTGCAGGTTATTATGATTACATACTTTATTTGTAATCTGGAATTCACCCGTATACAGTCGTTACTCTGCCCAATTTTTATGAAGACTTAATACACTTGAAGTTTGGTTCTCTCAAGAGGTCTAATATTTTTGCTTGCTTGTTTTAACCCAAAGAATGGGAATTCTATCTTGACTCATAATGTCAAGTATTGGCTTCTTGTTGGTTAGATGGTTCTTATCCCTAGATTTTACCTTATGCTTAAGGATAGTCTCTTCTTCTCCTCCCATCTTCTTTAATTTCAAAAATCTTCTCCCTCCTTTTGAAAACTCTTCTTGTTTTTTAAACTTGAACCATTTCCATAATAAACTTGGACTTATGTTCATGCTTTTTTCCAAATCATTTTCATAAATAAACTCTAATCAATTTAATAATACCTTGATATTTTTTGTGAGAAGACTAAAATTCAATCAATCTCATTTTAAACCATTTTTGCCATTTTGGCTTAAAACCTTTCTCAAAAGATTAGACTCTTGTCAATCCTTGTAGTGATACAAACAACTATGCTTCTACAATATATAGTGAAGAGAGATATTTTCCACTTGGGTGTTGAGTGAGGAATTGTTGATTTTAAAATCCAAGCCATGTCCTCCATGTTGAGATGATGCAAATTCTCATTTCTCATGATTGTGGGTAGTAAGTATGTTTTCTACACGGACAATGACGATGATATCTTATCTCATAAAATCAATCAACACACTTGTGTTTTAAAATTTTTTAAAGAGGAACTACGTGTACCCTGATCCCCTATTGCACGAAAGGTGGTACGTAGGCACTAAAGGTTCGCAACTGTGGCGGGTGCAAAAATTATAAAAATATATATATATATATATTTCTTTTTTCACCTCCACCATCTATTTTACATACAACATTTTATAGCCAAAATATACAGATTTTACAAAGAGGTTCCTGCGGAGTACCATAGATGTTTAGGGTGATAATACCTTCCCTTTGCATAACCAACCCCCTTACCTTGAATATTTCCCCCTCTTTTTGGGTTACTCGCTCTTTTCCCATTCCTTTGGAAACAATGAAGCGTGGTGGTGATTTTTATTTTGATTTGTATAAGTCTAGTCAATCCAATGGCTTAGTCTTAAACATTTCTACCGCTACAATGGTCACAACTAGAGATGAAGAAAGATTCAAGGACCAATGGTACTTGGACTCAATGCTCATTACACATGTCTAGAAGGAAATATTGGTTTGTTAACATAAAGCCATCAATAAAGAACATGGTGAAATTTTCAAATGACAATACTCTAGCAGTTGAAGGTATTGGTGATGTTCTAATTATGAGGAAAGGTGGCAAAAGGTCAGTGATTTTCAATGTATTGTATATACCAGACATGGAGAGCGATTTGATAAGTATAGGGAATTTGGTCAAAAAAAATTATAAAGTGCCGATTAAAGACAAGATGATGAGAGTTATCGATGCAAATGGAAGGTTAATCTTGAAGGCTCCTATGTCACATAATAAAACCTTCAAGATTAAACTTAATGTGATGGAGCACAAGTTCCTTGCGACTGCAGCTAGCAGGCATGAATGGATATGGAACTTTAGACTAGGCCATCTCAACTTCAAAGACATCATATATTTGAAAATAAGAAATATGGTTTCAGGATTTCCAGAAATCGACATTCCATACGAGATGTGTGAGGAATGTGTGTAGGTGAAGCAACACATGAATAGCTTCAGCAAGGATGTAGAAAGAAAGTCGAAGGCTATTTTTGAAATCAAATGCTATGATGTTTGTGGTCCTATCCAGGTGGATTCGGCTGGAGGTAACAGGTACTTTGGCACATTCATTTAGTTGAAAATTATGGACTTACCTGATCAAGAAGAAAGGTGAAGTGATCGAAGTATTTTCCAAGTTTAAATCTATGTCGAAAGACAAAGTGTTCGAAAGCTCAAGATTTTAAGAATTAATGGTGGTGGAGAATATGTTTCGAAAGACTTCGACATGTTAAGTGGGAAATAAGGGATTATGCATGAGGTGGTGTCACCCTACACTTCACAGCAAAATATAAAAAAACTTTCGTGTGAAATGGAGTACATAGATGTTTCTCTTTGTGCATGTCAAGCAACATGGATGGTGAATTTAGTTGAAGAGATAAAGGGGAAAGATCATGGAGCAATTACCATGAAGATCGATAATATGTCAGCTATAAATCTGGTGAAGAACCCAATAGCACATGGCAGAAGCAAGTACATTGAAATCAGGTTCCATTATCTTTGTGAGCATGTAGCAGAAGGGAAGTTAAACTTGGAACATTTGAGAACTGAGAATCAGACTATAGACATTGTGACGAAGGGAGTACAGGTCGAAGTGTTCAGAAGACTAAGATTTATGATGAATGTAGATAGCTTAGACACAATGAATTAGGTGGTGTGTTGAGATTGCAATTCCTTATATCGAAGTAGGTTAATCAATAGAGGGAAGGTTGTGTCGAAATTAGTTGGGTGTGTCGAGTTTTATGAGTCAAAGTGTCGAAGTAGGTTGCTTCACACAGTATTTCAACTTAGGTCTAAAATAGGTATATAGTTTTGGACTTTTACTTAGGGAGAAACAAGCTCATTATAAATAGAGAGAGTAACCCTTATTTTTGTATCAATTGAGATTGAGTATTCACATAATTTGTTGTTGCAAGTGAATAATATTTTCCAGTGTTTATGGGAGGAGAGTTACTCTGCAAAAATCACCATCTTCTCTCCACTATTGTCAAACCTTATTTTTCTTTCTTCCTCAATTTTCATTGTTATTATGTATCGATAATAATCTTGCTCGTCAAGATTGATAGAAATTCTCCATAGGTTTTAGTAGATTTTTCCGACCCATATTACCATAAGAGAAGACAAACATGGTCAATGGTTTAGATAAAAATGCATGGTTTAAAAGAAGCCAATAATAAATAGTGCCTTTGAGGTATTTCAAAATCCTTTTGGTTGTAGTTCAATGACTTTCAAGGGATTGAGATAGAAATTTGCATTCTTTATTGATATAGTAACTAATTTTTAGCCTTGTTATTATAGCATATTACAGAGCTTCAACAATGGATCTATAATATATTTGGATCTTTGAGATATTATGAACCAAGCTTAGATAACTCTGGGTTAGTAACAATAGGTGTAGGAAGGTGTTGTGAGTATGAATAAAGATGGATCACACTTACTTGAATTGAAACCAAAGTTGTGTAATGTTCAGTAAAGCCTCTCAAACCAGGCCATGTGTGTCTGTTTTAAATTATAAAGAGCTTTATTTAGTTTGCATACTAAGATTTTGCCAGAGTTTAGAAATCCAAGGCGTTGTTGCATGTAGACTTCCTCTTCAAGGAGTCCAAAAAAGAATTATTTACATAAAATTCAGTGATGTGTCACTTCCTGAAAATAGCTAAACTTAGTATTATTCTTAGAGTCACTGGTTTGATAGCATGAGATGAAGTCTCTTGAGAATCAAAGTCATGTTATTCATTAAATTCCTTGGCTACTAGTCTAACCTGATACTTGATAATGGAACCATCTAAATTTTGTTTTATTCTAAACATTAAATTACATCCAATAGCACTTTTATTTTGAGGAAGTTGTGTAAGACTCCAGTTATTATTAAAGATTAAGGCATCATATTCATCTTGCATTAATTACCGTCCATTTTGGATCTTGTACGGAAAATTTATGGGAGGTTGGTTCAAGTTAAGTGAGAAGTAGGATAGGATGAAATCTAGGATGGATTATGCTAATTTAAGCTCTAGTAGTCACGGCATGAGTGTTATTAGGATGGATGTTAACAAGATAAGAAGATGGTGTAGGTGAAATATGATTAGAGCTATGAGTGTTCGAGAGGAGAGGTCTTGAGATTGGTTTTGTGAGGTTTTAGAATATGATAGTTGAACATTGAGAGTAGATGTTGAAGTTTAGGTGAGATTAGGGTTTTTGGTTGAGTTGTGGGTGTGTAAAAGAGAGGAAAGAGTGAGTTATGAGTGTTGACTTGATTAGGATAATGCAGTTTAAGGAAAAACTAATGGAATATCCATGCGTGGTGGAGACCACATAATTATCATCAATTTGTCATTGAAATAAAAATAAATTAGAAAATATCAAAAAATTATTGAAAAAATAAAAAATAAAAAAAAGACTGTAAGATAATTGTATAACTTTTTAAAAACAACTATAGTTAAAAAAAAAACTATTAAACACCTACTTTATAAAAAAAATAATTGTGAAAAAAAAAGGTTGATAAAGTTGTAATAATAAAAAAGTTTATAAAGGTTAATAAACGAGACAAATAAATATCTAAAATTAAAATTAGAAAAATAATTTTACATAAAATTTTAAAAAGAGAATAATCTAAAAGAATTAAGTTTAATATTGTATTTTAAAACTGTGAACTATGTTTTAAAATATAAAAAAATAAAAAAAACAGTAGTACAACTGATATAAATTTTATATTTATTTTTTAATTGTACGAAAAATATAAAAACCTATGCGTTCACACGGATTTTAGTATGATTACTCGTACATTTATACGATATTAGTGTATTACCCGTACACTTGCACGAGTATTGGTGTGGTACGAACGTTTTTGTTTTTCAAATATAATAAAAATGTAAATAAAAAAACAAAATTGTATTACCAAAACAGCCATTAATTTTTAAAAGAATAACATATTTTTAAAATAAATATAAAATTGTTTAACATAATAACTATAAAATAAATTGAATTAATATATTTTTTATACTTTTCTTTCTTAATTATACAAAAAATATAATAATTTGTGCGCTCACACGGTATTGGTATTACTCGTGCGTTCACACGAGTAATAGTGTAGTACGCACGCTTTTGTTTTTTAAAATATAATAAAAATATAAAAATAAAATTGTTTTATCAAAAAAGTTTATTATTTAAAAAAAATATATTTTTAAAATAAAACCAAAATTATTTTACCAAAATTATTTTACATCAATAATATATATTTCAATTTTCCATATATTATTTTTAAAAAAATATTATATCTTAAATTAAAAATAAGTTCAAAATAAAAATATGAATAACATATATAATTAAAAACAAAACATTTTTATTGTGATTGAATTAATATATTATATTTACTTTTATTTTTTTTAATTGTATAAAAATATAATAATTTGTGCGTTCGCACAGATTTTGATATAGTTATCTATGCACTCACATGATATTGGTGTATTACCCGTGCATGGTGTGGTATGCACGTTTTTATTCAAAATGTAATAAGAATGTTAATAACAAAAACAAATTTGTTTTACCAAGATAATTTATTATTTTTAAAAGAAAGACATTTTAAAAAAAAAATATTTTATCAAAATTATTTTGCATCAATAATATATATTTCAAATTTTCATATAAGATATTAAAAAATATTATATTTTAAATTAAAAATAAAATCAAAATCAAAATATTAGTATATAAATATTCATTTTGTATTGACATTAATAATAAAAATATTTGTTCCCTACTTAAAAAAATATTTGACTATTACTAAAGTTTTTTTATTCTAAAATTTATATTGATATAGGATAATTATGAAATTATTTAATCAAATTATAATTTAATTTTAAAATGAGAAAGTGAATCTAAATTTTTGATATTAATAATTATAGATTTTTACACTATTATCCAATGAAAATTTATTATTTAATTATATTATATAATTTATTTAAAAATAATAATATAATTTAACATTTAATATAATTATGATTAGTTGATAGTGTAAAATTATTTTATAGTGCGGTTGTATATCCCTTATTCTCATAATTATAAATTATTGAAAAAAAAATCAAAGTGTAATTGAATTTATTCTAAAAAAGTTTCTCACATGTCATTAAAATATGTGATTAAAGCATAAAGTATGCCAAATCTCAAATGCTACAGAGTTTTCTCTAATATAAATATTAAATATCAACACAGCACAAAAAGAAAAACACAAAGAATGAACATACTTTAGAAGTATCCTAACTTTCACAAATACAGTATACTACAAATTGAAATTCAAATGATATACGAATGTACCCTAACGAAAATTAAACATTTACTTCTAAACTACAGTATGCTTCCAATTCAATTCAATTCAAATTTTTATTTTGCAATTTAAATGATTCTATATGTTGCCAAAAAAAAATAGCCTTACAATAAGACAGATGACACTGCCAAAGACAGAAGCAATGTTGAATCACATATAAATACTTCTCAACCCATTAGAAACCTGCAACTGCTTGCATCATACTGGACAATGTGCTGGATGGATCAGTTTTTTGTGAAACAAATTGTTAGTAATGGTATACTTTTTTTTATCTACACCCTATGTTGTGTATTTCAATATCTAGCATATAACTATTAGGTTTGGATGATGGTTAAGATGCTAACTTCACTCTTCAATATATGAAGTATTATATGATAAATGCTTCTTTTATTAATGTTCTTATTATTTCATTCATGCGTAGATTGCATTGTGTGTCTATATTTTGACCCTTTTTGTTATTATTACACATACAGCCACTTATATTTGTTAACATTATTGCTAGCCATTGTCGTGTTTCATACATAGTTATACAATAATGTATACATTGAAACATGACTTGTGAAGAAATCTTATTTATTTCCTTGGGATTTATTGATAGTTTTGATTTTTGAGTTGAGCTGGTTTTGTTTGGTCCGTAGTATTCATCCAATTTCATATGTCTTTGTTTGTCTTGTATCTGAGAATTGATTTGTATAATTGTTCCTCATGTTTGATCGCACACATATTCTTGACTACCTCTTGTATTTCTAGAAAAATATCGAGAAAAATCATGTCTGATTAATGAAAACTCTGACCAGAAACCTACGTAAAATATTCCTACAAAGTTAAATACTTGCAAATTAATTGTTGAGAAGGAAGATTCATCGTTTGTATAAGAGAAGTAAAAGAGGTTAAGTGAGTTACACCAAACCGGTTCAATTGTTAAATGGTCGAGAAGTAATGTTATCGTCAAATTCCTTCATCATCTCCCACGGTCCATCTCCAACTCCTACCAAAACTATTGACAACGGATACTCAGTGCAATTTAAAAATAGTGTAAGAGTGCAGAACGGACCTCACGTGAAAGAACACAAAAACTTTACATGGGTTTTACGATTGCATTTATTGTCTTGTGTTTCTGTTTACTTAGATGGCCATATTCTGTATCGATGTTTCTGGTCACCTGTGGCAACATATGCTGATATCATTCATTAAAGTATTGCATAATTGTAGGCCCAACCCAGCATTGCTCTTTGTGAAATCAATGCCAACAATGAGATTAGAAATGAAAGCATAACATCATGAAAGCAATGCTAACAGTGAAATCAATGATCTAAATATAGACATGAAAGCAAACATATGTTGCGTGAAGTATAATCCTGGAGCTGGGAATTACATCGCAGTATATTCCTTTTCATTTAGTTAGTACTTGGTAGAGAATATCTTGATAGTTTGTTTAAGGATTAACCTTTAAAATATTAGGCTAGATGGGATTAACCTTTTTGTTCAGTTCATTCCTTTTCATTCAGTCTTTATACATTTAGTTTGTAGATTTTTGTACTTTCCAAATTTGAATGTTTTTTCCTTATATTGCGTAACAGCAGTACATCGGTTAGCAGATCCTGCATTGACATGTTCAATATACATAAGTTGTTGCGACAATGCAACTTTTGATTTCTCAAGAACCTTAATTCCATAGCACAAACCTTAGGAGAAGACTTATTACTATGTTGTTGTGACAACTCAACTTTCGATTTCTCAGACGTAACATCTCCAAACGCACTGTATTTTCCTCCTTTCATAACCGGATTAACATTACACGAAACAGAAGGAGTGGACAGCGCGACAAATCATCTCTCAACATGTGATACCATACTTTCTTCTCAGGAACAAAGAGAAGCAGTTAGTGAGAGACAAGAAAGACGCATATTTTAGCGTCTATGAAATTCAAATTCAAAACAAATTTACATGTGCCATACCAAATTAAGTCATATTATAAACAGGTGCATTGAATTCAAAAGAACACATCAGATTTTTTACAATTTAAATATACATGTGCTATACCAATTTAAATATACCTGCCTTGTCAAATTTGTACCCACTAAATCATCCACATATCAAAAACAGTTCACTATCCATATGATGCTTCAGCTGATGCAACACACACCATGTCACAACAAAATAATGGTTCAGATAAGAACCCCTTATATATTGTCCAATATTGACAGCACTTGATGATGAAATCATAGTGTATAATATGTATGAATTCAAGCACTCAACAATGAATATAAAAAAAACTATACATCGCGAGTTAATGGAAGCAGAAACGTATATGTATATTCAAGATTGCAACTGAGATAACTGAAAAATTTACCTAATATTAACTTGCTTCAAGTTCTAACGAAACTTGCTTTGTAACTTCAGCCATAAACTTTCATGCAATACGAGTAGTTTTAAGCTATTATGAAGTCAAAAAGCACCAATTAACACTCTAAATATAACAACCTGAACACATAATATATGCATAAAGTTAATCAAAAACTTATTATAAACTGTCATTCCAACGATTAAGAGCCAAATAATGTATCACTTTTTTGACAGACAAAATAATAAACCTGATCTGCAATTTATGCCGCATATCCACGTCGGGATTTGTTGTACCAAGATTTTCTTCCCTAATACTAAAAACATGCTCCAGAAATTGAATTGCATCATCGAGCCTGAAATAGAAGATCAAACCCCATGAGGGGAAAGAACTTTGACACCATAACATATACTGGATATTCGTAATCTAAGTTCGATGTCATAAAGAAGTAAAGAATTTTAAATTTCACACAAATGCCTCATAAAGAAGCTTGAAAACCTCAACTTCATACCTAAAAAGTCATACCTTTCACATGTATATCATTGAATGCAACTCGTACAAGTCCAAAATTGAATACTTTTGTTTGCAGTTTGCATTTGCCAGTATATTATTCTGCTTAAGGTCTCTGATATATATTTGCTGCAACAATACATAAAATTATGTAAAAACAATTAAGCGCCGCGAGTGTGAATCTTTGTTCCTCTCTAATTTCCATATCAGAAAAAATATACACAGAAGACCCACAAAATTCATTCCAAAACAAAGAATCATAAGGAGAAGAAAAAAGATTGAAAAGTAAAGCATATAAAAAATAAAATTATAATCGAACCAAAACTTAAATCTGAAATCCTTTTCGTTCTTGTAAGGAAATTTTGTGGGAGGTTGGTTCAAGTTAAGTGAGAAGTAGGGTGGGATGGAGTCTAGGTTGGACGGTGCCATTTTCAGCTCTAGTAGTCATGGTATGAGCGTTATTAGGATGGATGTTAACAAGATAAGAAGATGGTGTAGGTGAAATATGATTAGAGCTATGAGTGTTTGAGAGGAGAGGTCTTAAGATTGGTTTTTGTGAGGTTTTAGAATATGATATTTGAACATTGGGAGTAGATGTTGAAGTTTAGGTGAGCTTAGGGCTTTTGGTGGAGTTGTGAATGTGTAAAAGAGAGGAAAGAGTGAGTTATGAGTGTTGACTTGGTTAGGATTGTGCAGAATAGGAAGGTTTAACGAAAAATATGGAAAAGGGAGAGGTTGTGGTAGTGTAGTTAGATGTGGAAGATACTTTAGGAAACATGATATAGTAAGGAAAATGTAGTTCATTGAATATAACATATTTTGATATGAAAATTCTGCCATCATTAGCTAAACACTTAATGTGTTTTGTAGAGTTAATGTTGTTTGTAGTTTGTGTGAGGACTTAAAATATGTTGTTCCAATAGAAGTTATAGGAAAACTTTGTTTGTTTCCTATCATTACTTGATCTGGACCAGAGACAAATATGTTGTTTAGACATATTTTAGGATTAGAAGTCACATGATAAATACCCCTGAATTAGGGTAACATTGTGAGTTAGATGACTAACACAATTGATGTTCAGTTCAAGTGAGATAAGCAAGAGGTTGGTGTGATGAATAAGGAGTAGGCAACAGTGGAGAACAAGGTAAAAAAAACCTAACAGAGTAGTTTCTTGAAATTGATTTGTAGATGCAGAGTTCATCCACTAATTATATGAATATGGTGACTCTAAAACATTCAACCACTAATTATAATAATTGGATTTGATTAGGATAAGACATTGGATTGAGCCATTGATTTTGCAGCAGAGGTTATCTTGAGTGACAATGGTAGAAAATGCTTCTGTCATGACCAATTTTGAAGAAGATCTAACAAAGCGTGTGAAAATGACCTATGTAACAATCGCCAGGGTCTCCAAAAATTTTATTCCTTCCACCCTAGCCACGCTGATAGTTGATGAACTTTTGGCGTGTATTTTGACCAAATTGTTGTTGTGAATCTTGATATTGGACTGATTCTTGAGAGATCTATGAGGAATGTGAACCTTGAGCGAGATTAATAGCTAGAGGTTCATTGAGTGTAGTCTTCTTGAAGAGTTTAAGTCTAGCTTCATGAGATAAAAACATTGTTTCTACAATTACCATAAGATATGTTTCCTCGTGGTATTGAATGATCGAGGTTAAATCTTAATACTCATCAGGCAGACATCTAGTGCAACTTCAAGTTGATCACGATGGGACACTGATCTCCAATCAATTCAAGAATATCAATGATCTACTTAATTCTACCTCGATATTGCATAATTATCTTGTTGCCTTTGGTGATAAACTTCAATTCCCAATACAATTGACAAGACTTAGCATTGATCTAAGGATATCCAGGCTTCGGGTTCTTGTACATATCTCATTACACAAGATAGAACTAAATCAGGGAGTGTAGTGAGAAGTTAGATAAACAACAAAGAAATTTCTCTCTGTCATATGGCGTATGCATTACATTCTATATCGAATGCACGATTTTCAATTGTGAGACATCGTGGTGGAATTGTTGGATTACCAAGATGATGATGCAATTTGTGAATTTTGATGATTCCTTCAACTTGCTGCTTCCATGAGAGAAAGTTAGAATCATCGAATTTGATGTTGATATGTTGAGAAAAAGTTTTACAGATGTTTTTAGTTGAAGAACTATCTTGATTCGAATAATTTTGTCGACTTTCAAAGTAAGAAGTCGTGGTTTATGGATCATATGTTCATGATACCATATTAGAAAGTGAGGAAGATGAAGAATTCATCATTCAGAATCTTTAGAGAAGAGAGGTGCAGAGAAATTATGGTACGAAATGACAAAGAAAGTGATGAATGAGTAATAAATTAATAGATGACAGCTATTTATAAAGGCTTGTAACTAATGTGAGTTAGTTACAGTCATATTGACCCTGGAGTAATTTGTTACAATAGAGTAAAAGCTAGCTAAACTATGTGAGTCAACATTAGTTTGCTACAACAAAACATCTAGCTTAATATATTATAATAACTAAATCGGTTGCTTAGTTATTTAGTGCAAAGACTATCGTAATTGAGCGGGTTATTCTAAATATTCATTTCAAGATCTAACTCACTCCTCACTTGTACGAGAAAATCTAATATTACAACATCATTAGTGTCGTTTGTAGGAACATACATCAACGTTTCGCCACACCAATCAACATTTCACCACACCAATCAACAAGTTCATGTTACAGCCACTACAACTTTACTATATTCATCACACATGACTTTTCACATGTTTCAAGTTCTATTAACGGTAAGATTCACATAATTATTGGCTTTAATCACATTTCTATGAGGTTTATTCCATTGTTTTACCATTATCTTGTTCATGCAAGATCTTGGGTTTTTGTTCCTGTGTGTTTTGCTTCCATTATTGTGGATTTGACTTGCAATTTCTCATGCATCTTGAATGAAGACAATTAAATGTATATTTTTATCTTCATGAACCTTTTTTTGTTTCTAGCGTAAAATTGATTATACGACAGTTTATCAACTTTTTCACCATGCCACGTATTCATTTTTTAAAATTTACATTGAGGTAAGTTGTGAAGATTAGGTTTAAAAACAGCTTATGCTAAGAATATTAGTTAATTAACTCTTCGAAAGGATGTCCAAAAGAGCTACACTATAAAAATTTTCTATTCAATTGAGTTTGTCATTTTTATTCAAAATGTATCCCTATTTATATTGATTTTTTAGTTTGATGTGAAACAAGAGCCAGGAAAGTGCCTATGCTTGTGAGGGACCAAATCCAATTCATCTAGATTCGACTCATTATCTTTGTACATACACGCCAATTCCAAAAACTAACAATGGTCTAGTATTTCGACATACTCGAGACAATTAAGACAAAAGATCGATAAATTTAGCTCCTTTATTGATAAGATTGCTTCTGATAAATAGAGTTGTTCAATAAACCCAAATTTCATTTCTATGATTTAAGATTCTTAAGTTTTTGTTTTCAAATTTTACCCTTGCCTTTGATGTACTAGCTAGGGAGCGAAAATTGAATTATTGTCCATTAATCAATGATAATAATTCACTTAATATCAAAAGTAACCCGTAATTGGATACTCATGAGTTAAAAAAAAGAAGACCGGGAAAAAGAAATTCCAAGTTCACGTGACAATCACGCGCACCCTTGCGGTGCAAACCCGACCCGAGAACCTGCCAAATCATACACAACCTGAAACCCTTGTTGCTGAATATTCCCTATAATAGACAACCCATTCACCGTTTCAGCAAAAGCAAAACAAAAAGTTTTATTATTACTATCCACCGGAATCAGTAAATTCCCCGGCGGAAACGCCACATCAGCACCCCGAAAATGAAACACCACCGTCGGAACTTTCAACTCATTATAACCCGACAAACTATAACACGTATCAAAAAGCTCAAATTCGGGTGCCCGTTTCAAATACCCAGTTCCAACCCGAAACGCGTTTCTAAATGCCACGTAAGCAGGTGTAATGAGCCGCGTCACTGAAGTTCCAGAATCAATAATTACACCGCCGTTTCCGGTTTTATCGAGCCGGAACATTGAAGCCGTGATACCACGAACAGGCGCGCCGCCAACGCTGATCCCGAGAAGTTCAATGTAGTAGAAAGAGTGTAGTTTCGGGTTTTGAATTAAAGGAGTGAATAAAGCGGTTCGCGGAACGGAATTCTCGCCGAAAATTACGGAAGACAGTTTACTCGAAGCGAACCGGTCTACGAAGCAGTAAGAGAATTTTTTGTTGAACCTGTTAACGGTTTGGGTTGGAAAAGAAAAACCGCCACGGCCTAGACCGAATAAACCAGCTGAGCCGTTAAAGAGTCCTTCGTTGTCGTGACCACAACCGATGGCGACGCCGGGGACACCGGTTCTCTGAAACGTCAGTGTTTCAGTTGAGAAGTCTCCGACGGTAAATGATCCGTCGCCGTATGAGACTTCATACTGGCAAATCTTCTTCCTGTTACATCCCGGCGAGTCTAATTGGCGGCAGAGAGGAGACGAACATGGGACTCGGGTGTAAGAGGTTGATTTCTTCGGGTCAAAAACCGGGTCGGATTGTGTGTAGCAATTCTGGCAAGGTGCACATTGAAGCCAAAGGACGTCGCTTCCGGTGTCGAGGATCATGTAAACATATCTGGGTGGTGTTCCAACGCCTATGCGGGTGAAGTACTCTCCGCTTCCTAGGGAGAAACCCGACGTTACGGGGCTGGTTGTACTCGAACCGGATCTGGATAGTTCGGGTTTGGTTTGGTTGAGAGATGAGGATAATAATGAGGTGAATGTTTTGACTCTGGAAGTGTCTCTTTGGAGTCTAAGGTTGAACAGTTGTTGTGGGGTTTTGTTGAAGGAGAGAGCGTCTATGTGGTGGAGAGAGAGGGTGGTGGAAGTATCCGGTTTGTGTTCTGTGAATTCGGATTCGGGCCATGAGAGTGTTGGTGGTGGGTGGGGGAGAGAATGGAGGAGTAGTGAATGGGTTTGGAACTCAAAAGGGTATGAGGAAATGAAGGGGATTGGTAGGAATGCAAAGAATAAGGAAAAGAGAAAAGCACTTTGTGTCATCTCTTCCATTTGAGAGTGATTGATTGAGGAGTGAAAGAAGAGGAGGACATGAAATAGATTTTATAAGACTAAAGTATGAGAATTTTGAAAAGTGTGCATGTTTGATTGGTTTCCAATTTTTCAAACAAATTGTGGGTTATTGACTTATGGGTACTTGTTATATATACCATGAAAACAAAATTATGTTGTTTTATTTATAATAAAAAAATTTGTTTATATAGATACAAGATTTATTTTATTTATTTTACATATTAAATATTATTGACATAAATGTTAATTCTTTCTGTATTTTATAATTAATAAATTGTCGTGTATAAATTATTTTTATTGAAGTTTAATTCTTAAATCAAATAAGGTGAATAGTTCTTTACACTTGAATCTTGATTATTTGATTGAAATAATATATTTATGTGATGGTTTATCTTAGATATTATGTATGTATTTGAAATATATTATTTTGTATACTCGATATTCATATATATTTTAATTTTTACTATATAGTATATAAATTTTTTAATTTTAAAAATAAATATTAAATATAATTTGAGCGGCCCGAATAACCGAAACCTGTGAAGAGTTGGGCTTAGACAACTTAATTTTAGTCCTTTTAAATTCTAGACTATTAAGTCCAATCCGCTAAAGGCCTAAACTCATCATAGATCAACCCGAAGTGGGTCGGGTAACCCGAATTGCCAGCTCTAACTATAAATAAGAAAACTATAAAAAAAATGATGTTAAGAAAACTATAAATATAAGATCTTGTAGAAATGATTATAGTTTTAAAATAATTTTGTTTTTGACAAACAATTTTGTTTAAAAATAATTATAGTTTTGATTCCTTTACAAATTTTGACATTTAAAATAAATTATATGTTTATTTTCTTAACAACATATATTTATTATTTTAATCGATCGTAGACCAAGTGACAAATAGTTTTAATTATCTGTTCAAAGACGTATTCATAGAGAGGTCGAGAATTCAATGCACCTACAATTTTTAGATACATATGTGATCTGGTTCTTTCTAGGAATCTAGATAATCCAAAGTTCAGAAGGAACCTATATTTTTCAAAGCAAGTACATCGATAAACTTCTGAAAAAGTTTAACTTATCAAAATGTAAAACGGCTAAGACTCTTATGCATCTAACATGCATTCTTGAGATGGATGAATTAGGTAAAAAAATCGAACATAAATTATATAGATGTATGACTGACTATCTTCTGTATCTGACTACTTCTAGACATGCTATTTTATTCAGCATATGTTTATGTGCTAGATTCAATTCAGATTCTAAAAAATCTCTTAATATATAGAAAATCAAGAGAATACAAGTTAGTAGGTTATTGTGGTGTTGATTATGCTAGATAGACTTGAAAGAAAAAGCACCCGTGGAAGTTGTCAGTTTCTTAGTGAAAATCTGATAAAAAAGATATTGATTCCACGAAGATTGTTGTTTACAATTTTCATTATTCATCCAAAATGATAGAGTAATTCATGATTCAAAAGGATAATAAATTTTGATAACATGTAATAAGTTTGTATAACAATAAAAATAATAGTGAGTTCAAACAAGAGCTAGCAAGAATGTTGGACACTGATCCATTCACTAATTTATCTAGTGTTTGTGATATCATGTTGTATTACACAATATGTGGTTAGGACTAAACCTTTCAGTGTTTGTCAAAAACATAAAAATATACAATAGTTTGTTAGATTGTATATGTATAAGATCTCATTAACATCATAACATTTCAAGTAAAATTTGTCTTGTTAACCATTACAGACCTAATCATTTACGTCTAAAGTGATTAAGTAAGCATGATATGCATATTGGCTATTTATCCGTATTAATTCTTTAAAATCATTTTCAAACCATTATCAACTTAATAAACTTGTATTTAAATCTAAGATCCCATAAAATCACATTCAATCACATTCAAAAGACTACATGTTCAATAATCTTCACATTATCCAACAAAACATAATTAGCTCATGGTGAGCTTAACAACAAATAAGAAATGAGAATGATAAACTTAAGAAGCCACTACAATCTCGTACAATATTCCAATTGCAGGTGACCATTGGTATAATGACTCTTAGTGCTGACTTAAGTAGATAAATGGAAGTTGGTTGAGAGATGGTAGGCACGACCGGTGGTTTGTCGTATTCTTTGTTAGCTCTCTTATGATGTAGGATTTTAATTTATTTTATAGCTCATTTATAGATTATAGGGCCATCAACTTTTATCCCAAAATTCTTGGCACAAATAATAAGTAATATTTCATTTATGTGTGCAAGGATACTACATTTTAACATGTTGCAAAAGCACATTGTCTTTTTTCTTGCAGATTTTCATCCTCATCCTTTATTATTCTACTTAACACAATATCTTTGTTCTGAAATTATTCACCTTTTAGTTTCTACTCTAATGTCACGACTCCATTCAATTTCTTCTAAAAGCTAAGTATGCTGCCAATATACAGTCATGTACTATCGTGACACCAAGCATCACCAGAACTAGCTATGCATACAAAAACACATGTAAAATCACTACAACAAAAACACTTTTATGACGAAGTTTTCAACTCCAACATACTAAAAACTGAGAGGATATATCCTGAGAGTGCAATGTTTTATTTTTTTAATAAGATAAACAATATGTTACGTCGGCGTTATATAAAACTGAAGTAACACAACTATAAGTTAGCGCTTTTTTTTATCCATAAAAAAATGAATAAACATGTTATCTCAGTTTTCTTGAGAACCGATGTAATATAGCTATAAGAAACCTCAGTTCGAATCCCCATTATCGCATTTAAAATTTTTTTCAACAATTTATCACTTGGCGTCTTTTCCAACATGCTAAAAACTTTGTTATCAAAAAATAAGAATAGGCAATAATAGAAAAAAGAAATATTTCATTGATAATAATAAAAAAAATAACACAACAACGAAAACTACTCAATAAATTCAAACTTCTAAGTCCATTCAACTTCAATATTACCCCTAACCATCCCTAAATTAAAGAAAAGTTCAGAAAGAACTCTTCCCTAAGGTATGAGGAAAGTCATTTCCTCTTGAGAAGTCTTTATCAGTTCCTTCAAGAAGTTGAAAATGGTCAGAGGAAGATTAACTCTTATGTTGTAGGTGAGGAATAACAAGAGATGCTTGTCATATCATGTAAGCGTTTCTAGGTCTTTCTCTCTTGGGCAGAGATTTGCCACTAGAAGTTGAAACCAAAATTTTGCAATTGGGATTAGAGAAGCGAGACTGGAGAGCTTAGTTTGGTTGGCATAAATTCGATGAAGTTGGGTTGAGTAGACATTGTTGAACTCATAGTGTTCAATGCAACTACATGTCTCTTGACAGTTGATTGTCATTGCAATCAGTGATGGATTAATAAAGAAATGAGAGTCATTGACATAAGATTGGATGACTTCATCATGACCAGCTGGCACAACTGAGACATTCATTCAAAACTCTTTAACAAAATGAGTGTATGTGGGACCATTAAGAATGTGAAAATAATCATTCAAACTTTGTCTGTTAACAACTTGTCTTAGTTAAAAATGATCGAAATCATTGAAATCAATATACTTTTCATTAATAACGAACAACAAATTTGCATCTATTTTTTATAAGAAAAAAAGGACTTTGAAACAAGGAAACGAGACACAGAGAGTTGGTAATGATATGTTGAAAATAAGAAAAGATTTTGAGAAAATGTTTGAAGACACAATGAGTTGGTAATTAGACATTTAAATAGCTCAAAAGCCTTATTGATAATCCAAAAGAGACATTACAACTTGAATATAGATGCTCGTTGTTATTCTAGCTAAGTGATATTATTCCAATGCATTCTCTCCACGTCGGTGTTCTAACCTCGGTTTTAATTTCATTTTTTATTGGTAATATAAATGTTCTAATTCGTCGATTTTCCATAAAAACCGAGGGAACATTTTAGCGTTAAAATTGAGTGCTAAAATTGGAACCTCTAATTTAATTGGAGTTTTAATTTTTAAATTAAATGTTCTAACTCGTCGGTTATCCTAAAAACTGATGTTACATTTAGCATAAAAATTGAGATATTTATCAAATCCTTGTTGTCTATTTCATGACTATCAATGATTAAGACATTACCATTAGTGATCCACGTGAAACATAAATTGCTTTCTTTATAAAAGCATTATGAAACTATCAAGACATTACCATTAGTGCTCAACTTTAAGATTTGCACGAGTTTTTGACATGAAGAGTTCTCTATGGTTTAAGGTTTGTGTTCTTAAATATTTATTTGAGAAGAAAATCATTTATTCATCTAACCCTTTTTTTGTTCATATCAGAAACAAATGCAAGCAAAATCCAATATCATGAAGAGTTTAAGGTTTGCAAGAGTGTTTTTTATGAATAGTTCTCTATGTGATAGATTGCAAGAGAATAAAATTATTTGGGTTTGAGGTTTATGTTCTTAAATATTTATTTTAGTAGAAAATCATTTATTTATCTAACCCTTTTTTTGTCTAACCTTTTTTTTGTTCTTATCATAAACAAATGCAAGCAAAAGCCATAGAGAATATATTGGGGAATTATATGATTTGAAGATCTAAAATCTATATCTTAGGAAAATTAATTTACCTAACCATTTTTTTATAGGTAGAAAAGAGTTTCCCAGCATTTGATCTTGTCTAGAATATTAAGGAATTGAAGATCCAACATATGATCTTCATGGACAACTATTTTTTTTATGTAAAAAATGTAATATTCTGGGTAAACAATGTAATGAGTTTTATTAAAAAAAAACTAATAACCCATCGGTTATTTTAGTAAACCGAGATAAAAGATATGCTAGTTTTGAAAATAATAAAAGTTGCTGTTGTTGGGATTTGAGCCCATGCGCTAATAAAATTTTATCTCTGTGTTTTAAACACCAAGGTGACAAGTCTTTACTTTTTATGACAACCTTATTCACCTTGCATCTATTGCCGAGGTAAAACGCATTTTGTGTCCAACGTTACAAGCGTTATTTGTAGTAGTGGATCCATAAAATAGGACACCTTGTATGCTAAGCTATAATGTATAACAATTTAACCCTATTCAAGTAAAATACTACTAATCACCTAATTTAAAATGATGGACACAATAATTTGAGACTTAGATAACTCACATAAATGGAGTTATAACCAAGGTAACTTCTAACTCAATATGTTCCTTAGTATGATGTTGACCAAAGATCGAGAACACGATGCTCACATCATCGATTGATAGGTAAGTATACTAAACATTGACACCCTTCTTATGTCACAGTGGTTGAGACCGATTAATCTTGTTCATCTCATTCTTTAGATTAGACAATATAACATCAACATTAATTCTGAACAAATAAAAATGAGTCCCATTTTTACAGTAAGCCCTAACAAGGTTATAACTTATTCAATTGGTATGGGTAAGAAAAAGTTCATTGTTTAGTTTTTTGAAGTGAAAATGCACTAAACAAATCAATTTATATAAGTCCACGTGCATTGTAGTCCACATAAATGGTTAGAGTATTGTAAAAAACTTAAAATTTACGTGTTGTGTAGAGGTTCAAATTCTATAATTCGAATGTACTAAACACCCTCTTACCTTGTGGATAGCCTATAGAGTGTGAGCTCGTGTTTTACATCAAAATTCATTGTTATTGATATTTGAAAATTTTATTTACACAAATTTAAAAACAATTACAAAAGGCAACAAAAAGTTATATTTATATTAATAATCATAATTTATCTAGATAATTTATTATACAAATACATAATATCAAATGATTATAAAGGAACTGCATAATATAAAAATACATCATATTATGTAGCACGCGAATGATTGTCATTTCTCCTAAACCTTTTGTGCCTCAAAGCATTCTTATCCTCCCTCGGAATCTTCTAGACAACATTATGAAATGAAGTTTCCTCCTCTTTGTCGCGGCGGTAAAATTGAGATTAATTTATTGATTAATTTAACTCAAAAAAGTAAGAGTCTCACTAAAATTTATTGTTTCCAAAGGGAAAAGGGAAAAGGTCGGAAAAAATCATAAAAAGTTTTGAAAACTAAAACAAAGAGAGATTTAGGTACGAGGGTTGGTTATGCAGGGGGAGGTATTATCACCCCTCACATCTGTGGTACTCCATAAGAATTATTTGCATTTTTTTAATGAAATATGCTTTTGTTTGTTGATTGATTTTAAGTGAAAAAGACATTTTGTCATATTCGAGTGGAAAAATCAACTTACTACCCACAAGTATGAGGAAATGAGCATTTGCGTCATCTTGATATGGATAATTTTGCTTGGATTTACTCAAGAAGCATGTCCTAACATTCAAGTGGAAAATGTCTATCAATTTCTCTGCATACTCTAGAAGTAAAGAAATTTACATCACTTCGAGAATAGACTTATATCCTTTATTTCAAAAAAGGTCTGACTTGAAAAAGAAAAGTGCACTAAGGCACAAAAAGAAGTTTGATGAGGTTTTTCTTTTTTAGAGTTTTTTGAAAGAGTTTGCATATGCTTAAGTATTTTAGCATTTATTAAGTAAAAGATTTTATGGATCACTTGACAAAGTCAAGGTTTGGTTAAGAAAAGATGTGAAGTTTGAAAAAAACAAAAAAAATTGAAATAGCGAGAAGATTTTGAAAATTAAAGAAGAGGAGGAATTTATGTAGAAGTTGCACCTATCTTAGGCTGGTAAGTAGCAATTTATGTGTCATGTGTGTTAGAGAAATGATATAGATCATTTTCCTAAAACAATACAACATAAGTCAAAACCCAAAACAAAGTGATCAAGCACAAATGCATAGAGATTAGATAATTACTTCAATCAAATTATTCATGATACCTTGAGACAAACTTATCATCAATCAAAAGTATCAAAAGTGATCAAATGATCATTTAATGGTAGATTTGAAATGGTGAAAGTTCATCGAGCATAAATATAAACCTAATTGAGCAACCAAATTGAACCACAACCTTAGATAAAGCTATCATAAATTTCAACCACCTCTCTTGATGTATCAATGTGATAAACATATCATATATCCAAAGTACCAAAAATGATCCAAATGATCATTTAATGATGAATTTGAAATGATAAAGATTCATGTAAACAAAGTATCATTCAAAGTCTATTGATATTGATGAAACATTTGATCAAATATGTCATGATCCAAGTCGACAGAAGTCAAACCAAAAATAGATGAAGAGATAAACAAATAAAAAGACTTAAAATGATTTTTAAATAGTTTAAAATGGAAAATAAAAAGAAAATTCAAATGAAGCAAAAAAATCTAAATAAATGCTCAAGAAAATTATGAAAAGTCAGAAAAACTCCAAGGATCGAGATCTCAAAAGATTGGATGAAAAATGTTTCAAAATCAATGAGAAAAAATTGTTTGAAATAAATTAAAATAGAAAAAATAAAATAACAAAAAATGCTAAAAATCATTTTTAAAATCTGAAAAAATCACACAAAGTAGAAAATATTTTAAGAAAATTATTAAAAAAAGTTGGAGTGGAAAATTAATTAGGAGATATTTTTAATGATTTTTAAAAGAAAATGAAATAAAAATTGAATTTACAGAAAAAGAAATAAAATATGTTAACGGCTAGCAGAGGTGGCGCAATCTGATTGACTGGATTCAAATGTTTCCCACCAACGTGTGCAAAGATCTTCATCTTCAACCTCTGAAACTCTCGGTTAAGCAAAATCATGAACTGAATTTTTAAGCTTAAACACACATCATGTAAGCTTCATCATCCTTCATCGTTCATGTCTCCTTGCTCAAGATCAATTTATTTGATTTGAGCAAGGAGAAAATGCAAAAACACGCAAAAATTCCTAACAGTTTCAAAACAAAATTAAATGACAAACAACAATAATAAATCTCAATTTGGTTATGGCTTTCACTCAGAAGAACAAGACGAAGAGGATGGTAACTTGTTTGAGTGAAAATGAAACTTGTGTCTACCTGTTAGAAGTAAGCTCAGAAGGTATGAAAATGGCGAGATGAAGAAGATTCTTAGAGGTCACGGCTAGCTTCTGTAATGCTTCAGTTAGCTTCAGAGAAGAAACAAAGTTGAAATGAATAGAAAATGGTATTTCGATCTTCTGGTTTTTAGAGGTTTTTGAGCTTCAAAATAGCATAGGTTTTTTGGCTTTCAAGCTTGGTTTTCATTGCAGAAGGATGCTCCATTTATATGAGAAGTGTTGAGCTTATCATACATGTGGAATCCAGATCCTAAATGTGTAAACTCATTCTAGAATTTTATGATTTTCGCAACCGTGTGAGGCAAGGTGAAATTCGTGATTCAGGTATTGGAATGAGTCATTTGCACTTAGTGGGATGCTTTTTTTCATGATAAACAAGTTTGCACATGTGCAAAGTTGTCCCATTTGAGTTTTAGGTTATTTCTAATTACGTGTCACTTGATACAAACAGAGCTCATGCCACCATGTTCATGCTTAGGCAAAATCAAATCTACTCGTACGTTTCGTGATTTTTTTTTGTCAAATGATCCTTTCATGGAGTAGAACACAATGCAAAATAACCAGGTCAGTTGGATGCTTAAGCTGAAAATGACATAAGTTGAAAGTTGGAGTCGTGACCTAAAATTTAGGCCAGACATTAGGTCAAACATGTCATGAACTAAGTTTTGTGCGTAAGTGGACTTCAACTTTTGAGAGACTTGGAGCTTGAATTGTTGTTTGACCTCTGAAGCAAAGTTGTAGAGGGCATCGTTCTTGACATTTTGGAAAAATAACCACCCAAAAATATTGAGAATTGAAGAAGTTATGGTGTTTGGACCAAATGCATGCCATACTTGAATTTTAGGTCAAACCACCATGTTCCAACTTGTCAGTTTTTATGTTTTTTTGCATTCCAAGGCACAAGATGCTCATATGAACTCAAAATGGTGTATCCTTGAATGAGCTTTGGTTAATCTTGAAGAAACCTTGAGAGAAATGATGAAGAAGGCGTGGAAATAAACACATGAACCTATTTTGAAATAACTAGAAAATCAAGCACCAAACTTGATCTGCTTTTGGTAAATTGATGTTGAATGATGCTTTACATGAATGTGATATAAGATTATAGGTCATGCCTTGAAGTTGAAGTTTTTGAGAATCAATGGTTGACCAATCTTTGATTTGAAGGACCAAAACCCTAAATTTAGAAACCATCTTGATCTCTTGATGAAAAAGCCCTACCTTGCAAAATAAAAAGAGGAAACAAAAAATATTTTTTTATTTATTTTGAATAGGGTTACTAAAGCATAAAAGTAAATAAACACAAGGATAAAATCAAACACAAAGGGTATTTGGTGATCTCCCACACAACAAACCCAAAGACAAGAGGGTTAGGAGGTTTCCAAGTTTGAGATTATGATGAGATGCATTGGTATGATAAATGGGTTCTTAGGGGTACAAATTATGGTATGACACTCTTCTTACACCTTATCTCTTTGTGCTTCCACCTTAGCTCATAGAGATGCATCTCTTTTAGGTGTGAGAATCAGGTAGGGATGTGATATCTTAAAATACCACCTAATATGTCTTTTTGAAGTCTCCCAATCGTTCAAGATATGGTTGATTTAGTCTTACGTAAACAACACATGGTCCAAATACTTGGCATACCTTTGACCAACCTGATCTAGAGTAACTAGAGGCCCAACAGAGACAATTGGATGTCTTGTAATAGTCTTCATGCGCCCAAACGGTCATAATAGTCGCTCAAAGATGTTTTAGCCATACACTTATCATATTTTATTCTATTAGGGTAGAAACCTCCAAAGAGTGTGTTTGTTGATGTTCGTCGTAGAATTGGAAGAATATATTTTGATGCAGTAATGAATCTATACGCTCTCTATACGATTCTAACTAGAATATGATATCGTTTAAGTAGAGTGAAAAGGTTAACATGTATTTCAACTTCTGTGTACGCATACAACTGTCATACCCCAAATTTGTCATACCCTTCTCTAATCATCTGGCTTATGCATCATCATGTACATACATTTCCATTAGGTCATCTAACATTGAATGCATTCACTAACAACAAGGCATGATTCAGATAAATGGTCATGGGATCTGGGTTTCACTTGTGCATTAGGGTTTCTCTATTTTTTGCAGGTTTATCTCAACTAAAGATAAAGGATCCTGAAGATTTATGGTTTCTTTATGCTTTGAGGCTTTCATCTTTGCACAAGCTTGTTCCAAATGATTCCTTCATCAATTATGGTTTGAAGATTAAGGTTTTGGTTCCTTTCACCACTTCAAACTACTTGCTTCATCATTGGGCATCTCAAAGAGGACCAAGGTTCACCATTCATTGTGCTTAAGTTGGGTGATGGTTCTTTAACAGAGATTTATTGGACTAAGGCTTCACTTCAGAGTTATCTTGAATATCTTTCTCTCCATACCTCAAGTCTCCTCTCCATCTAAGGATTTCTGTAACGTAATATCCTTGGGGAGTTTCTAAATCAAGATTTTACTTAGTGGGGGTCCATCAATTGAGAAGATGTTATGTCAAGACAAGATGTGCACGGATATTGCATTTAGAGAGCCATCCTTTATCATTTTAGGGATTCATTTGATTGAACTATAAGGGGCCATCTATCAAGCTAGGGTTTTGTACATCCTGATTCAAAGGTGGTTTCTCTAAGTCAATTGTTACTTCAAGTGCAAAACATTAAGGATAGTAGGTGCAAGGCATTCTTTTGAATTTCATCAATTAAATCAAGGCTCTTAAAGCATGGCATTCAAGGCTAGTTGATTCACCAGATCTTATGGAAGGAGGCGTGACTATGGATTGAGATCGCACTATATGAACAAGTTTTGACCAAAGCTTCTCATAAGGATCTTACTAATTCATCCTAATGACTTCAAATTTGGAAAGGTCATAGCAAAGATAAATTGAAACATGGAATTCAAAGTTGTCAAATAAATTTCATCACTTGGTAAAGTTTGCACAAGAGATCAAACAATTTTCATGATTTAACTGAAAGGTCTCCACAAGCTACATTTTATTTCAACCATTACATCAAAAGTTATCATAATCAAAACTCTTTATATTACATCATACCCATCACTTTACATCAAAATCACAAAAAACCTATTTCTAATTCTCATGTTCCAAGGCCTAATCTATTCCAATCATGAACCAAACATATCATAATCTTCATGTCATATTCCAAGTCTTCAAGCTTTGCGAAACTCAAGTTCCCTCCATTTTCCTCAAAGTTCCTTCATGGCCAAGCTTCCTTGCCTTTCTTTTTGAACATGCCATAGCTAGTACAATCACTAACAAATCATGCCCTATCCTTTCACAATCATGAACCTGCAAAAACAGTCTTGAGTTAAATCCCAAAACAGTTCCAACATATTGCCTTCACAGCCTTGCATGCACAACCAAAGCAATTCAGTTACAGCCTGCAAAATCACAACAAAAACAGACCATAAACGCAGCAGTCAACATTAACATTAGAAACAACCCCGCACATTAACACAAAACAAATGCAAATAACCCATTCTACATACAACAATCCATAACAAATGCAATCCTTAAAAAATCCACACCATATCATCTAAACCTACCAAAAAACCATTACACATTCAAAAACCAGAAAGCAAACCAGTTCAAGGGATTCCCTGTACCAAACCAGTTCATTAACCAACAAAAACCAATAGAACAGTCCATTCACTAACAGTTTACACTAACACTCAAACTATAAACAAAAATCCAATTAACTAACTTTTTAATATATTTCACAATTGTTTTTAACCGAACTTCATACTAACAGCATATGTCCAGCATAACAGGAAAATAATTAAATCGAAATTCAACAACCTTACGCGCACTACTTTTCATATCTCTCTAAAACCTCAACAACCTTTAACCCTCATCTCCGCCATCTCCAATCTTCACACTGAATCTCTTTACCTTCTTCAAACTTTCTCAACCACCTCTCCAACGTCTTCAACCACCTCTTGCGTTCGCTCACTGCAGCCTCCCACCACCACCACCACCAACCTCGTTCGACCTCCTTCATCTTTCACACCCAATCTCAGAAATTTTCTCAATCGCGCAGAATAACAACAACTCAGAAACACAAACAGAAGTGCAAACACATCGCAGAAACAGAAAATACAAGGAGTGTAGCAATAGATCGAGCAAGAAACAAGTGCAAAGAGATACCTTACCTGAAGATACGTTTATACATTTCGTGTCGCCGCCGCTGAAGGAAACATGGCCTCCATCAATTGTGTGTCTGAACGATTTCAATCGAAGCTTTAGGGGTTAGGGTTTCTTGATACGAGAGTTTTCTGTGAGAAATCGATGAGGGATTCACGACCGGAGCATGAAATAAGTTAGGGTTCGTAGTCTTTTTGTGGTGATTGGATAAGGCTTGGGGTGGTGGCAGCGACGGCATATTCGCCGAAAACCTCACGAGGAGGGAATGCAAGGATGTGATATCTTAGCTCATAGAGATGCATCTTTTTAAGTGTGAGAATCAGGTAGGGATGTGATATTTTACAAAAACCACCTAATATATCTTTTTAAAGTCTCCCAACCGTTCAAGAAATGGTTGATTTGGTCCTACGTAAATAACACATGGTCCAAATACTGGCATCCCTTTGATCAACCTGATCTAGAGGAACTAGAGGTCCAACAGAGACAATTGGATGTCTTGGAATAGTCTTCATGCGCCCAAACGGTCACAATAGTCGCTCAAACATGTTTTGAGCCATACACTTATCATATTTTATTCTATTAGGATAGAAACCTCCAAAGAGTGTGTATGTAATGTTCGTCGTAGAATTGAAAGAACATATTTTGACGCAGTAATGGATCTATACGCTCTCTATATGATTCTAATTAGAATATGATATCGTTTAAGTAGAGTGAAAAGGTTAACATGTGTTTCAACTTCCGTGTACGTATCATACTTCAAAATTGTCATATCCTTCTCTAATCATCTGGCTTATGCATGATCATGTGCATACCTTTTCATTAGGTCATCTAACATTGAATGCATTCACTAACAACAAGGCATGATTCAGATTAGTGGTCATGGGATCAGAGTTTCACTTGTGCATTAGGGTTTCTCTATTTTTTGCAGGTTTATCTCAACTAAAGATCAAGGATCCTGAAGATTTAGGGTTTCTTTATGCTTTGAGGCTTTCATCTTTGCACAAGCTTGTTCCAAATGATTCCTTCATCAATTATAGTTTGAAGATTAAGGTTTTGGTCCTATTCGCCGAAAACGGCAGAGTTTGGTCATTTCTTTCCAATATCTTTATATTTTTTTACATTTTTACATTCTTTAATTTTGATTAACTGATCCATGTTACCATGTGTCCTTGCGGAGAACAAATATTCAGTCAGCTTCCCCCTGAGAGTAGGGAAAACCACGAAAGTAGCTTTGTAGAATAATGGGGGATTTGAGAGCTACGTTTATAGTGTGTATTGTCCCAAGAAAGGTATCTTGCTTATCCCTCTTGCTAGAGTCCCTTATATAACATTCCTTTTTGCGGATTCAAGAGTCACCGTTAATGTGTGACTCTTGGGCTTCATAACTACATAACCCATGTTGTCTCCATAAATGAAGGTGTTTAAAGCAGTATAACGTTGGTTTAAATGCACCATTGGCGGTTACAGTCATTAATGAGCCAAGTTGATGACTGGTCATAGGTAAGTGGGTCTCGGCCACTAATCTCATCTGGGTTTACGACATACATGAGTTGCTACCCGGGGGCATATGATGGTCGTCTGGTACTATTAGTCGAGATGCACCCTAGATACCCTATACCCTCGAGTCGACCACCGGTTTCACTTCCTTTTCAGCCGATTTCGCTACCCGATCGAGACTGATATTTCTGGGATGTACATAAGCCCCTGAATTCAAATCTTTTTCTATAAGGATGCAGTGTTCGGTCACGAAAGGCACGGAAAATATTGAAGTCGACACTGGGTTGCAACTCGTTTTCTGTCTTTGCATACATGGCACAGAATGAAGATTCATTTATTTTCTCTTTCATAGAGTAATAATGACTTTCACCTAAACCTTTGTTCATTGGGTGATGTTCCCCTCTCCTAGGGCATTGTTCATTGGGTTCTATTAAAAACCCTTTTTTCTTCTTTCCTGTTTTCATCTTTGACATTAGAAAGGCATTACATTTTCCATAAGAAAGCGTACACTCTTCCTCAACTATTCTTCAATTTTCTAGGTATTTCCCTTTTACCCTTTCATTTTTGTATTTGTCTTTTAGATAATGGTTACCTTAAGAGAGTGTGATGATGAGAGGAATGACGTAAAATCCTCAAATGCTGAAGAAAGGCAGGAGTTATGGGACCAATGCATGTGAGAGGTAAAGAGAGCTTTAGGTAAAGAGGAGTTTAATTGGATCACGATGGAAGTTTATGGTTGTACCTTCTCCTCTTTGAATGATTCTAACTATGATTCTTCCTCCTCAGGTTCTGTAGAATTTCTGATGGAAGCGTCCGCCCCTTTCGATCTTGAGGTCATGGGTTACAAGAATATCATCCTTGACGACTCAGAGATTGCCAAACTTCGGTCCCTGATAAATGTCTCCTCAATTGA
Source organism: Vicia faba (assembly GCA_948472305.1). NCBI lineage: Eukaryota > Viridiplantae > Streptophyta > Magnoliopsida > Fabales > Fabaceae > Vicia > Vicia faba. The sequence goes on along the minus strand of OX451739.1, from coordinate 285,564,580 downwards.
GGAAGAAGGTGACGTTATCCTATAGTCTTGTGTCTCAGGGGAACACATCTGTATAATATGCCAGAAGACTACTGATGAAGATTTCTTTTATTTTCATGACGTGGTCTTAAAGGACTTTAGAATTCGTATACCCTTTTCTGAATTTGAGGTCGACATATTGAAGGTCGTGAATGTCACGCCTTCGCAACTTCCTCCTAATAGTTGGGGCTTCATAAAGGCATTTGAAATAGTCTGCGAGGCAATGGACATCGTCCCCATAGTGGGTTTGTTCTTTTCCTTTTATGAGGTAAAAGGGGCCGAGAAGATTTCTTGGATCCAAATCAACAGTCTTCCCAATAGAAGTTTTCTCCAAGTATATTCCTCAAATTATAAGAGTTTCGAGGAACGATTTCTGAAGGTAAAATATGGGCCGAGATGTCCCCAGGTTTTGTACGCCTTGGGCGGGCACCCCCGCTTTCTTTTCTACTGGACCTGGGATCGTTCCCCTGTATTCGACTTTACATTCGAAAAGTTGAGTGAATTGGAAATCCAGGCTCTGATCGTACTCGAATTCTTCTGAATGATGAAGGTTAAAGATCTGTTGTCCCTAACCGAAGAACAAGTTCCTAATTTTCTTGGTAATAGTTTTCATTTTTTTTAGAAATCGCGCACATTTGTGGATAATACTCATACCATTTTTTCCTTTCATTGCAGATAAGATGACAGGCCTCTCAGTAGCTAAGCAGAAGAAATTGATGTGGGAGGCCAGAGCTTCCCGAAGAGGAGCCGGAGGGCCCTCTGCGATTAAGTCGAATCTTTCCGGGTTGGATACCCAAGCTTTGAAGAAGCATAAGAGAACAGGCTCTAAGGCTACCTTAAGTGTGGTTGAGTCTCAAGTCTTTGCCCTAACCATCCAGAAGGAGGTTCAACAGGGTACTCCAAAGAAGCTAAAGACCCTTATGAGCAACGAGGCTTGTCGGGCCGATTTGGAAATAACTTCTCTGATGAGAGAACCCAGAGATGGTCAGGCTTCTGGGGAGTTCAAGTTCTGGTCTAACAACTTTGATGGTTTCTGTTTTCTCTACGACCATCTTAACGCTACAGAGGATGTCAACAAATTCAAGACCATAGGTCGGTAGAAGATGACCCAAAACCTTAGCTCCTACCTCATGATGTATGAAGTTCTGATTCTTGGTCTCTTTGACTCGAGTGATGACTTTGAGAAGACAGAGTTGAAGCTCGGGGAGGAGATAACCCAGCTGGAGGAGGTTCAGAAGGCTCAGTCTGAGAAGTTGTTCACTGTAGCACTCACAAGAAATTTGCAGATGTGCTAACCACGACGATCAAAACTAAACACTTCATTAATTTTAGGGATGGAATTAGAGTTATTGATTTTTAAACCTGATTATGGATTAAGGGATGACGTTGAAATGTAATCCAAATTCAAGATAGTTTTAGTTTCATTTGTATTAGAGTTTAGTTTGCATTTGAATTTAATTTGGTTAGCATTTATATTTGAGTGTTAGTATATAAACCCATTGATAGTTGCATTTATAACATAATTCAATTTTTACATTTTAAGATATAATTTTTTTTTACGAATCTCTCTCTTTATCTCTCTATTCTTTCATCTTCATCTTCTTCATATTATGCTTCAACGGAGGTGTGAACTCCAACAAAAAGCACAGTCTAATACTCTGCTCAACTATAATTATGAAAACACATCTTACTTAGAATTGTTTGACCGTACTACTTATAGACTATTGTTTAATATGACCATCTGGTCAATGCTTCACCAATTCAAGTATTCACTATTTCTGGTCAACAACACTCCCAAAAAGTCAATATTGCTTGATTGTTGTACCCCAAAATTTGCCCTCTCAATTATCAAGGCATCTCTCATAATGATTCTCAAAGTTCAAGCTTGAACAAGTGCATTGGGATTTTCCAATACCAAAATTAAAAGGAAACTGTCAAAAAGGGAGAAAACAGATAAAAATATTATTTTGACAAAAATTGGAGAAATACAAGTGTTCTTCGTTTCAGCTCTTTCGATTGGCCTTTTGGCCTCTTTCGACACAAGCTTGGCTTGCATCCTTCGATTGGCCTTTTGACCTCTTTCGACACAAGCTTGGCTTGCATCCTTCGATTGGCCTTTTGACCTCTTTCTACACAAGCTTGGCTTGCATCCTTCGATTGGCCTTTTGGCCTCTTTCGACACAAGCTTGGCTTGCATCCTTCGATTGGCCTTTTGGCCTCTTTCGACACAAGCTTGGCTCGCATCCTTCGATTGGCCTTTTGACCTCTTTCGACACAAGCTTGGCTTGCATCCTTCGACTGGGCATGAGCCTCTGACACAGTTTGGTTTGGATTCACAAGGAAAAGAGCCTCTTGTAATCTATTTCATTTCCAAGGCAAAAGGCTCTCTTTTAACATCCTTCGATTTGCACCTTTTGCTCCCTATTTGTCTCTTTCGAATATGAACATTTTGTCTTTCGTTTGACCACATGTACCCCCTGGCGTGCAAGCTTTCGATTAGACATGAGCCACCTTAAGACACATTTGGCCCTTTCAAACGATGCACAAAGGTGATTCGTTCGAAGGACACTTGTTAGAAGAAAGTCAAACAATATGTTGGAAGAAGAATCTGGTCGAAAGAGGGTCAAAATGAAAGAATGAAATATTCAAATATGCTTGCTGCCAAGTTCAGGCATGGTACACTGGCCAAAACTGCTGCACAGCAGTCCTAAAACACTGCCCCATTCTTGCACCGAAATAGCATAAAACACTGTCCCTCGAAGGATGCAAAGAGCAGTTTACCCAAATTGTTCAAATTGTTTTGTTTTCCCTCCAAAAGCTTCAGCCAACTTTGCCTATAAATAAAAGGCTCCAACACATGTTTAAGAGAGGATTTTTGGACCAGAGGAACGAATCCCCCTAATTTTCTCAAACACCATAAATCTCTCAAAGTCCCTTCAACACTTGTGAGAAAAAACCCAGAATCCCAAACACTTACTTCCTTCGATTCTGAAGAACAAATACTCTTCAGTATCCTTCAAATCCAGTTTGGAAAGAAACATAAGACTTGTTTCTTTCCTTCCTTCGAATCCAGCAGTCTAAGCACGGCTGTTGGCCCCCTCTTTCAAATCCAGAACCTTGGGCCTCCACTCAAGGTCCCACACCCATTCAAAGCCTCCATCAAGGTAAGTCACTCTTACCCTTGAACCATTTGTTTCATGGCATAACATGTAAATAATACTTTTGTTCATTTCAAGCATGTATATACCATTGTTCCTTTCGTTTCCACCCTGTTAACATGTTTTTAAAAGTTAACCCTTTCGTTTTACTTGCTGTTTACCTGAACTAGCTTTAATTATTAAACTGTTTGAAAGATAAATACTAGCATGGCCTCAGGCCATGTTGTCATTTAATGCTTGAAATGAAAGAAACAGGAAATAGGAAATAGGGAACGAAGCTTCTGGCTTCTACCCTCTTTCTCCAGGTTAAACGAAAGAGACAACCAGGAGGAAAACCATGTTGACTTCTAGGCCCAAACGAAAAGCATGCCTTCACTGACTTCCAGCCCCTAATCGAAAGGCATTCCCTCACTGCTTTCAACCTCCAGTCGAAGAAGACAACAAGGCAGAACCAGAAGGCTTCGCCATACACTGACTTCCAAGCCAGTCGAAGGACAGAACCTCACTGGTGCTGGCCCCAATCGAAGGAGGCCAACAGAAGGCAAATCGAAGGTTGTTACTGCCTGGGTCGAAAGACACTCATTTTTCTTACTTTTATCTTATTTTTTCCTTCATATTTTTATGCATTTCGATATGGTTGTAATAGTGTAGGATTTATTTTTTGCACTTTTTATTACTTTTGTACAAATGCTAGTAACTAGGTGTGTATGGCAAGATAAAACCAACAAGTAGACAACCTAAAAATCAAAGACAAATGCATGCAATAAAACACACTTTGCACACATGCACCCTTAGGGTAATCTCACTTGTTACCTCGGAAAATAGTCATGTCCCTCGAGCATGGGCGTTTTAGCAAAGACCCTCGATAAAAGATCGTAGTCCCTCGATGACCCTCGATGTTGCCTTCGGTAAACGATCTAGTCCCTAAAACGACATTGCTAAAACGTCCCATATGTTGCCTTCTATGACTATATAAACGTCCCGCGCCCGTCCCGTTCAACATCCTAATGCAAGGTTATTCATCAAACACAATGGTGAAACAACACTGTTAAAAGGGTTAAAACACAAGAAAAATCTTTGAGTAAAATAGGGTAGATAGCTCTTAGTTACTTGATCAAACTTGCAAAACATCCTTGCCATTTTTCAAACACACATCACAACACAACTTCAAAACAACTTTGAAAAAACATTGAAACATCTTTTCAAAAAGACAAACACCTTTGTAAAACATTCAAACGAATTGTTACAAAGGTTTCCTAGACAAGGCATCTTTTTCAAAATATTTTCAAAACCACACACACAAAACACCATTTCAAGCAATTGAAAAACAAAGGCAAGTGATCTAAAACAAGTAACTAAGAGCCCATGGATAACCATGGATGAAAAGGGTGCTAGCACCTTCCCTTTTCATAATCTACCCCCCGAACCCACGAAAACATCTCAAAGGTCTTTCCTGTGCTTTTTGACCTTTCCTTAGGATAAATAAAAAGTCAGTGGCGACTCTTACTAAACCGAAACATTTGCGAACACAAAACGCAAAACCCAAGTTAGTTCTCCCACCGTATCACAGAACTGGCAACTCTGCTGGGGATAATTCTAAAAGTGGGGTTACCTTAGGGTTTTAGATCACCTATACATGCTTACTTTGATTGCTTTGATTGCTTTACTTTTTGGGTTCCTTGTTTGGGTTTGTTTAATCCTACACCCGGATTTGGGGGCACCTTTTTAGGTAGATAGCAATAAACTGTGAGGGAACTGTGCGGGGTATACCGACATGGTTGAAGCAGTAGCTATGTTAGTGTGACATATTTGTGGGTACCGGTAGCCCTTGAGTAGTCAAGGAGAATACGGGGCCGCTGAGTGATGTCATGAAGCACTAACGAACTCTTAGAACCTTACTTGACCATCTTGGCCTTTTTAGGGGTAGTGAGATGACCGACTTTGGTGCAGTCCGAAGTTGGTAGATACTCGATACTACACTCATTGAGGATTGTTTTCTTGGAATATTTTGGTCGCCAGTTAAGTGACTAAACCAAAATAATGAACATAGAAAATAATCCAGTGATATTGAGCTCCTTAGAACCCAGTTTCTATTTTAGGACAGGTTGAGCCAACTAACTTCAAAAGGGTACTTACCTACAAACCCCATGCAAGCCTAAACCTAAGGACTTGTTTGCTTTGTGTGAATATGATTACCTGTATATACACTTGCTTACTTTTGCATACATGTACATAACATCATAACATCATACCATAGCATTTTCAATAACCATTTCAAGGATCTCGAGGGTCTTTTGATGCATGGTCGTGTTGAACCAGACGTCTACCAAAGGACAAGAGGGTTTGCCTCTAAACAAACGCCGTCAAAGATCAAGTGCAACAACTTGAATCGGGGGCTATGACCCATTTGACACGGTGAGCTTGATTCTCGTGGAAAGACATCCACCGATACAAAGTTATCCAATCAAAGTTGTTGATTGAAGTTCAACTTCTAACATTTTCTTGTGTTTACCCCACGAGATCCTTGAAAACATTGCATACATATATCATACATATCATTGCATAACAAGTCTCCCAATACAGGTCTCTCATGTTCTCGCTGTTTATTTCAGCAATGGCTTTCCAACCAGACAACCGAGATCTCCGGGCTCAAAACGCCCAACTTCAAGAAATGTTCTTGAACCTATCCCAGGGGCAAGAAGAAATAAAAGCTCTCCTCACAAGGGGCTTGGTCCTAGGGAATCCAGGCGGCATCAGGAATGATCAGTCGGAAGGGCTACAAATCAAGTTGGCAAAAATGAAGATCCAGATGATGGGACAGCTGGTGGGCCAGATGGCTCTCATTCAAGACTTAGCTCAAAGACAAGAAGAGCTCAGGGTCCTCGTCAACAAGCTGCTTCAAAATAACCAAGTGGGGCAAGCAACTAGGGTTGAAGATCAAATCATCGTTCAACCTCCTTTGAGACAAGAAGACAAAGGAAAAGCTCCCCAACTTGCTTCAGGGTCACAAGCCAAGCAACAACCTCGCCAGCATCAACGGGGTAATCGGCGCAAGCGAAATTCATCTGGAAGATATTTCTCTGAGACTGATATACCATCATCTCTAATACTGAAACGCTTGTTGGAGGTCAATCTTATTACTTTAAAGGATCCTCCCCAGAATCCCAACACCTCTGCTCCTGGCTATCGTCCCGATGCATTTTGTGTATACCACTCCCATAGTCCTAGACATGACACCGACGACTGTTGGACCCTGAAGAACAAGATCCAAGACTTGATTGACGAAGGGGTGCTGGAGTTCATGCCGGATGGCGAGATGAAAATCTTTCCTTAAGGGTTCTCCACCTGAAATGACAAATTTCGAACCAAGAGACTTTTGTTTCATTTGAATTTTCAAGTTGTAATCTATTTTGTTATTCAAACAATTATCTGTTAATGTCAAACTCTGTTTCATTAATGCATTGCATATGTTTGTCTTGAATTCATACATTCATTTTCACTATAATTATGCTTTCTTTATGACATTCAACTCTTGCTAAAAGTTACAAGCCTTTAGAGGGAGGATGACGAAACAATGCCATAATCTCATACAATATGCTTTTGAACAAGACCTTGCTGACGATGTACAAGCATTTCTTTCAAATCCTAAACACTGGAGTTATAAGGAAGATAATCCCTAGTCAACCCCTTAGAGCCAAAGAAGTAGAAGTTTTCTATTTTAACACAAATTGAAACCTTTAATCAAAACCTGGGGCAGGGTAGTCTCTCAGTTAATTCAAATACGCTTTAAGTCGCAAACTCTCAGTTCGTAATACCATGAATGACATCAAAAACATTCCTTTGGAACCAAAAGACAGTGATGGTTCCTTATCTCATAGGCAGTCATTATCTCTTAAAAAATAAAAAAGTCCACTAAGCCAAAACCTATAAAGGAGGCTTAATAAATTTGGGGCATCCCGCTGACTGTAATCTCGAAAACAGGAACAGTCAGGCAAAAGTTAGGGATAACAAATCAAAAGAATGAGGTCATTACAAATCCTCAACAACATGAAAAATGTTGCAAAAAAATTGATGACTGCCTTCCAAAATCCAACTTGTGTGAACCATCACCAAAACGTCGTTCCAAATTCGAATAGAGTTTGACACACAATTAACTGAATTTAGGATTGAAGAACATCACGAAGAACGGGTGGGTACAAATACATTTGAGCCTTTATCCTTTGTTTCTTAAACCGTGAACCAAGCCACGTTACAACCCTTCAAAAGTCCTAATTGAAGCATGGGTTAGTTCGAAAGCATACAGTTACAAAAGGTATCCTGACTCCTATAAGGCTTTGCCCTAAATCTTGTGTTTAATTTGTCTTATAAAAAGTTTTCTGCTAAAAAAAACACATTTTTCAAAACTTCGAGACAAGCATAAACTTTGCATCACTTGAATATCACTGTTTGCATTTGGTTATTTGTTTGACAGCGGAGAAATTCACACAAGGAATATCCGATGAACGAAAGCTTTCCCAGTGAACAAAATCACTTCAAGAAGGATGACACTTCCATTGACAAATCTCCTATCAACAAGGGGGCATGACATGTCACTCTCCAGCACACCTGGGGCAGTCCGGTCAAGATTCCAGGAAATCTCTCAAAGAAGTGCAGAGTAACCAGGGGCAGGTCTCTATCTCCGTCACTTGGGACATTAATCGTCAATCCCAACAAAGGGTTGCGTACAATCAAACTTTTTGGCAATGCCACAAACATTCGCTACTAGGGGAAATGACAAGTCTCCCCAAAGTCCTTCTCATAGGATGATTCCCCAGCAAGAGTATAATCTCTGACCCCCTTTCCCCAACTGAATCAACCTCAAGAATCCTCGAGGACTTCCCCCAACGAAGATGTCACCTCTCTAGCAGACTGACGACATGGTTTATTTCCCCAACAACACCAGGATTCCCCAGCTTGAGTTTGCCTCTTCGAATACTACAAATCAAGGGACCACAACTCCTCTTCCCCAGTAGACTACTCTACAATCCCCAGCAAGTTACTGCGAAACCTGGACCCGACTAGACATCAGTTCAACTTCGACTCCTCAGTAGAGCAACAGACGACTAAGACTCCTAAACTCCTTTTCCAAGCAGAAATAAACATACTCCCCATAGAGTTTTCAAATTCCCCCAGCGGAGTTCTCCTCAAACAACAAAACAGGAATCCACTGGAAATATTCTAAGCAAAGTTTGAAGACACACATACTCTTCAACAGCAATTCGGGATTTAATAACTCCCTAACACTTGTCAAGGATTTATTTTCCCAGACAAAAATACATTCATTAACATTTCACATTTCATACATCCTATTTACATACATGATAAGTGCATACAACACAATCTCATTTACTTTTGAGAACATCATGACATTATGCATTTCATGCATCATGACATTGCATACAACTAACTCTTTACCTTTTCAGGAAAGATCGATCGACAGATAAAAGTCATTACCTGTTGAGGTAGTAATCGTCCAAGATTCCTTCGTTATCCTGCTGAGGTTGTAGTCATCCAAGATTCCTTCATCATCCTGCTGAGGTTGTAGTCATTTAAGATTCCTTCATAATCCTACTGAGGTTGTAGTCATTCAAGATTCCTTCATCATCCTGCTGAGGTTGTAGTCATCCAAGATTCCTTCATCATCCTGCTGAGGTTGTAGTCATCCAAGATTCCTTCATCATCCTGCTGAGGTTGTAGTCATCCAAGATTCCTTCATCATCCTGCTGAGGTTGTAGTCATCCAAGATTCCTTCATCATCCTGCTGAGGTTGTAGTCATCCAAGATTCCTTCATCATCCTGCTGAGGTTGTAGTCATCCAAGATTCCTTCATCATCTTGCTGAGGTTGTAGTCATTCAAGATTCCTTCATTATCCTGCTGAGGTTGTAGTCATCCAAGATTCCTTCATCATCCTGCTGAGGTTGTAGTCATCCAAGATTCCTTCATCATCCTGCTGAGGTTGTAGTCATCCAAGATTTCTTCATCATTCTGCTGAGGTTGTAGTCATTCAAGATTCCTTCATCATCCTGCTGGGGTTGTAGTCATTCAAGATTCCTTCATCATCCTGCTGAGGTTGTAGTCATCCAAGATTCCTTCATCATCATGCTGAGGTTGTAGTTGTTGTACCCCAAAATTTTCCCTCCCATATTCTTCAAAGTTTTGACAAGCATCATCTCAATTTGCTCAAAGTCTACTCAAGGGTTACACAGTCAACCATCCTCCTAAGTCAGTCAAATTAGGGTTTTGGTTCCTTCAAGGAAGTTGAGGTTTTCAAGGGCTCAATCAAGTCCCATATGCTCATATACATTGTCAAGCACCTACATGTCAAGTTTCAAGGCTCACAAGGTCAAGTTGCACAGGCAAAAACCCTAATTGCTTCACAGTCAACTGTAGGGGCAAAATGGTCATTTGGCAGTCAAAAGTCAAAAAATTTGGTCAACATCTTATTTTGAAGCCACAATCATCATTTGATCAAGTCTTGATCATGATTCCACAAGCATGGCTCAAAAATCATCAAGGTGTCAAAAGTTTCTATTTTTGGACAGCTGAAAAGTCAACTGTAACTTGACCAAGGCATAACTTTTTCATGATTCATCAGAAAAATACCATCCAATTCTCATTTTGAAGGGGATGACATTTCCTACAACTCATATTCACATTCCAAATCCAAGAAATGCTCTCACAAAAAGTTATCAATTTCAACATTATAGGTCATTTTCAAAAGTCAACAAAAAGGAACTTTAATTCAAAGACCATAACTTGAGATTGGTAAATCAAAATGACATGGGACCAAAGGCATTGGTTAGAGGACTTCAAGACCTTTCCAAAATGTCCAAGAACATGTTCATAGCTTCAAAATTGAGCAAGATATGCATTGGAGAAGTTGGGAAATTTTTGTGAAATGACCAAAGTCAACTATCCATGAAACTTCAACTTTTGACAAAAAGGGCCCACTTTTTCCACTTGATTCAACTTTGACATGCCTCCCACGTGTCCCTTGATTTATTTCAAGATTAAAAATTAATTTTTCCATTTTATTTAATTTTATTTGATTTAATTCATTTTAAATCTTTAAAATTCAAATAAAAATCAAGAAAATTAATTAAGGGATATCTTTTGGTTTGAATAACTTTGATACACCATAATTCACATACCAAATTCGTGTAAAGGTCTATTATGAGCATGGAATTCAAATTTGGAGCAAAAAAGGCAAGTTGTTCAATGGTGGTTATGGAGGAAATCAAAACTTCATTGCAAGGCTTCAAGGCTCCTTATGGTGATTGATTCTCATTCATATACACATATGCAAGCCTCTCCAATAGCATTCACGACCTAGAACACTCCCAAACGGCCAAAGCAATTTCAAAATTTCAAGAGAAAAGTCACAAACTAAAAATCATTTTCCAACACAATTCAAGCTTTCTTTTTGATCCAAACACACTCCTTACATTGCCAGGAACCTTTTGCAAGCACAGACAAGTCCTCACACTCAAGAAATCGCGCTACACAACTCATACGGTTTGCATTCTTTTCCAAAATCATAAACCTCCATTTATGCATTTTTAACACTTTTTGTTGATTGCATTATGCTCACAGGATCCATACAAAGCTTTCCATATGACTTAATTTGATTATGGTGCCTTAAAACGCAAAATGCCATTGTTGATTTCTAGGTTTTTCAGAGCTTGTAATTTGGGGTTTTTCACATAGTGTAAAATTAAGCCTCAAGACTTACATGGCCAAATCCAGCAGGATGAGACGAAGCTAAAGCACACCTCACGCCCAATTTATATTTCACGAGCGTCTAATCGCTATTTTTTACATGCTTGCATTTTGTGGGGGTTTAAAACCCCCGCTATGTGTTTTATGTTTACAGGAAAGGTTGAAGACGAAGGTCGTGGCAGCATGGGATTGGCCAGTTCAAATAAACGCGCGGATTTTTTGATTTCCAGAATAACGTTGTTTTTCACATTTAATTTTCTTTGTTTATTATGTGTACAAACTAACGCACTTGGTGTAGTGGTTGGCCAGGTGCCTTGCAAGCGTTGGGACCTGGGTTCGATTCCCAGGTCCCCCCATAATTCCAATATTATTTTTTCTAACGCTTTCCTGTGCAGCATTCCAAAAGAAGCATATCATACACCTCATCCAGGAGTCATCCAAGTCTCCATCATTGCAAATCCAAGGACCAAGAAGTGAGGAACACCATGCTCAGGAGTCAACAGCGCTCCACTCAATTCCCAGAGTCATCAGGCTTTGTGCAAAATGGGCCTCATAATTCCACATACACCCTCCATTCTGGCCCATACCCCCTTCCCTTGGTTTATTTTTTTCTTTTCCTTCTTTATATTTTCTAATTTAATTATTAACCTTTTTAATTATTTTCATTATTAACAATTAATCAATTAATGTTTTCATAAAAAAAAAAAAAAAAAAAAGAACTAACATTATTAATTTCATTTTATTTTTTTGTAAAATAAATATTAACAAATAAAATAGTTTAATTAGGCAATTTTAACTTCTTTTCTTAATAATTAAAATAGATTTAGAATTAGGTAAACTTAACTTTTAATTCTATTTCTTTTTATTTTATTTCATAAAAAACATAAAAAATACAAAAAAACATTTTTCTTTTAAAATTAATTAATTAGTTTAATTATTAGTTATTAATTTCATTTAATCACAAAAAAGACAAAAAAAATCAATTTATTTTCTTAAAAGGGTCAAAACCCTTAGAACGTTCCCGATTAATTTTTATTCGCGCGCATTTACTTTATTCTGATTATTATGTAATTGCTTTCAAGAATGTAATAGTAAATAGGTTTACCGCTTTATTTAATTTTCCGTACTTATTTACCAAAACGGGTCTTTGTATTTTTGGCGATGTATAGACCCGCGCCTTGTAATAGCGTAGAATTTATATTTCCGTAATTTACTTTCCGCACCCCTAACTGTTAAATGCATGAAAGAATGTATGAAAAAATAAAATTAATCCGTAGCTCGCAAATAACATGTACAAGATAACATTAACTGAAAAACAACACACAAAGCACATGCCACTCCTAGGGTACGCTTCACTCGTTGCCTCGAAACGTGGTCATCAAGTATAAGGTGTCTTAGAGGTCGCCCTCCTGTCTAAAGATCCAGTTGCCTCGAAACGGTTGCCTCGGATAAAAAGGATCTAGGACATTAGGGTTACCGCTAAGGCGTCCTACCATTGCTTTGGTGACCACACTGTCCCGATAATCAAATTGACCCGAACAACTCCAACGATGGTGCTACCTACCTCTCAATGGTGGGATAACACTATCTAAAGGACTCTTACACAGCCTAATTCCTTAGGGTAGGTAGACTTCTCTTAAGTACTTGCTCTTTTCAAACAAACAAAAACAACTTTTCACACCTCACACTTTCAAAAAGTTTTCAAACAAATTTTTCATACACTCTTGAGGACAGATACAAGAGTTAATTAGAAAATTTTCAAACGAAACTTTTTCAAAACCCACACACATTTGAAAAGCAAACAATTTTGAAAACATAAGAGCAAGTACCTAAGAGCCCGTGGATAACCACGGATAGAAAGGGTGCTAACACCTTCCCTTTCTATAAATCTACCTCCCGAACCGAGAAACATTCTCATAAGGAATTTTGCTGTGCTTTTGTCCTTTCCATGTTGGAGAACATAAAAGACGGTGGCGACTCTTGCTTCTGCGCCATTTCGCGAAACCAGCTAAAAAACAGTCAGTTCTATTTCCACCGGTCACAGAACTGGCGACTCTGCTTGGGACTCTATAAAGTGAGGTGTACCTTAGGAATTAGACCACTCTTGTGTTTTCAATTGCTTGCTTTGATTGCTTTAATGTTGTGGGCCTTCCTTGGGAGTTTCATAGATCCTAACTCGGATCTGGGGGATACCTTCTTAGAAAGTAGCAACAAACTGTGAGGGAACTGTGCGGGGTATACCGACACGGTTGAAGTAGTTTGCTACATTGATGTGGCACTTTGGTGAGTACCGGTAACCCTTGAGTCAAGTCAAGGAGAGTACGGGGCCGCCGCGTGGTGTCGTGAAGCATCAACTGACCTTAGGAACCTTAATTGAACCATCTTGGCCTCTTTTGGGGTAGTGAGATGACTGACTTTGGTGCAGTCCGAAGTTGGTTGATACTCGATACTACACTCATTGAGGGTTGTTTTCTTGGGATATTTTGATCGCCAGTTCAGTGGCTAAATCAAAACAATGAACATAGAAAACACCCAATGATATTGAGCTCCTTAGAACCCGGTTACTTTCAATAGGACAGGTTTGAGCCCACCAACTTCAAGAGGGTAATACCCTAAACCTCATGCTGGCCTAAACTCTAAGGGCTTGTCTTGTGTGACTTGTGTGCCTTCAAACTTGACTACTTGCATGCTTGTTATCTGATACTTGAGTTTCTTGCAGGTTTTGTTCACAGTCCTTAGTCTGGACTCATAACAGGGTTTACCTACATTACTCCACACATAGCATAACATCATGCCATCATACCATTGCATACATCCTACATAAGGACTAATCCATTTCAAGGATCTCAAGGGTTTGTGATGCAGGTCATGATGTCTAGCAAGGGGCAAAGGGGATTTATTTTCCTCTAGCCAAGGTTGTGTGGAGATCATAACATGACAATTTGAGTCGGGGGCTATGACCCACTCGATATGGTGAGCCTTGACTCTTAAAGAAGGACTCTCAACAAAATGAAGTTCCTTCAATCAAGCTACAAAATTCAAGTTCTAACAATTCTTCTTGTTTACCCCGCGAGATCCTTGAAAACATCGCATGCATACATACATATCATTGCATTACAGGTACCATTTGTACAGGTCATTTACCTTCTTTGCTGTTTATTTCAGCAGTCATCATGAATCCTAAATCATCCAATGGACAAGCTATCAAGGCCCTCCAGGCCCAGAACGCCCAGTTCCAGGAGCTGGTCATAAGCTTAGCCCAAGGACAACAGGAATTGAAGACTCTGCTTTTGAAGAAAAAGAAGAAGAGGACTGTTTTGTTCAACCCTAGACGCAGATCTGGGAATACACTGCAGAATGAAGCTGAGCGGACTACTCCATCTATTGGGGAAGGCAGTCACCAAGAGGGAAGGGTTCCTAGTCCTGTGGTCTCTGGCACCGAGACAGATTTCAACGATGAACAGTACCCTCCTACTGAGGACCGGTACAAACAGCTGAAGGACAGGTTAAATGCTATGGAGATTCAACGTGTGCCTGGGTTGGATTTCAGAGACTTGGGGTTATCTTCTGGGGTAGTGATCTCACACAAGTTCAAGGCGCCTGCCTTTGTGAAGTACGGCGGGGCTTCCTGTCCTAAGCTGCATCTCAGACGCAAGGAAGATCCAGCCCTACACGGCAGACAGGAATCTATGGGTCCATTTCTTCCAGGAAAGTCTTTCAGGGACTCAGCTCAATTGGTTCTATCAGTTGGATGGAACCAGTATTCGTAACTGGGAGGACTTGGCAACTGCTTTTTATAAGAAGTATCAGTATAATGCCGACCTCGCTCCTACGCGTACCCAACTCCAGGGTATGTCACTTGGGACGAGTGAAGGTTTTAAGGAGTATGCGCAAAGATGGAGAGATCTGGCTGGAAGGGTGCAGCCGCCTCTGACTGACCGTGAGCTCGTTGACATGTTCTTGGGGACCCTGTCTGGTCCCTTCTTCAACCATCTGATTGGGAATTCTTCTGCTGGGTTTACAGATTTGATCTTGATCGGGGAGAGGATAGAAGCTGGTATCAAGTCTGGAAAGATACAAACTGGTGACTCCTCGAACACTGAGAAGAGACCATCCAAGAAGGAATCTAGTGCTGTCAACGCGGTGGTTATTTCAAAACCGGTCGGTGCTCCTCAACATCGTCACCAACAAAGGGAAGAGAGACCTAAAAGGCAATTCACTCCCCTCGGCATGACCTTGTCCCAGATATTGCCACAGCTGCTGGAGACCAAGTTGGTAACTCTAAGGGACCCTCCTAAGAATCCCAACAGGACACCTTCAAGGTATAACCCCAACGTTCGTTGCGCCTATCATTCTGACAGCCCGGGGCATGCTACAAATGATTGTTGGACTTTGAGAAACAAGGTTCAGGATCTGATCGACGCAAGGGAAGTCCAGTTTGACTCTCCAGAGACTCCCAATATGATCACTACTCCCTTGCCAAAACATGGCTAGGATTAGAAATTTTTTTTGTTCATTCAAATGTTCAAGTTGTATTTTTCTTTGATTGTTCAAAACATTGTATTCATGTCAAACGTTGTTATTTCATTAATGCATTACACATGTCTGTTTTGAAGTAATTATTTCGTATTTACTATATGCAAACTGTTTTCATATTTTTGTGATGATCAACTCTCAATTAATAATTCTAAGCCTCTTGAGGGAGGATGACGAAAACGATACCATAATCTACAGTATGCTTTTGAACAGACCCCGCTGATGAGGTACATGCATTGTTTCAATTCCTAAACACTGGATTTATAAGGAAGATAATCCCTCGTCAACCCCTTTGAGCCAAAGAAGTTAGAGTTTTTCTTTTCGAAAATTAAAACCCTTAATTATAACCTGGGGCAGGGTAGTTCTCTCAGCTGATCCAAGTGCACAACGAATGGCACCAAAGGAGTCCTTACAAAGCAAAAGACAATGATGGTTCTGAATAATCATAAAGACATGTGTTGTACCCCAAAATTTGCCCTCCCATTTCTCAAAAATTTCTCATCACTAAGCCCTTGGAGCTCAAGGTCCAGTTAGGGTTTCATCTGCTCAAGACTTCTCCTTGCACTGCTGACCCAAATTAGGGTTTGTGTTTGCACAGAGATGTTTTGACCTAAATTGCCTAAGATGACTTTCATGCTTCATATTGGACTCCCAAGTTTACCCATACCAAGTTTCAAGTCTTGATTCCAAGTTTTGCCCAGTCAATTGGACAGTTGACCTAAAAATCAGCTGTATTGGGGAAAAAGTCAACTGTGGCCAATTGACAGTCAAATCTCATAAAAATTGACCCACATCAACATTATGAACTCACATGGACCATTTGATCAAGTTTGGATCACAATTCCATAAGAAATTTGATCAGATCACCAAAAGGGCAAAATGGTCATTTTTAGGGTTTTGACTGCACAAAGGCAATTTTTGACTGTTTGACCTAGCCAATGGCAAACCAAGCTCACATATGGACTCAAGGACCCCATGGAATTGTCTTGACATGCTCAACAAGTTCAAAAGATCCCAAATACACAAGATTGACAGTTGAATTTCCCAGTCAATTGATCAATTTTGACTGTATATTGAAAAGTCAAACTTTGACTTTTTGGTCAAAATCAAGAGTCAAGATTCATTTTTCATCAAAACATGCCAAATCATGAAACTTGTTCATCAAGAAATCAAGAATTGCAAATTAGGGTTTGAAATGAGAATTTTTCATAACTTAGAATTTTTCTAAATTATGAAAAACCCTAATTTTTCCCTAACTTTGCCCCACTTTCTCACCAAGATTCATTTGGATTCAAACAAAAGTCAAAACAGGAAAGTTGTATCCTATTTCATAATCTACAACTTTGATTCACAAAGTTTTCCCAAAAGAGGCTTGTATCTCAAGTTACAATTTTTGGAATAAGGGTACTAAACCATTCTTAACTTAGTGAAAATTTGACCTATTTTAGGCAAGGTTTTTACCTAACTTCAAGACCATTTTTCACATACTTCCACTTAGAATTTCAATTTGAATTTCAAAGATGGATTGTAGTACACATTCCAAGCTTTCCAAAATGTCCAAGAACTCATCAAACAACCTCATTAGTTGAGAGAATCGAATTTTGCAATATGGCAAAAACTCACTTTTGAATTGGCCAATTTCCATGTCCATAACTTGTGCAATTTTTCAAATCAGCATGCTTCCCTTGATTATAGGCCCTTAAACCATCCAACACTCATAAATTTAATGCAAACTCTTTGTGCCAAGACCATGTTCTATGTGTTCAAGCATTGCATGATGGATTAATCCCAAAATAGATAAAGCACTTTAACCATTTTTGCAAAAGTAAGCTTTATGTCAAAATGAAAATCCAAGAAGTACAGATCAAATCCCCTTGGCAAAATTTTAGGGACTAATCACACTGATCAATGCCAAGGTTTGCAGCATGTTATGGGGGCCTCTATCTGTCTAAACACCAACTTGACCTTTTCTTGCTTAAGTGTTAAGAAACCTAGCATTTTGTAACACAACTTTGATCTCAGCAATAGAACCCTTGAGCAAATATTTTGTACACATTCAAGACATCCTAACTGAGCTAGCACACGACTCCAACACCTCCATTGCCCTCTAGAACACAGAACCACCCTCAAACTGCCCAAACAGAGCTCCTACTGCAGTTTGAGTGCCAACCCTCATCCCATTCATGCATTCTTGCTAAAAGCTCATCAAACACATTCCCTAGCATCACTTGAAGCTAACCAAAGTCTCAAACACAATCTGTAACTCCTCTAATCAGTTCCACCATTTTCACTTTCTTGTTTTGCAGTTGAAGTTCCCTAGCTCGATTCAAAGTGTTTCAAAGCAAAGTAAAACTTGGAATAGCATCCCTGGACATCAAGGAAGTTGTACCAATCATCACCTTGCTCTGAAAGTACCTCCATCATCAGATACAACTTCAACTGAACAGGTATCTTCTTGAACTTCTAACTCTTAGTGTAGGCATCATTAGCTCTAAGTTTGTGAATAAAAAGTGTTCTACTCATGCCCCTGAATCTGTACATACTTTTACTTTTCATTTATTTTGCCTGAGCTATGAAAATTTAAGGTCTGAATATTGATAAAAACTTAGGTTAGGATTTGGGAATGATGAAATTCTCTCTCATCTCTGAGAGTTAGTATGAGTTCTTTACATATTTAGAATCGTGATTCAATGCTTAACATTTCTTATGTTGTAAGTTTGTGCAAAAGAGCAAGGAATCCAGATGTTTGAATTGTTGTTCAGGCGCGCGTTTTTGAACATCTTTCTGGCTGGAGGTTGAAGAAAGGCTTGGTGGGCTGGGCCTTCTATGCAATTTCTTTCCACACCACATTTTCACTTTGACACCCCCTGAGCCCATTTTGTTTGTTTTAATGATTTTTTGACTTTTCTTTTTTTATTATGACTTGTTTATTTTTGCTAATAATATTAAAAACATAAAAATTATTTTTTACATCATTTTTACATTTTTTAGGCATTTATTTGTTTAAGGTAGTTATTTGTACATAAATAATTATATAAACTTACTTTTTACTTAAAATACTAGAAAATAACGTAAGCACATTTTATTTTCATTTTTATTTTGTTTTATCTTCTTAAAATATTTTGTATAAAATATACTTTTTTTATAAATATTAAATATTATTATTTTTATATATATAATACATATTTAGAAATTAATACACATATATATATATATATATATATATATATATATATATATATATATATATATATATATATATATATATATATATATATATATATATATATATATATATATATATATATATATATATTTATTAGAATATTTAGTAAAATAATCCAAAATATATACATTTTATATTTTTTATTAACATTTAATAGTAAAAATATCATTTTGACAAATATATTTCATTTATATTTTTATTTCATATATAATTGATAAATATTAGTATATATATTAAATAATTAATTCTTTTATCTAAGAAAATTAGGGTTTTGCCCTAAACATAAAAAAAAATCTCCAAAAATAATACTTTTTTTATTTTGTTTATTTGACATAAAAAATACCTTTTTTCATACATATAAAAAACCCTTTTTTGCATCTTACATATTTATTTTATTTCTATTTAATTTGTGCAAATTAATTATCTTGTAAATAAATTCCAAATTGATGTAATAGTCTAGGTTTAAATTCCTTGTCTAAATATCCCCCCATTTGAACATTTGTACCCCCCTTCCCATATTGTGTTGTAATAGCTTAGGAAATTTAATTTTCGCACTTTAATGTTTTCTAATTATACCATGCTAGAATTAGGGTTTGTATGCAAATAAAAAGAACAAAATAGTTTGACCTAATCTCAAGATAATCAAGCATGAAAATCGACAACACATATCACACTTGCACCCCTAGGGTATTCCACTTGTTGCCTTCAATAAATGGGCCATATTGCATGTTAGGTCTCTTTGGGCAAAACAAAAACAAACAATTCAAATGATCATAGTCCCTCGATGACGCTTTCGAAAAGTTGCCTAAAATGATCAAGTCCCTTTCAAAGAAAAAATTGCTCAAAGATACTTAGCACTATTGCAATCATGGTCTAAACGATGACCCGTGCCCGTCCCTTTCACATCCTAACACAAGATTGTCCACCAAATACAATGGTGGAACAAAATTGTTAAAAAGGTTAAAACATAGCATAAATCTTTGAGAACTTTAGGGTAGATAGCTCTTAAGTACTTGTCAACTTGCAAAAGAAAACACTTGCCTATTTTCAAACCACACTTCACAAACACTTTCAAAACAAACTTTCAAAAAACTTTGAAATATCTTTTCAAAAAGACAAACACCTTTTGTAAAACATTCGAGTAAAGAATTGTTACAAGGGTAGCCTAGACAAGGCATCTTTTTCAAAACATTTTCAAAACCACACACAAAGCACCATTTCAAACAATTGAAAACCAAGGCAAGTTGATCTAAGCAAGTGCCTAAGAGCCCATGGATAACCATGGATAGAAAGGGTGCTAATACCTTCCCTTTCTATAATCTACTCCCCGAACCCAAGAAAAAATCTCAAAGGTTTTTGCTGTGCTTTTTAAACCTTTCCTTAGGATAAAATAAAAAGTCGGTGGCGACTCTTGCTCAACCGAAACATTTGCGAAAACAAACACAAAACACTAGTCAGTTCTCCCACCGTATCACAGAACTGGCGACTCTGTTGGGGATAATATTTTAAAAGTGGAGTAACCTTAGGGCTTAGATCACCCTCTTGCATGACTAATTGTTTGAATTTATTGCTTTATATCTTGGCTCTATTGTTTGGGTTTGCAATCCTACACCCGGATTTTGGGAAACATTCATAGATAGCAATACGTTGTGGAAACTGTGCGGGGTATACCGACACGATCGAAGCAATAGCTATATTAGTGCGACATATTTGTGAGTATCAGTAACCCTTGAGTTCAATCAAGGAGAGTACGGGGCCGCTGAGTGGTGTCACTAAGCACTAATGACCTAGAACCTTACTTGACCATCTTGGCCTTTATTTAGGGGTAGTGAGATGACCGGCTTTGGTGCAGTCCGAAGTTGGTAGATACTCGATACTACACTCATTGAGGGTTGTTTTCTTGGAATATTTTGGTCGCTAGTTAGGTGGCTAAACCAAAACAATGAACAATGAAAACAATCCGATGATATTGAGCTCCTTAGAACCCGGTTACTATTTATAGGACAGGTTTTTAAGCCAACTACACTCAAGAGGGTACTTACCTATGAAACCCCATGCAAGCCTGAAACTAGGGTTTGGTGTGAATTGCTTGTACATTTGTTTTGTGCATACATCATAAACATCATAAAACCTCATATGCATTCACTAACCATTTCAAGGGTTTAGATCTTCATCTTTGTTCTTGTTTTGTAGGTCATGGAAGTGCCTCGCAGAAAAACAATCCAAGTCAACCTTGTGAGAATCTCTCCTCAACTCAAGGAGCTCACTTCAAGAATTCCGGAAAACTCATCCTTCAGTGAAAGACATGGTAGACTTCTCAGCTTAGTCAACACCAACATTGAAGAAGACATGATGAAAGTGCTATTCTAGTTCTTTGACCCTCTTCACCACTGTTTCACTTTCCCTGATTACCAGTTGGTGCCTACTTTGGAGGAGTTTTCTCAACTCCTAAGAATCCCTATCCTTAATCACCTACCCTTCAACGGTACGGAAAAGGAACCAAAGCCGGAAGATGTTGCTCGAGCATTACATCTACAACCATCCGACATCAAGGGGCATTGGGAAACCAGAAGCGGCGTCAAAGGATTCTTAGAAAAATTCTTGTTTGAGAAGGCACAAGAATGTTGGAATTCATTGGACCTTCAAGCCTTTGAAGAAATTGTGGCACTCCTGATCTATGGGTTGGTCTTGTTCCCAAATTCTGACCAATTGATAGATGTCAACGCCGTCAAAATCTTCTTGTCCAGAAATCCAATACCAACATTGCTTGGGGACATCCTTCACTCATTTTACACACGAACAATGAGACAGAGGGGTGTTCTCATGTGCTGTACTCCTCTCCTTGCAAGGTGGTTTATTTTGCACCTTCCACAATCTGTCTTGAAGAATGACCAAGGCTCAAGGTGGTCCCAACGGTTGATGACTCTTACTCACTCTGATGTACACTGGTGTTCTCGATCCAGAGAAAATGTCATCATCGTCGATCATTGCGGAGAATTTCCTAATGTTCCTTTACTTGGAATCAGAGGAGGTATCACCTACAACCCTTGCCTAGCTTTGAGGCAATTTGGATATGCACGGAGGGATGGCCCTCATGACATGTTGATTCCTGACCTAGTTTTTGACTTCGACAACGATGCGCAAGGACTTCGCCAAAGGTTCATCAGAGCGTGGGGAAGACCCAACAAGGTTGATAGCAAGACTCTAGGAAACAAGAACTCCATCCCTCTTGAGCCTTATCTCAAGTGGGTACGAGCCCGAGCCCAAAGTCTAATGATGCCTTATCCTCATGTACTCCCTGTGATTAAAGAGCCCGTCAAGGAAGGAGAGGTTCCCTACACCATCCTACATCCATACATGCCTACATCGTGGGAGGAAATGCAGAAAAGTTGGATTCAGCTCAAGGAGGAACGGGATACTTTTGAAGCTAGCTTCTACGCCAGTGAGAAGAAGGTTCTAGAGCTTACCCGCCGACTCCATGAGCAAGAGGCCCTCAACACCTACATCGCACCAAAAAGGATGCGCAATGTCTTTTTACCTTGAGAAGTTGTTTTTGTAATATTTGGCCCATGGGCATTTATGTACTAACAAATTTCTTCTTATTAATATGACGTGCGTTCCTTTTTGTCTACAACAATTTTGAATGTTCTAAATCCTTGAATGCATTGCATACATAATCATATCATTCATCATGTGCATAAGCAGGTCTCACTCCAGGTTTCCTTATCTGTCTGCTGTTTATTTCAGTAGGATGGATCTCGAGCAAACAGTCAAAGACCTACAAGCTCAGAATGCACAGTTCCAGCAACTCCTGACGACCTTGGCAAAAGGTCAGGAGGATCTCAAGACCTTACTGGGGAATAAAGACCCAGTGAAAAAGAAGAAAAAGAGAATCGGGGTGGCTACTTTAGGGAGAAGATTTGACGGAGAGGCCAGGAGAGTGCTTGAATTTCCTCCTACTTCTGATGAAGGAACCAGCAAAGGAGGTGGGGCTGCGGTACCTTCCGAGTCCGATGTGGAAGAAGAGGAGGTAGAAGAGGATGAAGATTATTCTGACCAACAATACCCTCCAGCTGATGATAAATACAAGGGTTTAGAGGACAGGTTGGCCGCCATGGAGCTACAGAGAGTACCGGGTTTGGATTTTGAAGACTTGGGTTTGGTTACCGGGATTGTGATTCCCCCAAAGTTCAAAGTGCCAGTTTTTGTGAGGTATGATGGGCTGTCCTGTCCAAAAATGCATCTCAGGTCCTACGTGAGAAAGATTCAACCCTATACGGCAGATAAAAACCTTTGGATTCATTTCTTTCAAGACAGCCTTTCTGGGGCTCAACTGGAGTGGTTTTATTAGCTAGAGGGAACCAGCGTCCGAAATTGGGAAGACTTGGTGTGATCGGTGGATCTGGAACTGACTGTTTAACGCTGGTTCGCGAAATGTCGCGGAAGCAAGAGTCGCCACCGTCTTTTATTTTCTCCAAATGGAAAGGACAAAAGCACAGAAAAATTCCTTAAAGAGATTGCTCTCGGTTCGGGAGGTAGGTTATAGAAAGGGAAGGTGTTAGCACCCTTTCTATCCATGGTTATCCATGGGCTCTTAGATACTTGCTCACTTGTGTTTTCAAAAGTGGTTTGTTTGCTTTTCAACTGTGGGTTTAAAAAGTTTCTTTGAAAATTCCAGTTCGACTCTTGTATCGGTCCTCAAGAGTGTTTGAAAAATTGCTTTCGAAAGCTTTTTGAAAAGGTGTCGGTGTGAAAAGTATTTTTGATTTGTTTTGAAATTTAGAGCAAGTATCCACGAGTCGTCTACCTACCCTAAGGAATTCGTCTGTGTAGATGTCCTTTAAAGTAGTGCCATCCCACCATTGAGAGGTAGGTAGCACCACCGTTGGAGGTGTTCGGGTTAATTCGAGGTTCGGGACATGGTGATCACCAGAGCAATGGGAAGACACATTAGAAGCTACCCTCATGCCAGGTTCCCGGATCATGAGGACTTACTAAGACATCCTCTACTCGACGATCACCTTTCGAGGCAAGGCAACAGTGAGGCGTACCCTAGGGGTGGTGTGTGCGATTCGTGTGTCGTTTTCATTTTGCATTTATCTTGTCTTGTTATTGGTGTTCTACGCTTGTTTTTATTTAGACATTCATTCTTGCATGCTTTGTTTAACAGTTAGGATATTTGCGGGAAAAGTAAATCCTAAGCTATTACAAATGGCGCGGGTCCACATCGCCAAAATTAACCAGGACCCGATTTGACAGAAATTAAATAAAGTAAAAATGCGAGAAGTAATTACAAGGCTTCGGGAGATGTACATAATTATTTAAATGACATAAAATAAATATGCGAATAAACAAGAGATTAAGAACGAAACGAGGGCGTTGGACCCTTTTGCAAAATATTAAAATTACATGAATTAATTAATTAAGAAAAGAATTTGTTTTTTTGTTGTTTTTTAGTATTTTAAGATTTAATAGAAAAAGGAATTAATCAAAGTGCGACGCAAACCCTAATTCTAGTTATTTTAATTTATTAAGAAAACGTTAAAATTTAACCTAAATTAAACCCTAATTTTTGTATACAAATTTAATTATGAAAATAAATAAAGTAAATAAATATTATTATGAAATAGAAAAATTAAAAGGAATAAAAACAATTATTAAATCTAGTTCTATATTTTTTAGATTTTTATTATGAAAAGAATTAAAATTGCAACCTAATTTAAAACTAAATAATTTACATGCATTTATTTACAAGAAAATATTAAAATAAAAATATTTATTGTTTTTTATCTTTTCTGATTTTTTATACATTTTTTATATTTTGTGAGAATAATTAATTAAATCAAAACAATAAAGAAAATAAAATTGTAATTGAAAATAAAATATAAGAAAAATGTTGAGAATTGCAAACCAGGGGGGGTGGAGGTCCCCAAAGTGGAGGTCTAATTTTGAATAATCTGGCCCAATTATCTGGGTCCGTTTGACTTTTTTGAGGTAGCATGCTAGCGCTTTGACCAAGCTTATGATGCACTTCCAATCTCAGCCTTTGATTTGAATCTGTTAGATGCGTGGATGGATAGATGATGAAGGAACATGATGGTCCTCAACATGATGCCTGCATGTGATGATGAATTGGAAAAGAATATGGAAATAACGTAGACCTGGGGCTCGAACCCAGGTCATGGACATTGCAAACGCGTTTTCCTACCACTGAGCCACTACATATGCATTTAATATATAATAGTTAATGAATATTATAAAAGAAAAGAGAGTCAGTGGCCCCCAACGCGCGCTAAATTTAAACGGACCAACCAACAAGTGCCACGACCTCGTCTTCCTCACTGGTTTTATTTTCCTGAAAGAACAAATATGTTAGGCAACGGTTTTCATGCGTTCTGTTAGATAGCTTTCCAGAAAATAGCGATTAGCCCTCAAACGCTCATAAATTGAGCGCGAGGGTTGGTTCTTGTTCGTCCAGACATGAGGATTCTAATGGTGGTGGCCTTGAGGGCTAATTTTTCCTCTTTTAAGAATCCCTAATTTGAAGCTTTATAAACCCTAGAAAACAGTCATGGCGAAATCGTATATACAGCATAAAAACGCAATTAAATGCATTGGTTAGTTTCAGGACAAGATAATAATCATGAATCAATGAATAAAAGTTACAAAAGATGCTTAAATCATGATGCACGATTATGAATTTTTCTCTGTACAGTTCATGTTCGTTTTACCAATTCTTGGCGTTGTGATGGGTCTTCTTGATTGGGAATCGTTCAGGGGACCTTGAGGAAGCTATTGAAACAAGTTTCGTGCCTTGAATCCACCTGCAAATCAGTTTTCAGTATTGACCTTTTTTTGAGAATTTTTCAAGTTTGTGAAGAGCTTTCTTGCGCAGCTTAGTGTCTATTCTCATTAGGGTTATGTTCAGGCATATGTAGTGAGTGCATTAGGTCAAAAAAGATCAATCAAATCCATTGCATTCATTGATTTGGAAATTTGATTTTCTAAGGATCTTTTCATATCTTTCCCATGTGTTCTTTGTTCTCAATCATGATCAATCAGTCCAATTCTTTCCTTATTTAGCTAGGCACGAAATATTGAGTCTAAAACATGTGCAAAAAGATTTGTTAGGTTAAATTAAGTATTTTTCATATATTTAAATGATTTAAATGAATTAATATAAATAAAAATTCAAATAAATAAATAAAAAATGAGAAAATACTTCCCTTTGGGCCAAGTGGTCGTGCACATGTTATGGATGATGAATTATGGAAGAAAAATGGGCCCATTAGCAATTTTAGGTCATTTGAAGTAATGTTGACTTTTCAAAATATCCAAAAATTTCCCAACTTCTACAAGGCATAACTTGCTCAATTTTTAAGCTTTTCTCATGTTCTTGGACATTTTGTAAAGGTCTTTGAGTCCTATAACCAATGTCTTTGGTCCCATGTCATTTTGATTTACCAATCTCAAGTTATGGCCTTTGACTTAAAGTCCCTTTTTGTTGACTTTTGAAAATGACCTATAATGTTGAAATTGATAACTTTTTGTGAGAGCATTTCTTGGACTTGAAGTATGAAGATGAGTTGTAGGAAATGTCTTTCTCTTCAAAATGAGCTTTGGATGGAATTTTTCTGATAATCCATGTGAAAGTTATGCCCTGGTCAATTTCAGTTGACTTTTTCAGCTGTCCAAATAAGGAAACTTTTGCATCTTGATGATTTCTGAGCCAAATTTTGAGAATCATGATCAAGCATTGATCAAATGATGTTTGTGGCTTCAAAATGATATGTTGACCAAAAATTTGAACTTTTGACTGCCAAATGACCATTTTGCCCCTACAGTTGACTGTAGTGCAATCTGGGGTTTTGACTGTGCAATTTTGAGCTGAATGTCTTGAAACTTGATATGAGGATGCTTGACCATGTTTGTAGGCATATAGGACTTGATTGGACCTTTGAAAACTTCATTTTCTTGATCAGAACACAAACCCTAGTTTTGACTGTATGGGAGGCCTTTGCACTGTGTAGCCCTTGGGGAATTTTGAAGCTTGACTTGGCAAATCTTTGAAGAATATGGGAGGGCAAATTTTGGGGTACAACAGTTGCCCCTGTTCAATCTTCTTAGACCTGAGGATGCAGATTGGCTGACGTGCCTTTCGTAATCCGAGGGTGGAAGATGATTGAACACTAGAGTCCCCAGAAATTTGCGCTCACGTAGTAGCAGTATGATGATGGGAATGGGCTTATAGATTCCATTTGGAGATTGATGAATAGGATGATGGGCTTATAGATGCCATCTGGATGTTGACCGCGTAAGAGATTCCTTAGCGAGAACCTGCATACCTGCAAAAGAAACATGAGTACCTGACACGTTGCAGGAGTTGATTTCAGATGCTTGATATAGATATGTCCTGACTGGTTACAGGAGCTGGATCTGGAGCTTCAAAAGATGATGAATGAACCAGGGATGGTTGCTACCTTAGCATGAATGGTAGGAGAACCTTGGGTGATTTTAACTTCAACAACGCTCGTTGAGAAAAATCCTAGCGGGAGTTACCATCTTTGCAGTATCGGGAAGAGAGCCATAGGCAATTATAATCTGAAAGGGAATCACCTCACTCACCGTCGGAGAGGGAACTATAGGAAATTATAATCTGAAAGGACTTATCGCCTCACTCACCATCGGAGAGGGAACTATCTGAAAAGGAATTGTCGCCTCACTCACCGTCGGAGAGGGAATCATAGGAGATTATCACCTCACTCACCGTCGGAGAGGGAACCATCTGAAAAGGAATTATCGCCTCACTCACCGTCGGAGAGGGAATCATAGGAGATTATCACCTCACTCACCGTCGGAGAGGGAACCATCTGAAAAGGAATTACCACCTCACTCACCGTCGGAGAGGGAACCATAGGAGACTATCACCTCACACTCACCGTCGGAGAGGGAAACATCTGAAAAGGACTTACCACCTCACTCATCGTTGGAGAGGGAACCGTAGGAGACTATCACCTCACACTCACCGTCGGAGAGGGAAACATCTGAAAAGGACTTACCACCTCACTCATCGTTGGAGAGGGAACCGTAGGAGACTATCACCTCACACTCACCGTCGGAGAGGGAAACATCTGAAAAGGACTTACCACCTCACTCACCGTTGGAGAGGGAACCGTTAGGAGACTATCACCTCACTCACCGTCAGAGAGGGAAACATCTGAAAAGGAATTACCACCTCACGCACTATCGGAGAGGGGACCATAGGAGACTATCACCTCACTCACCGTCGGAGAGGGAAACATCTGAAAAGGAATTACCACCTCACGCACTGTCGGAGAGGGGACCATAGGAGACCATCACCTCACTCACCGTCGGAGAGGGAAACATCTGAGATAACTTCTACTGAGTCTTTATCAGAAAAATCTGTTTGGAGTCGATTTAGCTGGACTAGAGAAGGCCTTGGACTGGATAAGAAATCTTTTAAGTTGATTAATTGAACCGGTCTAGGTCTTGCAATATGATTGAGAATTTCAACTGCATCTTTCCTGAAAGGTAAAGGTCAGTCATATGCAATGCATGATATGGATCAAGCACTGATGTTCTCAACATAAATGAGATTTGTATGATATGATGCGTCTATGCATGCTATAATGATGTATGTGATGTTTTATGAATGTATGTTTTCGTCTAGGAAAATAAATCCTTGACGGATGCCGGGAAGTCACTCCTGGGCTGCTGTGGGAGAATAGATTTTGCTTCCGCTGGGGATGATAACTGCAAGAATACCGGTAGGAGAAGATGGCTCCGTTGCGGGATAAACTTGGCAAATGGAAGATTCTGCGGGGAGAAAAGATACTTTAGCGACCATGCTGGGGAGCAATACTCTGTGGGGAGAAATATCTTTGCTGAGTGTTGATAATAATTTGCTGGGGATACCCTTGTTGCGTTGGAAGTGTTGACAGACTTCGCTGGGGATAAGAAGGCTTCGTCGACGACGCTCTTTCCATGGCTTTTGGCTGAGGATAACCCAGTTATATCCTGTTAAGGAAATAACTCTTTAAATCAAGCCGGACGACGCGTTCGTGCTCTGTGAGGGGATAAGCTTCCAGAATCTACTGGGGATAAGCTTATTGCTTGGGGGATATGAATTCCAAATTTCCTGGGGAATTGGATTGGACTCTTCTGGGGAAGTTTTGATATGCCCGGGGAAGTGACTCCTTTGAATGCTGGTATGCTGCCGGGGAACAATCTTTAGACCAAGACTGCCGGGGATGCTGGTTATGGATATACATGCTGCTGGGGGATGTTGATATCTGCTGGAGGATACCCAATCTCCTTTTGATAATTTTGCTTGGAGAATAATGCACTGTTCTGCTGAACCACTCTCTGGGGAATTAAGATGTACTTGGTCATGTTCTTTAGCTGATCCTACCTTGGTATCTTGGAGGATAGAA
The DNA here is from genome assembly GCA_948472305.1 of Vicia faba. Classification (NCBI taxonomy): domain Eukaryota; kingdom Viridiplantae; phylum Streptophyta; class Magnoliopsida; order Fabales; family Fabaceae; genus Vicia; species Vicia faba. The sequence goes on along the minus strand of OX451739.1, from coordinate 285,535,429 downwards.
CAATTGGATTGTTTAGACAACTCTTTTATTGCCCCTGTTTCTAGTGTCACCTGCAATTAATTCCTTTGTTTCGTATGCAAATATTTATGAGTTAGCAAATTATTGTCAATGCATATATCACAAATTGAACCTTGGACGTTCTTCGCAAAACAAAACAGAAAAAGAAAAATACTGGGCACGTTTAACTGAAAATATATTTGTATTGATTTTGAATGGCCTGTGAATAGGCATTTTGTGTACAAGAGGCTGACGTCCTAGTAAGAGGAACGCCGCCGAACAAGAGAGTTTATACAAATTTGTACAAAAGAAAATAAAACAGCTGTGTGAAGTGAATGATCCCACTGGGTTTCAACCCTGCTATTGCCTTTATAACTCCGAGCGTCTCATCACTTGATGACCTTGGTCGAAGGTGAAGCTAACTGATCGATGCCGTCTGAATTTGATGTAGATACCGGATTCTGGATGCAAAGTGATCAATGCGACATAGTATTACGCTTTATCCCTAATTTTTGCCTGGACTGCCCTTTCGGGTTTTCAGTCCACCGGGATACCCATTTTTGCCCAAGCCGCCTTTTCAGGTTTTCGACTTGCCGGGTGTACAGATTTTTTTTTATTTTCATCCCTTCATTTTGCCCGAACCCTTTTGGTTCGCCGGGAAACCCTAATTTTTGCCTAGGCATGTCAGCCTAGCGGGTCCTTTATTATGCGTAGTATCTTTTTACTATGTCTGCATTGGCGGGGTGTGGAAGATCGTCACCATCCATGTTGGTTAATATCATTTCTCCTCCTGAGAACACATGCTTAACCATGAATGGCCCTTCGTAAGTAGGGGTCCATTTGCCCCTTGGGTCACTCTGAGGAAGGATGATTCTCTTGATTACCAGATCCCCAACTTGATATTCCTGTGGTCTGACCTTTTTGTTAAATGCCCTGATCATTCGTTTCTGATACGTCTGACCATGACAGATAGCAGCAAGTCTCTTTTCATCAATGAGGTTGAGCTGATCAAGTCGTGTCTGGATCCAATCATCTTCGTTCAGATTTGCATCCTTCATTATCCGGAGAGAGGGAATTTGTACTTCGATCGGTAAGACTGCCTCCATGCCATAAACCAGAGAGAAAGGAGTTGCCCCGGTTGACGTCCTAGCTGAGGTACGGTACCCGTGTAGAGCGAACGGTAACATCTCGTGCCAATCTTTATAAGTCACTGTCATCTTCTGCACGATTTTCTTGATGTTCTTATTTGCTGCTTCTACAGCCCCATTCATCTTCGGTCTGTAAGGAGAAGAATTGTGGTGCTGTATCTTGAACTGTTCGCAAAGCTCAGCGATCATCTTATTATTCAGATTGGTACCGTTGTCTGTAATTATTCGTTCAGGGACGCCGTACCGACAGATCAGGTTGTGCCGAATGAACCGTGCCACAACAGTCTTGGTTACCGTAGCATAGGATGCTGCCTCAACCCACTTCGTGAAATAATCAATTGCTACCAGGATGAAGCGATGCCCATTAGATGCCGTAGGTTTGATCTCGCCGATCATGTCTATGCCCCACATTGCAAACGGCCAAGGCGCAGTCAGAACATTCAGGGGAACCGGAGGAACATGCACCTTGTCTGCATAAATCTGGCACTTGTGGCATGTCCTAGAATGTTGGTAACAGTCAGCTTCCATTGTGGACCAGTAATATCCTGCCCGTAGGATCTTCTTAGCCATAGTGTGTCCACTGGAGTGTGTACCAAAGGTCCCTTCGTGTAGCTCTTCCATGATTCTTTCTGCTTCAGTCTTATCCACACAACGCAGTAAGGTTGAATCATGGTTTCGCTTATATAGGATGCCGTTGCTAAGGAAGAACTTTGCTGCGAACCTCCTCAGGAATTTCTTATCGTTGATAGAGGCACCTTCAGGGTATTCCTGAGTTTCCAGATATCTCTTCACCTCATGGTACCAAGGCTTCTCAGTTACCAATTCAGTCTCGAGATCACAACAGTATGCCGGTTCGTCTAGTTTCCAGATGATGATCCGGGGAGCCTCATTATCCCATTTGACCTTGAACATAGAAGACATTGTAGCTAACGCGTCCGCTAACTGATTCTCTTCTCTTGGAAAGTGCTCAAAGGTTATCTCTATGAAGTGGGGGATCAGGGTCAACACACATTCTCTGTAAGGAATCAGGTTTGGATGTTTCGTATCCCACTCTCCTTTGATCTGATTGATCACGAGAGCGGAATCTCCGAAGACACTCAGAAACTTGATCCTTAAGTCGATCGTAGCTTGAAGACCCATGATGCACGCCTCATACTCCGCCATGTTGTTGGTACAGTTGAAACACAGCCGGGCAGTGAGTGGGGTATGAGTACCTTGAGGTGATATGATTATGGCGCCAATACCATTTCCCAAAGCATTGGAGGCTCCGTCAAAGTGCATAGACCATCGGGATCCTGGTTCAGGTCCTTCATTCGGTCCAGGTACTTCACAATCCGTTACTATCATGATGCTTTCATCCGGAAACTCAAAGTTCATTGATTGGTAGTCATCTACGGCCTGATGTGCCAAGTGGTCTGCCAATACACTTCCCTTGATGGCTTTCTGAGTTGTGTACTGAATGTCGTATTCCGTCAAGATCATTTGCCATCTTGCAATTCTCCCAGATAGAGCAGGTTTTTCGAATATGTACTTTATAGGATCCATTTTGGAGATCAACAAGGTAGTGTGAGTCAGCATATACTGTCTCAGCCGGCGAGCAGCCCATACCAAAGCGCAGCAAGTTTTCTCAAGCAGTGAGTATCGGGTCTCACAGTCGGTAAACTTTTTGCTAAGGTAATAAATGGCATGCTCTTTTCGGCCAGACTCGTCATGCTGCCCCAGCACACACCCCATTGAGTTGTCAAGCACTGTTAGGTATAGTATCAGAGGTCTCCCTTCAACCGGTGGCATAAGGATATGTGGTTCTTGGAGATACTCTTTGATTCTGTCGAAAGCAGCCTGACATTCATCATTCCAACGTACTACCTGATCTTTCTTCAGCAGCTTGAAGATTGGCTCACAGGTAGCAGTCAGATGTGAGATGAAGCGAGCAATGTAATTCAGGCGTCCTAAAAAGCCTCTGACTTCCTTCTCTGTCTTAGGAACTGGCATCTCTTGAATAGCTTTGACCTTAGCAGGGTCCACTTGAATTCCCTTGTCACTGACCACGAGGCCTAGCAACTTCCCAGATCTTACCCCGAAGGTGCACTTGTTCGGGTTCAATCTCAGCTTGTACAGTTTCAACCGGTCAAACAACTTCTGCAGATGATCTAGGTGCTCTTCCTCAGTCTGGGACCTAGCGATCATGTCGTCCACATACACTTCTATCTCATGATGGATCATATCATGAAATAAAGCAACCATGGCACGTTGGTAGGTTGCCCCAGCGTTCTTTAATCCAAATGGCATGACCTTGTAACAGAAGGTGCCCCACTGAGTAACAAATGTAGTCTTTTCCATGTCTTCAGGTGCCATCTTGATCTGATTGTAACCTGAGAAGCCATCCATGAAAGAGAACACTTTGTGCTGAGCTGTATTATCAACAAGGACATCAACGTGAGGTAGGGGGAAATCATCTTTGGGGCTGGCCCTGTTCAGATCCCTGTAGTCGACACACATTCTGACCTTACCGTCCTTCTTAGGTACCGGCACCACATTAGCAACCCACTGAGGGTAAGAAGTCACTGCAAGGAACCCAGCATCAAACTGTTTCATGAACTCGGCTTTAATCTTCTCAGACATCTCTGGACGCATCCGACGGACCTTTTGCTTAACTGGAAGGCAGTCTTTCTTAGTTGGCAAATGATGGACCACAATATCGGTATCCAACCCGGGCATGTCTTCGTAGGACCAGGCAAAGATCTCCACATAGTCATGTAACATCTTGGTTAACCGTTGCTTCACGCTGAGCTCTAGGTTGGCACCAATCTTTACCTCTTTCCTGTCTGTCTCTGTACCCAAGTTTATTGTTTCCACTGGCTCTTCATGGGGTTGAATTGCCCTCTCTTCCTAAAGCAGCAGTCTTGCAAGCTCGCCAGGCACTTCGCAATCATCTTCACCTTCGTCTTCGACTAAGTTGATCGGATTTTCGAAGTCATAATTGGCAGTAGCAGAGTTGTTATCAGTGAGATCCAGAGTGGATTGAAACCTGTATGAGTGAGTGTGTGTGTAAATACAGCTGTTTTGAAAGATATGTAAAGGAAAGAAAGACAGAAAAAGAGCAAAATATTTGCAATGCGAGAAAACGTCCAAGATTTTCATTCATGATATATGAAATGACAATTTGTATGCCCTCACAAATGATACCACGGTGCCTCGGGTAAGACACCGAGCCAAAGAGTTTATCATTGTTTATTACAAAATACCAAAAACATAGGAATTCATTACTTAGTAACAAGAGAAACAGATAAGTTGTCCTTCGCACTCCAATTGTTAAGTCCATTGTCGGTCGCCGGGTAGATCCAGCTATCAAACTCAGCTTCATCCACTTCATCCTCGTCCTCAATAGAGTTCACCCCATGAGCAGGCAGGGGAGCTGTCACTACATTAGGCTTCTCAGATGCCTCAAACTGTACCTCCTTGGCCTCAATAAGGTCCTGCAGCTTGTTCCTTAATGCCCAACAGTCATCAGTAGAGTGCCCCGGGCCATCTGAATGGTAAGCACAACGAGCGTTCGGGTTGTACTTAGGAGATGCAGTATTGGGGAACTTCGGAGCTTCCCTGACAGTCACCAAATTGGTAGATAGCAACTGTGGCAGGATCTGCGATAGGGTCATGCTTAACCGGGTAAACTCCCTCCGGGGTCTTTCAGCCCTTTGAGGATTATTTGGCCGGGGAGCGGCAGCAGGCTTAGCAATCATTACCGCACTGACAGATTGGCGGCGCTCCGGTCTCTCTGATTTCCGGGAACCATATACGGCACTAGACTCCTTCTTGAATGGTTTCTTTTCCGAACTAGACGATGCACCCTTTGCAATCTTTCCAGACTTCAACTTAGCTTCAATTCTCTCTCCAGTCAGAATCAAATCAGTGAACCCAGCAGAAGAATTCCCAATGAGATGGTTGAAAAATGGCCCAGATAGGGTCCCCAAGAACATGTCTACCAACTCCCGATCAGTCAATGGTGGCTGCACCCTGCCAGCCAGGTCTCTCCACTTCTGAGCGTACTCCTTAAAACCTTCGCTTGCACCTAACGACATACCCTGGAGTTGGGTACGTGTGGGGGCAAGGTCGGCATTATATTGATACTGCTTATAGAAAGCAGTAGCCAACTCCTCCCAGTTACGAACCTTGGTCCCATCTAGCTGATAGAACCATTCGAGATGAGTCCCTGAAAGACTCTCCTGGAAGAAGTGGATCCATAAATTCTTATCCGCAGAGTACGGCTGAATTTTCCGAACATAGGACCTTAGATGTAGCTTGGGACAAGACGCCCCGTCATACTTAGAGAAGGATGGTGCTTTAAACTTGTGAGGGATGATCACACCAGTCGACAAACCCAGATCTCCGAAATCCAGCCCCGGTACCTGTTGAACCTCCATAGCCTTCAACCTATCCTCCAGTTGCTTGTATTTGTCGTCTGCAGGAGGGTACTGCTCTTCATCAAAACCAGTCTCGTTGTCAGAGACTACCGGACTAGGAACCCTTGCTTCTGCCTGAGAAGGACTCTTGCCAACAGAAGAACCAGCCTCTTCATGCTGCAGAGTATTGCCAAACCTTCGGCCCGAGTTGAATAGAACAGTTCTTCTCTTCTTCTTCTTCTCCTTCTTCAGGAGCATAGCCTTCAGTTCTTCTTGGCCTTGAGCCAGACCCTTGATTAATTCCTGGAATTGTGCATTCTGCACCTGAAGAGCCTTGATTGATGTCTCAGTTGATGCAGAGTCTGGATTCATGATGCTGAAATAAACAGCGAAGAACTGTAAGCAACCTGAAAAGGGGAAAACCTGCTATGCACATGATGTATGAAATGCGTATGATTTATGTTTTCAAAGACAATCGGGAATCAACTTTGTAAACAAAAAGGAACACACTTCATTAGATTCAACTTTGAAAACTGGAATTATTCAACAGGTTGCCCTTAGGCGTTACATGAAAGGAAATACTGAAAAGGAAATAAAACTGTAAAAGCACATCTGGAGCTCTTTATTGATCCCATGGTCTCCTCTTCTCAGTACGGATGTAGGCATTCAGAGCTCTCTCATTCTCCAACTGCTTTGTCAGCTTCTGGATCTTTGATTCCTGCTCGTTGAACTTTTCCCGGTAAGAATCCCGCTCTTCTCGCAGTTGCGACCAAGATCTCTTCAATGTCTCATAATCAGTAGGTATCTGAGGAGGGAGGACAGCTGGAGTAACACCATCTTTGTCAGGACACTCAAGAATGACGGGTCTGACAGCTTCGTACGGCATGCCTAACTTCTGAGCACGGATGCGAACCCATTTGTAGTAGGCTTCCATAGGTAAAGAAGTCTTTGGCCCTAACTCTTGTGGGTCAGCTTTATGAACTTTGTCCCAAGCCTTGATGAACCTACGACGCAGCTCGTCACTATCCACCTGAAACTCGAAACTAATGTGAGGCACCAACATCTCATGGGGGCCTGCTCTTCTTGCTCTTCCAAACTGACGGAGCGCTAGACATGGATTGTAAGAGATCCCTCCTTGGGTACCAATCAGAGGAACATTAGGGTATTCCCCGCATCGATCAATAATAGCTATCTCATCCAAACCTCTGCAAGTCCAAATGATGTCTTTATCGGTGAGAGACATTAACCTATGAGCCCAACCTCTTCCTTCTTGATTCTTCAGTACGAACTTAGGAAGGTGCGAAATAAATCACCTCACTAACAAAGGGATACAACACCATAGGGTTCCTCGTCTTCGGGTAGTACGGGCATGAAGTTGTTGCAAGATGTCACCCAAGAGAGTGGGTACCGGATTCTGAGACATAAAGATCCTTATGGCAGTGACATTGATGAAGTTGTCAGGATTAGGAAACAGGACTAAACCATAGATTAGGAGAGCCAAGATGTCTTCATATGCCCTAAAGTCCAGGTCATTCCAGAAACTGTTAGCTTTGCCAATTAGAAATTTGGCCAGGAAACCCTTAACTCCGCTCCTAGTTACCCAGTTGTCTGTTACCTCTTGATGGGTCAAAGGAAGAGCTGCAGCAACATCCTCAAGCCTGAGGGTCTTTTCCCAACCAGTAAAGGGAGTCTGATCCAAGATAGGGATACCAAGCAAATCAGAGAACTCTTCCAGGGTAGGGACCAGCTGGAAGTCTTGAAAGGTGAAGCACTGGTACAGAGGGTCATAGAACTGGGTCAGAACACTCATCAACTGTTGATCCCGCTTTGCAGTGACTAAACTGAGAAGGGAACCATGCCTCTGAATGAAGGAAGTGGTATTTGGAATCCTGCTAACCAACTCATCAAGCAACTCAGGTGAACGAACAAAGTTGAACCGGATAGTATTCCTTCGCACAGGCATCATAATGTCCTACAAAACAGAGCAAAGGTGAAACCCTCTTGTCTTTGAAATGGTCAGTCCTTATGCAGGATGCATGCAATGCTCATGATGCTATGATGTTATGATAAAGCACACCACAAATAGATACAAAGGCAAACATGGTAAGGCACACAAGTCACACAAGGCAAACCCTTAAAGTTTTAGGCCAGCATGAGGTCTAGGTACTACCCTCTTTCAGTTTGTTGGTTCATACCTGTCCTAATCAAAAGTAACCGGGTTCTTAGAGGATCCCAATATCATTGGCTACCCTCAATCGGTCATAACTCCAGCATCGCAATCTTTTCTTGCGGCCAGAACCATCACGAGAGTTTAGCCTCAATGGGCGTAGCATACTGCTACAATTCTAAAGGCTAAGTTGTGTCAATTAAGGTTCTAAGGTTGTTGGTGCTTAATGACTCCTTAGAAGACCCATATTCTCCTCGTTGCGACACAAGGGATATCGGTACAGACCAAGGTGTCACACCAATGTAGCCACTGTTTCACCCGTGTCGGTCTACGCCGGACAGGTCCCTTACAGCTTATGCTACCTAAACAGGGTATCCCCAGATCCGGGTTAGGATCTATGTAACTCCCATGCAACCCACAAATTTAAAACAGACAAGTCAATACAATTGAAAACACAGTTATGAACTAACCCTAAGGTACACCTCACTTTAAGTATGTCCCCAGCAGAGTCGCCAGTTCTGTGATCGGTGGATCTGGAACTGACTGTTTAACGCTGGTTCGCGAAATGTCGCGGAAGCAAGAGTCGCCACCGTCTTTTATTTTCTCCAAATGGAAAGGACAAAAGCACAGAAAAATTCCTTAAAGAGATTGCTCTCGGTTCGGGAGGTAGGTTATAGAAAGGGAAGGTGTTATCACCCTTTCTATCCATGGTTATCCATGGGCTCTTAGATACTTGCTCACTTGTGTTTTCAAAAGTGGTTTGTTTGCTTTTCAACTGTGGGTTTAAAAAGTTTCTTTGAAAATTCCAGTTCGACTCTTGTATCGGTCCTCAAGAGTGTTTGAAAAATTGCTTTCGAAAGCTTTTTGAAAAGGTGTCGGTGTGAAAAGTATTTTTGATTTGTTTTGAAATTTAGAGCAAGTATCCACGAGTCGTCTACCTACCCTAAGGAATTCGTCTGTGTAGATGTCCTTTAAAGTAGTGCCATCCCACCATTGAGAGGTAGGTAGCACCACCGTTGGAGGTGTTCGGGTCAATTCGAGGTTCGGGACATGGTGATCACCAGAGCAATGGGAAGACACCTTAGAAGCTACCCTCATGCCAGGTTCCCGGATCATGAGGACTTACTAAGACATCCTCTACTCGACGATCACCTTTTGAGGCAAGGCAACAGTGAGGCGTACCCTAGGGGTGGTGTGTGCGATTCATGTGTCGTTTTCATTTTGCATTTATCTTGTCATGTTATTGGTGTTCTACGCTTGTTTTTATTTAGACATTCATTCTTGCATGCTTTGTTTAACAGTTAGGATATTTGCGGGAAAAGTAAATCCTAAGCTATTACAAATGGCGCGAGTCCACATCGCCAAAATTAACCAGGACCCGATTTGACAGAAATTAAATAAAGTAAAAATGCGAGAAGTAATTACAAGGCTTCGGGAGATGTACATAATTATTTAAATGACATAAAATAAATATGCGAATAAACAAGAGATTAAGAACGAAACGAGGGCGTTGGACCCTTTTGCAAAATATTAAAATTACATGAATTAATTAATTAAGAAAAGAATTTGTTTTTTTGTTGTTTTTTAGTATTTTAAGATTTAATAGAAAAAGGAATTAATCAAAGTGCGACGCAAACCCTAATTCTAGTTATTTTAATTTATTAAGAAAACGTTAAAATTTAACCTAAATTAAACCCTAATTTTTGTATACAAATTTAATTATGAAAATAAATAAAGTAAATAAATATTATTATGAAATAGAAAAATTAAAAGGAATAAAAACAATTATTAAATCTAGTTCTATATTTTTTAGATTTTTATTATGAAAAGAATTAAAATTGCAACCTAATTTAAAACTAAATAATTTACATGCATTTATTTACAAGAAAATATTAAAATAAAAATATTTATTGTTTTTTATCTTTTCTGATTTTTTATACATTTTTTATATTTTGTGAGAATAATTAATTAAATCAAAACAATAAAGAAAATAAAATTGTAATTGAAAATAAAATATAAGAAAAATGTTGAGAATTGCAAACCAGGGGGGGTGGAGGTCCCCAAAGTGGAGGTCTAATTTTGAATAATCTGGCCCAATTATCTGGGTCCGTTTGACTTTTTTGAGGTAGCATGCTAGCGCTTTGACCAAGCTTATGATGCACTTCCAATCTCAGCCTTTGATTTGAATCTGTTAGATGCGTGGATGGATAGATGATGAAGGAACATGATGGTCCTCAACATGATGCCTGCATGTGATGATGAATTGGAAAAGAATATGGAAATAACGTAGACCTGGGGCTCGAACCCAGGTCATGGACATTGCAAACGCGTTTTCCTACCACTGAGCCACTACATATGCATTTAATATATAATAGTTAATGAATATTATAAAAGAAAAGAGAGTCAGTGGCCCCCAACGCGCGCTAAATTTAAACGGACCAACCAACAAGTGCCACGACCTCGTCTTCCTCACTGGTTTTATTTTCCTGAAAGAACAAATATGTTAGGCAACGGTTTTCATGCGTTCTGTTAGATAGCTTTCCAGAAAATAGCGATTAGCCCTCAAACGCTCATAAATTGAGCGCGAGGGTTGGTTCTTGTTCGTCCAGACATGAGGATTCTAATGGTGGTGGCCTTGAGGGCTAATTTTTCCTCTTTTAAGAATCCCTAATTTGAAGCTTTATAAACCCTAGAAAACAGTCATGGCGAAATCGTATATACAGCATAAAAACGCAATTAAATGCATTGGTTAGTTTCAGGACAAGATAATAATCATGAATCAATGAATAAAAGTTACAAAAGATGCTTAAATCATGATGCACGATTATGAATTTTTCTCTGTACAGTTCATGTTCGTTTTACCAATTCTTGGCGTTGTGATGGGTCTTCTTGATTGGGAATCGTTCAGGGGACCTTGAGGAAGCTATTGAAACAAGTTTCGTGCCTTGAATCCACCTGCAAATCAGTTTTCAGTATTGACCTTTTTTTGAGAATTTTTCAAGTTTGTGAAGAGCTTTCTTGCGCAGCTTAGTGTCTATTCTCATTAGGGTTATGTTCAGGCATATGTAGTGAGTGCATTAGGTCAAAAAAGATCAATCAAATCCATTGCATTCATTGATTTGGAAATTTGATTTTCTAAGGATCTTTTCATATCTTTCCCATGTGTTCTTTGTTCTCAATCATGATCAATCAGTCCAATTCTTTCCTTATTTAGCTAGGCACGAAATATTGAGTCTAAAACATGTGCAAAAAGATTTGTTAGGTTAAATTAAGTATTTTTCATATATTTAAATGATTTAAATGAATTAATATAAATAAAAATTCAAATAAATAAATAAAAAATGAGAAAATACTTCCCTTTGGGCCAAGTGGTCGTGCACATGTTATGGATGATGAATTATGGAAGAAAAATGGGCCCATTAGCAATTTTAGGTCATTTGAAGTAATGTTGACTTTTCAAAATATCCAAAAATTTCCCAACTTCTACAAGGCATAACTTGCTCAATTTTTAAGATTTTCTCATGTTCTTGGACATTTTGTAAAGGTCTTTGAGTCCTATAACCAATGTCTTTGGTCCCATGTCATTTTGATTTACCAATCTCAAGTTATGGCCTTTGACTTAAAGTCCCTTTTTGTTGACTTTTGAAAATGACCTATAATGTTGAAATTGATAACTTTTTGTGAGAGCATTTCTTGGACTTGAAGTATGAATATGAGTTGTAGGAAATGTCTTTCTCTTCAAAATGAGCTTTGGATGGAATTTTTATGATAATCCATGTGAAAGTTATGCCCTGGTCAATTTCAGTTGACTTTTTCAGCTGTCCAAATAAGGAAACTTTTGCATCTTGATGATTTCTGAGCCAAATTTTGAGAATCATGATCAAGCATTGATCAAATGATGTTTGTGGCTTCAAAATGATATGTTGACCAAAAATTTGAACTTTTGACTGCCAAATGACCATTTTGCCCCTACAGTTGACTGTAGTGCAATCTGGGGTTTTGACTGTGCAATTTTGAGCTGAATGTCTTGAAACTTGATATGAGGATGCTTGACCATGTTTGTAGGCATATAGGACTTGATTGGACCTTTGAAAACTTCATTTTCTTGATCATAACACAAACCCTAGTTTTGACTGTATGGGAGGCCTTTGCACTGTGTAGCCCTTGGGGAATTTTGAAGCTTGACTTGGCAAATCTTTGAAGAATATGGGAGGGCAAATTTTGGGGTACAACACTTGGCCACCGCCTTCTACAAACAATACTAGTATAATTCTGACCTTGCTCCTACTCGTACCCAACTTCAGGGTATGTCACTAGGAACAGGCGAGGGATTCAAAGAATATGCACAAAAATGGAGGGATTTGGCTGGCAGGGTGCAGCCTCCTTTAACCGACCGTGAACTTGTTGATATGTTTCTAGGGACCCTATCTGGTCCATTTTTCAATCATCTAATTGGTAACTCTTCCGCGGGGTTTACCGATTTGATCTTAACAGGCGAAAGAATAGAAGCTGACATCAAGTCAGGAAAGATTCAGAAGGGTGTTGCTGCAAGTGTTGAGAAGAAGCCTTTTAAGAAGGAAACAACTGTGGTATATTCTCAGAGAAGAGCAGGGAAGACTGAGCGCCGACCGACCGTGGGGGCCGTAATGATTCAAAACTCTTCAAGTGAGCAGCCTCGCTATAACCAGTCCAGACCAAATCAACAACGAGTGGAACGGCCACAACGACAGTTCACCCGTATTAATATGACTCCAGCGCAAGTGCTTCCCCATCTGTTGAAGTTGAATCTCGCCACTATCAAAGAGGCACCAAAGAATGTGAATACGTCCTCTCCACATTATCATCCTAATGCTAAATGCGCCTACCATTCTGACAGTGTTGGGCACGACACCAATGATTGTTGGGCACTCAAGCATAAGATCCAAGACCTGATAGAGGCGAAGGAGGTAGAGTTTGACGCTCCGGAGAAGCCTAATGTGATATCTGCTCCCATGCCGAAGCACGGCCGGAATGTCAATGCCATTGAAGAAGATTTGTATGTTGCTGATGTCAATGATCTGATAACTCCATTGTTAACCATCAAGTTGAATCTGTTAAGGGCCGGGATCTTCCCGGGATGTAAAGAAGACTGCTATTGTTGTTACTCTCTGCCGTTTGATTGTCCGTTACTGAAGAAAGGCATCCAAGGCCTAATGGATAGTCGACAAATTTTGTTTGAAAAAGTTTCTGCTGTTCCAACCCATACTGAAGATGTCTCAATCATAACCATTCACGCCAATCTTTCCAAGGCTGTCAAAAAGCCTGTTAAGATTACACCAGCTACGAAATCTGTTCCTTTGAAGATAACAATGCCAGGGCCTGTCCCCTATCTTTATGAGAAGTCAATACCATGGAACTATGGCGGTGACGTCTACTACCATGGTATCAAACAAATCGAAATAACTGAAGAAAGTTCGGATGATGAAGAAGCCAGCATTGGAAACATTGCAGGCACGAGCAAAATCACCCGGAGCGGGAGAATATTTTCTCCAGAGATTGCCCCTCCAAGAGCAATCTTTGGACCCTCATCAGCTAACAAGGTCATCCCTGCACCAATAAAACTCTCTGCTAGAACCCCTTTGATTGAAGATATTGTTGTTCCTAGTACTGTCCCTCCTACCACTGTTGACAAAGGTAAGGGAATCCAAGATGAGCTCTTCAGGACGAGAGCTCAACCCTTGGTCATCCCGGAGACCTCCAAGAAGGAAATGGATGAGATCTTGAGGATAATCAAAAGGAGTGATTACGATGTGGTAGAACAACTGGGGCAAACCCCCTCAAAGATCTCCATGCTGGCACTACTACTTTGCTCGGAAGCGCACGCTAAAGCTCTGATAAAATTCCTGAAGGCAGCCCATGTGCCCCAGGAAACCTCTGCAGATCAATTTCAAAATTGCGTGGCTAGCCTTACTGCGGACAATGGATTAGGGTTCTCTGATGCCGACCTAACTCCTAAAGGTAGAAACCACAATGATGCTTTGCACATTTCAGTCGAGTGACGAGGAACCACCCTCGCACATGTCTTGGTCGACACTGGTTCGTCGCTGAATGTACTGCCTAAGAAGGCCTTGGACCGACTAGATTGTGAAGGGTTGGAGTTGAAACCGAGTGATATTGTGGTCAGAGCTTTCGATGGTTCGAAGAGAATGGTCCATGGGGAGGTTGAAATTCCCATCAAGATAGGCACTGAGGTGTTTAAATCTACTTTCTATGTGATGGATATCCGTCCGTTGTACTCTTGCTTGTTGGGTAGGCCTTGGATACACCATGCTAGGGCAGTCACCTCCTCCTTGCATCAGATGTTGAAGTATCCTGTCAAGGGAAAGATCATAACTGTCCATGACGAAGAGGAGTACATGATCAGCCACTTGAACTCCTTCCGATATGTGGAAGTAGAAGGGGAGTTCATTGAGACGCCTTTTCAGCATTTCGAAGAAGTCCTTCCTGAAATAACAGTAGCAAAGTTGGCAGCTGAGACACCGAGACAGATGGCCAGGATGGCATCTCTGGAGGACGCAAAGGCCGCAATAAAGGAAGGGAAGAATTCTGCATGGGGGCAGTTTCCTGATATTCCACATAAGACAGACAAATTTGGATTAGGGTTCACTACCGCGGGCCAGAAAGCTATGCGCCGGTCGAAGATTGAAAGGGCGCCAGTCAAAATTTCTCCCTACGGAATCAACGCTTTGGAGGATGAAGATAAAGAGAGCAACATCGAAGAGTGGATTTACCCAACTGTCAAAGGAGGATTGTGCAACTGGGAGGCAAAAGACTTTGTCCCCATCACTTTTATTCATCAGTAATTTATCTGTCAAACATTTCCTATTTGGTCTGTAATATTTATTTTCAAACAATCTGTACACTATCTTTTTCACCTCATGCCTTGCCCGGGGCATGTAGGTCCATTTGTAAGGGTTTTGATTATTTTTCATATCCATATGCCATGTTTAATGATTCATTGGACGTTTTTCATCTGATAAACTGCTTGTGTTCATTTTCTTTCCTTTTGCATTTTTTGTTTAAGGATGGCTATCCCTTACACACACCCACACTCACAAATGCAGGTACCCATCCACTCCGGATTCCATGGGTGACTATTCTGCTATATCCGTCAGTAAATCTGAAGATCTGGTCAATCAAGCCGAGTATGAAGATGACGAAGGTTGTGAAGTACCAGGGGAACTAGCCAGACTTCTACAGCAAGAGGAAAGGGCCATCTTACCTCATGAAGAGTTGTTGGAGACTGTCAACTTGGGAACCGAGGAAGACCGGAAGGAGGTGCAAGTGGGTGCCAATCTGGAATCAAGTGTCAAGGAACGCCTGATACAGTTGTTGAACGAGTATGTTGAAATCTTCGCTTGGTCTTATGAAGACATGTCGGGTTTAGATACAGACATCGTGGTTCACCGTCTCCCTACAAGAGAGGATTGTCCACCGATCAAGCAAAAAGTCCGCCGAATGAGGCCTGACATGTCTGAAAAGATCAAAGCAGAAGTGATGAAGCAATTCGACGCTGGCTTTCTGGCTGTTACGTCCTATCCTCAATGGGTCGCTAACATCGTGCCAGTACCTAAGAAAGATGGCAAAGTCAGGATTGTGTGGACTACCGGGATTTGAATAGGGCCAGCCCCAAAGATGATTTTCCACTTCCACACATTGACATTTTGATCGACAATACAGCTCAGCACAAAGTGTTTTCCTTCATGGATGGATTCTCGGGTTACAATCAAATCAAAATGGCCCCCGAGGATATGGAGAAAACAACTTTTGTCACGCAATGGGGCACTTTCTGTTACAAGGTGATGCCGTTCGGGCTGAAGAACGCAGGGGCAACTTATCAACGCGCCATGGTAGCTTTGTTTCATGATATGATACATCATGAGATTGAAGTTTACGTAGACGATATGATAGCTCGGTCACAAACAGAGGAGGAGCACCTTGAACATCTAGAAAAGTTGTTTGCCAGGTTGAAAGAATACAAACTCAGGCTGAATCCAAGTAAGTGCACTTTCGGAGTTAGGTCTGGTAAACTTCTAGCATTCATTGTAAGCAACAAAGGCATTGAAGTCGATCCAGCAAAAGTGAAAGCAATACAAGAGATGCCTGCTCCCCGTACTGAAAAGGAGGTTAGAGGGTTCTTGGGGCGCTTGAACTATATTGCCAGATTCATTTCTCATCTGACTTCTACCTGTGAGCCAATTTTTAAACTCTTAAAGAAAGATCAGGTAGTCGAATGGAACGACGATTGCCAAGCTGCTTTTGATAAAATCAAGGAGTATTTGCTAGAACCTCCTATTCTGATGCCACCCGTCGAAGGAAGACCATTGATCATGTATCTGACCGTCTTGGATAACTCAATGGGGTGTGTTTTGGGCCAGCATGACGAGTCTGGTCGAAAAGAGCATGCTATTTATTACCTTAGCAAAAAGTTTACCGACTGTGAGACTCGCTACTCACTGCTCGAGAAAACTTGCTGCGCTTTGGTATGGGCTGCTCGCCGACTAAGACAGTATATGTTGACTCATACTACCTTGTTGATTTCCAAAATGGACCCTATCAAGTATATCTTCGAAAAGCCCGCTTTATCTGGAAGAATAGCTAGATGGCAAATGATCCTAACTGAGTATGACATCCAGTACACCACCCAAAAAGCTATAAAAGGGAGTGTACTAGCTGACCATCTGGCTCATCAAGCTATCGAAGATTACCAACCCATGAGATTTGACTTCCCAGACGAGGACATCATGAATTTGAACAACATTGAAGGTAACGGACCGTATGACGGACCCGAAAAGGGATCCCGATGGACCCTGTACTTTGATGGTGCTTCAAATGCACTTGGAAACGGTATCGGCGCAGTACTCATTTCTCCGGAAGGTTGTCACACACCTTTCACGGCCCGACTTTGCTTCAGCTGCACAAACAACATGGCTGAATATGAAGCTTGCATCTTTGGTCTCAAGGCTGCTGTAGACTT
Organism: Vicia faba; assembly: GCA_948472305.1. Taxonomy (NCBI): domain Eukaryota; kingdom Viridiplantae; phylum Streptophyta; class Magnoliopsida; order Fabales; family Fabaceae; genus Vicia; species Vicia faba. The sequence goes on along the minus strand of OX451739.1, from coordinate 285,518,701 downwards.
GGGGATCAAATCCTTGATCGTATTTGGGGACTCGACTTTGGTTATCAGTTAAATCAAAGGAGAGTGGGATACCAAGCATCCTAATCTTATCCCATACAAAGAACATGTCTTGACATTGTTGCCTCATTTCGAGCAAATTACCTTCGAGCATTTCCCGCGAGAAGAGAATCAGCTAGCAGATGCTCTGGCTACAATGTCCTCCATGTTTAAACTCAACTGGGATAACGAGGCTCCCCAAATCACCATCGAGCGAATGGATGAACCGGTACATTGTCACGAGATTAATACCGAAGAAGTAGTGGAACAACCCTGGTTCCATGAAATCAAAAGGTATCTCGAGACTAGAGACTATCCCGAAGGAGCTTCCGTAAATGACAAGAAGTTCTTAAGGAAATTTGCTGCCAAATTCTTCCTGAGCAACGACATCCTTTACAAACGAAGCCATGATTGTGTATTACTCCGATGCATAGACAAAGCTGAAGCAGAGTTGATCGTGACTGATATACACAGCGGCACATTTGGCACTCACTTGAGTGGGCATACAATGGCTAAGAAGATCCTAAGGGCAGGCTATTACTGGTCTACCATGGAAGCTGACTGCCATCAACATTCCCGTACTTGCCACAAATGTCAAGTCTACGCTGACAAAGTTCATATCCCTCCGGTCCCTCTCAACGTTCTGACTGCTCCTTGGCCATTTGCAATGTGGGGCATTGACATGATTGGAGAGATCAAGCCCACGGCTTCCAACGGACATCGCTTCATCCTGGTTGCCATTGACTATTTCACCAAGTGGGTCGAAGCAGCTTCCTTCGCCTCTGTTACTAAAAATGTGGTTGCCCGCTTCATCAAGCAAAATCTCATATGTCGGTATGGTGTTCCAGACAGGATCATCACAGACAACGGTACAAATCTGAATAACACAATGATCACCGCTTTGTGCAAACAGTTCAAGATTTATCATCACAATTCATCTCCCTATCGGCCGAAGATGAACGGTGCTGTTGAAGCTGCGAACAAAAACATTAAGAAGATCATTCAGAAAATGACAATCACTTACAAAGACTGGCATGAGATGTTACCGTTTGCTCTGCATGGATACCGTACGACGGCACATACTTCAACCGGGGCAACCCCATTTTCTTTGGTATATGGCATGGAAGCTGTCCTGCCTATGGAAGTTCAGATTCCTTCTCTAAGGATTATGAAGGACGCAGGTTTGAATGAAGACGATTGGATGCAGACCCGACTTGACCAACTTAATCTGATCGACGAGAAGCGACTCGCTGCTATATGCCATGGTCAGACGTATCAAAAACGGATGATCAAGGCCTTCAATAAGAAAGTCAGACGTCAAGTGTATCAAGTCGGAGATCTCGTAATCAAGTGGATTATCTTGCCGCAAAGTGATCCCAGGGGCAAATGGACTCCTACATATGAAGGACCATTTGTGATCAAGAGCATATTTTCTGGTGGAGCAATGATTCTGACCACCATGGACGGCGACGATTTGCCGCACCCTGCGAACGCGGACATAGTCAAAAGATACTACGCATAAAATAACCCGACAAGTCGAAAACCCGAAAGGGCGGCTTGGGCAAAAATGGGCATCCCGGTGAACCGAAAACCCGAAAGGGCGGTTCAGGCAAAAATTAGGGATAAAAACAAAAAAATCTGTGCACCCGGCAAGTTGAAAACCCGAAAGGGAGGCTTGGGTAAAAAGGGGTTTCCCGGTGGATCGAAAACCCGAAAGGGCGATTCAGGCAAAAGTTAGGGAATTAAAGCGTATGACTATGTCTCGTCGGATCACTTCAAAGACAATCTCTTCATCAACCAGTTCCAGGCTTCGGATCAATCCAGTCATCGGCAAACGAAGCATTGAATGGACAAATATTCAGAGTTGTGAAGGCTATAGCGGAATGGAATCCCATGGAATTATTTCACATAGCCATCTTTATTTTGTATAAATCTTTCAATATTTACGACAAAATCCTCTTACTAGGATGATTGTCTCCTTTGTACAAATATACTCAGAAAAAGTTAATACAAATACTCTTCCCAGAAATTTGTGTCATTTCCTTTTTCTTTTTTCTCTTGCACTAATTGTTTTATTTTGAGAAACGTCCAATGTTTTGTTAAATAGGCATATGCATTTGAACTTAACCATTTCCTTATGAATCAAGAAAGAGGATTACTGATAGGATGAAGGTACAGTTGGATATCTTGATACCCTTTCGAAGGAAATCCCCAGGAGATTTGGAATCCATATCCCCGGCAAGTCTTGAGGCTTATCCCCAGTAGATTCTGGAAGCTTATCCCCTGCATAGGACGAACGTCTCTCCCGAGCCTTATTCAAAGTTATTCCTCACAAGGACTTATAACTGGGTTATCCTCAGCTAATTGCTACGGAAGATCGCACTCGCCAAACTTCTTCCTATCCCCAGCGGAGTTCATCAGAGTTCCCCAATATAACTTATCAATACAATCCCCCATAGGAGTTTGTCTTTGTTATCCCCAGCCAGAGAACCCTCCAGGACTCAATTCCCCTCAGAGTTTAAGTTTCAGTATCCCCAGCCGAGCTAAAGCTTCAGATTATCAATCCCCAGCGGAGCCAAACTAGTGAACCTTCTCCCTACAGAATTTTGGGAGGGCAAATCTTGAGTTCCCCAGTGAGGTCGCCAGAAATACTTCCCACCAAACTGAAGATTCTCAGTCTTACCTCCCCAGCATGAGTCTATTAGTTTGGAACTCCCCGGTAGAAGTCATCAGGAATTCTCTTCCCCAGCAACAGCCAAGGAATTATTCGTCCTGGCAGCAGTCAAGATGCTTTTATCTTCAGCCATCTAGTATTCATTCTTATCCTCAGCAAGATAGCTCATCAGCTTACATACGCATTCATTTACATTCATATCATATAACATACGTTGCATCATGCATCATGACATTGCATACAACTAACTCTTTACCTTTTCAGGTAAGACCAGTCGACAGACAAAAATCATTATCTTCCGAGATTCTTTCCAGGAATAGTTCAGATATGACCCAGACATGGCAATATTCTGATGCTTATTCCAGATTCATCCAGATGCAGTTTTACACGAGCTCATCATCAGGAAACCCTACACCGGTTCCTCCTCAAACTTTAAGATTTCTGAAAATAGTTCACGGGTTCTCCAAGTAACGGATGTTAACCTATCACTTGTTCAGTTTCTTCTCAAGACTTCTGAAAACAGTTTATGGATTCTTCCCAACAACGGATGTTAATCTATCGCTTGTTCAGACTCTTCGCAACTTTTGAAAACAGTTTACGGACGCTTCCCAACAACGGATGCTGCTCTATTGCTTATTCAACTTCAAGATTTCTGAAAACTGTTCACGGGTTCTCCAAGTAATGGATGTTAACCTATCACTTGTTCAGATTCTTCTCAAGACTTCTGAAAACAGTTCATGGATTCTTCCCAACAATGGATGTTAATCTATCGCTTGTTCAGATGCAACATTTGAAAACAGTTTACGGACGCTTCCCAACAACGGATGCTGCTCTATTGCTTATTCAACTCCAAGACTTCTGAAAACAGTTTATGGATTCTTCCCCACAATGGATGTTAATCTATCGCTTGTTCAGACTCTTCTCAACCTCTGAAAACAGTTTACGAATGCCTCCAGATATGGATGTCAATCTATTGCTTATTCAGACCCCAGCTCGAAGATGGTCCTAAACATGGAGACCTTTCTGATACTCATTCCAGATGGCATCTTTAAGCCCATCCCCGACAAGTTTCTGTCACTCTTCCAGATGGCATCGTTAATCCCATCTCCAAATGGCATCTCTAAGCCCATTCCCGCATCCATTGCTTTGACGAGTGCAAATTTCCGGGCACTCTAGTGTCCAATCTCCTTTTACCCTCGAGTCACGAAAGGCAAAATTTCCAATCTAACTCTTCGGATTCAAGAAGATTGAACAGGGGCAACTGTTGTACCCCAAAATTTGCCCTCCCATTTCTCAAAAATTTCTCATCACTAAGCCCTTGGAGCTCAAGGTCCAGTTAGGGTTTCATCTGCTCAAGACTTCTCCTTGCACTGCTGACCCAAATTAGGGTTTGTGTTTGCACAAAGATGTTTTGACCTAAATTGCCTAAGATGACTTGCATGCTTCATATTGGACTCCCAAGTTTACCCATACCAAGTTTCAAGTCTTGATTCCAAGTTTTGGCCAGTCAATTGGACAGTTGACCTAAAAATCAGCTGTATTGGGGAAAAAGTCAACTATGGCCAATTGACAGTCAAATCTCATAAAAATTGACCCACATCAACATTATGAACTCACATGGACCATTTGATCAAGTTTGGATCACAATTCCATAAGAAATTTGATCAGATCACCAAAAGGGCAAAATGGTCATTTTTAGGGTTTTGACTGCACAAAGGCAATTTTTGACTGTTTGACCTAGCCAATGGCAAACCAAGCTCACATATGGACTCAAGTAACCCATGGAATTGTCTTGACATGCTCAACAAGTTCAAAAGATCCCAAATACACAAGATTGACAGTTGAATTTCCCAGTCAATTGATCAATTTTGACTGTATACTGAAAAGTCAAACTTTGACTTTTTGGTCAAAATCAAGAGTCAAGATTCATTTTTCATCAAAACATGCCAAATCATGAAACTTGTTCATCAAGAAATCAAGAATTGCAAATTAGGGTTTGAAATGAGAATTTTTCATAACTTAGAATTTTTCTAAGTTATGAAAAACCCTAATTTTTTCCTAACTTTGCCCCACTTTCTCACCAAGATTCATTTGGATTCAAGCAAAAGTCAAAACATGAAAGTTGTAGCCTATTGCATAATCTACAACTTCGATTCACAAAGTTTTCCAAAAAGAGGCTTGTATCTCAAGTTACAATTTTTGGAATAAGGGTACTAAACCATTCTTAACTTAGTGAAAATTTGACCTATTTTAGGCAAGGTTTTTACCTAACTTCAAGACCATTTTTCAGATACTTCCACTTGGAATTTCAATTTGCATTTCAAAGATGGATTGTAGTACACATTCCAAGCTTTCCAAAATGTCCAAGAACTCATCAAAAAACCTCATGACTTGAGAGAATCGAATTTTGCAATATGGCAAAAACTCACTTTTGAATTGGCCAATTTCCATGTCCATAACTTGTGCAATTTTTCAAATCAGCATGCTTCCCTTGATTACAGGCCCTTAAACCATCCAACACTCATAAATTTAATGCAAACTCTTTGTGCCAAGACCATGTTCTATGTGTTCAAGCATTGCATGATGGATTAATCCCAAAATAGATAAAGCACTTTAACCATTTTTGCAAAAGTAAGCTTTATGTCAAAATGAAAATCCAAGAAGTATAGATCAAATCCCCTTGGCACAAGTTTAGGGACTAATCACACTGATCAATGCCAAGGTTTGCAGCATGTTATGGGGGCCTCTACCTGTCTAAACACCAAGTTGACCTTTTCTTGCTTAAGTGTTAAGAAACCTAGCATTTTGTAACACAACTTTGATCTCAGCAATAGAACCCTTGAGCAAATATTTTGTACATATTCAAGACATCCTAACTGAGCTAGCACACGACTCCAACACCTCCATTGCCCTCTAGAACACAGAACCACCCTCAAACTGCCCAAACAGAGCTCCTACTGCAGTTTGAGTGCCAACCCTCATCCCATTCATGCATTCTTGCTAAAAGCTCATCAAACACATTCCCTAGCATCACTTGAAGCTAACCAAAGTCTCAAACACGATCTGTAACTCCTCTAATCAGTTCCACCATTTTCACTTTCTTGTTTTGCAGTTGAAGTTCCCTAGCTCGATTCAAAGTGTTTCAAAGCAAAGTAAAACTTGGAATAGCATCCCTGGACATCAAGGAAGCTGTACCAATCATCACCTTGCTCTGAAAGTACCTCCATCATCAGATAAAACTTCAACTAAACAGGTATCTTCTTGAACTTCTAACTCTTAGTGTAGGCATCATTAGCTCTAAGTTTGTGAATAAAAAGTGTTCTACTCATGCCCCTGAATCTGTACATACTTTTACTTTTCATTTATTTTGCCTGAGCTATGAGAATTTAAGGTCTGAATATTGATAAAAACTTAGGTTAGGATTTGGGAATGATGAAATTCTCTCTCATCTCTGAGAGTTAGGATGAGTTCTTTACATATTTAGAATCGTGATTCAATGCTTAACATTTCTTATGTTGTAAGTTTGTGCAAAAGAGCAAGGAATCCAGATGTTTGAATTGTTGTTCAGGCGCGCGTTTTTGAACATCTTTCTGGCTGGAGGTTAAAGAAAGGCTTGGTGGGCTGGGCCTTCTATGCAATTTCTTTCCACACCACATTTTCACTTTGACACCCCCTGAGCCCATTTTGTTTGTTTTAATGATTTTTTGACTTTTCTTTTTTTATTCTGACTTGTTTATTTTCGCTAATAATATTAAAAACATAAAAATTATTTTTTACATCATTTTTACATTTTTTAGGCATTTATTTGTTTAAGGTAGTTATTTGTACATAAATAATTATATAAACTTACTTTTTACTTAAAATACTAGAAAATAACGTAAGCACATTTTATTTTCATTTTTATTTTGTTTTATCTTCTTAAAATATTTTGTATAAAATATACTTTTTTTATAAATATGAAATATTATTATTTTTATATATATAATACATATATATATATATATATATATATATATATATATATATATATATATATATATATATATATATATATATATATATATATATATATATATATATATATATATATATATATATATATATATATATATATATATATATATATATATATATATATATATATATATATATATATATATTTATTAGAATATTTAGTAAAATAATCCAAAATATATACATTTTATATTTTTTATTAACATTTAATAGTAAAAATATCATTTTGACAAATATATTTCATTTATATTTTTATTTCATATATAATTGATAAATATTAGTATATATTAAATAATTAATTCTTTTATCTAAGAAAATTAGGGTTTTGCCCTAAACATAAAAAAAAAGCTCCAAAAATAATACTTTTTTTATTTTGTTTATTTGACATAAAAAATACCTTTTTTCATACATATAAAAAACCCTTTTTTGCATCTTACATATTTATTTTATTTCTATTTAATTTGTGCAAATTAATTATCTTGTAAATAAATTCCAAATTGATGTAATAGTCTAGGTTTAAATTCCTTGTCTAAATATCCCCCCATTTGAACATTTGTACCCCCCTTCCCATATTGTGTTGTAATAGCTTAGGAAATTTAATTTTCGCACTTTAATGTTTTCTAATTATACCATGCTAGAATTAGGGTTTGTATGTAAATAAAAAGAACAAAATAGTTTGACCTAATCTCAAGATAATCAAGCATGAAAATGGACAACACATATCACACTTGCACCCCTAGGGTATTCCACTTGTTGCCTTCAATAAATGGGCCATATTGCATGTTAGGTCTCTTTGGGCAAAACAAAAACAAACAATTCAAATGATCATAGTCCCTCGAGGACGCTTTCGAAAAGTTGCCTAAAATGATCAAGTCCCTTTCAAAGAAAAAATTGCTCAAAGATACTTAGCACTATTGCAATCATGGTCTAAACGATGACCCGTGCCCGTCCCTTTCACATCCTAACACAAGATTGTCCACCAAATACAATGGTGGAACAAAATTGTTAAAAAGGTTAAAACATAGCATAAATCTTTGAGAACTTTAGGGTAGATAGCTCTTAAGTACTTGTCAACTTGCAAAAGAAAACACTTGCCTATTTTCAAACCACACTTCACAAACACTTTCAAAACAAACTTTCAAAAAACTTTGAAATATCTTTTCAAAAAGACAAACACCTTTTGTAAAACATTCGAGTAAAGAATTGTTACAAGGGTAGCCTAGATAAGGCATCTTTTTCAAAACATTTTCAAAACCACACACAAAGCACCATTTCAAACAATTGAAAACCAAGGCAAGTTGATCTAAGCAAGTACCTAAGAGCCCATGGATAACCATGGATAGAAAGGGTGCTAATACCTTCCCTTTCTATAATCTACTCCCCGAACCCAAGAAAAAATCTCAAAGGTTTTTGCTGTGCTTTTTAAACCTTTCCTTAGGATAAAATAAAAAGTCGGTGGCGACTCTTGCTCAACCGAAACATTTGCGAAAACAAACGCAAAACACTAGTCAGTTCTCCCACCGTATCACAACAGGCAGTCATTACCAAAAAAAACTAAAGCCCAATAAGTCAAAACCTATGAAGGGGACTTACAAAAGTGGGGCATCCCGCTGACTGTAATCACAAAAGAAACAGTTCAGGCAAAAATAGGGATAACGAAATCAAAAAAGAAAGAGGTCCTACAAACCCTCAACACAAAAGGAAATGACTGCCTATTCAAAATAAATTGTCAGTATCCAAACCATCACTGGTATATCAAAGCAAAGACTCAAACAAGGTCTAACGCACGATCAACTGAGTTTAGATTTGAAGAACATCACGAAGAGCGGGTGGGTACAGATAAATTTGAGCCTTTATCCTTTGTTTCTTAAACCGTGAACCAGACCACGTTATAACCCTCAAAGTCCTAGCTGAAGCATGGGTTAATTCGAGAGCATACTGTTACAAAAGGTATCCTGACTCCTTAAGGCTCACTGTAAAATCTTGAGTTGACATCACATTTTACAAAATTTGCTTGTTTTACTGGAAAAAAAACACATATTCAAAAACTTCAAGACAGACATGAGCTTTGCATTTTAATATAACATTGCTTGCATATGACTATTTGTTTGAACAACATAGAAGTTCGCACGACGAATGTCTAATGAACAAAAGCACCTCCAATCAAGGGGCATGGCATGATCATTGTCCATTATCTGGGGCAGTTAAGTCAAGATTCAGAGAATCTCTCAAAAGGCCAACCAACTTGGGGCAAACCTCCATCCGGATCACTTGGGGCATTGGACGATCAAACGAAGATCTTCTGGTAGTAGGGCAACGCAACACTACTAACAGGGGCACCTCCCTACATCCTGAGAGCATGGACCTAGTCGGAAAAAAATACTGCGCATAATCAAAGACCCGCTAGGTTGACACACCTAGGCAAAAACAAGGGCTTCCCGGCAAACCAAAAGGGTTCGGGCAAAAATAAGGGATGAAATGAAAAAATTTGTACACCCGGCAAGTCGAAAACCTGAAAAGGCGGCTTGGGCAAAAATGGGTATCCCGGTGGACTGAAAACCCGAAAGGGCGGTCCAGGAAAAAGTTAGGGATTAAAGCGTACGACTATGTCCCGTCACCTCGTCACTTGCCTACCAGAAGAAGATTTGTCAAACGAAAGTTGTCCAACACCTCCACAGGTACCTTCTCTTTCAGAAACTGGGGCAATAATGAGTTGTCTAGGCGATCTGGTTGCTCTGTCCACCAAGGTACTAAGGTAGGTTCGGCTGAAGAACATAACCAAGTTACCTCCACCCCGAGCAGAGTTGGTCCCCCATCAACCCTAACAAGGCACAATATCTCTAACAAGTCAGCAACGCTCTCCCCAAGCAGAGTTAGCTTACTATCAGCCTTAAGGAAATTGGGTATCCCCAGAAAATATCAATATTCCCCAGTGGAGTATGCAGATATTCCTAAGCAAGCATCCCCGACAGTCTTGATCTAAGATTGTTCCCCGGCGGAATACCAGACATCCCAGTGGAGCCACTTCCCTAGTGCAGTCCAAAAGTCTCCCCAGGAGAGTTGATCAATCTCCCCAGTAGATTTTGGAAGCTTATCCCCAGTAGATTCTGGAGGCTTACCCCTGCAGAGCACGAACACGTCTCCCGGACTTTATTCAAAGGTTATTCCCCACCAGGGTATAACTGGGTTATCCTCAGCCAATGGCCACGGAAAGATCGTCCTCGGCGAAGTTCTTCCTATCCCCTAGTGGAGTTCATCAAATCTTCCAACATAACACATCAACAGAATCCCCAGCGGAGTTCTCATCAAAACCTCAATGAAGTATCTCTTCCCACAGAGTATTCCCCGTAGAGTAATCTCTCCAACGAGTTTATTCCCCAACGGAGTCATCTTCTCCTACCGGTTTATTCTTGCAATCATCCGCCCCAGCGGAAACGAAGAATTCTACTCTTCAACGTCATCCCAGGATTCAAACTCCCGGCATCCGTCAAGGATTTATTTTCCTAGACGAAGATACATTCATAAACATCACATCATGATACATGCATATGCGCATCATGTCATACAATCTCGTTTATATCGAGAACATCGTTGCTTGATCCATATCATGCATTGCATATGACTGACCTTTACCTTTCAGGAAGGATACAGTTAAATAATCAGCTACGTCAAAGTAGACAAATACAATCAAAAGAGACCAATCCAGTCAAAAAAGACAAATCCAGTCAAAGAAGACAAATCCAGTCAAAGAAGACAAGTCCAGTTAAATCCCAAAGGTTTTACTGATGCTCATCCAGTCAAAGAAGACAGGTCCAGTTAAATTACTTCCTAAAGTCAAAGAAGACAACCCGTCGTTATAGACACCCGTCATTATAGACAACTCGTCATTTAAGACAACCCGTTGTTATAGACACCCGTCATTATAGACAACTCATCATTTAAGACAACCCGTCATTGAAGACAACCCGTCATTATAGACAACTCGTCATTTAAGACAACCCGTCATTGAAGACAACTCGTCATTGAAGACAACCCGTCATTGAAGACAACTCGTCATTGAAGACAACTCGTCATTGAAGACAACCCGTCAGTATAGACACCCGTCATTGAAGACATCTCGTCATTGAAGACATCCCGTCATTGAAGACAACCCGTCATTGAAGACAACTCGTCATTTAAGACAACTCGTCATTGAAGACAACCCGTCATTGAAGACAACTCGTCATTTAAGACAACTCGTCATTGAAGACAACTCGTCATTGAAGGCAACTCGTCATTGAAGACAACTCGTCATTGAAGGTCACTCGTCATTGAAGACAACCCGTCCATGAAGACAACCCGTCCAAAGAGACAACTCGTCAAGAAAGACAAAACCTCCTCTGGTTCAGTGAAATCCTAAAGATTTTTCTGAGATAACCTGTCAGTAGAGACAAACCATCAACCTTTTGAAGTTCCAGATTCGATACCTGTATCTAGCCAGGGCATGTCTGTGAGCGACTGAGTGAGGATCAACACCTGTAACAGGCCAGGAAATTATCTTTCTCAGGTACGCAAATTCTCGCTAAGGAATCTCTTACGCGATCGACACCTAGATGGCATCTGTAAGCCCATCCACATACCAACAGTCTCCAAATGGCATCTATAAGCCCATTCCCGACAAGGTTCTGTCACATCTCCAGATGGCATCTATAAGCCCATCCTCTCATACTATCTTTCCAAATGGCATCTATAAGCCCATTCCCGACAAGGTTCTGTCACATCTCCAGATGGCATCTATGAGCCCATCCTCCTATCCACCATCTCTCTAAATGGCATCTGTAAGCCCATTCCCGACATCACACTATTGATACTCTACTATGTGAGTGCAAATTTCTGGGCACTCTAGTGTTCAATCATCTTCCACCTTCGGATCACGAAAGGCACGCAAGCCAATCTACATCCTCAGGTCTAAGAAGATTGAACAGGGGCAACTGTTGTACCCCAAAATTTTCCCTCCCATATTCTTCAAAGTTTTGACAAGCATCATCTCAATTTGCTCAAAGTCTACTCAAGGGCTACACAGTCAACCATCCTCCTAATCCAGTCAAATTAGGGTTTTGGTTCCTTCAAGGAAGTTGAGGTTTTCAAGGGATCAATCAAGTCCCATATGCTCATATACATTGTCAAGCACCTACATGTCAAGTTTCAAGGCTCACAAGGTCAAGTTGCACAGTCAAAAACCCTAATTGCTTCACAGTCAACTGTAGGGGCAAAATGGTCATTTGGCAGTCAAAAGTCAAAAATTTTGGTCAACATCTTATTTTTAAGCCACAATCATCATTTGATCAAGTCTTGATCATGATTCCACAAGCATGGCTCAAAAATCATTAAGGTGTCAAAAGTTTCTATTTTTGGACAGCTGAAAAGTCAACTATAACTTGACCAAGGCATAACTTTTTCATGGTTCATCAGAAAAATCCCATCAAATTCTAATTTTGAAGGGGATGACATTTCCTACCACTCATATTCACATTCCAAATCCAAGAAATGCTCTCACAAAAAGTTATCAATTTCAACATTATAGGTCATTTTCAAAAGTCAACAAAAAGGCACTTTAAGTCAAAGACCATAACTTGAGATTGGTAAATCAAAATGACATGGGACCAAAGTAATTGGTTAGAGGACTTCAAGACCTTTCCAAAATGTCCAAGAACATGTTCATAGCTTCAAAATTGAGCAAGATATGCATTGGAGAAGTTGGGAAATTTTTGTGAAATGGCCAAAGTTAACTATCCATGAAACTTCAACTTTTGACAAAAAAGGCCCACTTTTTCCACTTGATTCAGCTTTGACATGCCTCCCACGTGTCCCTTGATTTATTTCAAGATTAAAAATTAATTTTTCCATTTTTATTTAATTTTATTTGATTTAATTCATTTTAAATCTTTAAAATTCAAATAAAAATCAAGAAAATTAATTAAGGGATATCTTTTGGTTTGAATAACTTTGATACACCATAATTCACATACCAAATTCGTGTAAAGGTCTATTATAAGCATGGAATTCAAATTTGGAGCAAAAAAGGCAAGTTGTTCAATGGTGGTTATGGAGGAAATCAAAACTTCATTGCAAGGCTTCAAGGCTCCTTATGGTGATTGATTCTCATTCATATACACATATGCAAGCCTCTCCAATAGCATTCACGACCTAGAACACTCCCAAACGGCCAAAGTAATTTCAAAATTTCAAGAGAAAAGTCACAAACTAAAAACCATTTTCCAACACAATTCAAGCTTTCTTTTTTATCCAAACACACTCCTTACATTGCCAGGAACCTTTTGCAAGCACAAACAAGTCCTCACACTCAAGAAATCGCGCTACACAACTCATACGGTTTGCATTCTTTTCCAAAATCACAAACCTCCATTTATGCATTTTTAACACTTTTTGTTGATTGCATTATGCTCACAGGATCCATACAAAGCTTTCCATATTACTTAATTTGATTATGGTGCCTTAAAACTCAAAATGCCATTGTTGATTTCTAGGTTTTTCAGAGCTTGTAATTTGAGGTTTTTCACATAGTGTAAAATTAAGCCTCAAGACTTACATGGCCAAACCCAGCAGGATGAGACGAAGCTAAAGCACACCTCGCGCCCAATTTATATTTCACGAGCATCTAATCGCTATTTTTTACATGCTTGCATTTTGTGGGGGTTTAAAACCCCCGCTATGTGTTTTATGTTTACAGGAAAGGTTGAAGACGAAGGCCGTGGCAGCATGGGATTGGCCAGTTCAAATAAACGCGCGGATTTTTTGATTTCCAGAATAACGTTGTTTTTCACATTTAATTTTCTTTGTTTATTATGTGTACAAACTAACGCGCTTGATGTAGTGGTTGGCCAGGTGCCTTGCAAGCGTTGGGACCTGGGTTCGATTCCCAGGTCCCCCCATAATTCCAATATTTTTTCTAACACTTTCCTGTGCAGCATTCCAAAAGAAGCATATCATACACCTCATCCAGGAGTCATCCAAGTGTCCATCATTGCAAATCCAAGGGCCAAGAAGTGAGGAGCACCATGCTCAGGAGTCAACAGCGCTCCACTCAATTCCCAGAGTCAACAGACTTTGTGCAAAATGGGCCTCATAATTCCACATACACCCTCCATTCTGGCCCATACCCCCTTCCCTTGGTTTATTCTTTTCTTTTCCTTCTTTATATTTTCTAATTTAATTATTAACCTTTTTAATTATTTTCATTATTAACAATTAATCAATTAATGTTTTCATAAAAAATCAAAAAAAAAAAAAGAACTAACATTATTAATTTCATTTTATTTTTTTGTAAAATAAATATTAATAAATAAAATAGTTTAATTAGGCAATTTTAACTTCTTTTCTTAATAATTAAAATAGATTTAGAATTAGGTAAACTTAACTTTTAATTTTATTTCTTTTTATTTTATTTCATAAAAAACATAAAAAATACAAAAAAACATTTTTCTTTTAAAATTAATTAATTAGTTTAATTATTAGTTATTAATTTCATTTAATCACAAAAAAGACAAAAAAATCCAATTTCTTTTCTTAAAAGGGTCAAAACCCTTAGAACGTTCCCGATTAATTTTTATTCGCGCGCATTTACTTTATTCTGATTAATTTGTAATTGCTTTCAAGAATGTAATAGTAAATAGGTTTACCGCTTTATTTAATTTTCCGTACTTATTTACCAAAACGGGTCTTTGTATTTTTGGCGATGTATAGACCCACGCCTTGTAATAGCGTAGAATTTATATTTCCGCAATTTACTTTCCGCACCCCTAACTGTTAAATGCATGAAAGAATGTATGAAAAAATAAAATGAATCCGTAGCTCGCAAATAACATGTACAAGATAACATTAACTGAAAAACAACACACAAAGCACATGCCACTCCTAGGGTACGCTTCACTCGTTGCCTCGAAACGTGGTCATCAAGTATAGGGTGTCTTAGAGGTCGCCCTCCTGTCTAAAGATCCAGTTGCCTCGAAACGGTTGCCTCGGATAAAAAGGATCTAGGACATTAGGGTTACCGCTAAGGCGTCCTACCATTACTTTGGTGACCACACTGTCCCGATAATCGAATTGACCCGAACAACTCCAACGATGGTGCTACCTACCTCTCAATGGTGGGATAGCATTATCTAAAGGACTCTTACACAACCTAATTCCTTAGGGTAGGTAGACTTCTCTTAAGTATTTGCTCTTTTCAAACAAACAAAAACAACTTTTCACACCTCACACTTTCAAAAAGTTTTCAAACAAATTTTTCATACACTCTTGAGGACAGATACAAGAGTTACTTAGAAATTTTTAAATGAAACTTTTTCAAAACCCACACACATTTGAAAATCAAACAATTTTGAAAACATAAAAGCAAGTAACTAAGAGCCCGTGGATAACCACAGATAGAAAGGGTGCTAACACCTTCCCTTTCTATAAATCTACCTCCCGAACCGAGAAACATTCTCATAAGGAATTTTGCTGTGCTTTTGTCCTTTCCATGTTGGAGAACATAAAAGACAGTTGTTGTACCCCAAAATTTGCCCTCCCATTGCCTCAACATTTTCTCATCATCAGACCTTTGAAGATCAAGATCCAATTAGGGTTTCCTCTGCTCAAGACTTCTCCTTGCACTGTTAACCCAAATTAGGGTTTGTGTTTGCACAAAGATGTTTTGACCTAAAAAGCCTAAGATGACTTTCATGCTTCATGTTGGACTCCCAAGTTTATCCATACCAAGTTTCAAGTCTTGATTCCAAGTTTTGCCCAGTCAATTGGACAGATGACCTAAAAATCAGCTTTATTGGGGAAAAAGTCAACTATGGCCAATTGACAGTCAAATCTCATGAAAATTGACCCACATCAACATTATGAACTCATATGGACCATTTGATCAAGTTTGGATCACAATTCCACAAGAAATTTGATCAGATCATCAAAAGGGCAAAATGGTCATTTTTAGGGTTTTGACTGCACAGAGGCAATTTTTGACTGTTTGACCTAGCCAATGACAAACCAAGATCACATATGGACTCAAGGACCCCATGGAATTGTCTTTACATGTTCAACAAGCTCAAAAGATCCCAAGTACACAAGATTGACAGTTGAATTTCCCAGTCAATTGATCAATTTTTACTATATACTGAAAAGTCAAACTTTGACTTTTTGGTCAAAATCAAGAGTCAAGATACATTTTTCAACAAAACATGCCAAATCATGAAACTTGTTCATCAAGAAATCAAGAAATGCAAATTAGGGTTTGGAAATGGAATTTTTCATAACTTAGAATTTTTCTAAGTTATGGAAAACCCTAATTTTTTCCCAACTTTGCCCCACTTTTTCACCAAGATTCATTTGGATTCAAACAAAAGTCAAAACATGAAAGTTGTAGCTTGTTGCATAATCTACAACTTCGATTCACAAAGTTTTCCCATTTGAAGCTTGTATCTCAAGTTACAAATTTTTGAATAAGGGCACTAAACCATTCTTAACTTAGTGAAATTTGACCTATTTTGACAAGGTTTTCTACCTAACTTCAAGACCATTTTCCATACACTTCCACTTGGAATTTCAAATTGCACTTCAAAGATGGATTGTAGTACACATTCCAAGCTTTCCAAAATGTCCAAGAACTTATCAAACAACCTCATGGTTAGGGAGAATCGAATTTCATAATATGGCAAAAACTCACTTTGTTCATAACCAAGTTACATGTCCATAACCTTGCAATTTGAACTCAGCATGCTTTAAGCTAGATTACAGGTCCTTAAACCAAGTTACACTCAATAATTTAATGCATATTATTTGTGCCAAGACCATATTCTTTGAGCTAAAGCATTGTATAAAGGTTTAATCCCAAAGTAGATAAAGCAAATTAGCCATTTTTGTAAAAGGTAGCTTTATGTCAAATTGAAAATCCAACAAGTACATTGCAAATCTGATTGGCACAAGATTATGAACATAACACACTGATCAAGGAGGGATTATGCAGCACATTAGGGGCCCTCTACATGCCTAGAAACACAAGTTGACATTTGTTGCTTAAAGTTGAAGAAAAGTGCCATAACACATACCAACTTCCATCTCAGCTTACACACACTTAGACAAAGTTATCAAACACATTCCAAAGACCAGAACCAAGCTTTTGCACGACCCTTGCACCTCTCAAACACTCCTCTTGCCATAATCACTCTCAAACTGCAAAAACAGGGCAGGCCCTGCAGTTTGAGTACCATCTCTCATTTCTCTCAAGCTTTCTTTCCCAAACCAGTTCACACACCTTCCATACCATCTATGCAAGCTAACCAAAAGCAAAAGCACGACCTGTAATCACTCTAACCACTTCCACCATTTTCACATTTCTGACTTGCAGGTGAAGTTCTCTAGCTCGATTCAGAAGCTTTCAAGACAAAGTAAACATTGGAATAACATCCCTGGACCTCAAGGAAGCTTTTCCAATCATCACCTTGCACTGAAAGTTCCTACATTGCCAGATTGAATTTCAACTGAACAGGTAAGTTTTTGAATTCGTATCTCTCTTATTAGGCATTGTTAGCTTTAGGTTTGTGAAGAAAATATGTCATAATCATTGCCCTGAACATGCCCATATAATTAGATTTTATTTATATTATGTGTTGCAAGAATTTGATGCCTGAACTTTGAACAAAAATTAGGTTAAAAATTGGGAGAGAAGAAATTCTCTCTCATTTCTGAGAGTTAGATCATGTTCTTTATATGTATGAAATCGTGAGATGATGCTTTACATTTTTTGTGTTGAAAGTTTTCATTAAAAGTCAAAGAATCAGGATCTTGATGTTGAAGCAAGAGGCGCGCATATTTTTCAAACATTGTTTGCTGGAGGTTGAAGACAGGTCTTCTGGGCTGGGCCTGGAACATTTTTCTTATTTGCACCACATAATTGCTTTTACACCCCCAAGGCTCATTTGCTTATTTCTTTGACTTTTTGACTTTTTTCTTTTTTGATTGACTTTGTTTATTTTTTCTCATGACATAAAAAATATAAAAATATTTTTTCTCACCATTTTTGATTTTGTTAGGCATTTATTTTACTATCTTTTAGTTTATACATAAATAGATATATATATATATATATATATATATATATATATATATATATATATATATATATATATATATATATATATATATATATATATATATATATATTTTGTTTAAAATACTAAAAAAAATAGTACAAATGCATTTTTATACATTTTTATTTTTGTTTTACTTTCTGAAAATATTTTATAGAAAAATTACTTTTTTTTATTAAATATTAAATATTATTATTTTTTATATATAATACATATTTAGAACTTAACACATAAACATATATATATATATATATATATATATATATATATATATATATATATATATATATATATATATATATATATATATATATATATATATATATATATATATATATATATATATATATATATATATATATATATATATATATATATATTAATATATTTAGAATAAAATACCAAAATACACATATTTAATTTTATTATTATTAAACACTAAAAAAATCATTTTTACAAAAATATTTATTTTCTTATTTTATTTTTGTGTATAAATGATAAATATTGTATATATATTAATAAATAATACATTTTGTTTAATAGAATTAGGGTTTTGCCCTAAAATTGAAAATACTTCAAAAATAACACCTTTTTATTTTCTTTTTTTATTTTACATAAATAATACTTTTTTTCATACATATACAAAACATTTTTGCATCTTGCATATTTATTCCATTTTTATTTAATTATTGTACATTAATTAAATTGTAAATAATTCAAATCTTGATGTAATAGTTTTAGGTTTAAATTCCTTGTCAAAATCCCCATTTGAAACATTGTACCCCCCTCCCTATATTATTGTGTTGTAATAGCGTAGGAGTTTAAATTTCGCACTTTATCGCTTTCTAAATATACAATGCTAGAATTAGGGTTTATATGCGAATAAAATGAACAAAATAGTTATGACCTAATCTCAAGACAAGCAAGCATGAAAATGGACACACAAATCACACTTGCACCCCCTAGGGTATTCCACTTTGTTGCCTTCAAATAAATGGGCCATATTGCATGTTAGGTCTCTTTGGGCGAAACAAACAAATCAAATGATCATAGTCCCTCGATGACGCTTTCAAAATGTTGCCTAAACAAATGATCAAGTCCCTTAAAGAAAATGCCCAAAGATACTTGGCACCATTGCAATTATGGTCTAAACTATGACCCGCGCCCGTCCCTTTCACATCCTAACATGAGATTGTCCACCAAATACAATGGTGGAACAAACTTATTAAAAGGGTTAAAACATAGCAATAAACTTTGAGAAATTTAGGAGTAGATAACCTCTTAGTTACTTGAATCAAACTTGCAATACAAAAACACTTGCCTATTTTCTAAAACCCCACCTCACAACACTTTCAAAACAACTTTCAAAAACAAATGAAAACCTTTTCAAAAGACATACATCTTTGTATACATCCCCACATGGATCATTACAAAGGTTGCCACCACATTGGCTTCTTTTCAAAACATTTTTCAAACCCACACACACAAGAGTACCATTTCAAATAATTGAAAACAAAAGGAAAGTGATCTAAGCAAGTAACTAAGAGCCCATGGATAACCATGGATAGAAAGGGTGCTAATACCTTCCCTTTCTATAATCTACTCCCCGAACCCAAAAAAACATCTCAAAGGTTTTTGCTGTGCTTTTTAACCTTTCCTTAGGATAAAATAAAAAGTCGGTGGCGACTCTTGCTCAACCGAAACATTTGCGAAAACAAACGCAAAACCTCAAATCAGTTCTCCCACCGTATCACAGAACTGGCGACTCTGCTGGGGATAATTTTAAAAGTGGAGTAACCTTAGGGCTTAGATCACCCTCTTGCATGACTAATTGTTTGAATTGTTTGCTTTATACTTTGGCTCTATTGTTTGGGTTTGCAATCCTACACCCGGATTTTGGGAAACATTCATAGATAGCAATACGTTGTGGAAACTGTGCGGGGTATACCGACACGGTCGAAGCAATAGCTATATTAGTGCGACATATTTGTGAGTAACGGTAACCCTTGAGTTCAATCAAGGAGAGTACGGGGCCGCTGAGTGATGTCACTAAGCACTAATGACCTAGAACCTTACTTGACCATCTTGGCCTTTTATTAGGGGTAGTGAGATGACCGGCTTTGGTGCAATCCGAAGTTGGTAGATACTCGATACTACACTCATTGAGGGTTGTGTTCTTGGAATATTTTGGTCGCTAGTTAAGTGGCTAAACCAAAACAATGAACAATGAAAACAATCCAGTGATATTGAGCTCCTTAGAACCCGGTTACTATTTATAGGACAGGTTTTTAAGCCAACTACACTCAAGAGGGTACTTACCTATGAAACCCCATGCAAGCCTGAAACTAGGGTTTGGTGTGATTTGCTTGTACATATGTTTTATGCATACATCATAAACATCATATGCATTCACTAACCATTTCAAGGGTTTTGGATCTTCATTTTTACTCTTGTTTTGTAGGACATGGAAATTCATCGCAGAAATACCATTCAAGTCAACCTTGTGAGAATCTCTCCTCAACTCAAGGAGATCACCTCAAGAATTCCGGAAAATTCATCCTTCAGTGAAAGACATGGTAGACTGCTCAGCCTAGTCAACACCAACATTGAAGAAGACATGATGAAAGTGCTATTCCAGTTCTTTGACCCCCTTCACCACTGTTTCACTTTCCCTGATTATCAGTTGGTGCCCACTTTGGAGGAATTTTCTCAACTCCTGAGAATTCCCATCCTTAATCAACTACCTTTCAACGGTACGGAAAAGGAACCAAAGCCTGAAGATGTTGCTCGAGCATTACATCTACAACCATCCGACATCAAGGGTCATTGGGAAACCAGAAGCGGCGTCAAGGGATTCTTAGCAAAATTCTTGTTTGAGAAGGCACAGGAATGTTGGAACTCATTGGACCTACAAGCCTTTGAAGAGATTGTGGCACTCCTTGTCTATGGGTTGGTCTTGTTCCCAAATCCTGACCAATTGGTAGATGTCAACGCTGTCAAAATCTTCTTGTCCAGAAATCCAATACCGACATTGCTTGGGGACATTCTTCACTCATTTTACACACGAACAATGAGAAAGAGGGGTGTTCTCATGTGCTGTACTCCTATCCTTGCAAGGTGGTTTATTTCGCACCTTCCACAGTCTGTCTTGAAGAATGACCAAGGTACAAGGTGGTCCCAACGATTGATGACTCTTACTCATTCTGATGTGCATTGGTGTTCTCGGTCCAGAGAAAATGTCATCATTGTCGATCGTTGCGGAGAATTTCCTAATGTTCCTTTACTGGGAATTAGAGGGGGTATTACCTACAACCCTTGCCTAGCTTTGAGGCAATTTGGATATGCACAGAGGGATGGCCCTCATGACATGTTGATTCCTGACCTAGTTTTTGACTTCGACAACGATGCGCAAGGACTTCGCCAAAGGTTCATCAGAGCTTGGGGAAAACTCAACAAAGTTGATAGCAAGACTCTGGGACACAAGAACTCCATCCCTCTTGAGCCCTATCTCAAGTGGGTACGAGCCCGAGCCCAAAGTCTAATGATGCCTTATCCTCATGTACTCCCAGTGATTAAAGAGCCCGTCAATGAAGGAGAGGTTCCCTACACCATCCTACATCCAGACATGCCTACATCGTGGGAGGAAATGCAGAAAAGTTGGATTCAGCTCAAGGAGGAACGGAATACTTTTGAAGCTAGCTACTACGCCAGTGAAAAGAAGGCTCTAGAGCTTACCCGCCGACTCCACGAGCAAGAGGTCCTCAATACCTACATCGCACCAAAGAGGATGCGCAATGTCTTTCTGCCTTAAGAAGTTTATTTTGTAATATTTGGCCCATGGGGCATTTATGTACTGACAAATTTCTTCTTATTAATATGACGTGCGTTCTTCTTTGTCTAAAACAATTTTGAAAGTCCTAAATCCTTGAATGCACTGCATACATAAGCATACCATTCATCATGTGCATAAGCAGGTCTCATTCCAGGTTTCCTTATCTGTCTGCTGTTTATTTCAGTAGGATGGATCTCGAGCAAACAATCAAAGACCTACAGGCTCAGAATGCACAGTTCCAGCAACTCCTGATGACCTTGGCTAAGGGTCAGGAGGATATCAAGACTCAATTGGGGAACAAAGACCCAGTGAAGAAGAAGAAAAAGAGACTCGGGGTGGCTACTTTGGGGAGAAGATTTGACGGAGAAGCTCGAAGAGTGCTTGAATTTCCTCCTACTTCTGATGAAGGGACCAGTAAAAGAGATGGAGTTGCGGTGCCTTCCGAGTCTGATGCGGAAGAAGAAGAGGTTGAAGAGGATGAAGATTATTCTGACCAGCAATACCCTCCGGCTGATGATAAATACAAGGGTTTAGAAGACAGATTAGCCGCCATGGAGCTACAGAGAGTTCCGGGTTTGGATTTTGAAGACTTGGGTTTGGTTTCCGAGATTGTGATTCCCCCAAAATTCAAGGTGCCAGTGTTCGTAAGGTACGATGGGCTGTCCTGCCCCAAAATGCATCTTAGGTCCTACGTGAGAAAGATCCAACCCTATACGGTAGATAAAAACCTCTGGATTCATTTCTTTCAAGACAGCCTTTCTGGAGCTCAGTTGGAGTGGTTTTATCAGCTAGAAGGAACCAGTGTCCGGAATTGGGAAGATTTGGCCACCGCTTTCTACAAACAATACCAATACAATTCTGACCTTGCCCCTACTCGTACCCAACTTCAGGGTATGTCGTTAGGAACAAGCGAAGGATTCAAAGAATACGCACAAAAATGGAGGGATTTGGCTGGCAGGGTGCAGCCTCCTTTAACCGATCGTGAACTTGTTGATATGTTTCTAGGAACCCTATCTGGGCCTTTCTTCAATCATCTAATTGGTAACTCTTCCGCGGGGTTTACCGATCTGATCTTAACGGGTGAGAGAATAGAAGCTGGCATCAAGTCAGGAAAGATTCAGAAGGGTGTTGCTGCGAGTGCTGAGAAGAGGCCTTTTAAGAAAGAAGCAAGTGTCGTCTATGGTCCTAGAAGATAAGTCAAGCCAGAAAGTCGCCAAGCCGTCAATGCTCTGGTCATTTCAAAACCTGTTGCTGCTCCTCAGCAGTACAATCAACAAAGAGGCGAAAGGCCCAAGAGGCAGTATACTCGGCTGAGTATGACCTTATCTCAAATTTTACCTCAACTGTTATCCACCAATTTGGTGACCACCAAAGAAGTTCCTAAGGTCGTCAACACTGCGTCTCCTAAGTATAACCCAAATGCCCGGTGTGCTTATCATTCTGATAGTCCCGGGCACACTACTGATGATTGCTGGGCCTTGAGAAACAAAGTGCAAGATCTTATCGACGCGAAGGAAATTCAGTTTGAAGCGCCTGAGAGGCCGAATGTTGTAACTGCCCCTATGCCCCAGCATAGGGTAAATGCCATTGAGGAAGAATTGTATGTTGTTTTGGTGAATGAAGTTGTTACCCCGCTTTTGACTGTTAAGAGGAACTTACTACTAGCCGGTTTATTTCCAGGTTGTAGTAAGGGTTGCCTCCTGTGTGCTCTTATCCCTACCGGTTGTCCACTGTTGAAATCAGGCATCCAAAGCCTGATGGATAGCAAGGAAATTCTATTCAAGAAAACTGATGTTCCGTCTGTTCCCATTGAAGAAATATCTGTTGTCACAATCTACAATCCTACCAAAGCTCCCGTGAAGAAACCAGTCCAAATTATGTCTGTTGCACCCATCACTATTACTGTCCCGGGGCCTCTCCCGTATGAGTCTGATAAAGCGGTCCCATGGCATTATGGAGCCGACGTGTATGTGCTTGGGGTGAAGCAGGAGTTCGACACCATTACCAGTATCAGTAACATCACTGGTCCCGCCAAGATTACCCGCAGTGGTAGGCTCTTCTCGCCTGACATTGCACCGCCAGTTATCCGAAAACCTCTCACCATCACACCCGCAAGTGTGCATGTTCCAATTCAAGTTCCTGTGTCTACTACTGCCGCCGAGTCCTCTAATACTCGGGGCAAAGAAGTTGCTACCGATTCGCCTGCCAGGACGGAGGCACCAAAGAAGACTGCTGTGGAAGCCTCCCAACAAGAAATGGAGGAAATTCTTAAAATTATCAAAAAAAAGTGACTTTAATGTTGTTGAACAATTGGGGCATACTCCCTCCAAAATCTCTATGCTATCACTACTGCTATGCTCGGAGGCCCATGCAAAAGCCCTGATTTCATTTCTGAAAACGGCCCATGTGCCGCAAGAGACCTCCGCAGATCAATTCACCGACTGTGTGGCTAATTTGACGGCTGACAATGGCTTGGGGTTCTCAGATGCTGACCTTACCGCCAAAGGGAAAAATCACAATGATGCCCTGCACGTCTCTATAGAGTGCAGGGGCACTACTCTCGCACACGTGTTGGTGGATACCGGCTCTTCCCTGAATGTTTTGCCCAAGAAGGCATTGGATCGCTTGGATTGTGAGGGTTTGGAGTTGAAACCTAGCAACATCATTGTTAGAGCCTTCGACGGTTCTAAGAGGATGGTGCACGGTGAGGTAGACATCCCTATTCGTGTGGGTTCCCAAGTTTTCGGCTCAAAATTCTATGTAATGGATATTCGCCCATCTTACTCCTGCTTGTTGGGTCGACCCTGGATTCACAAAGCTGGGGCAGTAACTTCCACTTTACACCAAAAGCTCAAATACCCTGTCAAAGGGAAGATTGTCACTGTGCAGGGTGAGGAGGAATACATGGTGAGTCACTTGAATTCATTCCGGTATATCGAGATGGACGGGGAGTTTATTGAAACCCCCTTTCAGCATTTTGAAGAAGTACCTCCAGTGTTGGCATCGGCTGAGGCAGTAGTTGAAGAAGACTTTCCGTGGAAGATGGCGTCCTTAAGGGATGCCCGGGCTGTAATCGAGAAAGGCAATTGTGCAAATTGGGGACAGCTTCCTGACTTCACTCAAAAGAATGACAAGTTTGGGCTGGGCTTTACTGCAGAGGCTCAGAGGGCTGTGCGCAAGGAAAAGATCAGAAAGGCTCCGGTGTTTATCTCCAACCCAAGGGTGAATGCTATCGAGAAGGATGTAGAGGAAGCAGAGTTTGACAGTTGGATCTACCCGACTACCAGCAACGGACCGAGCAACTGGACGGCAAAGGATTTTACGCCTATCACATTTGTCACGCAGTAATTAATTTCTTTTGATTTCCAATTTGTAACAAACAATGTGTTAAAACTTTTATTGGCTCGGTGTCCTACCCGGGGCATCGTAGCTCCATTTGTGAGGGCTTTTTGTATGACATTTCCATATATCATCAATCAAAACATTGGACGTTTGTTGCATTTCAAATCTTATGCTCTCTTTCTTTCTGTGTTATATATATTGCAAAACAGCTATATTTACACACTCACTTATACAGGTTTCAATCCACTCTGGATCTCACTGGTAACAGCTCTGCTACCGCCAGTTATGACTTCGAGAATCCGATCAACTTGGCCGAAGACGAAGGTGAAGAGGATTGTGAAGTACCTGATGAACTCGCAAGACTGCTACTCCAGGAGGAGAGGGCTATTCAACCACATGAAGAGCCGGTGGAAACAATTAACCTGGGTACTGAGACAGATAGGAAAGAGGTCAAGATTGGGGCTAATCTAGAGCTCAGCGTAAAGCAACGATTGATCCAGATGCTACAGGATTACATGGAGATATTTGCTTGGTCCTATGAAGATATGCCTGGTTTGGATGCCGACATTGTAGTTCACCACCTGCCAACCAAGGAAGACTGTCCTCCGGTAAAGCAAAAGGTCCGCCGTATGCGCCCAGAGATGTCTGAAAAGATCAAGGCTGAAGTTATGAAGCAATTCGACGCCGGGTTTCTAGCAGTAACTTCTTACCCTCAGTGGGCTGCCAATGTGGTGCCAGTGCCGAAGAAGGACGGTAAAGTCAGAATGTGTGTCGACTACAGGGATTTGAACAGGGCCAGCCCCAAGGATGATTTTCCTCTACCTCACATTGACGTCCTCGTTGACAATACTACTCAACACAAGGTGTTCTCCTTCATGGATGGTTTTTCAGGGTATAATCAGATCAAGATGGCTCCGGAAGATATGGAAAAGACCACCTTTGTGACTCAGTGGGGGACCTTCTGTTACAAGGTCATGCCATTCGGGTTGAAAAATGCTGGGGCAACCTACCAACGCGCCATGGTTGCTTTATTTCATAATATGATCCATCATGAGATCGAGGTATATGTTGATGACATGATAGCAAGGTCTCAAACTGAGGAGGAGCATCTTGACCATCTGAGGAAGCTGTTTGACCGACTCAAGTTATACAAGCTGAGATTGAATCCCAATAAATGCACCTTTGGGGTAAGGTCCGGAAAATTGCTAGGCTTCATTGTAAGTGATAAGGGTATTCAAGTGGACCCTGTCAAGGTTAAAGCCATTCAAGAGATGCCAGTTCCTAAGACAGAGAAAGAAGTCAGAGGTTTCCTGGGACGACTGAATTACATTGCCCGATTCATCTCACATCTGACTGCTACTTGTGAGCCAATCTTCAAATTACTGAAGAAAGATCAAGTAGTACGCTGGAACGATGAATGCCAGGCTGCCTTTGAAAGGATAAAGGAATATCTCCAAGAGCCACCCATTCTTATGCCACCAGTGGAAGGAAGACCTCTGATACTATACTTGACAGTACTTGATAATTCAATGGGGTGTGTGCTGGGGTAGCACGACGAGTCTGGCCGAAAAGAGCACGCTATTTATTACTTGAGTAAAAAGTTTACCGACTGTGAGTCTCGTTACTCACTGCTCGAGAAAAATTGCTGCGCTCTAGTATGGGCTGCTCGCCGGCTGAGACAGTATATGCTGACTCATACTACTCTATTAATTTCAAAGATGGATCCCATCAAGTACATATTTGAAAAGCCCGCTCTGTCTGGAAGGATAGCGAGATGGCAAATGATCTTGACAGAATATGATATCCAGTATACAACTCAGAAAGCAATTAAAGGAAGTGTACTGGCAGATCATTTGGCACACCAACCTGTGGACGATTACCAATCATTGAACTTTGATTTTCCGGACGAAGACTTCATGGTGGTAACTGACTGTGAAGTACCTGGAACGGATGAAGGACCTGAGGAAGGATCCCGATGGTCTATGCATTTTTATGGAGCCTCCAATGCTTTGGGTAACGGCGTCGGCGCTGTAATCATATCTCCCAAAGGAACTCATACTCCACTCACCGCCCGATTGTGTTTCAACTGCACCAACAACATGGCAGAATATGAAGCATGTATCATGGGTTTACAAGCTGCAATCGACTTAAGGATCAAGTTTCTGAGTGTCTTCGGAGATTCCGTTCTCGTGATCAGTCAGATCAAAGGTGAGTGGGATACGAAACACCCTAATCGTATTCCTTACAAGGAGTATGTATTGACGTTGCTCCCACATTTCGAGGAAATAACCTTTGAACACTTCCCTAGAGAGGAGAATCAGTTGGCGGACGCGCTGGATACGATGTCTTCTATGTTCAAAGTCAATTGGGACAATGAGGCTCCCCGGATTATCATTGAAAGATTGGACGAACCTGCACATTGTTGTGACATTGAAGAGGTAGCAGATAAACCCTAGTTTCATGAAGTGAAGAGATACCTTGAGGCTCAGGAATACCCCGAGGGTGCATCTGTTAATGATAAGAAGTTTCTGAGGAGGTTCGCAGTGAAGTTCTTCATCAGCAATGGTATTCTTTACAAGCGTAACCATGATTCAACCTTATTGCGATGTGTGGATAAGATTGAAGCAAAAAGGATCATGGCAGATTTACATGAAGGTACTTTCGGAACTCATTCCAGTGGACATACCATGGCAAAGAAAATCCTTCGGGCAGGATATTATTGGTCCACAATGGAAGCCGACAGTTATCAGCATTCTCGGACATGTCACAAGTGCCAAGTCTATGCTGATAAGGTGCACATACCTCCAGTTCCTCTGAACGTCTTGACGACACCTTGGCCTTTTGCAATGTGGGGCATTGATATGATCGGCGAGATCAGACCTACGACATCCAATGGACATTGTTTCATCCTGGTAGCTATTGATTATTTTACGAAGTGGGTTGGAGCAGCTTCCTTTGCTACTGTAACCAAGAACGTCGTGGCACGGTTTATTCGGCATAATCTAATCTGTCGATATGGTGTACCAGAGAGGATCATTACGGACAATGGTACAAATCTCAACAATAAGATGATCACTGAGCTCTGCAAGCAGTTCAAGATACAGCATCACAACTCTTCTCCCTACCGGCTGAAGATGAATGGGGCTGTAGAAGCAGCTAATAAGAACATTAAGAAGATTGTGCAGAAGATGACAGTAACATACAAAGACTGGCACGAGATGTTACCATTTGCTCTTCATGGGTATCGTACCTCAGCACGGACGTCAACGGGGGCAACACCCTATTCCTTGGTATATGGCATGGAGGCTGTATTACCCGTTGAAGTTCAGATACCCTCTCTTCGGATCATGAAAGATGCAGGTTTGAGCGAAGATGACTGGATCTAGACCCGGCTTGATCAGTTGAACTTAATCGACGAAAAGAGACTCACTACTATTTGTCATGGTCAGACACATCAAAAACGGATGATCAAGGCATTTAACAAAAAAGTTAGACGACAAGAGTATCAAGTTGGGGACCTGGTAATCAAACACATCATCATTCCTCAAAGTGATCCCCGGGGCAAATGGACCTCTACATACGAAGGGCCATTTGTGGTTAAGCATGTGTTCTCAGGAGGAGCCATGATCCTTATCACCATGGACGGTGACGATCTTCCTCACCCCGCCAATGCAGACATAGTGAAAAAATACTACGCATAAATAAAAGACCCGCTAGGTTGACATACCTAGGCAAAAATTAGGGCTTCCCGGCGAACCAAAAGGGTTCGGGCAAAAATAAGGGATGAAATAAAAAAATCTGTACACCCGGCAAGTCGAAAACCTGAAAGGGCGGCTTGGGCAAAAATGGGTATCCCGGTGGACTGAAAACCCGAAAGGGCGGTCCAGGCAAAAGTTAGGGATAAAGCGTAACGCTATGTCTCATTGGATCACTTCGCATCCGGAATTCAGCGTCAACTATCTGGCTCAGACTTTGGCATCGACCAATCAGCTTCATCTTCAACTAGGCAGCAAAGCGATGAGACGTTTGGAGACATAAAGGCAATAGCAGAGTTGGAACCCAGTAGGATTGTTCACATAGCTGTTTTGTTTTCTTTTCAAAATTGTCAATTCTGTGATTATTCGGCGGCATTCTCTTACTAGGATGTCAGCCTCTTGTACAAAAAAAAAAAAAAACGCCTATTCACAGGCAAAATTCAAATCAATACGAATTCACTAGTCCATACAAATTGCCATTGTTTTTTCCTTTTTCTGTTTTGTCTTGCGAAGAACGTCCAATGTTCATTTTTGATATATGTATTTGACATTAAATTGCTGATTCATAAATATTTGCACATGAAACGAAAGATTAATTACAGGTGACATCAGAAACAGGGGCAATGTGAAATTGTCTGATGCGGTCTGGTTGCTTTGTCCGCCAAGGTACCAAGGTAAATTCGACTGAAGAATGTGACCAAGTGATCTCAGCTCCCCGCAGAGTAAGACAAGATTCAGCAATACTTTCCCCGGCAGGTCTAAAAGCTTATCCCCAGTAGATTCTGGAAGCTTGTTCCCTGCAGAATACGGACGTCTCTCCCGAGCTTTATTCAGAGTTATTCCTCACAAAGGCTTATAACTGGGTTATCCTCAGCTAATTGCCATGGAAGATCGCCCTCGGCAAGGTTCTTTCAGTCCCCGGCAGGAGTTTTGTCTTTGTTGTTCCCCAAGCAAAGTTTATCATCATCAAAGTCCTCAGCAGGACTCCCATCAAAACTTCGGCAAAGTATCTCTTCCACAGAGCAATTCTCCGGTCGATCGTCAAGGATCTATTTTCCTACGACGAAAATACATTCATAAACATTTCACATTTCATACATCTGGCTTACATACATGATAAAGTGCATGCTCACGCTATCTCATGTTGAACAGCGTGGCATCATGCATATCATACATCATGACATTGTATACAACTTATGTTTTTACCTTTTCAGGGAAAAAGACAATCCCAAAGACAACTACCTTCAACTACAACATTTCCAGATTCGACTCCTGTATCTAGCCAGGGCATATCTGTTGACCACATTTCCAGACTCGATTCCTGTATCTAGCCAGGGCACGTCTGAAGAGTTCGAAGATTCGATTCCTGTATCCAGCCAGGGCACATCTGTCAACTACAACATTCCCAGATTCGACTCCTGTATCTAGCCAGGGCATATCTGTTGACCACATTTCCAGACTCGATTCCTGTATCTAGCCAGGGCACGTCTGAAGAGTTCGAAGATTCGATTCCTGTATCCAGCCAGGGCATATCTGTTGACAACTATTTCCGGATTCGATTTCTGTATCCAGCCAGGGCACATCTGTGAGCAATCATTTGTAGACTCGACACCTGTATCTAGCCAGGGCATATCTGCATAAAGAGATTGAAGATCAAACACCTGTAACAAGCCAGGAAAACATCTGTCTTTCTCAAATACACAAGTTCTCGCTAAGGAATCTCTTATGCGATCAACACTTCCAAATTGCACCTATAAGCCCATTCCCGACAAGTTTCTGTCACATCTCCAGATGGCATCTATAAGCCCATCTCCCTATCCACCATCTCTCTAAATGGCATCTGTAAGCCCATTCCCGACATCACATTGTTGAGACTCCAACATGCGAGTGCAAATTTTCGGGCACTCTAGTGTCCAATCTCCTTTTACCCTCGAGTCACGAAAGGCAAACCTGCCAATCAAACTCTTCAGGTTCAAGAAGATTGAACAGGGGCAACTGTTGTACCCCAAAATTTGCCCTCCCATTGCCTCAACATTTTCTCATCACCAGACCTCTGAAGATCAAGATCCAATTAGGGTTTCCTCTGCTCAAGACTTCTCCTTGCACTGTTAACCCAAATTAGGGTTTGTGTTTGCACAAAGATGTTTTGACCTAAAAAGCCTAAGATGACTTTCATGCTTCATGTTGGACTCCCAAGTTTATCCATACCTAGTTTCAAGTCTTGATTCCAAGTTTTGCCCAGTCAATTGGACAGATGACCTAGAAATCAGCTGTATTGGGGAAAAAGTCAACTATGGCCAATTGACAGTCAAATCTCATGAAAATTGACCCACATCAACATTATGAACTCATATGGACCATTTGATCAAGTTTGGATCACAATTCCACAAGAAATTTGATCAGATCATCAAAAGGGCAAAATGGTCATTTTTAGGGTTTTGACTGCACAAAGGCAATTTTTGACTGTTTGACCTAGCCAATGACAAACCAAGATCACATATGGACTCAAGGACCCCATGGAATTGTCTTTACATGTTCAACAAGCTCAAAAGATCCCAAGTACACAAGATTGACAGTTGAATTTCCCAGTCAATTGATCAATTTTTACTGTATACTGAAAAGTCAAACTTTGACTTTTTGGTCAAAATCAAGAGTCAAGATTCATTTTTCAACAAAACATGCCAAATCATGAAACTTGTTCATCAAGAAATCAAGAAATGCAAATTAGGGTTTGGAAATGGAATTTTTCATAACTTAGAATTTTTCTAAGTTATGGAAAACCCTAATTTTTTCCCAACTTTGCCCCACTTTTTCACCAAGATTCATTTGGATTCAAACAAAAGTCAAAACATGAAAGTTGTAGCTTGTTGCATAATCTACAACTTTGATTCACAAAGTTTTCCCATTTGAAGCTTGTATCTCAAGTTACAAATTTTTGAATAAGGGCACTAAACCATTCTTAACTTAGTGAAATTTGACCTATTTTGACAAGGTTTTCTACCTAACTTCAAGACCATTTTCCATACACTTCCACTTAGAATTTCAAATTACACTTCAAATATGGATTGTAGTACACATTCCAAGCTTTCCAAAATGTCCAAGAACTTATCAAACAACCTCATGGTTAGGGAGAATCGAATTTCACAATATGGCAAAAACTCACTTTGTTCATAACCAAGTTACATGTCCATAACCTTGCAATTTGAACTCAGCATGCTTTAAGCTAGATTACAGGTCCTTAAACCAAGTTACACTCAATAATTTAATGCATATTCTTTGTGCCAAGACCATATTCTTTGAGCTAAAGCATTGTATGAAGGTTTAATCCCAAAGTAGATAAAGCAAATTAGCCATTTTTGTAAAAGGTAGCTTTATGTCAAATTGAAAATCCAACAAGTACATTGCAAATCTGATTGGCACAAGATTATGAACATAACACACTGATCAAGGAGGGATTATGCAGCACATTAGGGGCCCTCTACATGCCTAGAAACACAAGTTGACATTTGTTGCTTAAAGTTGAAGAAAAGTGCCATAACACATACCAACTTCCATCTCAGCTTACACACACTTAGAGAAAGTTATCAAACACATTCCAAAGATCAGAACCAAGCTTTTGCACGACCCTTGCACCTCTCAAACACTCCCCTTGCCATAATCACTCTCAAACTGCAAAAACAGGGCAGGCCCTGCAGTTTGAGTACCATCTCTCATTTCTCTCAAGCTTTCTTGCCCAAACCAGTTCACACACCTTCCATACCATCTATGCAAGCTAACCAAAAGCAAAAGCACAACCTGTAATCACTCTAACCACTTCCACCATTTTCACATTTCTGACTTGCAGGTGAAGTTCTCTAGCTCGATTCAGAAGCTTTCAAGACAAAGTAAACATTGGAATAGCATCCCTGGACCTCAAGGAAGCTTTTCCAATCATCACCTTGCACTGAAAGTTCCTACATTGCCAGATTGAATTTCAACTGAACAGGTAAGTTTTTGAATTTGTATCTCTCTTATTAGGCATTGTTAGCTTTAGGTTTGTGAAGAAAATATGTCATAATCATTGCCCTGAACATGCCCATATAATTAGATTTTATTTATATTATGTGTGTTGCAAGAATTTGATGCCTGAACTTTGAACAAAAATTAGGTTAAAAATTGGGAGAGAAGAAATTCTCTCTCATTTCTGAGAGTTAGATCATGTTCTTTATATGTATGAAATCGTGAGATGATGCTTTACATTTTTTGTGTTGAAAGTTTTCATTAAAAGTCAAAGAATCAGGATCTTGATGTTGAAGCAAGAGACGCGCATATTTTTCAAACATTGTTTGCTGGAGGTTGAAGACAGGTCTTCTGGGCTGGGCCTGGAACATTTTTCTTATTTGCACCACATAATTGCTTTTACACCCCCAAGGCCCATTTGCTTATTTCTTTGACTTTTTGACTTTTTTCTTTTTTGATTGACTTTGTTTTTTTTTTCTCATGACATAAAAAATATAAAAATATTTTTTCTCACCATTTTTGATTTTGTTAGGCATTTATTTTACTATCTTTTAGTTTATACATAAATAGATATATATATATATATATATATATATATATATATATATATATATATATATATATATATATATATATATATATATATATATATATATATATATATATATATATTGTTTAGAATAAAATACCAAAATACACATATTTAATTTTATTATTATTAAACACTAAAAAAATCATTTTTACAAATATATTTCTTTTCTTATTTTATTTTTGTGTATAAATGATAAATATTGTATATATTAATAAATAATACATTTTGTTTAATAGAATTAGGGTTTTGCCCTAAAATTGAAAATACTTCAAAAATAACACCTTTTTATTTTCTTTTTTTATTTTACATAAATAATACTTTTTTTCATACATATACAAAACATTTTTGCATCTTGCATATTTATTCCATTTTTATTTAATTATTGTACATTAATTAAATTGTAAATAATTCAAATCTTGATGTAATAGTTTTAGGTTTAAATTTCTTGTCAAAATCCCCATTTGAAACATTGTACCCCCCTCCCTATATTATTGTGTTGTAATAGCGTAGGAGTTTAAATTTCGCACTTTATCGCTTTCTAAATATACAATGCTAGAATTAGGGTTTATATGCGAATAAAATGAACAAAATAGTTATGACCTAATCTCAAGACAAGCAAGCATGAAAATGGACACACAAATCACACTTGCACCCCCTAGGGTATTCCACTTTGTTGCCTTCAAATAAATGGGCCATATTGCATGTTAGGTCTCTTTGGGCGAAACAAACAAATCAAATGATCATAGTCCCTCGATGACGCTTTCAAAATGTTGCCTAAACAAATGATCAAGTCCCTTAAAGAAAATGCCCAAAGATACTTGGCACCATTGCAATTATGGTCTAAACGATGACCCGCGCCCGTCCCTTTCACATCCTAACATGAGATTGTCCACCAAATACAATGGTGGAACAAACTTATTAAAAGGGTTAAAACATAGCAATAAACTTTGAGAAATTTAGGAGTAGATAACCTCTTAGTTACTTGAATCAAACTTGCAATACAAAAACACTTGCCTATTTTCTAAAACCACACATCACAACACTTTCAAAACAACTTTCAAAAACAAATGAAAACCTTTTCAAAAGACATAGATCTTTGTATGCATCCCCACATAGATCATTACAAAGGTTGCCACCACATTGGCTTCTTTTCAAAACATTTTTCAAACCCACACACACAAGAGTACCATTTCAAATAATTGAAAACAAAAGGCAAGTGATCTAAGCAAGTAACTAAGAGCCCATGGATAACCATGGATAGAAAGGGTGCTAATACCTTCCCTTTCTATAATCTACTCCCCGAACCCAAAAAAACATCTCAAAGGTTTTTGCTGTGCTTTTTAACCTTTCCTTAGGATAAAATAAAAAGTCGGTGGCGACTCTTGCTCAACCGAAACATTTGCGAAAACAAACTCAAAACCTCAAGTCAGTTCTCCCACCGTATCACAACAGTGGCGACTCTTGCTTCCGCAACATTTTGTGAAACCAGCTAAAAAATAGTCAGTTCTATTTCCATCGGTCACAGTAGTCATCCAAGATTCCTTCATCATCCTGCTGAGGTTGTAGTCATCCAAGATTCCTTCATCATCCTGCTGAGATTGTAGTCATCCAAGATTCCTTCATCATCCTGCTGAGGTTGTAGTCATCCTAGATTCCTTTATCATCCTGCTGAGATTGTAGTCATCCAAGATTCCTTCATCATCCTGCTGAGGTTGTAGTCATCCAAGATTCCTTCATCATCCTGCTGAGGTGGTAATCGTCCAAGATTCCTTCATCATCTATTTGGAGTAGCAATCATTTCTGGATGGCATCTTTAAGCCCATCTCCAACAACTATCCATCATCTCTCCAAATGGCATCTCTAAGCCCATTCTCGACATCACAATGTTGATACTACACCATGCGAGTGCAAAGTTTTGGGCACTCTAGTGTTCAATTATCTTCCACCTTCGGATCAAGAAAGGCTCGAAAGCCAAACTATATCCTCAGGTTTAAGAAAATTGAACAGGGGAAACTGTTGTACCCCAAAATTTGCCCTCTCAATTATCAAGGCATCTCTCACAATGATTCTCAAAGTTCAAGCTTGAACAAGTGCATTGGGATTTTCCAATACCAAAATTAAAAGGAAATTGTCAAAAAGGGAGAAAACAGATAAAAATATTATTTTGACAAAAATTGGAGAAATATAAGTGTTCTTCGTTTCAGCTCTTTCGATTTGCCTTTTGGCCTCTTTCGACACAAGCTTGGCTTGCATCCTTCGATTGGCCTTTTGACCTCTTTCGACACAAGCTTGGCTTGCATCCTTCGATTGGCCTTTTGACCTCTTTCGACACAAGCTTGGCTTGCATCCTTTGATTGGCCTTTTGGCCTCTTTCGACACAAGCTTGGCTTGCATCCTTCGATTGGCCTTTTGGCCTCTTTCGACACAAGCTTGGCTTGCATCCTTCGATTGGCCTTTTGACCTCTTTCGACACAAGCTTGGCTTGCATCCTTCGATTGGCCTTTTGACCTCTTTCGACACAAGCTTGGCTTGCATCCTTCGATTGGCCTTTTGGCCTCTTTCGACACAAGTTTGGCTTGCATCCTTCGATTGTCCTTTTGGCCTCTTTCGACACAAGCTTGGATTGCATCCTTCGATTGGCCTTTTGACCTCTTTCGACACAAGCTTGGCTTGCATCCTTTGACTGGGCATGGGCCTCTGACACAGTTTGGTTTGGATTCACAAGGAAAAGAGCCTCTTGTAATCTATTTCATTTCCAAGGCAAAAGGCTCTCTTTTAACATCCTTCGATTTGAACCTCTTGCTCCCTATTTGTCTCTTTCGAATATGAACATTTTGTCTTTCGTTTGACCACATGTACCCCCTGGCGTGCAAGCTTTCGATTAGACATGAGCCACCTTAAGACACATTTGGCCCTTTCAAACGATGCACAAAGGTGATTCGTTCGAAGGACACTTGTTGGAAGAAAGTCAAACAATATGTTGGAAGAAGAATCTGGTCGAAGGAGGGTCAAAATGAAAGGATGAAATATTCAAAGATGCTTGCTGCCAAGTTCAGGCATGGTACACTGGCCAAAACTACTGCACAACAATCCTGAAACACTGCCCCATTCTTGCACCAAAATAGCATAAAGCACTGTCCCTCGAAGGCTGCAAAGAGCAGTTTACCCAAATTGTTCAAATTATTTTGTTTTCCCTCCAAAAGCTTCAGCCAACTTTGCCTATAAATAAGAGGCTCCAACACATGTTTAAGAGAGGATTTTTTTACCAGAGGAACGAATCCCCCAAATTTTCTCAAACACCATAAATCTCTCAAAGTCCCTTCAACACTTGTGAGAAAAAACCCAGAATCCCAAACACTTACTTCCTTCGATTCTGAAGAACAAATACTCTTCAGTATCCTTCGAATCCAGTTTGGAAAGAAACATAAGACTTGTTTCTTTCCTTCCTTCGAATCCAGCAGTCCAAGCACAGCTGTTGGCCCCTCTTTCAAATCCAGAACCTTGGGCCTCCACTCAAGGTCCCACACCCATTCAAAGCCTCCATCAAGGTAAGTCACTCTTACCCTTGAACCTTTCGTTTCATGGCATAACATGTAAATAATACTTTTGTTCGTTTCAAGCATGTATATACCATTGTTCCTTTCGTTTCCACCCTGTTAACATGTTTTTAAAAGTTAACCCTTTCGTTTTGCTTGCTGTTTACCTGAACTAGCTTTAATTATTAAACTGTTTGAAAGATAAATACTAGCATGGCCTCAGGCCATGTTGTCATTTAATGCTTGAAATGAAAGAAACAGGAAACAGGAAATAGGGAACGAAGCTTCTGGCTTCTACCCTCTTTCTCCAGGTTAAACAAAAGAGACAACCAGGAGGAAAACCATGTTGACTTCTAGGCCCAAACGAAAAGCATGCCTTCACTGACTTCCAGCCCCTAATCGAAAGGCATTCCCTCACTGCTTTCAACCTCCAATCGAAGAAGACAACAAGGTAGAACCAGAAGGCTTCGCCATACACTGACTTCCAAGCCAGTCGAAGGACAGAACCTCACTGGTGCTGACCCCAATTGAAGGAGGCCAACATAAGGCAAATCGAAGACTGCTACTGCCTGGGTCGAAAGACACTCATTTTTCTTACTTTTATCTTATTTTTTCCTTCATATTTTTTATGCCTTTCGATATGGTTGTAATAATGTAGGATTTATTTTTTGCACTTTTTATTACTTTTGTACAAATGCTAGTAACTAGGTGTGTATGGCAAGATAAAACCAACAAGTAGACAACCTAAAAATCAAAGACAAATGCATGCAATAAAACACACTTTGCACACATGAACCTTTAGGGTAATCTCACTTGTTGCCTCGGAAAATAGTCATGTCCCTCGAGCATGGGCGTTTTAGCAAAGACCCTCGATAAAAGATCGTAGTCCCTCGATGACCCTCGATGTTGCCTTCGGTAAACGATCTAGTCCCTAAAACGACATTGCTAAAACGTCCCATATGTTGCCTTCTATGACTATATAAACGTCCCGCACCCATCCCGTTCAACATCCTAACGCAAGGTTGTTCATCAAACACAATGGTGAAACAACACTGTTAAAAGGGTTAAAACACAAGAAAAATCTTTGAGTAAAATAGGATAGATAGCTCTTAGTTACTTGATCAAACTTGCAAAACATCCTTGCCATTTTTCAAACACACATCACAACACAACTTCAAAACAACTTTCAAAAAACATTGAAACATCTTTTCAAAAAGACAAACACCTTTGTAAAACATTCAAACGAATTGTTACAAAGGTTGCCTAGACAAGGCATCTTTTTCAAAACATTTTCAAAACCACACACACAAAACACCATTTCAAGCAATTGAAAAACAAAGGCAAGTGATCTAAAACAAGTAACTAAGAGCCCATGGATAACCATGGATGAAAAGGGTGCTAGCACCTTCCCTTTTCATAATCTACCCCCCGAACCCACGAAAACATCTCAAAGGTCTTTCCTATGCTTTTTGACCTTTCCTTAGGATAAATAAAAAGTCGGTGGCGACTCTTGCTAAACCGAAACATTTGCGAACACAAAATGTAAAACCCAAGTCAGTTCTCCCACCGTATCACATTGATCCTCTAGTAGAACATCAAACAATTCTCTTTTGATAATTTATTCTCCGATGACCAATAAACATATCCCTTAAAGATCAAGGTTGGTTTATCCTATAATGGATTCCCTTTCAAAGTAATAAATTCAAATTGAGATAGAACAAACATAGTACATGTTTAGGTATGGGCCAAAGTCCAATCCATAAAAAAAATGAATCACTCAAGTCTTAGGAAGCAAAAAAACTAAGAGATGAGAAAGCTTTATAGACACGTCGCATCAGGTTTTGTCGGCCTTTGTATATCATTAGATGACAATAACTTATATGATCCTTTCACATATGTCCCTCAACATATATGTCCCATAAAATAGACATCTCAACATAGATGCTTAGGGACATGTTGAGAAGCATGGAGTCAAGTATTTCTCAAAAACTCAGAGAAATCCTGATTTTATCACAAACCCTAATTTTGACTGCTTGTGTTAGGAGGTGATGGTCCAATCTCAAAATCTTGATTCCTTGGAACATGATAAAGAACTTATTGAACAAAAATGTCTCTTATGATAATGAGAAGATATTGTTTCAACAAAATGTCTCATACAAGCATTAAAACACTTCATATGGCCAAAACCTTAATCTTAAGAGATGAAATAGAAAAAAAAGTGATTTACTTAAATACTCTTGCAATTTTCAATCTTCTGATGAATCAATGAGACAATTGAGATGTCTTGAGGGATGAGAAACCCTTGTAGCTTTAGTGATCCAAATATTAAGGTCATGAGACCCTTCTTGCACTGACTGATAATTCAAACCATATTTCATTGCTTAAAGAAGACCAAATGAAAGATACCTTGACCCCATAACCAAAGAACCAATGATATGAATGAATGTGTGTGTTAGAGAAACATAAGCCAATTAGTGTTAAAATGAAGAGGGTAAATTTTATGGTGTAACAACTTCCCCTATTCAATCAACTTAAACTTGGGAGTCATATTAGCGCTAGCCTTTCGAACATTCAAGGTAGAAGAGGATTGAATACTAATAGAACCGTAAAATTTGCACTATGAAGAACAGGAGAAAGTCAGATGTTTTTGGGTTTTCTCTATTTTTTTGTTTTTGAAAGATGGTCACCTGATGGTGGAATTTTAGAAATGTATGACAGGCCGAGGGAAGACATACAAAGTAAAGAGACTAGCCGGAAGAGGCTCTTATCAATCATATCAATGAACAATGGAAATATATGTCAAGCCAGGGGAAGACACATAAAGGAAAGAGACTAGCCGAAGGAGAATCTTAACAATAGATTTTGGAAATATATGTCAGGCCGGGGGAAGACATATAAAAGAAAGAGACTGACAGAAGGGGACTCTAACAAGGAATACTAGCTGAAGGTAGACTCCTAAGAAAAGAACTTCGACCAAAGGCGAACTTATAATGAAAAGAAGACTAGTCGGAGGAGACTCTTAACAATAGATTTTGGAAATATATGTCAGGTCGGGGGAATACATATAAAATAAAGATACCGATCGAAGGGGACTATGACAAGGAATACTAGGCGAAGGTAGACTCCTAAGAAAAGAACGTCAACCAAAGGAAAACTTACAATGAAAAAAAGACTAGTCGGAGGTAGACTCTTAACAAATATATTGGAAATATATGTCAAGCCGGGGGAAGACATATAAAAGAAAGAGACTGACTGATAACACAAAAAGTTATAGCATTTTCCGCCTAATTTACATATATAAAACTTCTGATTCTTCGTTTATCATGTCACATTTTATCTCTATTTGTAGTATTTGCAGCATATTTCAGGTACTTGGCTTTTG
This sequence comes from Vicia faba, assembly GCA_948472305.1. NCBI lineage: Eukaryota > Viridiplantae > Streptophyta > Magnoliopsida > Fabales > Fabaceae > Vicia > Vicia faba. The sequence goes on along the minus strand of OX451739.1, from coordinate 285,478,404 downwards.
CAAGGAATAAATGAGAAAAAGAAGAAAAATAATGGAGAAATGAAGAAGAAATGGCCATTTAGTAGCAAAACGCAACATTTTGTATTAGAAGGCATGTCGCCCATCACAGGTGCATGCTACCCATCACAAATTGCAAAAGTGTGCCCCTCGACACACTTCATATCCCGACCAGCACAAAATGATAATACATGTCCCACGTCACAACATGTATGACACTTGCCACGACTCATATAACTGTTACGAGAATATCTCCCTGAAGCGCATGAAACACAGAGTTTGCTGGAATTTCTCCATGATTGAAGAACGAGGATCATGGGATAGTTCCTATTTTTACTCAGCTTATGGAATCTATAAAAGCAGTCAGATACCAAATTTGTTACATTCGAGACCTGCTCCAATTTTGTTATTTTCTACATACTTCAACTCTACTATTATTTTCCAGTTTTACAATTTTGCTGTTATTCCAGTTTCATAGTTTCTATTTTATTTTCTAGTTTCGTAGAATTCCCATAAGCATAGAAAACCCTCACCATTAAAGTAGTATTTCTTCACATCGGAGGAATACTGCAACTTTAATTTTCTTCTAAGCTTCCAGAATTCGTTTAGGTTTATTTTTATCAATTCGAGATATTTCATTCCAAGTCAATTCTGCCGGCTTGTGGAGGATACGCACTGCTCAATTATTTTCTTCAATTTTATTTTAGGTTCCAATTTTAAGTATAATTTATTTATTTTTACCATGCATGTGTTATTGAATTTATGTTTTAATTTTATGTTATGGAGTAATAAAATTATGTCTAGCTAAATTCCCCGATACTGGTATGTGAAGTCCTAAACCGAAGGGATTCAGTAATTAATTGGCATTAATATTTTTACAAAAGCATTTTTCTGGTTTTGATTTCCAAATTGGATATTTAATTGTTTTCGTACGAGAGTAAAAGAAAAATTAAGGTTAAAATCAACAGAGCGAGAGTTTGAGGTTTTGACTAGATAATGGTGATTGGACATTAATTTTAAAAACAGCGAGAGCACTTTAAAATTAATTGGATTTATTTTCAAAAAATACTTTTGAATTTTAAATGAAACAGCGAGAGCACTCATTTGAGTTTAATAATATGACCTGAATCGATAGAACGAAAGTGTGAGACAAGGGTTTTTAAATGAATAGTTTCCACTAAAATAGTGTTTTAATACTCAAAACAAATGTCAATGACTTACTGAATCCCTGAAGTTGACAAATTACATACCGGTGTCCCGTTATTAATTGTTAGATTTTAGTTAATTCATGTTTAAACCCAAACACCCTAATTTTATAATTAGCCTTAGCTTTACACAGTGACCCTAGATAACAGTAGTTTGACCATCAGTTCTTGTGGGTTCGATATCTTTTAAAACTACGCGATAAGACTGTGCACTTGCAGTCACTACTCCCGACAGACTTATAAAGTCGCGGTCAAGTTTTTGGCGCCGTTGTCGGGGACTGATTTAGTCAATATTATAAATCCCTTGTTACGCAGTATAGACTAAAGCAACCAATTTTATTTTATTTTTATCTGTTGATTGTATGCCAAGCACTCGCTCTAAAGGCGAGGAATTATAGTAATCAATCGACGAGGTCGAGCGTTTTGTTAATATAAGATGCCGAATTCGAGAGTACCAAGCCAAGTACAATCTTCCTGAATTCAATCTTCCAAACTATTCTCTTCCTGACCCAAGAATGGCTGAAGGACCCCAAAATCGCCCTCTGAAGGATTATGCTGCCCCATCGCAAGAGGAACCCCACAACAGTATTGTTGCTCCCACCATTGCACAAAACAATTTCGAGTTAAAACCTTCGTTATTACAAGCTGTCCAACAAAACCAATTTTCAGGATGTCCTATGGACGATCCAAACCTTTATCTGTCAATGTTTGTGCAGTACGCAGACACAGTGAAAACAAATGGTGTCAGCCCTGATGCAATAAGACTTCGTCTTTTTCCTTTTTCGTTATGAGAGAGAGCTAGAGCATGGCTCCAATCTCTACCATCTAACTCTGTTACCCCATGGAACAAATTGAAGAAAGTTTTCCTAGCGCAATATTTTATGTCGAGTAAGACGACTATGCTAAGAGCTAATATCAACGGTTTTAAACAAAAGGAAAGCGAATCTGTTTTCGAAGAATGGAAAAGATACAAAGACATGTTGCGACTTTGTCCATATCACGGTCTAAAATAATGTCTGATCATCCACACCTTTTACAATGATCTCTTGTGAAACACAAGACTAACAATTGACACAACTGTTGGCGGTGCACTGATGGATAAACCATACCACAATGCCTATCAACTTATCGAAAGTATGGCTCAAAATCATTGTCAGTGGGGAAGCGATAGAACCATGATGGAGAAACCTTAAATGAAAGGTGGTATGCATAAAGTTAGTAGCTTAGACCAATTTAACGCTAAGGTAGAAGCCCTTACCCAAAAGATAGAAAGCTTGACCACAACTCCCGCAGCCACCGTGGTTATAGTAGCTCCAACCTATGATTTATGCGGACTTCATGTGCATGTTGCACCCGAATATCCACTCTTAACAGGAGTACCAGTTGATCAAGTGAACTATGCTCAAGGAAACCCCTATGGCAATAACTATAACCTATCCTGGAAGAATCATCCAAAAAACTTCTCATACAAAAGCAACAACGCTTTGTGCGCACCTGGGCAAGCTCCTAATACACCCTCAGGATTTCAGAAAGCCACCCAAAATGTCTCAAATATTCCGAATATCCCTAGGAAGTCCAACATGTAATATCAAGCTTCTCAAATGATTCTCAATGCACTTTGTTTTGATGAAAACAAACTATATTGGCAAGAAGGCAAAGATTTTGATAAAGTTAAAAGCATCATTGGATAAAAGACTCTGTCTCAAGTTCTTAGCAAATTTCACAAGGTATAATGACAAAACTTACTTTGAACTTAAGTCTTAAATGCTCAATGATCAAAAGAAGTGTTTTATCCTGTCCAAACTTTTCTCAAGTTTTCTAAGCAAAAAAAATCAATTTTCACTTATGTGCAATCGATTTGCATGTTGGTGCAATCGATTGCATGCTTCACGTTTTCAAAGTGTTAGCTATTGTTTCTAAGTGAAATCGATTTGCATGTTTGTGCAATCGATTGCTATCTATCAAATTTTGCTACTGTTTTAAAGTGGAATCGATTTACACACATGTGCAATCGATTGCTCACTGAAAATATTTGAATCTTTTAGCTGTTAAAACCCGTGCAGTCGATTTACACAAGGGTGCAATCGATTGCATGTTGAACGTTTTTGAAAATTAGCAGCTTTGAACATACCTTTTCATAACACCATTTCATGGAAACTTTTCATTGAATCTTGTCAATTGTTCGTGATTCATTTGCAGAAATTTATGTTGTTTCAAAGAGGTGATATGAAAATATAAATACTGAATTTTCAAAGTCATTTTGTACCTCTTCCAATCAATAGTTTCTGAATTTTAAAATATTAAAACTCAAGCTTTTTCTTCACTTTCATACACAAAGTTTTTCTGCACATTTTCATATATTGTTAAATAGAAAACTTTGAGCATTCTATAGTCTTGAGTCATTGTATATTATTGTTATTGGAAGAGAAGATCAAGTCATTGATAAAATCACTCAAAGTGATTATTGCACTACAAACTCTATCAATCAAATATTGCTATACACTTTCTTATTTTTCAGGATTGTTGAAAATAAGTTCAAAGTGGTTTTGTAATATTGTTTTTCCAGGATTGTTGGATACAAGTAAGGTCACCTTGAGAGGATTGTTCTCATTGTTGACATAGTAAAAATCCAATAGGATTGTTCTTGGTCCAAGAGGATTGTTCTTGGTTTTGGTAGTTCTTATTTTAAGTTTGCCACTATAAGGAAATCTCTTTCATGTTGAAAGGGGACTGGAGTACTCTCAGAATGTGAGGGGAACCAGGATATATCGCTAGTGTCTCTTTATTTTTCTTCATTTTACTCTTTCATAAACACACCATAAACCAGAAAAATATTATCCATCATCACTAAAAACCAAAAAAAATTTAAAGTGCCTAATTCACCCCACCTCTTAGGCGCACTTCGTACTTATAATTGGCATCAGAGCAGGTTATAGGTAACTTGTTCCTAAAAGATCCAGAATGGCTTCTGCAAATCAAAATCTTGTTTTCATAAATGATGGTAGTATTAACAAGCCTCCTCTATTTTGTGGTGAATATTTTGACTTATGGAAAATACGCATGAAGGCACATCTAGAAGCACAAGGAGAAGAAATATGGGATGCCGTCTAGAATGGTCTATTTATTCCTATAACCATGATCAATAGTGATGGCTCATCAAAGCCTAAAACTGCATGGGATGAAGATGATGAGAATAAGGTCCTCTATGATAAAAAGGCAATCAATCTTCTTCAAGGTGCACTTAGCATGGATGAATTCTTCCGTGTCTTGGCATGCAAAACAACGAAAGAAATATGGGATACCTTGGTACAAACTCATGAAGGAACTGTTGAAGTTAAAATATCAAGACTAAATACTTTGAGTCAAGAATACGAGTTATTTCAAATGCATCCCGGAGAAACCATCCTTGACTTGCAAAAGAGATTCGTGCACTTGACAAATCATCTAAGTGTTCTTGGTAAGACTTTAACGAATGATGAACTAAATCTGAAAGTACTTAGATCCTTAACTAGGGAATGGCAACCAAAGGTAACAACAATTTTGGAAAAGAAAAGTCTTTCTTCAATGACTTCCGCAACATTGTTTGAAAAAATTCAAGAATATGAAACGAAACTCGTAAGACTTGAAAATCATGAAAATCAAGAAAAGAAATCCAAGAATATTGCCTTAAAGATTGATTCCAAGAAAGTTGAAAAGGAAGACAATCCGGAAGAAGATGAAAATTTCATGCTTCTTGTTAAAAGGCTTGGTAAGTTCTTTGGTAGAAATGACAAATCCCTTTCTCATGCAAAAAGAAAGAAACAATTTAAGAAAAGGGAAGCTTCCACATCAACACAAGAAGTCACATGTTATGAATGCGGTCAACAAGGTCATATCAAGTCGGATTGTCCAAAACTCTCCAAGAAAGGTGGCTACAAAGGCAAAAAGGAATTTAAGAACAAAAAGGCCTATGTTGCATGGGAGGATAATGAAATAAGTTCTTCGTCCGATTCCGATAGTGATGAAAATTCAAATCTAGCATTGATGGCCTCACACCATTCCGATAATGAAGATAATGAGGTTAGTAATGAATTTTCTCTCTTTGATAGTGATGCACAAGGTGCTATAGATGAACTATTAAATGAATGCAAAATTATGTATAAAACTATTTCATCTCAAAAGAAACAAATTTCATCTTTAGAAGAAAAATGTTAAACTATGGAAAAAGATTTCAAAGATGAAAAATAAAAATTAAGTGATGAACAAAAACATAATTTTGTATGCAAAAATTGTGAATCACTATCTTTCCAAATTGTCCAATTAAAAAGAGTTATTGAAAGATATGAAAAGGGTCAAATTGGATTGGAAGGTGTTCTTAGCCAACAAATATATTCCAATGATAAAAGTGGACTTGGATATTCAAAGTTTTCAAAACCAAGTTCTAATAAAACTATCTTTGTTAAGGCTAGTGATCAATCATCCAAAGAGAAAGTGAACAAACCTAAAGTGGTTCATCATTATCCTAAAAAGAAAACATTTCCTAAGAAGAAATCTTACCCTTCTAGATATAAAAGTAAATTTGAACCTACTTGTTTTTATTGTGGTATTAAATGCCACACACCTAATTCTTTCCATGTTATAAACTTTAGTGTTGGAATTGAGCATTATGTGTGGGTAAAGAAAGGTACTAATTATGAAGAACCCAAAGCAACTTAGGTACCTAACAAAACCTAATTTGTTTTGTAGGTATGCTTGAAGACCACATGCAATCTTTGGTATCTAGATAGTGGTTGTTCAAAGCATATGACGGGAGACATAAACCAATTTTCAAATCTAGTACTAAAGGCCAAGCGTTTTGTCACTTATGGAGACAGTAATAAGGGAAGAATTCTTGGCAAAGGAAAAGTTGATGTTCCACCTTCCATATCCATTGAATATGTTATTTATGTTGAAGGACTAAAGCATAATCTTCTAAGTATTATCCAACTATGTGACAAAGGCCTCAAGATCAAGTTCACCAAAGATGAATGCTTGATAGAAGACGAAATCACACACGAGGTTATACTTAAAGGTAAAAGAATTAATAATATATTTATGATTTCCCTTGATGATCCATCTTTGAAGGTAAAATGTCTCATGGTGAACAACGATGATTCTTGGCTTTGGCACAAAAGAATTGCTCATATTCATATGGAACACTTGAATAAATTAATCAAGCATGATCTTGTCATTGGGTTGCCTGAGAGAAATTTTGTCAAAGATAGACTTTGTGATGCTTGACAAAAAGGGAAACAAAAAAATCAACTTTCAAATCTAAGAATATGGTGTCTACTACAAGACCACTACAATTGTTGCATATGGACTTATTTGATCCATCAAGAATAAGAAGTTTCAGAGGTAATGTATATGCTTTGGTTATTGTTGACGATTTCTCTAGATATACTTGGACATTCTTTTTAGTGCAGAAAAGTGATGCATTCAAGGCTTTCAAGAAGTATGCTAAAAAAATTCAAAATGAGAAATCTCTAACAATTGCCTCCATAAGAAGTGATCATGGAGGAGAATTTCAAAATGCTCTCTTTGAAGAATTTTGTGGAGAACATGGAATATCTCACAACTTCTCGGCACCAAGGACTCCTCAACAAAATGGAGTTGTGGAAAGAAAGAATAGGTCTCTTGTAGAGCTTGCAAGAACGATACTTAGCGATTCAAATCTTCCAAAATATTTTTGGGCGGATGCGATGAGCACAACATGTTTTGTTAGCAATAGAGTTAACATAAGACCAATATTGAAGAAAACTCCATATGAACTTTTCAAAGGGAGGAAACCAAACATTGCCTTCTTTCACATTTTCGATTGTAAATGCTTTGTCCTAAACAACGACAAAGATAACCTTGGTAAGTTTGATGAAAAATTCGATGAAGCAAATCCAAAGGAATCACATCTCATGGCGGTAAAACGGATCATGAATGTTGTACCCCAAAATTTTCCCTCTCATTTTATCAAGATTATCCTCACAAGACTTTGTGGACTCAAGACCAGATTAGGGTTTGCTCAGCTCAAGATCTCTCCTTGCACTGATAACATGAAATTAGGGTTTGAGTTTGCACAATGAATTTTGGACCATAAATGCTCAATGTGACTTTCATACTTCATGTTGGACCCCTAAGATTGCTCAAACCAAGTTTCAAGCCTTGGATCACTTTTTTGCCCAATCAATTGGACAGTTGACCTAAAAATCAGTTGTATTGGGGAAAAAGTCAACCATAGCCAATTTACAATCAAACCTCATAATTTTTTATCCACATCAACATTATAGACTCATATGAACCATTTGATCAAGTTTGGACCACAACTCTTCAAGAAATTTGATCAGATCTTCAAAAGGGCAAAATGGTCATTTTTAGGGTTTTGACTAAGAAAGGGCAATTTCTGATTTTTAACCTAGCCAATGGAAAATTGGGTTCAAGCATGGTTTCAAGGACTAAATGGCACCATCTTGACCTAATCACAAGGTTCAAAAGATCTCAAGTACATAGGATTGACAAATGAATTTTCCAGTCAACTGATCAAAAATCAATTGTACACTGAAAAGTCAAACTTTGACTTTTTGGTCAAAATCAAGTGCCAAGGGTCATATTTCATCAATATGTGTCAAAACATGAAACTTGTTCACCAAGAAACTTAAATTTGGAAATTAGGGTTTAAGTTTGAAAAAATTTCATAACTTAGAATTTTTCTAAGTTATGAAAATTTCTTATTTTTTCCCAACTTTTTCACCATGATGAAATTGGATTCAAAGAAAACTTCCAACATGAAAGTTGTAGTCCTCCACAAAATCTACAAATTTTATTCACAAAGTTTTCCCAAAATATGCTTGGATCTCAAGTTATGATTCTGTGAATAAGGATCCATAAACTTTTTAACTTAGTGAAATTTTGCCCTAGTTTAGGCAGATTCTTGACCCAACTTCATGGAAATTTTTCACATAGTTCCAAGAGGAATCTCAAAATTCATTTCAAAGATAGATTGTAGAGCATGTTACAATATTTCCAAAATGTCCAAGAACTCTCCAAGATCATTTATGGTTAGGGAGAATCGAAGAAATGAAAATGGCATTTTATCACTTTTGTCCAAGGCATTTTTCACAATGGTTCAAGTTGCAAATCTGTCCTAAGCATGCTTGTACTTGGATTTACAGGTTCTAATCCCTTATACACTCTAAAATTGAATGCAAACTCATTGGATAATGGTCTTATTCTGATATTTGAAGCATTACACAAGGAATTATTCCAAAAATGGCATCTAGGTTACAATGCTACTTTGATAAAGCATGCTTTTTGCAATTTTGTTTATCTTGAGCCATGGACCTTATCTATTGTTGCAAACAAGATCCATAAACATCAGAAAAGTTCACCAACCCTATGCAGACCTTGAGCTAGCCTGTACAGGCCTTTGCCTTTGTCACTTCACCCTTTCTTCAAAAAACAAGGAAACTTGCAAAAGTCAATATAACTTGTGTATCTGATAAGAGCAAGCCTAAGCATCATTTGAACCAACTTCAGAACATTGTGGCAAGCCTAAAGCACGAATTTACAACTTCTCAAACACTCAAATACACCAAAAACACCATTTCTGCCCAAAACAGGGCAATCTCTGCAAATCACAAGCCATTTCCATTTTGCCTCGTGCGTTTTGCCTTGAATCACTTCAAACACATTACATACATCCCATACAAGCTATCCAGGCCCCTGTCTTGCAACTGTGAGCTCATTTTTACACTTCACCATTTTCATTTTCTGAGTTTGCAGCTTACCTTCTACAAGGAGATTCAGGCAACTTCAAAGCAAGCTGAGCATTGGGAAAGGTTGAGGGAACTTCAAGCAAGCTCACACGACCTTCAGGCCTCACTCAAAGTCCCCACATTGCCATATCCAAACTCAACTGAACAAGGTATTTGTCAAGTTTCTATCTCTCTATTTAGGCATCTTTAAGCTTAGGCTTGTGAAGCAAAAAGGTAGTCCTTAAGTTGCTTGAGCTGTACATATGCATAGTTTGTATTTACATTAACTGAGCTAGGAGAATTTGGATGTTGAACATGCTGAAAAAACTAGGTCAGAATTTAGGGCCATTAAAATTCTCTCTGATCTTTGAGAGTTAGGTCATGTTCTTTATATCATTGGAATCGTGTGATGATGAGCTACATTTTTCATGTTATAAGTTTTTTATTTTATGCAAAGAATAGCAAGAACAGGATTTGAAGTACAGCGCGCGCGTTTTGGAGGAGACAGAGGTCAGGGATGAAGTGTATGGGCCTGGCGCGTTTGGGCTTGGCCTTTCTGACTTTTCACACCTCCCTTTTACTTTTTGCACCCCCTGGTCATTTTCTTTTATTTTTTGTATTTTCTTGCATAATTTATATTTTCTGACTTTATTTATTTTTTCTGAACATTTAAAATCACAAAAAATATTTTCTTTATTTTTTGCATTTTATCATATTTTTTATATTTTATTTTTTGCATAATAAATAGTTTGTTAGGATTTTATACTTTATTTTCTAAAATAAAACTTGTAAATAATATAAAAATATTATATATTTTTATTTTTATTATTTATACACTTAAAATCATATTTTCATACATATTTCAATTTTTTAACATTTTGTATATATTAACATTATTTTTCTTAAACAAAAATGGACAAATAAATAACTAGAAAACAATATTTTTCTTTTGAACAAAATTAGGGTTTTCACCATTTCAAAAATAATCATTTTATTTTCTTATTTTCAAGACATAAATAAATTTATTTTCTCATACATAAAATTAATACAAAAACATTTCTTGCATATTTATATTTAATTGCCTATTTAAATATTGTTTATTTATTTAGTACAATAAATTCAATTTGGTTGTATCCCCCTCCCCATAATATTGTTGTAATAGTCTAGATTTATTTTACGCATTTTATTGCTTTCATATACCATGATAGTAAACTAGGGTTTTGTATGCAAAGATTAAAAATCAAACAAATAGCATGACCTAAATACAAGACAAAAAAGCATGAAAAATAACACATTGCACACAACACCCCTAGGGTTTCATCCACTTGGTTGCCTTAAAACAAAATGGCCATGGTATGCATGCTAGGTATCTTGGCAAAATCAAACAAAACAAAAAAAGATCATAGTCCCTCGATGACGCTATCTTGGTTGCCTAAACAAAGATGATCTTGGTACCTAAAACTTGCTAAGATACTTGGCACCATTGCTATCATGGTCATACGATGACCCACGTCTGTCCCGTTTAACATCCAAAGATAGAATTATTTACCAATGCAATGGTAAAACAGCAATGTCAAAGGAATAAAAATATGTAGGAAAGACTTTTGAATAGGGTAGATAACTCCTAGTTACTTGATCTCTTTCAAACAATCCTTGCTATTTTCAAAAACAAACACACACAATTTCAAAACAATTTCCAAACAACTTTCAAAAATATTGAAACATTTTTCAAAAGACAAATATCTTTGTATACATTCTTACAAACAAGAATCATTACAAAGATTGCCTAAACAAAGGCCTCTTTTCAAAATACTTTCAAAACCACACAAAGCACCATTTCAAACAATTGGAAAAGCAAAGCAAGTGATCTAAACAAGTAACTAAGAGCCCATGGAAAACCATGGATAAAAAGGGTGCTAGCACCTTCCCTTTTCATAATCTCCCCCGCGAACCCAAAAAACAATCTCAAAGGTCTTTCCTATGCTTTTTTACCTTTCCTTTTGGATAAAATAAAAGTCGGTGGCGACTCTTGCTAAACCGAAACATTTGTGAACACAAACGCAAAACCTCAAGTCAGTTCTCCCACCGCATCACAATGAAGTATATCAAAGGAACAACAAATGTTGGATTATGGTAACCTAAAGGTAGTGTTTACAATTTAGTTGGTTACTCTGATGCGGATTATGCAAGTTGTAAAACTGATAGAAAAAGCACAAGTGGTACTTGTCACATCCTTGGAAATGCATTAGTATCACGGGCTTTAAAGAAACAAGCATGTGTTGCTCTTAGCACGACCGAAGAAGAATATATTGTAGCGAGTAGTAGGTGTGCTCAAATATTGTGGCACAAGCAACAACTTCGTGACTACGGACTCGATCTAGGATGCATTCCTCTTCGGTGCGACAATACAAGTGTGTTGTACCCCAAAATTTGCCCTCCCATTTTCTCAACATTTTCTCATCACAAGGCCCTTGGAGCTCAAGATCCAGTTGGGGTTTCCTCTGCTCAAGACTTCTCCTTGCACTGTTGACCCAAATTAGGGTTTGTGTTTGCACAAAGTTGTTGTGACCTAAAATGCCTAAGATGACTTTCATGCTTCATGTTGGACTCCCAAGTTTATCTATATCAAGTTTCAGGCCTTGATTCCAATCTTTGCCCAGTCAATTAGACAGTTGACCTAGAAATCAACTGTATTGGGGAAAAAGTCAACTGTGGCCAATTGACAGTCAAATCTCATGAAAATTGACCCACATCAACATTATGAACTCATATGGACAATTTGATCAAGTTTGGATCACAATTCCACAAGAAATTTGATCAGATCACCAAAAGGGCAAAATGGTCATTTTTAGGGTTTTGACTGCACAAAGGCAATTTTTGACTGTTTGACCTAGCCAATGGCAAACCAATCTCACATATGGACTCAAGGACCCCATGGAATTGTCTTGACATACTCAACATGTTCAAAAGATCCCAAATGCACAAGATTGACAGTTGAATTTCCCATTCAATTGATCAATTTTGACTGTATACTGAAAAGTCAAACTTTGACTTTTTGGTCAAAATCAAATGTCAAGATTCATTTTTCATCAAAACATGCCAAATCATGAAACTTGTTCATCAAGAAATCAAGAATTGCAAATTAGGGTTTGAAATGAAGATTTTTCATAACTTAGAATTTTTCTAAGTTATGAAAAACCCTAATTTTTTCCTAACTTTGTCCCACTTTCTCACCAAGATTCATTTGGATTCAAGAAAAAGTCAAAACATGAAAGTTGTAGTCCATTGCAAAATCTACAACTTTGATTCACAAAGTTTTCCCAAAAGAAGCTTGTATCTCAAGTTACAATTTTTGGAACAAGGGTACCAAACCATTCTTAGCTTAGAGAAATTTTGAACCATTTTAGGCAGGATTTTTGCCTAACTTCAAGACCATTTTTCACATGCTTCCACTTAGAATTTTAATTTTCATTTCAAAGATGGATTGTAGTAAACATTCCAAGCTTTCCAAAATGTCCAAGAACTCATCAAACAACCTCATGGTTAGGGAGAATCGAATTTGGCAAGTTGGGAAACATTCACTTTTGTTATGACCAATTTACATGTTCATACACTTGTGCCATTTTGAAATCAACATGCATAAGCTAGTTACAGGCCTCTAATCCCATTTGCACTCAATAATTAAATGCTAATCCATTGTGTGTTAGCATTATTTTGTGCATTTGGACATTACATGTTAGATTAAGCCTTAATTAGATAAAGCATTTTTGCCATTTTTGAAAAGTAGAACTTTATGTCAATTAGCAATCCAAGCAAGTACAGTGCAAATCCTTTTGGCACAAGTTTATGAACAAAACACACTGATCAAGGGGAAGGTTAGCAGCACATTAGGGGGGGCTCTATCAGTCTAAAACTCAAGTGGACACTTTGTTGCTTAAAGTTGAAGAAACATAGCATAACAAGGGACAACTCTCATTCCTGTGAACAAAAGCTTAAGAAAAGTTATCAAACACTTTCTAATCATCAAACCTAAGCTGAAACACGAGCCAACCATCTCCATTGCCTTCTCAAACACAGAATCACCCTCAAACTGCCCAAACAGGGTACCTGCTGCAGATTGAGTTCCATAACTCAATCCATTCATGCATTCTTGCTAAAACCACTTCAAACATATCCCACATCATCCCTTGAAACTATTCCAAACCTCAAACACGACCTGTAACACTCCCAAGCAACATCACCATTTTCATTTTTTTGTTTTGCAGTTGAAGTTCCCTAACACGATTCTCTTGGTTTCCAAATAAAGTAAAGCTTGGAATAGCATCCCTGGACATCAAGGAAGTTGTACCAATCATCACCTTGCACTGAAAACACCTCCATCATCAGATACGATTCCAACTGAACAGGTAAGTTCATGGACTTCTATCTCCCTATCCAGGCATTGTTAGCTCTAGGTTTGTGAATGAAAAATATTCTACTCATGCCCCTGAAGTTGTACATATCTTTACTTTCCATTTATTTTGCATGTGCTATGAGAATTTAAGGTCTGAACATTGATGGAAACTTAGGTCAAGAATTAGGGATGGAGAAATTCTCTCTCATCTTAGAGAGTTAAGTCAAGTTCTTTATATGTCTGGATTCGTCTCTTAATGCTCTACATTTTTCATGTTGTGAGTTTTGCTTGAAAGTCCAGGAATCTGGAGATAGAAAACGCGCGTTTTGTTCATGATCAAACAGTCTGGAGGTTGAAGAAGGTCTTTTGGGCTGGGCTTTGTTTCATTTTTCTATTTGCACCCTTTTGTTACTTTTACACCCCTTGGCCCATTATGCTTATTTTCATGATTTTTTGACCTTTTCTTTTTTGTTCTGACTTATTTATTTTTCCTCATAACATTAAAAAATAAAAAAAATATTTTTCACACCATTTTTATATTTATTAGGCATTTATTTGTTTAAATTGATATTTGTACATAAATAAATATATAGATATACTTTTATTCAAAATACTAAAAAATAATGCAAACACATTTATTTTCTGATTTTTATTTTATTTTATCTTCAGAAAATATTTTATATAAAATATACTTTTTTTTATAAATATTAAATATTATTATTTTGTGCATATTCAATATATTTAATAAATAATACAAATACATACATATATATTAGTATATTTAGGTTAAAAAATACAAAATATATACATTTTTATTTTTATTAATATTTAGCATTAAAAATACCTTTTTGGCAAATATACTTTCTTTTTTTTTATTTCTTGTAAATAATTAATAAACATTGTATATATTAAAAAATAAATACCTTTTATTTGCAAAATTAGGGTTTTGCCCTAAATATATAAAAAACTCCAAAAAAATTAATACTTTTATTTTGTTTATTTGACATATAAAAATACTTTTTTTTCATACATATACAAAACATTTTTTTGTATCTTGCATATTTATTCCATTTCTATTTAATTATTGTATATTAAATAATTTGTATAATTCAATTTTTGATGTAATAGTTAGGTTTAAATTCCTTGTCAAAATACCCCCCATTTGAACATTTGTACCCCCCTTCCCATATATTGTGTTGTAATAACTTAGGAACTTTATTTTTCGCACTTTAAAGTTTTCTAAATATGCCATGATAGAATTAGGGTTTGTATGCAAATAAATTAACCAAAATAGTTTGACCTAATTTCAAAGATAAACAAGCATGAAAATGGACAACACTAATCACACTTGCACCCCTAGGGTATTCCACTTGTTGCCTTCAATAATGGGCCATATTGCATGTTAGGTCTCTTTGGGCAAAACAAACATAATTCAAATGATCATAGTCCCTCGACGACGCTTTCGAAAGTTGCCTAAAAAATGATCAAGTCCCTCCAAGGAAAAATTGCCCAAAGATACTTGGCACCATTGCAATCATGGTCTAAACGATGACCCGCGCCCGTCCCTTTCACATCCTAACACAAGATTGTCCACCAAATGCAATGGTGGAACAAAATTGTTAAAAGGGTTAAAACATAGCAAAACTCTTTGAGAACTTTAGGGTAGATAGCTCTTAAGTACTTGTCAACTTGCAAAACAAAACATTTGCCTATTTTCAAACCACACATCACTACACTTTCAAAACAACTTTCAAAAACCTTGAAACATCTTTTCAAAAAGACAAACACCTTTTGTAAAACATTCGAGTAAAGAATTGTTACAAGGGTAGCCTAGACAAGGCATCTTTTTCAAAACATTTTCAAAACCACACACAAAGCACCATTTCAAACAATTGAAAATCAAGGCAAGTTGATCTAAGCAAGTAACTAAGAGCCCATGGATAACCATGGATAGAAAGGCTGCTAATACCTTCCCTTTCTATAATCTACTCCCCGAACCCACGAAATATCTCAAAGGTTTTTGCTGTGCTTTTTAAACCTTTCCTTTAGGATACAATAAAAAGTCGGTGGCGACTCTTGCTCAACCGAAACATTTGCGAAAACAAACGCAAAACCCTAGTCAGTTCTCCCACCGTATCATAGAACTGGCGACTCTGCTGGGGATAAACTTAAAAGTGGAGTAACCTTAGGGCTTAGATCACCCTCTTGCATGACTAATTGTTTGATTTGATTGCTTTATATCTTGGTTCTTTTGTTTGGGTTTGCAATCCTACACCCGGATTTGGGGAAACATTCATAGATAGCAATACAATGTGGAAATTGTGCGGGGTATACCGACACGGTTGAAGCAATAGCTATATTAGTGCGACATATTTGTGAGTACCGGTAACCCTTGAGTTCAATCAAGGAAAGTATGGGGCCGCTGAGTGATGTCACTAAGCACTAATGACCTAGAACCTTACTTGACCATCTTGGCCTTTTATTAGGAGTAGTGAGATGACCGGCTTTGGTGCAGTCCGAAGTTGGTAGATACTCGATACTACACTCATTGAGGGTTGTTTTCTTGGAATATTTTGGTCGCTAGTTAAGTGGCTAAACCAAAACCATGAACGATGAAAACAATCCAATGATATTGAGCTCCTTAGAACCCGATTACTATTTATAGGACAGGTTTTTAAGCCAACTACACTCAAGAGGGTACTTACCTATGAAACCCCATGCAAGCCTGAAACTAGGGTTTGGTGTAATTTGCTTGTACATATGTTTGTGCATACATCATAAACATCATAAAGCATCATATGCATTCACTAACCATTTCAAGGGTTTAGATCTTCATCTTTGTTCTTGTTTTGTAGGTCATGGAAATTCTTCGAAGAAAAACCATCCAAGTCAACCTTGTGAGAATCTCTCCTCAACTCAAGGAGCTCACATCAAGGATTCCGGAAAGCTCATCCTTCAGTGAAAGACATGGTAGACTGCTCAGCCTAGTCAACACCAACATTGAAGAGTATATGATGAAAGTGCTATTCCAGTTCTTTGACCCTCTTCATCACTGTTTCACTTTCCCCGACTATCAGTTGGTGCCCACTTTGGAGGAATTTTCTCAACTCCTGAGAATCCCTATCCTTAATCAACTACCCTACAACGGTACGGAAAAGGAACCAAAGCCTGAAGATGTTGCTCGAGCACTACATCTACAGCCATCTGACATCAAGGGGCATTGGGAAACCCGAAGCGGCGTCAAAGGATTCTTAGCAAAATTCTTGTTTGAAAAGGCACAAGAATGTTGGAATTCATTGGACCTACAAGCCTTTGAAGAAATTGTGGCACTCCTTATCTATGGGTTGGTCTTGTTCCCAAATCCTGACCAGCTGGTAGATGTCAATGCCGTCAAAATCTTCTTATCCAGAAATCCAATACCAACATTGCTTGGGGACATTCTTCACTCATTTTACACACGAACAATGAGAAAGAGGGGTGTTCTCATGTGATGTACTCCTCTCCTTGCAAGGTGGTTTATTTCGCACCTTCCACAATCTGTCTTGAAGAATGACCAAGGCTCAAGGTGGTCCCAACGGTTGATGACTCTTACTCACTCTGATGTACACTGGTGTTCTCGGTCCAGAGAAAATGTCATCATCGTCGATCATTATGGGGAGTTCCCTAATGTTCCATTACTTGGCATTAGAGGGGGCATTACCTACAACCCTTGCCTAGCTTTGAGGCAATTTGGATATGCACGGAGGGATGGCCCTCATGACATGTTGATTCCTGACCTAGTTTTTGACTTCGACAACGATGCGCAAGGACTTCGCCAAAGATTCATCAGAGCTTGGAGGATGCCCAACAAGGTTGATAGCAAGACACTAGGGCACAAGAACTCCATCCCTCTCGAGCTTTATCTCAAGTGGGTACGAGCCCGAGCCCAGAGTCTAATGATGCCTTATCCTCATGTACTCCCTGTGATTAAAGAGCCCGTCAAGGAAGGAGAGGTTCCCTACACCATCCTATATCCTGACATGCCTACATCGTGGGAGGAGATGCAGAAAAGTTGGATCCAACTCAAGGAGGAACGGAACACTTTTGAAGCCAGCTTCTACGCCAGCGAGAAGAAGGTTCTAGAGCTTACTCGCCGACTCCATGAGGAAGAGACTCTCAACACCTACATCGCGCCAAAGAGGATGCACAACGTCTTTTTACCTTGAGAAGTTTTTGTAATATTTGGGCCATGGGGCATTTATGTACTAACAAATTTCTTCTTATCAATATGACGTGCGTTCTCTTTTGTTTGCAACAATTTTGAATATTCTAAATCCTTGAATGCATTGCATACATAAGCATACCATTCATCATGTGCATAAGCAGGTATCACGCCAGGTTTCCTTATCTGTCTGCTGTTTATTTCAGTAGGATGGATCTCGAGCAAACAGTCAAGGACTTGCAGGCTCAAAATGCACAGTTTCAGCAACTCCTAATGACCTTGGCTAAGGGTCAGGAGGATCTAAAGACCCTACTGGGGAATAAGGACCCAGTGAAAAAGAAGAAAAAGAGACTCGGGGTGGCTACTTTAGGAAGAATATTTGAAGGAGAAGCCAGAAGAGTGCTTGAATTTCCTCCTACTTCTGAGGAGGGGACCAGTAAAGGGGGTGGGGCTGCGGTACCTTCCGAGTCCGATATGGAAGAAGAGGAGGCTGAAGAGGATGAAGACTATTCTGATCAACAATACCCTCCGGCTGATAACAAATACAAAGGTTTAGAAGACATGTTGGCAGCCATGGAGCTTCAGAGAGTGCCGGGTTTGGATTTCGAAGACTTGGGTATAGTTGTCGGGATTATGATTCCCCCAAAGTTTAAAGTGCCAGTTTTTGTGAGGTATGACGGGCTGTCCTGTCCAAAAATGCATCTCAGGTCCTACGTAAGGAAGATCCAACCTTATACGGCAGATAAGAACCTTTGGATCCACTTCTTTCAAGACAACCTTTCTGGAGCTCAACTAGAGTGGTTCTATCAGCTAGAGGGAACCAGTGTCCGAAACTGGGAAGACTTGGCCACCGCTTTTTACAAACAATATCAGTATAATTCTGACATTGCTCCCACGCGTACCCAACTCCAGGGTATGTCACTGGGAACAGGCGAAGGATTCAAAGAATATGCACAAAAATGGAGGGATTTGGCTGGCAGGGTGCAGCCGCCTTTAACCGACCGTGAACTTGTTGACATGTTTCTAGGGACCCTGTCTGGTCCATTCTTCAACCATCTGATTGGTAACTCTTCCGCGGGGTTTACCGATTTGATCTTAACAGGCGAGAGAATAGAAGCTGGCATCAAGTCAGGGAAGATTCAGAAGGGTGCCGCTGCAAGTGTTGAGAAGAAACCTTTCAAGAAGGAAACGACTGTGGTATACTCTCAGAGAAGAGCAGGGAAGACTGAACGCCGGCCAACTGTGGGGGCCGTAATGATCCAAAATCCATCAAGTGAGCAGCCTCGCTATAACCAGTCCAGACCAAATCAGCAACGGGTGGAACGGCCACAACGGCAGTTCACCCGCATTAATATGACTCCAGCGCAAGTGCTTCCCCATCTGTTAAAGTTGAATCTCGCCACTATCAAAGAGGCACCAAAAAATGTGAATACGTCCTCTCCACATTATCATCCTAATGCTAAATGAGCCTACCATTCTGACGGTGTCGGGCACGACACCAACGATTGTTGGGCACTCAAGCATAAAATCCAAGACCTGATAGAGGCGAAGGAGGTGGAGTTCGACGCTCCAGAGAAGCCGAATGTGATATCTGCTCCGATGCCGAAGCACGGCCGAAATGTCAATGCCATTGAAGAAGATTTGTATGTTGCTGATGTCAACAATCTGATAACTCTGTTGTTAACCATCAAGTTGAATCTATTAAAGGCCGGGATTTTCCCGGGATGTAAAGAAGATTGCTACTGCTGTTACTCTCTGTCGTTTGACTGTCCGTTACTGAAGAAAGGCATCCAAGGCCTAATGGACAGTCGAAAAATTTTGTTTGAAAAAGTTTCTGCTATTCCAACCCATACTGAAGATGTCTCAATTATAACCATTCACGCCAATCTTTCCAAGGCTGTCAGAAAGCCTGTTAAGATTACACCAGCTACGAAGTCTGTTCCTTTGAAGATAACAATGCCAGGGTCTGTCCCCTACATTTCTGAGAAGTCAATACCATGTAACTACGGCGGTGACGTCTACTACCATGGTATTAAACAAATTGAAATAACTGAAGGAAGCTCGGATGAGGAAGAAGTCAGCATTGGAAACATTGCGGGCACGAGCAAAATCACCCGGAGCGGGAGAATATTTTCTCCAGAGATTGCCCCTCCAAGAGCAATCTTTGGACCCTCATCTGCTGCCGAAGTTATCCCTGCACCAATAAAACTCTCCGCTAGAACCCCATTGATTGAAGAGGTTGTCATTCCTAGTATTGTCCCTCCTACCGCTGCTGATAAAGGTAAGGGAACCCAAGATGAGCTCGTCAGGACGAGGGCTCAACCCTTGGTCATCCCGGAAACCTCCAAGAAAGAAATGGAAGAGATCTTGAAGATAATCAAAAGGAGTGATTACGACGTGGTAGAAAAACTGGGGCAAACCCCCTCGAAGATCTCCATGTTGGCACTACTACTTTGCTCAGAAGCGCACGCTAAGGCTCTGATAAAATTCCTGAAGGCAGCCCATGTGCCCCAGGAAACCGCTGCAGATCAATTCCAAAATTGCGTGGCCAGCCTTACTGCGGATAATGGATTAGGTTTCTCTGATGCCGACCTAACTCCTAAAGGTAGAAACCACAATGATGCTTTGCATATTTCAGTCAAGTTTCGAGGAACTACTCTCGCGCATGTCTTGGTCGACACTGGTTCGTCGCTGAATGTACTGCCTAAGAAAGCTTTGGACCGACTAGATTGTGAAGGTTTAGAGTTGAAGCCGAGTGATATTGTTGTCAGAGCTTTCGATGGTTCGAAGAGGATGGTCCATGGGGAAGTTGATATTCCCATCAAGATAGGCACTGAGGTGTTTAAATCTACTTTCTACGTGATGGACATCCGTCCGTCATACTCTTGCTTATTGGGTAGGCCGTGGATACACCATGCCGGGGCAGTCACCTCTTCCTTACATCAAATGTTGAAGTATCCTGTCAAGGGAAAGATCATAACCGTCCATGGTGAAGAGGAGTATATGATCAGCCACCTGAACTCCTTTCGGTATGTGGAGGTAGAGGGTGAGTTCATTGAGACACCATTCCAGCATTTCGAAGAAGTCCTTCCTGAAATAACAGTATCAAAGTTGGTAGTTGAAGTACCAAAGCAGATGGCCAGGATGGCATCTCTGGAAGACGCAAAGGCCGCAATAAAGGAGGGGAAGAATTCAGCATGGGGGCAGTTGCCTGATATTCCGCATAAAACAGACAAATTTGGATTAGGGTTCACTGCCGCGGGCCAGAAAGCTATGCGCCGTTCTAAGATTGAAAGGGCGCCAATCAAAATTTCTCCCTACGGAATCAACGCTTTGGAGGATGAAGACAAAGAGAACAACATCGAAGAGTGGATTTACCCAACTATCAAAGGAGGATTATGCAACTGGGAGGCAAAGGACTTTGTCCCCATCACTTTTATTAATCAGTAATTTATCTGTCAAACATTTCCTATTGGTCTGTAATAATTACTTTTGAACAATCCGCACACTACCTTTTTACCTCATGCCTTGCCCGGGGCATGTGGGTCAATTTGTAAGGGTTTTGATTATCTTCATATCCATATGCCATGTTTAATGATTCATTGGACGTTTTTCATTTGATAAACTGCTGTGTTCATTTTCTTTCCTTTTGCATTTTTTGTTTAAGGATGGCTATCCCTTACACACACCCACACTCACAAATGCAGGTACCCATCCACTCTGGATTCCATGGGTGACTATTCTGCTACATCCTTCAATAACTCTGAAGATCTGGTCAATCAAGCCGAGTATGAAGATGACGAAGGTTATGAAGTACCAGGGGAACTAGCCAGACTTCTACAGCAAGAGGAAAGGGCCATCTTACCTCACGAAGAGTCATTGGAAACTGTCAACTTAGGAACCGAGGAAGACCAGAAGGAGGTACAAGTGGGTGCCAATTTGGAACCAAGTGTCAAGGAGCGCCTGATGCAGTTGTTAAATGAGTATGTTGAAATCTTCGCCTGGTCTTATAAAGACATGCCGGGTTTAGAGACATCGTGGTTCACCGTCTCCCCACAAGAGAGGATTGTCCACCGATCAAACAAAAAGTCCGCCGAATGAGGCCTGACATGTCTGAAAAGATCAAAGCAGAAGTGATGAAGCAATTCGACGCTGGTTTTCTGGCTGTTACGTCCTATCCTCAATGGGTCGCTAACATCGTGCCAGTATCTAAAAAAGATGGCAAAGTCAGGATGTGTGTGGACTACCGGGATTTGAATAGGGCCAGCCCCAAAGATGATTTTCCACTTCCACACATTGACATATTAATCGACAATACAGCTCAGCATAAAGTGTTTTCCTTCATGGATGGATTCTCGGGTTACAATCAAATCAAAATGGCCCCCGAAGATATGGAGAAAACAACTTTTGTCACACAATGGGGAACTTTCTGTTACAAGGTGATGCCGTTCGGACTGAAGAAGGCAGGGGCAACTTATCAACGCGCCATGGTAGCTTTGTTTCATGATATGATACATCATGAGATTGAAGTTTACGTAGACGATATGATAGCTTGGTCACAAACAGAGGAGGAGCACCTTGAACATCTAGAAAAGCTGTTTGCCAGGTTGAAAGAATACAAACTCAGGCTGAATCCAAGTAAGTGCACTTTTGGAGTTAGGTCTGGTAAACTTCTAGGATTCATTGTAAGCAACAAAGGCATTGAAGTCGATCCAGCAAAAGTAAAAGCAATACAAGAGATGCCTTCTCCCCGTACTGAAAAGGAGGTTAGAGGGTTCTTGGGGCGCTTGAACTATATTGCCAGATTCATTTCTCATCTGACTTCTACCTGTGAGCCAATTTTCAAACTATTGAAGAAAGATCAGGTAGTCGAATGGAACGACAATTGCCAAGCTGCTTTTGATAAGATCAAGGAGTATTTGCTAGAACCTCCTATTCTGATGCCACCCGTCGAAGGAAGACCATTGATCATGTATCTGACCGTCTTGGATAACTCAATGGGGTGTGTTTTGGGCCAGCATGACGAGTCTGGTCGAAAAGAGCATGATATTTATTACCTTAGCAAAAAGTTTACTGACTGTGAGACTCGCTACTCACTGCTTGAGAAAACTTGCTGCGCTTTGGTATGGGCTGCTCGCCGACTAAGGCAGTATATGTTGACTCATACTACCTTGTTGATTTCCAAGATGGATCCTATCAAGTATATCTTCGAAAAGCCCGCTTTATCTGGAAGAATAGCTAGATGGCAAATGATCCTAACTGAGTATGACATCCAGTACACCACCCAAAAAGCTATAAAAGGGAGTGTACTAGCTGACCATCTGGCTCATCAAGCTATCGAAGATTATCAACCCATGAGATTCGACTTCCCAGACGAGGACATCATGAATTTGGACAACATTGAAGGTAACGGACCGTATGACGGACCCGAAAAGGGATCCCGATGGACCCTGTACTTTGATGGTGCTTCAAATGCACTTGGAAACAGTATCAGCGCAGTACTAATTTCTCCGGAAGGTTGTCACACACCTTTCACGGCCCGACTTTGCTTCAGTTGCACAAACAACATGGCTGAGTATGAAGCTTGCATCTTTGGTCTCAAGGCTGCTATAGACTTGGGGATCAAATCTTTAATCGTATTTGGGGATTCGGCTTTGGTTATCAGTCAAATCAAAGGAGAGTGGGATACCAAGCATCCTAATCTTATCCCATACAAAGAACATGTCTTGACATTGTTGCCTCATTTCGAGCAAATTACCTTCGAGCATTTCCCGCGAGAAGAGAATCAGCTAGCAGATGCTCTAGCTACAATGTCCTCCATGTTTAAACTCAACTGGGATAACGAGGCTCCCCGAATCACCATTAAGCGAATGGATGAACCCGCACATTGTCACGAGATTAATACCGAAGAAGTAGTGGAACAACCCTGGTTCCATGAAATCAAAAGGTATCTCCAGACTAGAGATTATCCCGAAGGAGCTTCCGTAAATGACAAGAAGTTCTTAAGGAAATTTGCTGCCAAATTCTTCTTGAGCAACGGCATCCTTTACAAACGAAGCCATGATTGTGTATTACTCCGATGCGTAGACAAAGCTGAAGCAGAGTTGATCATGACTGAGATACACAACGGCATATTTGGCACTCACTTGAGCGGGCATACAATGGCTAAGAAGATCCTAAGGGCAGGCTATCACTGGTCTACCATGGAAGCTGACTGCCATCAACATTCCCGTACTTGCCACAAGTGTCAAGTCTACGCTGACAAGGTTCATATCCCTTCGGTTCCTCTCAACGTTCTGACTGCTCCTTGGCCATTTGCAATGTGGGGCATTGACATGATTGGAGAGATCAAGCCCACGGCTTCCAACGGACATCGTTTCATCCTGGTTTCCATTGACTATTTCACCAAATGGGTCGAAGCGGCCTCCTTCGCCTTTGTTACTAAAAATGTGGTTGCCCGCTTCATCAAGCAAAATCTCATATGTCGGTATGGTGTTCCAGACAGGATCATCACGGACAACGGTACAAATCTGAATAACACGATGATCACCGCATTGTGCGAACAGTTCAAGATTTATCATCACAATTCATCTCCCTATCGGCCAAAGATGAACGGTGCTGTTGAAGCTGCGAACAAAAACATTAAGAAGATTATTCAGAAAATGACAGTCATTTAGAAAGACTGGCATGAGATGTTACCGTTTGCCCTACATGGATACCGTACGACGGCACGTACTTCAACCGGGGCAACCCCATTTTCTTTGGTTTATGGCATGGAAGTTGTCCTGCCTATGGAGGTTCAGATTCCTTCTCTAAGGATTATGAAGGACGCATGTTTGAATGAAGATGATTGGATTCAGACCCGACTTGATCAACTCAATCTAATCGACGAGAAACAACTCGCTGCTGTATGCCATGGTCAGACGTATCAAAAGCGGATGATCAAGGCCTTCAATAAGAAAGTCAGACGTCAAGTGTATCAAGTCGGAGATCTCGTAATAAAGCGGATTATCTTGCCGCAAAGTGATCCCAGGGGCAAATGGACTCCTACATACGAAGGACCATTTGTGATCAAAAGCATATTTTCTGGTGGTGCAATGATTCTGACCACCATGGACGGCGACGATTTGCCACACCCTGCGAACGCAGACATAGTCAAAAGATACTACGCATAAAATAACCCGACAAGTCGAAAACCCGAAAGGGCGGCTTGGGCAAAAATGGGCATCCCGGTGAACCGAAAACCCGAAAGGGCGGTTAAGGCAAAAATTAGGGATAAAAATAAAAAAATCTGTACACCCGGCAAGTTAAAAACCCGAAAGGGCGGCTTGGGCAAAAAGGGGTTTCCCGGTGGATCGAAAACCCGAAAGGGCGATCCAGGAAAAAGTTAGGGAATTAAAGCGTATGACTATGTCTCGTCGGATCACTGCAAAGACAATCTCTTCATCAACCAGTCCCAAGCTTCTGATCAATCCAGCCATCGGCAGATGAAGCATTGAATGGAAAGATAGTTAGAGTTGCGAAGGCTATAGCAGAATGGAATCCCATGGAATTATTTCACATAGCCATCTTTTCTTTTGTATAAATTTTTCAATATTTACAACGACATCCTCTTACTAGGATGATCGTCTCCTTTGTACAAATATACTCATAGAAAGTTAATACAAATACTTTTTCAGAAATTTGCGTCGTTTCCTTTTCTCTTTTCTTTTGCACTTATGTTTTATTTGAGAAACGTCCAATGTTTTGTTAAATAGGCATATGCATTTGAACATAATCATTCCCTTATGAATCAAGAAAGACGATTACTAGTAAGTTGAAGGTACAGTTAGGTATCTTGATACCCTTTCAAAGGAAATCCCGAGCAGATTTGAAATCCACATTCTTCAGTCAGAACTTGATTCCCTAAACAGAGTTAAACTTCAGGATCCTCGTCAGCAAAAGCTTTCTCAAAACTAATTTCCCCAGCCAGAGAACCCTCCATAACTCAATTCCCCTCAGAGTTAGGTTCCAGTATCCCCAGCGGAGCTAAAACTTCAAACTATCAATCCCCAGCGAAACCAGACTAGTGAACCTTCTTCCCACAGAGATGCTTCTCACTAGACTAGAGATTCTCAGTCTTACCTCCCCAGCTTAAGTCTACCAGGTTCTAAAATCCCCAGTGGAAATCATCAGAAATTCTCATACCCTGCAAGTCACCAAGGAAATTCCAAGTCCCCGCAAGTGGTTCTAAGGCCCCTCAACGATTGAAGGTCTGGTATTCCCCAAGCAAGTTTGAAGACTTTTAGTTTTCAGTTCCTCATTGTATATTCGAAGATTCTCCAGTGAAGATCTCCTCAAGACAAGAATTCCCCAGAAGGTTGGTATACAACCCAAGCTCCTTATTCCCTAGCAGCAGCCAAGAAATCATTCTTCTCGGCAGCACTCAAGATGCTTTTATCTTCAGCCATCTCGGATTCATCTATCCTCCGCAAGACAGCTCTCCAGCTTACATGCGCATTCATTTACATTCATATAACATACATCGCATCATGCATCATGACATTGCATACAACTAACTCTTTACCTTTTCAGGTAAGATCAGTCAACAGACAAAAATCATTATCTTCTGAGATTATTTCTAGAAATAGTTCAGATGTGACCCAGACATGGCAACATTCTGATGCTTATTCTAGATTCATCCAGATGCAGTTTTATACGAGCTCATCATCAGGAAACCCTACACCGGTTCCTCCTCAACTTCAAGATTTCTGAAAACAGTTCATGGGTTCTCCAGTAACGGATGTTAACCTATCGTTTGTTCAGATTCTTCTCAAGACTTCTGAAAACAGTTTATGGATTCTTCCCAACAACGGATGTTAATTTATCGCTTGTTCAGATGCAACTTTTGAAAACAGTTTACGGACGCTTCTCAACAACGGAGGCTTCTCTATTGCTTATTCAACTTCAAGATTTCTGAAAACAGTTCACGGGTTCTCCAAGTAACGGATGTTAACCTATCGCTTGTTCAGATTCTTCTCTAGATTTCTAAAAACAGTTTATGGATTCTTCCCAACAACGGATGTTAATCTATCGCTTGTTCAGATGCAACTTTTGAAAACAGTTTACGGACGCTTCCCAACAACGGATGCTGCTCTATTGCTTATTCAACTTCAAGATTTCTGACAACAGTTCACGGGTTCTCCAAGTAACGGATGTTAACCTATCGCTTGTTCAGTTTCTTCTCAAGACTTCTGAAAACAGTTTATGGATTCTTCCCAACAACGGATGTTAATCTATCGCTTGTTCAGATGCAACTTTTGAAAACAGTTTACGGACGCTTCCCAACAACGGATGCTGCTCTATTGCTTATTCAACCTCAAGACTTCTGAAAACAGTTCACGGGTTCTCCAGTAACGGATGTTAACCTATCGCTTGTTCAGATTCTTCTTCGAAGACTTCTGAAAACAGTTTACAGATTCTTCCTAACAATGGATGTTAATCTATCGCTTGTTCAGACTCTTCTCAACTTTTGAAAACAGTTTACGGATGCCTCCAGATACGGATGTTAATCTATTGCTTATTCAGACCCCAGTTCAGAGATGGTCCTAAACATGGACACCTTTCTGATACTCATTCCAGATGGCATCTTTAAGCCCATACCTGACAAGATTCTGTCACCCTTCCAGATGGCATCTTTAAGCCCATCTCCAAATGGAATCTCTAAGCCCATTCCCGCATCCATTGCTTTGACGAGTGCAAATTTAAGGGCACTCTAGTGTCCAATCTCCTTTTACCCTCGAGTCGCGAAAGGCCAACTTGCCAATCTAACTCTTCAGGTTCAAGAATATTGAACAGGGGCAACTGTTGTACCCAAAAATTTGCCCTCCCATTTTCTCAACATTTTCTCATCACAAGACCCTTGGAGCTCAAGATCCAGTTGGGGTTTCCTCTGCTCAAGACTTCTCCTTGCACTGTTGACCCAAATTAGGGTTTGTGTTTGCACAAAGTTGTTGTGACCTAAAATGCCTAAGATGACTTTCGTGCTTCATGTTGGACTCCCAAGTTTATCTATATCAAGTTTCAGGCCTTGATTCCAATCTTTGCCCAGTCAATTAGACAGTTGACCTAGAAATCAACTGTATTGGGGAAAAAGTCAACTGTGGCCAATTGACAGTCAAATCTCATGAAAATTGACCCACATCAACATTATGAACTCATATGGACCATTTGATCAAGTTTGTATCACAATTCCACAAGAAATTTGATCAGATCACCAAAAGGGCAAAATGGTCATTTTTAGGGTTTTGACTGCACAAAGGCAATTTTTGACTGTTTGACCTAGCCAATGGCAAACCAAGCTCACATATGGACTCAAGGACCCCATGGAATTGTCTTGACATACTCAACAAGTTCAAAAGATCCCAAATGCACAAGATTGACAGTTGAATTTCCCAGTCAATTGATCAATTTTGACTATATACTGAAAAGTCAAACTTTGACTTTTTGGTCAAAATCAAATGTGAAGATTCATTTTTCATAAAAACATGCCAAATCATGAAACTTGTTCATCAAGAAATCAAGAATTGCAAATTAGGGTTTGAAATGAAGATTTTTCATAACTTAGAATTTTTCTAAGTTATGAAAAACCCTAATTTTTTCCTAACTTTGTCCCACTTTCTCACCAAGATTCATTTGGATTCAAGCAAAAGTCAAAACATGAAAGTTGTAGTCCATTGCAAAATCTACAACTTTGATTCACAAAGTTTTCCCAAAAGAAGCTTGTATCTCAAGTTACAATTTTTGGAACAAGGGTACCAAACCATTCTTAGCTTAGAGAAATTTTGAACCATTTTAGGCAGGATTTTTGCCTAACTTCAAGACCATTTTTCACATGCTTCCACTTAGAATTTCAATTTTCATTTCAAAGATGGATTGTAGTACACATTCCAAGCTTTCCAAAATGTCCAAGAACTCATCAAACAACCTCATGGTTAGGGAGAATTGAATTTGGCAAGTTGGGAAACATTCACTTTTGTTATGACCAATTTACATGTTCATACACTTGTGCCATTTTGAAATCAGCATGCATAAGCTAGTTACAGGCCTCTAATCCCATTTGCACTCAATAATTAAATTCCAATCCATTGTGTGTTAGCATTATTTTGTGCATTTGGACATTACATGTTAGATTAAGCCTTAATTAGATAAAGCATTTTTGCCATTTTTGAAAAGTAGAACTTTATGTCAATTAGCAATCCAAGCAAGTACAGTGCAAATCCTTTTGGCACAAGTTTATGAACAAAACACACTGAACAAGGGGAAGGTTAGCAGCACATTAGGGGGGCCTCTATCAGTCTAAAACTCAAGTGGACACTTTGTTGCTTAAAGTTGAAGAAACATAGCATAACAAGGGACAACTCTCATTCCTGTGAACAAAAGCTTAAGAAAAGTTATCAAACACTTTCTAATCATCAAACCTAAGCTGAAACACGAGCCAACCATCTCCATTGCCTTCTCAAACACAGAATCACCCTCAAACTGCCCAAACAGGGTACCTGCTGCAGATTGAGTTCCATAACTCAATCCATTCATGCATTCTTGCTAAAACCACTTCAAACATATCCCACATCATCCCTTGAAACTATTCCAAACCTCAAACACGACCTGTAACACTCCCAAGCAACATCACCATTTTCATTTTTTTGTTTTACAGTTGAAGTTCCCTAACACGATTCTCTTGGTTTCCAAACAAAGTAAAACTTGGAATAGCATCCCTGGACATCAAGGAAGCTGTACCAATCATCACCTTGCACTGAAAACACCTCTATCATCAGATACGATTCCAACTGAACAGGTAAGTTCATGGACTTCTATCTCCCTATCCAGGCATTGTTAGCTCTAGGTTTGTGAATGAAAAATGTTCTACTCATGCCCCTGAAGTTGTACATATCTTTACTTTCCATTTATTTTGCATGTGCTATGAGAATTTAAGGTCTGAACATTGATGGAAACTTAGGTCAAGAATTAGGGATGGAGAAATTCTCTCTCATCTTAGAGAGTTAAGTCAAGTTCTTTATATGTCTGGATTCGTCTCTTAATGCTCTACATTTTTCATGTTGTGAGTTTTGCTTGAAAGTCCAGGAATCTGGAGATAGAAAACGCGCGTTTTGTTCATGTTCAAACAGTCTGGAGGTTGAAGAAGGTCTTTTGGGTTGGGCTCTGTTTCATTTTTCTATTTGCACCCTTTTGTTACTTTTACACCCCATTGGCCCATTATGCTTATTTTCATGATTTTTTGACCTTTTCTTTTTTGTTCTGACTTATTTATTTTTCCTCATAACATTAAAAAATAAAAAAATATTTTTCACACCATTTTTATATTTATTAGGCATTTATTTGTTTAAATTGATATTTGTACATAAATAAATATATAGATATACTTTTATTCAAAATACTAAAAAATAATACAACACATTTATTTTCTGATTTTTATTTTATTTTATCTTCTGAAAATATTTTATATAAAATATACTTTTTTTTATAAATATTAAATATTATTATTTTGTGCATATTCACTATATTTAATAAATAATACAAATACATACATATATATTAGTATATTTAGGTTAAAAAATACAAAATATATACATTTTTATTTTTATTAATATTTAGCATTAAAAATACCTTTTTGGCAAATATACTTTTTTTTTTATTTCTTGTAAATAATTAATAAACATTGTATATATTAAAAAATAAATACCTTTTATTTGCAAAATTAGGGTTTTGCCCTAAATATATAAAAAACTCCAAAAAAATTAATACTTTTATTTTGTTTATTTGACATATAAAAAAATACTTTTTTTCATACATATACAAAACATTTTTTTGCATCTTGCATATTTATTCCATTTCTATTTAATTATTGTATATTAAATAATTTGTATAATTCAATTTTTGATGTAATAGTTAGGTTTAAATTCCTTGTCAAAATACCCCCCATTTGAACATTTGTACCCCCCCTTCCCATATATTGTGTTGTAATAACTTAGGAACTTTATTTTTCGCACTTTAAAGTTTTCTAAATATGCCATGATAGAATTAGGGTTTGTATGCAAATAAATTAACCAAAATAGTTTGACCTAATTTCAAAGATAAACAAGCATGAAAATGGACAACACTAATCACACTTGCACCCCTAGGGTATTCCACTTGTTGCCTTCAATAATGGGCCATATTGCATGTTAGGTCTCTTTGGGCAAAACAAACACAACTCAAATGATCATAGTCCCTCGATGACGCTTTCGAAAGTTGCCTAAAAAATGATCAAGTCCCTCCAAGGAAAAATTGCCCAAAGATACTTGGCACCATTGCAATCATGGTCTAAACGATGACCCGCGCCCGTCCCTTTCACATCCTAACACAAGATTGTCCACCAAATGCAATGGTGGAACAAAATTGTTAAAAGGGTTAAAACATAGCAAAAATCTTTGAGAACTTTAGGGTAGATAGCTCTTAAGTACTTGTCAACTTGCAAAACAAAACATTTGCCTATTTTCAAACCACACATCACTACACTTTCAAAACAACTTTCAAAAACCTTGAAACATCTTTTCAAAAATACAAACACCTTTTGTAAAACATTCGAGTAAAGAATTGTTACAAGGGTAGCCTAGACAAGGCATCTTTTTCAAAACATTTTCAAAACCACGCACAAAGCACCATTTCAAACAATTGAAAATCAAGGCAAGTTGATCTAAGCAAGTAACTAAGAGCCCATGGATAACCATGGATAGAAAGGGTGCTAATACCTTCCCTTTCTATAATCTACTCCCCGAACCCACGAAATATCTCAAAGGTTTTTGCTGTGCTTTTTAAACCTTTCCTTTAGGATAAAATAAAAAGTCGGTGGCGACTCTTGCTCAACCGAAACATTTGTGAAAACAAACGCAAAACCCTAGTCAGTTCTCCCACCGTATCACAAAGTGCAATAAACATTACAAAGAATTCGGTCATGCAATCAAGAACCAAACAAATCAACATACAACATCACTTTCTTCGTGATCATGTACTTCAAGAAGATGTTGAGGTCACATTTGTAGATACTCATAATTAACTTGCCGGTATCTTCACTAAACCTTTGGCAAGAGAACCTTTTTACAAAATTCGATGAGAACTTGGCATTCTTGATGAACACGACGTATAAGGTGCTTTCTATCGTTTTTATGCTTTCCCATACTTGTCTTAACTTGGTTATATGTAAAAAAATCATGATTATATGATGCCTTTAAATGCTATATATGTTAAGTGTTGTTAAAATTTAAGAAAAATGTGTTTTTGGTCATTTTTTGTTGATGCAAATCGATTGCACCATTGTGCAAATCGATTGCTCACTGTATGTTTTAATTTCTGACCTTTCTATTTTTAGTGCAAATCAATTGCACCATAGTGCAAATCGATTGCATGTTGTTCGTTTCAATTTTCTGTTGGTTCTGTTTTGTATGCAAATCGATTGCACTTGTATGCAAATCAATTGCACCTGCTATAAATTTCTTTTTTGACAGGCTTTTATGTTTATCAAAATTTATCTCTCTCTCGTATTCCCAATTTCACCTCCACTATTGACAAATCAATTAAATATCATTGACTATATTAAAACCCACTCATCACTATCCACTCACAAATCCTATCCAAATTCATCTCATCAAATATCTACTTCTCACAATCTACCAAACCCTAAATTCAGAAGAAAAAAACACCTTCCTCATGGCATCCAGACAAAAACGAAAAGTGTCAGCTACAAAGAAAGTAAAGAAGAAATTTGCTTCATCTTCTGTAGAAAATCCATTAATCTCAACTCTCACTGAAGTTCAAGAAACAAGGTTCAAAAGGGATTTTCAAAGGAAGATAGTGTCCACTCCAAAATATGGTATGCTATCATCTTTCCCTCAGGAATACTTTACTTTTCCGAATGATTTGACTGCATATGGATTGGAACCACCGATTTCATCATTTGGTCCATACTACTCGAATCTAGTAAGAGTGTTCTTCAGTAATTTGGCTACTTATAAAGGCAAGTTTGTTACATATGTGTTGGGCACAAGAATTTCTCTAACCCCTAAATTTCTTGGTGATATTATACATATCCCTCATATTAGGAGCTCTTTGTATGGTCCTGAAGACGAAACATGGGATAATTACAAGAAAAATATTTTTACTACAGCATTGGCAGATTGAACGAAGCTGAATTCCATGTTAAAAGAATTCGCAGTCTAGGAGGAATCATTCCATCTAGAGACTCTTGGAGTGCATGTAACTTTTTTTTATCGACGATAGGCTATTTCACTATTTCATAGTCTACATTATGTTTCTGCGGGATGGAAACCACTACATTGTGACTGATTTGGAAATGCAACTGCTATACGCAAGGAAAGAGGTATAAGCGTCAATTGGGCACGGCTTATAATGACTCATATGCTAAGGTTTGATGCAAAGTCAAAATTCCTACCACATGCTTACTTTATTACTCTAATTATGGAAGAATTTGGAATTGATTTTGCCAGTTTTGAAAAAGTTAATATGGATCCAAATGGTCACAAGATCTCAATCAAAAGTGTTGATTCGAGAATGGGAGTTCACTACAATTCAGAAACAAAAACAATCACATACATTTGTGAAGATATGGTTGGTGACGAAGGAAACAATCAAGAGGAAGAAGGCGGTGATGCTGCACCTCCTCCACCTACTGCTCCCTCTGGTCCAAGTAATCAAGATGTTATAGATTTTATGACTCAACAATTTGCTTCCATCAACACCAACATCAGCCACCAGTGGAATGCCATCAATGACTCCGTGACATCTCGGATTAATGATTTTCGCTCAGATGTGAACCAACAATTTTCCTACCTCTACTCTCACCTTCACATACCTCCATATGACCCTTATAATCCTGTTGTACCTCCACCATAATACACAGAACCTCCATTACAACAATAACTTCCCAATCAATGACCCATCTTCTATAACAACTGTGACATGAATCAACCTTAAAATTCTGTCCAATTTTGTTATTTCTACTATTATTATGTTATGTCCTTGTTATTTTATGCTATGTTTTGTTTGTTGCTTTTGAGCTTTCTATGTATTTGTTATTCTACTATGACATGTATGTCTATGACTATGTTTAATTAGTTCATGTTTTGGTTAATTTTCAATGTTATCCATTTTTATTGCATTTTTCCCTTCTTTTTGATAATGTCAAAGGGGAAGAAGGATGTGGCACTTTATGCTTGTTTATTTCCTGTGTTAAACTTCTAAGGTACTCTTCAACAAGATGAACAATTTCAAGAGTTTCCAGCCTTCTCATACAAAGGGGGAGTTATACATCTTAGGGGGAGAAGTCTCTTTCCGGAAATAACAAAGCTTCAAGAAAGATTATTTGTCATCATCAAAAAGGGGGAGAATGTAATATCAAGCTTCTCAAATGATTCTCAATGCACTTTGTTTTGATGAAGACAAATTATATTGAAAAGAAGGAAAAGATTTTGATCAAGCTAAAAGCATCATTGGATAAAAGACTTTGTTTCAAGTTCTTAGCAAATTTCATAAGGTATAATGACAATACTTATTTTGAACTTAAGTCTTAGATGCTCAATGATCAAAATAAGTGTTTTATCTTGTCCAAAAATTTTAAACGTGAAGATTGGATCTTTTGAAGAGTCCAAGCCCATACTTCAAGAGTCTATAAATAAGGACTTGTTATGACCTAAAATAGCAAGTATTCATATAGAAAAAAACTGTGTGTGCAACATAAGGTTTAGGGTTTTGAGAGTCTTTTAGGTTTTTAGTGTTTGTGTTCTTTGTGTGTTATTCATGTATATTTGATGCATTGAGTTGACTGTTTGTTACTTATTTATCAAGCTATTGTTCTCACCCATGAGATTTTAAGCAAATGGTTGAGTATTGTTCTTAGTTGAAGCTTTTTATCAAAATTAAGTATTGTTTATTGGAAGTGTAATTTCCTTTTGGATTTAAGTCTACTCACAAGGCTTGTGGTTGTAGGTATATCACTGCGGTGATTGAAAGTGAGAGGGAGTTCTCATATTTAGGAGGTTCCTAGATAGAAGTTGCACGGGGTAGTGATTAGAAGACAAGTTGTAAATTGGGATTGTTTAGGCTTTTAACTAATACTATATAGTGAATTTCCTTTCTGACTTGATAGCCCTTAAAGTAGGTGACGTTGCACCGAACTCGGTTAACAATTGATGGTATTTTTTAAGTTTCTGCAATTTATCCTTTTGCACAATCAACATCAGATTTTCTGTCATCAGGTATCATAATATTTGTACTGACATTGTATTTTCGTGTTAAGACATTAGTCTTGACCTTTGTATTACAAGTGCCAGAATTTCAAACTATTTTTCAATTTTTTTTTAAAAAATTAAAATTTCCTTTTAGTATTTTTTATTTTTAATTTTGATTCGATTCAGTTTCATCTTCGGTTCAGTTTGGTTTCAATTTCAATTCAGTTTTAGAAATATTTATGTAATATAGTTTAGTTCACTATTCAAATAAAACGATTTGGTTATTTTAATCTGAGTGGTTAAGTTCAATTCATAAATTATTTGAATATCTCTGATTGCCAGAGTCATATCTTCAAACATTTAGTGTTTAGAGGCTTAGATGTCGGTATCGTATCTGTTTTACTCAGTTTCAATGGCATGCGACATCGTTGCATGTTCTGAATTATTTTCACCCACCAGTTGAAGCCATTTACATTGTGATATGTTATGTCCAATGGTACAACGATGATTGCGAAATTCACACAACCTTTAATATAACACATCCACTTTTAGTGAGTAGTCGTCTCTTTCAATCAATATTTCATTTAAAACACTTGTTGATAGTTGATAGATACTATTTATGAGAGTTTATTTTTTACTTTAGTAAATATACTACCTATAAGAATGATTAGTGCTGAGAATTCAATTAGCTTGTAATGTTTTGTTATATTGTTTTGTAATATATATATATATATATATATTATATATATATATATATATATATATATATATATATATATATATATATATATATATATATATATATTACTATAAGATATATATATATATTATATATATATATATATATATATTGATATGTTGTGAATGAAAATAGCGGAAAATTTGTGATGAGTTTTATTATTTATTAAATAATACATATTCAAATAAACAAAAGAGAAAGTGTAGAGACCCAAGATCTAACTCAAGAACCACGTAAAATGGTTTTCCACAGCCAATTAATATATAATGTGTTTATTGCTTGAGAAATTGTTATATTTATTCTCACCACAAACCCCATTAATTAGTATATGTATGTTGTGACTTTCTTGTATGAAAGCTATCGAGAACCGAAGCAAACCTAAAACAAAGTCACCACCACATCTGATATATTGAAAACGGGGAGAAGAAGAGTAAAAAACAGCTTATATTTACTTTAAGGTATGTTTAACTAGTTTACTTATTTGTTGAGAAATACTTTAGTAAAAGTAACATGGTGATAAATATTTGTTTTTATTTTATATTTTCTTTGACAAAATTATATTAAAATAGAAACTAACCGCAATAGTTACTCAACATTTGGTGTAATTTATAAGCATTAATTACAAAGTATATGATCTAAAATAATAAGAAAGTGGAAGTGAGTAAATGCTAATAAATATATGGGAAATAGTTTCACGTAGAAAGATTTACTCACCTTGAAAGCCCTTATAAATAGTTAATAGCATTAACTCAACAAAAGGATAAAAGAGGATAAAGTGTCACGTAAACAAGTGTGGTGGTCTTAAATATTGTGTCACTTGCCTCATCCATACAACCTCTTGTCTTCGGGACCGCGATCGGGTCTGAGGGTGTAGAGGCGCTAGTGGTCGTGTGTAGGCAGTGTTTTAAATTTCGAATTTGAAAAATGACAACACTTCATGAAGTGTTGCTAAGTGAAAACATGCAACTTTTGGAATATGTTGAAGTAGATCAAACATTATAACTTTTGGTGAAAAGACATTGTTTCACCAAGGGTCGCCACCTTGCGAAACAATACTAATGTGGCCTATAAATACTGAAGGGTGAGAAAAACACAAGAAGTGGAGGTTTGAATTGGATTTTCTACTAAACTTCTAGTTTGTAAACTGTTTGCAAACTAACGAGGAAGGATATAACTAATAAAGGACAATAAAAGACACTTTGCTTTATCCAGGGTTCACCTTTAACTAGGTTACTCTTGTTCACCCTCCTTAGGTGATTTCGCCTCATCAACCAAGGACTTAATCCACTAATCTCACAGATTACAAATCCACGGGCTACCTGTCGGTGACTAACCACAACAGTTTAAGAGTCCAACTGACACCTTAGCCCTCTCAAGTCTCAGGCTAACAACCTAGTCGCTTGAGGTAATAATTAATTCTTAACAGAATTACAATCAACTGTGTTTATAATGTTTGCTTCTAACTAAGAAGACTAACACAACTATGAAGAACAAAGTCTCTAATACAAATAATGAACAACAACTCTTTGTATTGAGAACTCTAAGATTAAAACACAAATAATTAGCAACAACTCTTTGTGTTTAATCCCTAATATCTTAACACAATAATGAGCAGCAACTCTTGTGTTCTTGATATTTCTCTAGAAAAATATTTGTAGATGTATATGAATAATGATTCTTCTTTTCTCTTGGTGTTTTACAGTGTTTCATCAATTTGATTCAAGTATGATAATAGTCGATAGTTCGTCAATCTTCAACTGCTACTGAGGTCTCTTTATATAGACATGAGAATAAGACAGTTGGTAGTACGAAGACGTCGCTTTCACTTGCCAGCTACAGTAACGATAATATTTCACCGTGGGAGACAACATTGTACAATCCATAAGCAAGTAGTAGAATATTTTAAATGTATTGACTGTACTGTAAACTCTGTGGCTAAGTTTCTTAAGACTTTATCTTTTGATGGTTTACTTCTGATTGAAGTAGTAAGCTTGTAAGATATCTCTTGATATTGTCTTCTTTTCTTTTCTTCTTGTTGAATTGTTTCTGATTGGGGAGTGGTAATGATCTAGAAGATGTGTCATTGTTGTATAGTCAGAATCTTTCAGATAGTTGAATATTTTCTTCAGATATATAAGCAACAAGTTATCTGATGAACAATGTCTTCTTTGAGTGAAAGCTTTTCTGATCTTGACTACTTGAATTGATCCTTGATTCTTGATTATCAGCTTACCTAAGCTGCATATCTGATGTCTGATTTCTGAAGCAACAACTTATATCAGTACATTTAATTTTGATGTTGATTTCCTTCTTTATGATTACTTGAATTCTTATCGTTAGATTGAGCTAAAAGCAACAACTTATTGTAAGCTACATCTTTGTTGTTTGATCATGAATTTTTTCTTTGTAACTTCTTATTTGAGAATGGTACCTTTCTGTGAGCATACTCGATTCTCTTTCTGATGAACATTCAGCGTTCCTTAGAACTCTTGATGTTTCTATTAAAATGGTCTTAATATTTCTTTTGTTGAGTGTAGTGGTACTTCTGATGATATTTGTCTTCTTATGAATATTACTTCTCCTGAGTAGATTAGCTTGAAAAGATATCATCCTTTGATCTTGTCTTCTGATGGACTTTGTGATATTTATTAGAAATGAGTCCACAAGATCTTCTTTTCTTCGATCATTTCTTCTGATGCAATACTTCTGATGTTGAATGAAGGTGCATATTTCATGAACTCTCTGAGTCTTCAGAATCTTAAATTTGTCTTCAAATACATGAGCAGTAACTCTTCTGATGAGCAAATCTTGACTTCTGATCTTGGAGTAGAAACTTTCTCTCTATGTGTTCAGAATTTTGACTTTGTCTTAGAATTGTAAGCAGCAACTCTTCTAATGAAGTAGTCTTGATTTTTGATCTTCTGTATCTGAAGCTTGTTTCTTGTCTCCTCTTGATTTCTGATTTTGAAGCAACAACTTATCAGAAATTCTTTCTTCTTGGGAACTCATTGAGATTCTTTTCTTGTCGAGGATTCAACATTCCATAGAACTACTGATGTTACATTAGAAATTGAACTCAATGGTTCTTCTTCTGAGTGGTGAAGTGATTATGATGATATCTTTTTTAACACTATCCAGAATACTAATAATGTATCTGCACACACAAAGAAACCATTATAACTAAAATTGTTCTGCATAAAATATATGCTTGATATCATCAAAACTTAGAGATTAAACACCAATCTAAATCTTTTTCTTACAATCTCCCCATTTTTGATAATGACAAAACCACGTATTTTGATGGAACAATTTTACAGGGTTAAATCATAAACAAAGTAATGTAAAAGTTTAGAAAAACTCCCCCTGAGTTGGAAACTCCCCTTGAGATAAACAATCTCCCCCTGAATCATAAACTTATGATCTTTCATATCTTTAAGAGCATTGCTATCCTTTCTTAGAATTCTAACTTAAAGCAGATGGAAGTGATTTATCAGAGTTTGCTTTATCAGACATTCTTTCTTCATTAGAACCTTCTAATCATCAGATAGGTTCATTATCATAGCTTGATCTATCAAACCCTTCTATGTTTGAAATTCGTTATCAACAATCGATCTATCAGAACATTTTATACTCTAGAATTTATTTTTATCAGAGTTTGATCAATCGACCATTCCAAAACATTAGAAGTCCTTTTATCACAGCTTGATTGATTAAACCTTCTAAGTTTTAGAAGTTTTTAATTCATTTACTTTATACCTGAAACACATTTCTAAAAGTTTTTGCATATATATATATATATATAATATATATATATATATATATATTATATAATATATATATATATATATATATATATATATATATTATATATATATATATATATATATATATATATATATATATATATATATATATATATATATATATATATATATATATATATATATATATATATATAATATATATATATATATATATATATATATATATATATATATATATATATATATATATATATATATATATATATATATATATATATATATATATATATATATATATATATATATATATATATATATATATATATATATATATATATATATATATATATATATATATATATATATATATATATATATATATATATATATATATATATATATATATATATATATATATATATATATATAAACATATTTTAAAGACACAAACTAAGTCCTAGAGTGCTTAAGAGGTAGAAGAGTTCTGATTCTTTTGTGTAACACTTCCTTGATAGAGTTATTGATATCCTTCTGGTTTTATAGTGTTTCATTGATCAACAATTGTTCATTTTGTATTTCCTCAAGAGTTGTTAGAAAATGAGTGAACACACCATAACTGTTTTGGAAAAGTTCTTCTAACTCTTAATGTTCCTTTCTCGCAGCTTCTCTAGCATCTTCTTTCTCTTTCTTAGCAGTTTCTAGTTATGCAGCTTTCTGAGCTTTTATAGATAGAAATCTTTCTTCAACTTCTTTGACATAAATTTCTTTAGTTTTACCTGAGAGATTTTGAATTTTGATGAATTCAACTGATATTCATCTTTTAAACCTATTCCAGGTTGCCGATAGATGAGAAGAATCAGTGTTGATGTTGGAAACTTCACGAATCTTTTATAATCTCTTGAGTGCACTTGCTTTGAAGTTTGTAATAACTTCCTCAAGACCCATTGATGATCGATTAGATTTTTGATGGTCAAAATTGATTTGTTCCTTAGAGTTATCTTCTTCAGTTTGAAGATGTTCATAATTTGAGAATATGTTTGATGAGGATAGATCTGAAGGTTCTGATGTAATTTTTTGAGGAGAGAGGCTAGTACAAATATTGATAGGTTCTGGAATGGAAACTTGAATAGAAGAAAATATTTCTGATGAAATTGCTTCAGAATTGATTTGGGGAAAGGAGGTGGGTAAAGAGGTTGTAGGTGGTTTGAAGTGTTTTCAACTTGATTGATTAAATTTTCTTCTGACAAAAATGAAAATTCAAACAACGACATGGTGGAAACAGTGGTGGTAAAGGTTTCTGATTGTGAGGCGGTGAGTGTTTGATGTGCTTCAGATATGTTGGGTTCTTTAGTGGGGATGAATGAATTTGATTGAAGAGTTGATGCAGCTTCTTTTGAGGATTTTGTAACTACCTTCTGAACTTCTAGCTTTCCCTTTCGAGCTTATTCCATCTTTTCAAGAGCTTGATTATTCCTTTTACATAATGAAGGAGGTTTGGCTGGATAAGAATCATAGGAAATAGCAGAAGTATCAAAACCTTCTTCTTGGAGCATTTTAACATAGGTTGCAATAACTTCTGGTGAATCCTGCTTAGTGAAGTAGGGATAATCATCAATTGGTGTTTTCTGAGATATTATTCCTTGTTGATCAACGATTACTTTTGGTTTAATCACATTTTCAACAATTTTCATATTCTTGAGATTGTTGCTATTGAAAGGTTTTCCAGTTTCTATATAAATATCATCCATTCTTTTTGTTTCAATCAAATAATATATAATCCCACTTTCAGTTAGAACATCTGATATCAATCTCCCCAGTGGAACGTATCTATTTTTAGGCTGTCTGGATCCATCATTTCTTGTCTCAATAATAACATCCCTCAGATGATTAAAGAGTAAAGAGGGTAGATGAATCTTTTCTTTCTTCATATGATAGTAAAGGATATACTTTTGATCAACATTGATTGAGTCAGTTGAACTGGTTAGCGGTATCTGGTGTATGTATCCCAAGATGATCTTAAACCACACATGAAGATTCTTGTTGAGTTCCATTATCCTTGAGGTTTTTTCTTTTGTAGTGTCTTGTTTGCCTTCGGTAAATATATCAATTTCTATCAGATTGTGTAAGAATTTAGATTTGAACTATGCTCTATAAACCAATTTTCCTCTTGCTTGATCCATTCCTAGTAAGGTACCAATTGATTTAACACTGATAATGATTTTTTCACCAAGTAACTGTGTGAGAAACACAAGAAAGGGGGTTTGAATTGGGTTTCACCAAAATAAATTAAATCTTTTCGTTGATGAAAGACCAAGTTAACTTAGAACATAAAAATAAATTAAAACAATTATTTTTATCATGGTTCACTGTTAACTAAGCTACTCTATTCCACCCCGCAAGGTGATTTGCCTTCAACAAGGACTTAATCCACTATAACCAAATCGATTAGAAACAATCCACAATAAGTCAGATCAACCTTATTGGCACCCCTAATAAGTCAATTGATCCTTATTGCAAATCCACTCAAGCCGCAACATGAGTCTTCTTGAGATTAGACCTTCACTCAGTCACTCAAGGATTCAACAACACTTGAATACTTTCAGTGTATTACAGTTTGCTTCTTTTAAGCATATTACAGACGTTTGAGTACAAAGAAAAACACCTAAGTGTTTTACAGCAAAATACGAACAATAACTCCTTGCCTATTTACAAAACTATACACAGAATATTTCTCTAAAGAGTTGCATAACACTTTGGTGTAGTTTTGCTTGAGCTTGATTTAATCCGATAGATTTGTGTAATGTTTATTCTTACATTTCTTCATCTTCCAAGTCTTTCTTTTATAGCTTGTAAAAGAGATTTGTTGAAAGGGTAGAAAGGTAATCAGAAAATAAAGTTGTTTGTTCTCAACGGTCATAATGAGAGTGGTCACAATATAGTACGAAAGGATTGTCCTTATGCCACCCTAGAGGGTAGAGGTCACATAGCACTTTTTGTACCTTTTGTACAACATCACACGTTAACCATTTGAACTTCTTCTTATCTTCAGAGGCTTCAGATAATTTAAATGTTTGAAGCTTGTTGTAGAATAATCACTCTTAAGTCTTAGAACCTAAGTCTTGGAGTCTTCATAACTTGTCCTATCAAAACCTTGTCTTCAGAGTCTTCATCACTTGGCTGTAAGAACTTTCTTTTCTTCAAATCATCAGAACTTGTTCAGCAGAACCTTGTCTTTATAATCTTCAAAACTTGTAACACACATAAGAAAAGCTTTAGAAGGCCTCTAAAGCTTAACCATAAAGTCATGATCAGAACCTCTTAAACTAACCTTCCTAAGACCTAGTGCATAAGATGAATTCCATAATATTGACTTTAACTATAGCATGTAACCACATGTTTTCTTTTAGTAATGTATATGTTCATAATCTGACGATGTCACACG
The DNA here is from genome assembly GCA_948472305.1 of Vicia faba. Classification (NCBI taxonomy): domain Eukaryota; kingdom Viridiplantae; phylum Streptophyta; class Magnoliopsida; order Fabales; family Fabaceae; genus Vicia; species Vicia faba. The sequence goes on along the minus strand of OX451739.1, from coordinate 285,435,618 downwards.
TCTTGATACCAAATTTAGAACATTACAACAACAGCTACACACTAGAACAAAACCATTAGAGTATGCAATTGTTCTTTATGATATCATGTAAAGTTATCATCAAAATCTTAAGACCGAATGTAGAAACACTTCTTGTTCTTACAATCTCCCCCTTTTTGATGAACACATGGTAATCACTTTATACAGGGTAATCACTGTACGACAAATTCAGAGTTAAGCTCACAGCTCCCCTTGAATCTGTTAATCCAAAAATTTCATTTATGCTTGCTCAGAGTCTCCCTCTGAGCCCAAGACTCACAAAATAAATTTTTATTTTTCAGAACATAGAAATAGAGAAGGGACACTTCCCTACAATAACTACTCAGAGTCTTACTAGAACACATGTTCTTCATCTCGGAACCTGGTTACTATCAGAACTTAATGAAGAATCAAAACTTGATTTTGAGTCTGATTAAATAATTCCATGCATCATGTATCACCACTTCTATTTCTTGATTCTAATATCATAACCAAAACACTATACTTCTGGAGAATTTCACTACTTCTCAAGCATCAACATTTGACATGATATTTTCCAATATATCATTTATTCAGACTGTTCACAACTTATGAATAGAACATACGTTGCAGAAGCACATGTATCAGAGCACATCTTCTAAGTGGCATCTTTGTGTCAGAGCATGCATCAGAATGTTGACTTGACTTCCTTTCAGGAGAGCACAAATTCTGAAGCTTTAAGTCTGAATTTTATACTTTCACAAAGTTCACAACTTCTGAACAATATGATATCAAGCAAGATTATCTTGCTTTCAGTATGTTTATAACTTCTGAATTATGTTTGGTACATATGTTTGAATATTTATATATTCACAATGTGTACAACTTCTTATATATGAAATCAGAGTTGATTTCATCCATAAGGTTCTCAACCTTAGCATCAGGATCTTCATATTCAACTTGTCTTTAGAATACTCAGTGAACTTATTCAAATTTTTTGTGTATACAGTTATTCAATTATCTGACTTTTTCAATTATTGAATATGTTATATTATTTAAGTGATATTTTTGGTATTTTTTTTGTTGGAAATAAGGATCTTTAGCACGCCCTATCTAATTCCTTGTTTTATTTGTCTTTTACTACTAGTTTTCCTCTTCTCCTTCTGACACTTGTCTTAGAAATGATGGTAGTCTTTATTCCTATCCCTTTCTGGCTCAGTCATAATTGTTTTATGTGTCTCGAGTTTGATAGTTCTCTGAACTAAATCATTTCTCATGTCAGTCACATTTGCCTTCCTCTTATTTATATAATTTCATTTCCCCCATATCCTTCACCTCTTGTATCCTATATTTGCAAAACTTTTTCTCCATGTTTATTACTCCTAACCCACATGTATACAAAAACTTTATGTGGTAATGAGGATGTCCTGGAGGTCATTGCTGAAGAATGTCCCAACTTTCCTCGGCTAAGGGTTGTTGATCTAAATCTAACCTTGAGCATGCAGATACAAGGATGGTCAGGATATTTTGCAATGCTACATGAACCCATCTATCTAAACCTTATAAAAGCATTTCGGAAATATGCTTTGGTGAGTGATGATGGTAGTTCTATATGCTCCAGTGTTTATGGTGTTCCCATTATCATCACTCCTTCCTCAATATTGAGGCTATCAGTTGTGTTGAAACGGGTATAATTGTGGATCATTTTCATTTCAAGTACACCTTTGTTGAAAAGCTCATTACCATCCACGACATCACTTTGTCCATATATGAACCCACTAATCTAGAGAAGCTTCTCCCCATTTCTAAAGTTTGGTTTCAACTTCTGCTAACTAACTTTTGACTAAGAGAAGTGAACAAGGATACTTTGTTCTATGATGACAAATTTTTCATTTACTTTCTGGTTCATTATTTCAGGGTCAACTTGCCCCTAACTATCTTCAACTATCTGAAGGACTCAATTATCATCTCCATAAGTCAACATAAGTCCTTCATACCTTTTGAAAGAGTTTTATCTGAACTTTTCTATAAGGCAGAGATCATTGGAGTTGTTTGGAGGTTTGGACTGGATAATGCCCTTGTGGAAGAAAGATGTGAAGTATTTCAAAATTAGCTATATGGGTAGTTATTACTGCTTGGTGTTTGTGTGTTGTTGTTTGGTTGTTTGTGGTTCTGTTGTTTTCTCTTGTGTAATCCTTTGTGTCTTGTTTGTACTCTCCCTCCTTTATGAATAAAAGTTTCTAATTCTTGAACGTATTCTTTATTCTTTATCATTTTTTACTATTCGTGTTATTAGAGAAAAGTGTGCTAAAATCATTCCTATTGTGTTTTCTTTTGGTTAATGGAAATGTTTTTTCCTTGTCTTTTTAATCTTTTTGATTTCTGACAAAGGGGGAGAAAGTGATATGATTTTGATATATCTATTCTCATAATTTGTTCCCAAACATGATATAATGTTTATGTCACTAACATTGTTTGACTCAGAAACTTTGAGAAAGTTCATTGAATTTTCCCTAACAGACAAACTTGGAAGTTGTGAAGGAGATTCAGAAGCTAGAGGTCTAGAAGTCATGGGTTGTAAAACTTATGCAAGAAGAAAATTCAATCAGACTCTGATGGTATATCAAGTCCATCAAGACTCTGATACAAGACTTTGATGATGATATGACAAAGTCCTACAAGGCTCTGATACTATCAACCAGACTCTGCACCATAGTGTTCTTAAATTAAAGCATGAATCTGAGATAAAGATTTTTGCAACATTGTTCAGACTCTGATGGTAAACCAAGTCAGATACCTCATCAAACTCTGATATCAAGCTAGAATCTAAGATGAAGATTTCTACATTGCTAGTCAAACTCTGATGGTATAAAGTACAACATCATGTTGCCTCTACTACGTTGTTTTTGTGGCGCAAGGACAATACTATTGTACAAGGTTGTCTACCACTCTCACTAACCGTTGCAAGAAAATAGATGGAATATTGGTATTCCTATTCTACCCTCTAACGAATTTCTTTTTGGATATAAAAAAGAAGACTTGGAAGAAATGGAAACATGGAAGAACTTTGAAGAAACTCACACTGATTCAATTATTGAAATGGTGCCAAAATAACTCTGTAATTTTTGTAAAGCAAGGAGTTATTGCTCATTAACTTACTAGCAAGGAACTTTTGTTTGTTAACTTGCTTAACACTTTTTTTGTTATTATTTGTACTCCAATCTTGTGTAACATGCTTTTAAGAAGCAATCTTGTAAATACAAAAAATTGTATTCAATAGTGATTTGATTGTTCCTTGAGTGACTAAGATTTAGTCAAGATACTCAAGAAGTCATTGAAAGTTTGTCTTTAAGGTTTAGTTCCTTAAGAGACTATGGATTTTGTCAGGGTTCTCAAGAAGACGTTGACAATTTGTCTTTGTGGTTTGCAATAGTGACCGTTAGTATTGTTGTGGTTCTGTAATCAGTTTGGTTATAGTGGATTAAGTCCTTATTGAAAAAGCAAAATCACCTTAGCGGGTAGACTGTATTAACTTCATTAAAAATGAACCAGGATAAAAATAATTGTGTTCATTTATTTTTATTCTTCTGTTAAGAGTTAGTGTTTGAGTTTCAAAAAAAATTATTTTAAAAAACCCAACTCAAACCCCATTTATTGTGTTTCTTGCACCTTCATGTGGAACATATAATCATGGTTGATTGAAATAATTGCAATTATTATATTTTTAATTTTTAAATAAAAATAAATGTTAAGGAACACACGCTTATTTTTACTGAAAATGGAAAGTGTTTATGTTGGGATTCGAAGCTTGTCACCTAAATTATATGACAACGATTCTTTAAAAAAACCGTGGTGAAAAGTTTCTTAATAAAAAATGCGCATAAAAATGAGATATGACCACAGTGGATAAATTATCATGGTAATATTGTGTTACCGAAGGTGTTTTCCGCAGTAGTGTTTCTCACTTTGGTCTGTTCTAATGTCGATTTATCTTCAATGCCTAGAAATACTTGGTGGTTAGACTTAGGTGCAACTACTAACATCAGTGTTTCAATGCAGGGTTGCCTGAACTACCGGAAGCCAAATGATGTTGAAAGATACATCTATGTTGGAGATGGTAAGTCAGTGGAGGTGGAAGATGTAGTGCGTTTTAGATTACTATTGTGTACTAGATTTTATTTGGATCTAAAAGACAACTTTGTTGTGCAGTCATTTAGACAGAATTTGATTTTAGTTTCTTATTTTGACAAATCAGATTATTTATGTTCATTTAGAAATAATATGTTTAAGTTGTCTTTTAATTCAAATATTGTTAGTACTGATTCACTTATGAGTCATGATAATCTATATTTGCTTGACACAATAGCTACCCATGGTTAATCCTTAAATGTGGGAACACGTGATACTAAGCGTAAAATTGATAATAATAATTCAGGAGCATTATGGCACAAGCGCCTTGGATACATCTCTAAAAATAGAGTTGGGTGACTAGTTTGGGATGGAATTTTAGATTCCATTTGTGATCGGTGGAAATAGAACTGACTGTTTAAAGCTGGATCGCGTATGTCGCGGTAAGCAAGAGTCGCCACCGTCTTTTATGTTCTCCAACATGGAAAGGACAAAAGCACAGCAAAATTCCTTATTGAGAATGTTTCTCGGTTTGGGAGGTAGATTTATAGAAAGGGAAGGTGTTAGCACCCTTTCTATCCATGATTATCCATGGGCTCTTAGGTACTTGCTCTTATGTTTTCAAAAGATGTTTGCTTTTCAAATGTGAGTGGGTTTGAAAAAAAGTTTCGTTTTTTGAAAGATTTCTAAGTGACTCTTGTATCGGTCCTCAAGAGTGTTTGAAAAATTTGTTTTGAAAACTTTTGAAAGTGTCAGTGTGAAAAGATTGTTTTGTTTGTTTTTTAGAGAGTAAGTACCCATGAGTCATCTACCTACCCTAAGGAATTAGGCTGTGTAAGAGTCCTTATGATAGTGCCATCCCACCATTGAGAGGTAGGTAGCACCACCGTTGGAGGTGTTCGGGTCAATTCGATTGAGGGACAGTGTGGTCACCGAAGCAATAGTAGGACACCTTAGAAGTAACCCTAATGTCCTAGATCCTTTTTAATCCGAGGCAACCGTTTCGAGGCAACTGGATCTTAGACATAAGGGCGACCGCTAAAACACCCTATACTTGACGACCACTTTCGAGGCAACGAGTGAGGCGTACCCTAGAAGTGGCATGTGCTTTGTGTGTTGTTTTCATGTTAACATTTATCTTTGATCATGCAATTGTGAGCTACGAGTTGTTTTTAATTATCATACATTCCTTCATGCAATTTAGCAGTTAGGAGTGCGGAAAATAAAATATGGAAAGGTAAAAGCTACGCTATTACAAGGCGCGGGTCTATACATCGCCAAAAAACAAAGACCCGTTTTGATAAAGTACGGAAATTAAAGAAAGCAATAAACATAATTACTATTACATCCTTGAAGCAGTTACATAATAATCAAATAAGAAAATAATACGCAAATAGAAATTAAACTGGACGTCCTTAGGGTTTTGACCCTTTTGAGAAATTATGAGCTTTTTTGTCCTTTTGCATTAAATTAAAATTGAACCTAGTACTAATTATTTAATTATTCACAAGAAAGATATTTTTTGTGTTTTTTTGTATTTAATGAAAATAAAATAAATTAAAAGTCAAAAGAAAACCCTAGTTCTAAGTTTATTTTAATTATTATAAAAATGTTAAAGTTAAACTAATTTAAACTAATTAATTAATTTACATTTGTATGTACAAAAAATAATAACAATTAATAATGATGATAATAAGAAAATGATTAAAAATGTCAAAACCTAATTCTATATAATTTTTATTTATTGAGAAAAAGGTTAAAATTAAAACCTAAATTAAGCTAAGTTAATTATTAGTATTTATTTACAAAAATAATAATTAATAAATTTAATAAATAATAAAATATATTTACAATTTTGCTTTCTGATTTTATTAGGAAAAATTAATTTGTTGTGAATTAATAATAATAATTAAAACAATTAAAAGAATCAATAGAAAAGAAAATAAAAATTACAAACCAAAGGGGGTAAGTTGGCCCATATGGAGGTTTTTGTGAGGAATTCTGGCCCAAGACATTCCAAGCCTGGTTGACTTTCCTGGTTGCCTGTACGTGCATTGACTGGAGAGTATCATGCTCCTCATCTCCTGGCCACTGGATGGATTTCATGGCCACTTGGCAAGCTTAGGCGCGAGGGTGTATGATGGAACTTTGGATGAGGCGCTGCACCTGGAAGCTTTAAGAAAAATATTAACAATTATATGGGGGACCTGGGAATCGAACCCAGGTCCCAGTACTCCTTGCCTTAGTGCCCTTGCCAACTGAACCATGGTGCGCGTTTGTAATATGAATGGATAATAAATATTATATAAAAAAAACAAATGTTATGATAATAAAACAAAATAACGCGCGTTGTATTCAAACCCTCCAACCACGTTGAGCCATGCAATCACCTTCTTCGTTTCACCTGTAAAAATGTCAAACAGATAGCGGGGGTTTTAAACCCCCACTAACTACAACGACAGAAAATAGCGATTAGAGTTAGGGATAACATAAATTGAGCGCGAGGGTTGGGTTGAATTCGTCTGGCCTTGACGAATTCAACCATTCTTGTCTCAGGGTCCAATTTTTCCTTATGTGCAAAGCCCTAAATTTCAAGCTTCTAAACCCTAGATATCTCCAATGGTGGATTTCGATTCAGAACGCTATAACCAAATTGGTTTATACCAATAGCTTCATAATGTCCCTATTAACATAAATCAACCAAGAAAATGGATTAAAAACGCATGAATTATGATATGTAATTTTGGAAATATATTCAAACCGTGGGACTTGTATTCTTTGATTCTGATGGTGTTGGGGCTTGTTCTTGATGGCAACAGGGTCCTGGAGACTCAGGCAAGGTGTTTTGATCAAGAGGAGGCTTTGAATTCGCCTGGAAGATTGATTTCAGTTTCACACTTTTCTTGAATTTTTTAGAATTTGATTATGGTGTTCTTGCAGCAATTTCACGTGTAGGGATTCAGGGTTTGCTTCAGTACATATAGCACAATAGAATTAGGGTAAATCTTGGCCCAACAATCCATTGCATTCATGTTTTGCATCCTTGATTTTCAATCAAATCTTTTCCATATTTTGGATTGGTAAAGCTTGCCAAAAATGGATAATTTTGCCTCTTTGATTGGGAAACGAGATTGCCAGCTTGCCCTGATCAGATTTGCTTCACAAAAGATCTAAAAACCATATCTTTTGAATTTTCCTACAATTAAAATCAATTAAATGAATTAATATTAATAAAAATTCAATTAATTAATTAATAATAAGAAAATAAATCATTTTAAGTTCAATGGGTCGTGCATAGGCCTTGGGTAAAGATTCAAGAAGGAATTTGAGGCCCATTAGTAAAAATGAAGTGTTTTAGGCAAAGTTGACTTTTGAAAGTTCCCAAAAATTTCCCAACTTCTCCAATGCATATCTTGCTCAATTTTGAAGCTATGAACAAGTTCTTAGACATTTTGGAAAGGTCTTGAAGTCCTCTAACCAATGCCTTTGGTCCCATGTTATTTTGATTTACCAATCTCAAGTTATGGTCTTTGACTTAAAGTGCCTTTTTGTTGACTTTTGAAAATGACCTATAATGTAGAAATTGACAACTTTTTATGAGAGCATTTCTTGGACTTGGAATGTGAAGATGAGTTGTAGGAAATGTCATCCCCTTAAAAATGAGCATTGGATGGGATTTTTTTGATGAACCATGAAAAAGTTAGGCCCTGGTCAAGGTACAATTGACTTTTCTGCTGTCCAAAAATAGAAACTTTAGCATCTTGAGACTTTTTGAGCCATGCTTGTGGAATCATGATCAAGACTTGATCAAATGATTATTGTGGCTTCAAAATAATACGTTGACCAAAAATTTTGACTTTTGACTGTCAAATGACCATTTTACCCCTGCAGTTGACTGTGAAGCATTTAGGGCTTTTTTACTGTGCAACTTGATGCTGTGAGTCTTGAAACTTGACATGTAGATGCTTGACAATGTATATAGGCATATGGGACTTGATTGGACCCTTGGAAACCTCAACTTCCTTATAAGAACCAAAACCCTAATTTTGACTGTGTTAGGAGGGTGTTTGAACTGTGCAATCCTTAATCCATTTGAAGCTTGATCTTGCCAAATCTTGGAGAATATGGGAGGGAAAATTTTGGGGTACAACAGTTTCCCATGTTCAATATTCTTAGACCTGAGGATGTAGATTGGCTTGCGTGCCTTTCGTGATCCGAAGGTGGAAGATGATTGAACACTAAAGTGCCCAGAAATTTGCACTCACATAATAAAGTATCAGCAGCGTGATGGCGGGAATGGGCTTACAGATGCCATTTGGAGAGATGACGGATAGGAGGATGGGCTTATAGATGCCATTTGGAGCTGTGACAGAGCCTTGTCGGGAATGGGCTTATAGATGCCATTTGGAGACTGTTGGTATGTGGATGGGCTTATAGATTCCATCCGGAGGTGTCGATCGCGTAAGAGATTCCTTAGCGAGAACTTGCGTACCTGAGAAAGAAAGATAATTACCTGGCCTGTTACAGGGGTTGATCTTCAAACTCTTTATGTAGATATGCCCTGGCTGGATACAGGTATCGAATCTCTAAACTCTTCATATAGATATGCCCTGGCTAGATACAGGTATCGAGTCTACAATCAGTTACTCACAAATGTGCCCTGGCTAGATACAGGAATCGAATCTGGAATTAGTCGTCAACAGATATGCCCTGGATGGATACAAGAATCGAATCTTCAAACTCTTCAGACGTGCCCTGGCTGGATACAGGAATCGAATCTGGAATTAGTCGTCAACAGATATGCCCTGGCTGGATACAGGAATCGAATCTTCAAACTCTTTAGACGTGCCCTGGCTGGATACAGGAATCGAATCTGGAATTAATCGTCAACAGATATGCCCTGGCTGGATACAGGAATCGAATCTTCAAACTCTTCAGACGTGCCCTGGCTGGATACAGGAATCGAATCTGAAATTAGTCGTCAACAGATATGCCCTGGCTGGATACAGGAATCGAATCTTCAAACTCTTCAGACGTGCCCTGGATAGATACAGGAATCGAATCTGGAATTAGTCGTCAACAGATATGCCCTGGCTAGATACAGGAATCGAATCTTCAAACTCTTCAGACGTGCCCTGGCTGGATACAGGAATCAAATATGGAATTAGTCGTCAACAGATATGCCCTGGCTGGATACAGGAATCGAATCTTCAAACTCTTCAGACGTGCCCTGGCTGGATACAGGAATCGAATCTGGAATTAGTCATCAACAGATATGCCCTGGCTGGATACAGGAATCAAATCTTCAAACTCTCAGACGTGCCCTGGCTGGATACAGGAATCGAATCTGGAATTAGTCGTCAACAGATATGCCCTGGCTGGATACAGGAATCGAATCTTCAAACTCTTCAGACGTGCCCTGGATAGATACAGGAATCGAATCTGGAATTCAGAAAGGTTGGTGAGTTGTCTCTACTGATAGGTTATCTCAGAAAACCTTTAGGGATTGATTTAACTGAACCAAGGGGTATTGTCTTCTCTGACGAGTTGTCTCTTCAAGGACGGGTTATCTTCATGGACGGGTGGTCTTTAACAACGAGTGTCTATAACGATGAGGGTCTATAACGACGAGTGTCTATAACGACGAGTGTCTATAACGACGAGTGTCTATAACGACGAGTGTCTATAACGCTGAGTGTCTATAACGCTGAGTGTCTATAACGACGAGTGTCTATAACGACGAGTGTCTATAACGACGAGTTTCTATAACGACGAGTGTCTATAACGACGAGTGTCTATAACGACGAGTGTCTATAACGACGAGTGTCTATAACGACGAGTGTCTATAACGACGAGTGTCTATAACAACGAGTGTCTATAACGACGAGTGTCTATAACGACGAGTGTCTATGACGACGAGTGTCTATGACGACGAGTGTCTATAACGACGAGTGTCTATGACGACGAGTGTCTATGACGACGAGTGTCTATGACGACGAGTGTCTATGACGACGAGTGTCTATGACGACGAGTGTCTATCACGACGAGTGTCTATGACGACGAGTGTCTATGACGACGAGTGTCTATAACGACGAGTGTCTATCACAACGAGTGTCTATGACGACGAGTGTCTATGACGACGAGTGTCTATAACGACGAGTGTCTATCACGACGAGTGTCTATGACGACGAGTGTCTATGACGACGAGTGTCTATAACGACGAGTGTCTATCACGACGAGTGTCTATAACGACGAGTGTCTATAACGACGAGTGTCTATAACGACGAGTGTCTATGACGACGAGTGTCTATGACGACGAGTGTCTATAACGACGAGTGTCTATCACGACGAGTGTCTATGACGACGAGTGTCTATGACGACGAGTGTCTATAACGACGAGTGTCTATAACGACGAGTGTCTATGACAACAAGTGTCTATGACGACGAGTGTCTATAACGACGAGTGTTTATAACGACGAGTGTCTATAACGACGAGTGTCTATAACGACGAGTGTCTATGACGACGAGTGTCCATAACGACGAGTGTCTATAACGACGAGTGTCTATGACGACGAGTGTCTATGACGACGAGTGTCTATGACGAAGAGTGTCTATGACGACGAGTGTCTATAACGACGAGTGTCTATGACGACGAGTGTCTATGACGACGAGTGTCTATGACGACAAGTGTCTATAACGACGAGTGTCTATAACGACGAGTGTCTATAACGACGAGTGAAATTAATTTTAACTGGGCTTGTCTTCTTTTGACTGAATTTGTCTACTTTGACATAGCTGATCATTTAACTGTATCCTTCCTGAAAGGTAAAGGTCAGTCCTATGCAATGCATGGTATGGATTAAGCGATGATGTTCTCAGCATAAGTGAGATTATATGATATGATGCGTGTATTCATGTATCATGATGTAATGTGATGTTTATGAATGTATCTTCGTCTGGGAAAGTAAATCCTTGACGCATGCCAGGAAGTTGAATCTTGGGCTGACGTTGAAGAGTAGAATTCTTCGTTTCCGCTGGGGATGATGATTGCAAGAATAAACCGGTAGGAGAAGATGACTCCGTTGGGGAATAAACTTGCTGGAGAGATTACTCTGCGGGGAATTACTTTGTGGGAAGAGATACTTCGCTGAGATTTTGATGATAACTCCGCTGGGGATAGGAAGAACTTCGCCGAGGACGATCTTTCCGCGGTAATTAGCTGAGGATAACCCAGTTATAAGCCCTGAAGGGAATAACTTTGAATAAAGTCGGGGAGATGCGTTCATACTCTGCAGGGAGTGAAGGTATCTTGGTCGTGTTCTTCAGCTGAACTTACCTTGGTACCTCGGTGGACAGAGCGACCAGATTGCTTAGACAATTCTTATTGCCCCAGTTTCTGTGGGAGAAGGTACATGTGGAGGTGCTGATAACTGCCGATTGACAAATCTTCTTCTGGTAAGCAAGTGACGAGATGACGGAACATAGTCATACGCTTTTGATCCCTAACTTTTTCCTGGACCGCCCTTTCGGGTTTTCAGTCCACCGGGATACCCATTTTTGCCCAAGCCGCCTTTTCAGGTTTTCGACTTGCCGGGTGTACAGATTTTTTCATTTCATCCCTTATTTTTGCTCGAACCCTTTTGGTTCACCGGGAAGCCCTTATTTTTGCCTAGGTGTGTCAACCTAGCGGGTCTTTGCTTATGCGCAGTATTTTTCGACTATGTCCGTGCCCTCAGGATGTAGGGAGGTGCCCCTGTTGGTAGTGCTGTGTTGCCATACTACCATAAGATCTTCATTTGATCGTCCAATGCCCCAAGTGATCCAGATTGGAGATTTGCCCCAAGTCGGTTCGCCTTTTGAGATATTCTCTGAATCTTGACTGGACTGCCCCAGATGATGGACAATGATCATGCCATGCCCCTTGATTGGAGATGCTTTTGTTCATTAGATATTCGTCGTGCGAACTTCTATGTTGTTCAAACAAATAGTCATATGCAAGCAATGTTATATTAGAAATGCAAAGCTTATGTCTGTCTTGAAGTTTTTGAAAATGCATTTTTTCATAAAAACAAGTGAATTTTGTAAACTGCGATGTCAACTCGTTGTTTTACCGCAAGCCTTAAGGAGTCAGGATGCCTTTCGTAACAGTATGCTTTCGAACTAACCCATGCTTCAGCTAGGACTTTTGAGGGTTATAACGTGGCCTGGTTCACGGTTTAAGAAACAAAGGATAAAGGCTTAAATTTTATTTGTACCCACCCGCTCTTCGTGATGTTCTTCAAACCTAAACTCAGCTGATCGTGCGTTAGACCTTGTTTGAGTCTTTGTCCGGATATTCTAATGATGGTTCGGATATTGACAGCTTATCTTGAATAGGCGGTCATTTCTTTTTGTTGAGGGTTTGTAGGACCTCTTTCTTTTCGATTTCATTATCCCTGTTTTTTGCCTGAACTGTTTCTTTTGTGATTACAGTCAGCGGGATGCCCCAGTTTTTGTAAGTCTCCTTCATAAGTTTTGACTTATTGGGTTTTTATTTTGAAAAGTAATGACTGCCTGTATTTAATTATTCGGAACCATCACTGTCTTTTGTTTTGGAAGGATTCCTTTGATGCTGTTCATTGTGCACCTGGATCAACTGAGAGAACTACCCTGCCCCGGGTTATGATTAAGGGTTTAATTTTTTTGTGAAAAGAAAAACTCCTACTTCTTTGGCTCGAAGGGGTTGACGAGGGATTATCATCCTTATAACTCTAGTGTTTAGGAATTGAAATGATGCTTGTACCTCATCAGCGGGGTCCGTTCAGAAGCATACTGTAAATCGTGGTATCGTTTTCGTCATCCTCCCTCAAGAGGCTTAGAATTATTAACCGAGCGTTGATCATCACAAAAATATGAAAACAGTTTGCATATAGTGAATACGAAATAATTACTTCAAAACATACATGTGTAATGCATTAATGAAATAACAACGTTTGACATGAATAGAATGTTTGAACAATCAAAGAAAAATACAACTTGAACATTCGAATGAACAAAACAAAAAATTCCAATCCTAGCCGTGTTTTGGCAAGGGAGCAGTGATCACATTGGGAGTCTCTGGAGAGTTGAACTGGACTTCCTTTGCGTCGATCAGATCCTGAACCTTGTTTCTCAAAGTCCAACAGTCATCTGTAGCATGCCCCGGGCTGTCAGAATGATAAGCGCAACGAACATTGGGGTTATACCTTGAAGATGTCCTGTTGGGATTCTTAGGAGGGTCCCTTAGAGTTACCAACTTGGTCTCCAGCAACTGTGGCAATATCTGGGACAAGGTCACGCCGAGGGGAGTGAATTGTCTTTTAGGTCTCTCTTCCCTTTGTTGATTGTGACGCTGAGGAGCACTGGCCGATCTTGCAATAACTACCGCGTTGACATCTTGGCGGTGTTCGACCCTATTCTGCCCTCTGGAACCATAGACAGTACCAGATTCCCTCTTGGATGGTTTCTTCTCAATGTTCGAGGAATCATCATTCTGTATCTTCCCAGACTTGATACCAGCTTCGATCCTATCACCAGTCAAGATCAGATCTGTAAACCCAGCAGAAGAATTACCAATCAGGTGGTTAAAGAACGGACCAGACAGGGTCCCCAGGAACATATCAACGAGCTCATGGTCAGTTAGAGGTGGCTGCACCCTTCCAGCAAGGTCCCTCCATTTTTGAGCATATTCTTTAAAGCCTTCGCTTGTACCCATAGACATCCCCTGAAGCTGAGTGCGCGTGGGAGCAAGGTCGGCATTATACTGGTATTGCTTATAGAACATAGTGGCCAAGTCCTCCCAGCTGCGGATGTTGGCTCCATCCAGTTGATAGAACCACTCGAGTTGAGTCCCTGACAGACTATCCTGAAAGAAGTGAATCCACAAATTCTTGTCAGCCGTGTAGGGCTGGATCCTCCTTATGTATGACCTGAGATGCATCTTAGGACAGGATGCCCCGTCGTACTTTGCAAAGGCAGGTGCCTTGAACTTGTGCGGGATCACTACCCCAGAAGACAGACCTAGATCTTCGAAGTCTAGGCTGGGCACTCTTTGTATCTCCATAGCGCTTAACCGGTCTTCGAGCTATTTGTACCTGTCCTCAGCAGGAGGGTACTGTTCATCATTGAAATCCATCTCGTTGTCGGAGACCACTGGACTAGGAACCTTTCTCTCATGGGGACTATCTTTTTCAACAGATGGGGTAGTCAGCTCAGCCTCGTTTCGTGATCCATTCCCAGATTTGCGTCTAGGGTTGAACAACACCGTCCTCTTCTTCTTCTTCTTCAAGAGTAGAGTCTTCAAATCCTGTTGACCCTGGGCTAGACTCTTAACCAACTCCTGGAACTGGGCATTCTGGGCCTGGAGGGCCTTGATAGCTTGTTCGTTGGATGATTCAGGATTCATAATGATTGCTGAAATAAACAGCGAAGAAGGTAAGTGACCTGTCAAAAGGGTACCTGTGATGCAATGATATGTATGATATGCATGCAATGTTTTCAAGGATCTCGTGGGGTAAACAAGAAAATTGTTAGAGTTGGGATCCGGTAGTTTGATTGAAGGAACTGCATATTGTAGAGAGTCCTTCTTCAAGAGTCAAGGCTCACCATATCGAGTGGGTCATAGCCCCTGAGAACCTTGGCTAGAGGAAAATAAATCCCCTTTGCCCCTTGCTAGATGGTTGGTTCATCCTGACCTGCATCACAAGCCCTTGAGATCCTTGAAATGGGTTAGTCTTTATGCAGGATGTATGCAATGGTATGATGTTATGCTATGCATGGGGTGATGTAAATAAACCCTGTTATGAGTCCAGATTAAGGACTACAAACCAAAACCTGCAAGAAACTCAAGTGCCAGATAACAAGAATGCAAGTGGTTCAAGTATGAAGGCACACAAGTCACACATATAGCCTTAAGTTTAGGCCAGCATGGAGTTCAGGTACTACCCTCTTTCAGTTTCGTTGGTTAAGACTTGTCATATCAAAAGTAACCGGGTTCTAGAGGATCCCAATATCACTGACTACCCTCAATCGGTCATAACTCCAGCGTCGCAATCTTTTCTTGCGGCCAGAACCATCGCGAGAGTTTAGCCTCAATGGGTGTAGCATACTGCTACTGTTCTATAGCCAAGTTGGGTCAAATTAGGGTTCTAAGGTCGGTTGGTGCTTAATGACTCCTCAGAAGACCCATATTCTCCTCGTTGCAACACAAGGGATATCGGTACAGACCAAGGTGTCACACCAACGTAGCTACTGCTTCACCCGTGTCGGTCTACGCCGGACAGGTCCCTCACAGCTTATTGCTACCTAACGGGTATTCCCCAGATCCGGGTTAGGATCTATGAAACTCCGATGTAAGCCCACAATTATAAAAGCAATCAAGACATACAATTGAAAACATAAGTGTTCTAATCCTAAGGTACACCTCACTTATAAGTATCCCCAGCAGAGTCGCCAGTTCTGTGATCGGTGGAAATAGAACTGACTGTTTAAAGCTGGATCGCGTATGTCGCGGTAAGCAAGAGTCGCCACCGTCTTTTATGTTCTCCAACATGGAAAGGACAAAAGCACAGCAAAATTCCTTATTGAGAATGTTTCTCGGTTCGGGAGGTAGATTTATAGAAAGGGAAGGTGTTAGCACCCTTTCTATCCATGGTTATCCATGGGCTCTTAGGTACTTGCTCTTATGTTTTCAAAAGATGCTTGCTTTTCAAATGTGAGTGGGTTTGAAAAAAAGTTTCGTTTTTTGAAAGATTTCTAAGTGACTCTTGTATCGGTCCTCAAGAGTGTTTGAAAAATTTGTTTTGAAAACTTTTGAAAGTGTCAGTGTGAAAAAATTGTTTTGTTTGTTTTTTAGAGAGCAAGTACCCATGAGTCATCTATCTACCCTAAGGAATTAGGCTGTGTAAGAGTCCTTAAGATAGTTCCATCCCACCATTGAGAGGTAGGTAGCACCACCGTTGGAGGTGTTCGGGTCAATTCGATTGAGGGACAGTGTGGTCACCGAAGCAATAGTAGGACACCTTAGAAGTAACCCTAATGTCCTAGATCCTTTTTAATCCGAGGCAACCGTTTCGACGCAACTGGATCTTAGACATAAGGGCGACCGCTAAAACACCCTATACTTGACGACCACTTTCGAGGCAACGAGTGAGGCGTACCCTAGAAGTGGCATGTGCTTTGTGTGTTGTTTTCATGTTAACATTTATCTTTGATCATGCAATTGTGAGCTACGAGTTGTTTTTAATTATCATACATTCTTTCATGCAATTTAGCAGTTAGGAGTGCGGACAATAAAATATGGAAAGGTAAAAGCTACGCTATTACAAGGCGCGGGTCTATACATCGCCAAAAAACAAAGACCCGTTTTGATAAAGTATGGAAAGTAAAGAAAGCAATAAACCTAATTACTATTACATCCTTGAAGCAGTTACATAATAATCAAATAAGAAAATAATGCGCAAATAGAAATTAAACTGGACGTCCTTAGGGTTTTGACCCTTTTGAGAAATTATGAGCTTTTTTGTCCTTTTGCATTAAATTAAAATTGAACCTAGTACTAATTATTTAATTATTTACAAGAAAGATATTTTTTGTGTTTTTTTTGTATTTAATGAAAATAAAATAAATTAAAAGTCAAAAGAAAACCCTAGTTCTAAGTTTATTTTAATTATTATAAAAATGTTAAAGTTAAACTAATTTAAACTAATTAATTAATTTACATTTGTATGTACAAAAAATAATAATAATTAATAATGATGATAATAAGAAAATGATTAAAAATGTCAAAACCTAATTCTATATAATTTTTATTTATTGAGAAAAAGGTTAAAATTAAAACCTAAATTAAGCTAAGTTAATTATTAGTATTTATTTACAAAAATAATAATTAATAAATTTAATAAATAATAAAATATATATACAATTTTGCTTTCTGATTTTATTAGGAAAAATTAATTTGTTGTGAATTAATAATAATAATTAAAACAATTAAAAGAATCAAAAGAAAAGAAAATAAAAATTACAAACCAAAGGGGGTAAGTTGGCCCATATGGAGGTTTTTGTGAGGAATTCTGGCCCAAGACATTCCAAGCCTGGTTGACTTTCCTGGTTGCCTGTACGTGCATTGACTGGAGAGTATCATGCTCCTCATCTCCTGGCCACTGGATGGATTTCATGGCCACTTGGCAAGCTTAGGCGTGAGGGTGTATGATGGAACTTTGGATGAGGCGCTGCACCTGAAAGCTTTAAGAAAAATATTAACAATTATATGGGGGACCTGGGAATCGAACCCAGGTCCCAGTACTCCTTGCCTTAGTTCCCTTGCCAACCGAACCATGGTGCGCGTTTGTAATATGAATGGATAATAAATATTATATAAAAAAAACAAACGTTATGATAATAAAACAAAATAACGCGCGCTGTATTCAAACCCTCCAACCACGTTGAGCCACGCAATCACCTTCTTCGTTTCACCTGTAAAAATGTCAAACAGATAGCGGGGGTTTTAAACCCCCACTAACTACAACGACAGAAAATAGCGATTAGAGTTAGGGATAACATAAATTGAGCGCGAGCGTTGGGTTGAATTCGTCTGGCCTTGACGAATTCAACCATTCTTGTCTCAGGGTCCAATTTTTCCTTATGTGCAAAGCCCTAAATTTCAAGCTTCTAAACCCTAGATATCTCCAATGGTGGATTTCGATTCAGAATGCTATAACCAAATTGGTTTATACCAATAGCTTCAGAACGTCCCTATTAACATAAATCAACCAAGAAAATGGATTAAAAACGCATGAATTATGATATGTAATTTTGGAAATATATTCAAACCGTGGGACTTGTATTCTTTGGTTCTGATGGTGTTGGGGATTGTTCTTGATGGTAACAGGGTCCTGGAGACTCAGGCAAGGTGTTTTGATCAAGAGGAGGCTTTGAATTCTCCTGGAAGACTGATTTCAGTTTCACACTTTTCTTGAATTTTTTAGAATTTGATTATGGTGTTCTTGCAGCAATTTCACGTGTAGGGATTCAGGGTTTGCTTCAGTACATATAGCATAATAGAATTAGGGTAAATCTTGACCCAACAATTCATTGCATTCATGTTTTGCATCCTTGATTTTCAATCAAATCTTTTCCATATTTTGGATTGGTAAAGCTTGCCAAAATTGGATGATTTTTCCTCTTTGATTGGGAAACGAGATTGCCAGCTTGCCCTGATTAGATTTGCTTCACAAAAGATCTAAAAACCATATCTTTTGAATTTTCCTACAATTAAAATCAATTAAATGAATTAATATTAATAAAAATTCAATTAATTAATTAAAAATAAGAAAATAAATCATTTTAATTTCAATGGGTCGTGCATAGGCCTTGGGTAAAGATTCAAGAAGGAATTTGAGGCCCATTAGTAAAAATGAAGTGTTTTAGGCAAAGTTGACTTTTGAAAGTTCCCAAAAATTTCCCAACTTCTCCAATGCATATCTTGCTCAATTTTGAAGCTATGAACATGTTATTGGACATTTTGGAAAGGTCTTGAAGTCCTCTAACCAATGCCTTTGGTCCCATGTCATTTTGATTTACCAATCTCAAGTTATGGTCTTTGACTTAAAGTGCCTTTTTGTTGACTTTTGAAAATGACCTATAATGTAGAAATTGACAACTTTTTGTGAGAGCATTTCTTAGACTTGGAATGTGAAGATGAGTTGTAGGAAATGTCATCCCCTTAAAAATGAGCATTGGATGGGATTTTTCTGATGAACCATGAAAAAGTTAGGCCCTGGTCAAGGTACAGTTGACTTTTCTACTGTCCAAAAATAGAAACTTTAGCATCTTGAGACTTTTTGAGCCATGCTTGTGGAATCATGATCAAGACTTGATCAAATGATTATTGTGGCTTCAAAATAATACGTTGACCAAAAATTTTGACTTTTGACTGTCAAATGACCATTTTACCCCTGCAGTTGACTGTGAAGCATTTAGGGCTTTTTGACTGTGCAACTTGATGCTGTGAGTCTTGAAACTTGACATGTAGATGATTGACAATGTATATAGGCATATGGGACTTGATTGGACCCTTGGAAACCTCAACTTCCTTATAAGAACCAAAACCCTAATTTTGACTGTGTTAGGAGGGTGTTTGAACTGTGCAATCCTTAATCCATTTGAAGCTTGATCTTGCCAAATCTTGGAGAATATGGGAGGGAAAATTTTGGGGTACAACACCATTGACTTAAAAAACTTTGTTGTTTGTGTTGAATGAGTTAAAGGAAAACATACCAAAGCAAATAAATTTGGTGCATATAGAGCTACAAATATCTTAGAATTGATACATCCAGACATTTGTGGACCATTTCTGACACCTTGGAATGTTCAACAATATTTTATATAATTCATAGACAATTATTCTAGATATGCGTACATGTTTCTTATACATAAAATGTCCCAATCATTGGATGAGTCCAAATCATTTAAGGATGAAGTTGGAATCCACTAAACAAAAGAATTAAGATAGTCAAATCTGATTGTGGTGGTGAATATTACGACACATATGACGGTTGATGTGAACAACGTCCAAGGCCTTTTGCCAAATACCAAGAGGAATGTGGAATCGGCCCATAATACACCATGTCAAGATTACCTAGCATGAACAATGTTGCTGAAAGACAAAACCAAACTCTTAAGGAAATGGTAAGGAATATGATTTGTCATTCTAACTTGTCAGTGTCACTCTGGGGAGAGACTCTAAAGACTGCATCTTACATACTAAATAGAGTACCCATAAATATAGCTTCCAAAATACCTTACGAGCTTTGGACTGGGTGGAAGCCTAGTCTAAAACATTTTCATGTGTGGGGATGTCCACCTTAGGCAAGGCCTTATAGGCTAAATGAAAAGAAACTGGACTCCCAAACAGTGAGAATCTACTTTATTGGCTATTCTAAAAGATTTAGGGGCTACAAATTTTAGGATCCCAAATTAAATTCAATTTTTGAGACAAGAACAACCACATTCTTTGAAAACATTGAGTTTTAGAGGGAAGAATAAGGTTATAGACTTTGTTTTAGAGGAAGATTCGATAAGAATTCCAGAAATGATTCATACAGTTGCTTTTGATCAAGTAAGTATGAAACCTCTATAATACATTGTTGATTTTCCTCCTACTCAAGATGATTTGGTAATTCATGAAGAACAAACTCAAAATCCTCAAGAACAAGTGTTACAAGAACCAATACCTTTACGGAGATCCACTTGAGAAAGTAGAAATGCTATTCTGGATTATTACATAGTCTTTCTTCAAGAAAATAAGAAAAATAATGGTATGGTGGAAGATGATCCAATCAATTTCCATCAAGTCATGCAGGATTCCAACTCAGAAAAGTGTATTGAAGCAATGAAGGAAGAGTGTAAGTCCATGCAAGACAATAAAGTTTGGGAACTTGTCTCTTTATCAGAAGGTGTAAAACCTACTGGTTACAAATGGATTTTTAAGACCAAGTGGGATTCTAATGGTAATATAGAGAGGTATAAAGCTTGTTTTGTAGCTAAGGGTTATACTCAAAAGGAAAGGAGCGAGTTTAAATAGACTTTTTCTCTGGTTTCATCAAAAAAATCTTTTAGGACAATCATGACTCTTGTTATACATTATGATTTGGAACTCCATCAAATGGATGTCAAGACGACATTCCTCAATGGCAATGTTGATGAAACGATCTATATGGTGCAACCAGAAAACTTTGTGTCAATAGACTAAAAAAATATGGTTTGCAAATTGATAAAATCCAGTTATGGACGAAAGTAGGCGTCTCGTTAGTGGTACCACAAGTTTCATGAAGTAATTATCTCATTTTGTTTTGAGGTGAATATTGTTGGAGATTGTGTGTATAATAAATTAAGTGGGAATAAGTACATTTTCTTGGTCTTATATGTTAATGACATACTGCTTTCCACAACTGATATAAGCATGATGCACAAAATCAAGAAATTCAGAAATGAAAGATCTTGGTGATGCATCCTTTGTATTAGGAATTCAAATACATCAAAATTGATCTTGTGATATTCTAGGATTATCACAAAGGAACTATATCAAAAAGGTGCTTAAAAGGTTTGGGATGCAGGAATGTAAATCAGGAGATACTCCAATTGCTAAGGGAGACAAATTTATTCTTAATCAGTTCTCAAAAGGAAACTTAGAAATTCAAAATATTTCTTATATGTCAGTAGTATGGAGTCTGATGTATGCCCGAGTATGTATGAGTCCAGATATTGCATTCATAGTTGGGATGTTAGGCAAATATTTGAGCAATCCAGTAATGGATAATTGGAAAGCATCCAAAAAGCTTATGAGGTATTTAAAGAGAACAAAAGACTATATGCTCACATATAGGAGGTCATACCAGTTAGAGATCACTGAATACTCTGACTCAGATTTTGCTGGATGCCAAGACAATAAAAGATCTATTTCATGCTATATCTACATGTTTATTGGTGGTACATTTTCTTGGTGCAATGCCAAGCAAACTCTTACGACTTCATCCATCATGGTAGAAAAGTTTATAGCATGTTATAAGACATTCAACCATGGGATTTGGCTGAGGAATCTTGTCACTAGGATGTAAATTGTGGAAGGAATTAAAAGGCTACTTAAGTTATATTATGACAACAAACCAGTCATCGTGTATTCCAACAATAATATGAGCTCGACCAAATCAAAAAATATTGGCATCAAGTTCCTAGTTAATAACGAAAGGGTACAAAGTGGACATATTTCTATAGAATATTGAGGGGACAAACTCCATGATAGCAGATACTCTTACAAAAGGTCTTCCATCCAAGGTCTTTCATGAGCACACTGCTCACATGGGTGTTTTACCATTAGAGGAGTATTTGGTTTAGTGGGAGTTAGTCAATTATGAATTTTATATTCTATGTTTGGTATTATGTATGCATACTATGATTTTTGATATTTTCCAATTAATAAAGTTTGATATTCAGCGGTTTACATTTTGTCAATAAAGTTATTGAATGATCTCACTAAAGTAAAGTAGGACCAGTTAAAAATTGACATATACAAACCAAATTCATGTGATTTTTATGTTGCACATTTCATGATGGTTCTATGTCATTTAATTGTGCTATTGATGAGTTTAGTATGATTAATATAACGAAAATCACCTTGATTATGTATATTGGCTTGACTAATGGATGAGATAATTTGGATATGCTTAAGTAATATAATAACAAATTTTGAGCTCATAAAGTCTAACACATGTGTATGATGTATGTGACCGGTGGAAGATTGTTAGAATTTTTAGATCACCATTGTAATGTTATATGTGTTAGGGCCATTATATAATTAGCCAAAGTTGTAGTGGTCTAATTAATAATAAGTTTGTGGCTAAAAGCATAAATATCATGAAATGTAAGATTATTGTGTAGATACCATAAGTCAATATCTATTTTGATGAGGGGTCAAATTAGAATATTGAAAACTAAGAAATAACCCTAAGGTTATTTATATGTGTTATGGTCCGCATTTGTAGATATTGTGTAAACGGTTCATCGGGAAAATTCTCTCTTCATCCCCATTAGAGGAGATTCAAGGAGTCATAAGGAACTCTACAACTGGAAGATCATATACCGGTAACCTTGACTATTTCCAATGACAAACTCAGGCACGTTGTCACTTTCATTCTCATAATTTTATTCGAGTATGGTATAAGGGATATGGATCGATCACATGTTAGGCTCATCGAGATTAGTTTAGAGTTATGTTCTTGATTTCTATATTGATAGAAATTATAAGGTTATGAACATATCTAACACATGAAGTTTCGAATATATTTATGGAAGAGATAAAATTTATTATAGAAGAAGTGGTGTTGGAGAAGATGGTTTCGAAAGTCATTACAGGATAAATGAAGTTTCAAATTGTTTGGAGAAGATGAAATTTCGATGGAGAACATGAAGATTCAGTTTAGGGTTCGTTCGATTTCCAATGAGAAATTAAAATAATGTTTGTTATGAAAACTCTCTCTTTTATAAAAATATAATTTTGTTTCAGTTTTTCTATCGGTTGGAGGGTTCAACTGAGAAAATAATTAATACTTTATTTATCAATTGCTAGTCCGATCATGAGAATATGATTTATAGATTTTATCGATTATCACTCCAACCGAGAGAATATACTTTCTAGAATTACACATCAATTGATTATTGACTGAAATAAAAAATTTATCTTATAATTTTTTTTTATTTATAATGTCATGTTATTATTAGAATGTAGACATCCTAAAAAGACCATTAAGAGGTAGGATTCTTAAAATGACATTATTAATAAAAACTCTAAAGTTATAAAATTTTGTAAGATATAATATCTAACCTTTACTTATTTAATGTGGAGTTAGTTTTTATGATTAATGTTTTTAAAGTAAACTTACAATTTTAAAACGATTTTACTTCCATAATATCAGAATCCAACAAACCTTGGGACTACTAAACAAATTTTCTTAAATTATAAATCTCTACAATACTTTTTTGATATACTCTTTGATAGAACACTTTAGACACTATCTTTTATCAAAGAACACCCCGCATGCATGCAAAAAATACTACATTCGGGACCCATGTCCAGCTCAAAGAAAATGAAATCATATGTCTTTTTGGTTTTATAAGCCAGTTTTTTCTTTAACAATAAAATGAAATCATTGATTAATTCAACAAATGATGGATATAAATAATGTCACTATAGATTAGGGTAGGACCATCTATCAAGTTCCTTTAACGGTTCACACTACAAAACTTCCACGTTGTCTTTCCATATGGCAAATTAAGTCAAAAACAACAGGCTAAAATGGGCTTATTAATTTTGATTAATTTTTAAAATTAATAATACAAAATTTAATTCATTTCACTAATACACAATTTAAGTCTTAAAAACTGAAATAAAAGTCTCATATTTAATTAAAATTTTAAGGAATTTAAATGGTTTCAATTGAAATATATTTATTTTTAAATTATTTTGTTCGGACAGAGTATTAAAATGATTAATTGTTAAATTTTTTCATTTTCGTAAATTTTAAAAATTTTGGATAAATTTAAAAAATGAGAAATAGGAATTAATTTGTAATTTTCAAAAAATTTAATGGACCAATTTATAAAATTTAATAATTATTAGGGATATATTTGCAATTTTTGAAAATTTTTAGAGTGAAATTAAATTTTTTATAAAATATGAAGACCATTTTGTAAAATTTTAAAAATTAATAGTAAATAATTTAGTATTCTCATTATATGAAATGAAATAGCAATTTTTTATTTTTTATTTTTTGGTGTCATTTGAAATTCCTTAAATTTAACTTTAATAAAATATTTTATAAATTTTAGATTATTTTAACAATTGTCTATATTTTATATCTAAATAATAGATTTTGGTCAAGTCATTTTAGATTTTTTTTCAGCAAAATTTTTTTCTCATTAAAATGATTTATTAAAACACACTCTAAAAGATTTGAAATTCATCATGGCCAAATGTAGTTTGATTTGTTGGGTGGATCCATCCTCAAGTGGGATCACACACACTTATTAGAGAAAAAAAGGTGTGTGTTGTGTTTGAGCTTGGCCCAACACGTGTTTATGTTTGAATGGGTTAAATACCCATATGTGTTATACAAAGGTGTAATTCCTAATTGCAAAAATAGGAGAATGTTGCATAACAAGAAAATTTTTTTTACAGCGATAACAAAGTGAGAGCGGGACAAAAGAGAAAGAAGATTTTAGTTCCGATGACAAAAGTGTGTTCAGTAAACGACATTCATTTTGGGTGAAATTTGAGTATGTTATTTTTATTATCAAATTAGTCGTTTAGATTATTTTTCTAAATAATTTTGTCTTCTCTTTGTGTCTGTTTGGGATAACTATTTAAGGTTTGCTCTCTGGTTGTTAGAATCACCATAGTTGGTGATTATTTGATGTTTTGTCGGTTGCTAGATATTTAGAAAGACATTGATTGTAACTACTATTTTGATAGTGGAAGTTTTTGGCTGGACTAGGTCCCGTAGTTTTTATTCTCTCATATTAAGAGGAGTTTTTCACGTAAAAAATTCTGGTGTTCTCATTTATAACTTTTACTCCTTTTGTTGTTCTTGTTGTTGTTGGTTGTGCTGAATAAATTAGATTGTCCAGGTTCCACAAGAAAGAGATATTTAACGCTTCTATATATTCCGCGTGCGCGCTCTGTTCCTAACAAGTGGCATCATAGCCTTGTTCTTTTGTGGAAATTAATTCTTGGTGAACAATGGAAGTCAATACAATTCATATGGTGACCTTGAATGGGTCGAGTTATGCCATGTGGAAAAGTAAGATGGAAGATTTACTTTATGTCAAAAAAATCATGATCATGTGTTTGTTGCAATGAAGCTAATGTGTAAAATCGATGATGAGTTGACTTTACTACATAAACAGGTGTGTGGATATATTCGTCAGTGGGTTGATGACAACGTTTTGAACCATATTAGTTGGGAGAAAATGCAAAATCATTATGGGATAATCTTGAGCAACTCTATGTGAAGACGACAGATAATAACAAGATGTTTCTGATAAAGAAGATGTTGAGTTTAAAGCTCTAAGAAGGAACTTCGTATGCCAATCATTTGAATACTTTTCAAGGAATTATGAATCAGTTATCTGCTATGGGTATTAAGTTTGATGATGAAATTCAAGGGTTGTTTCTTCTCGGTTCTTTGCCCGACTCATGGGAAACATTTAGAATGTCATTGTCTAATTCTACTGCTGATAGCATGTTGTCAATGAACATTGTCAAAAGCAGTGTTTTGAATAAGGAGATGAGAAGAAAGTCTCAGGACTCTTCTTCAGAGTCAGGGGTATTGGTTACTGAATCAAGGGGGAGAAACATGAATCGATATTCAGGTAATAGAGATCAAAGCAGCAGTAATTCCAAGAAAGTTGTTGAGTGTTACCATTGTGGTAAAAAGGGCATAAAAAGAGAGATTATTGATGGCTCGACTAATCTGACCTATGATGATGATTTTCTTCTCGTTGGAGATCATCATATTGTTTATAGTGCATCATGTTGGGTGATCGATAGTGGTACTTTAGTACCTGTCACTTCCAGGAGAGATGTTTTCTGCTCATGTACTTCGGGTGAATTTGGTGATGTGAAGTTGGCTCATGAAGGTGTGTTAAAATGTGTTGGCCTTGGGGAAGTTAATTTAAAGATGTCCGCTGGTATAAAGTTAACTATCAAGGAAGTGAAGCATGTTCCAGACATTCAGTTGAAGTTGCTTTCGGTGGCTAAACTATGTGATGAAGGTTATGACAACTTGTCCTCATGAGTTTCTTGGAAACTTTCCAAGGGATCTATGATTATTGCTAGAGGTACGAAGTGTTTTAACCCTTACTTGACACATGAAAAAATAATTGAAGATGTGCATGTGGTTGAATCGACAGAGAAAGTTAAGTTGTGGCGTAAGAGGTTGTGTCACATGAGTGAGAAAGACATGGTTAAGCTTTGCAAGAAAGAGTGTGTTATATGACATTAGAAATCCACACTTGAAGAAATGTGATCATTGTCTTGTTGAAAAGAAGAGCAATGTTTCTTTTAAGAATCACTCACATAGAAGACCAGAAATTCTTGATCTGGTGCATTGTCATTTATACGGTCCTATGAAGACAAGAACAATTGGGGGGAGTGCATAATTTCTTACCTTTGTTGATGACCATTCAAGAAAGACTTAACTAGTTCTGTCAAGCACTTTAGCTGAACAACTCTTCTTACCAACAAACACAATCACTCAGATGTTGGAATACGTGCTGGAACATCTTGTTTCACATATTTTTGCACAAAATACATCTTGTACATATGTTGTTTTACTTAATACATCCAAAACAAAACAAAAAGAACTACAAAAAAAAATTTGCATTAGTTTTTGAAACAATAATATAAAATATTTAGAACGCTTAAAACAGTATTTAAATTATAAAATAATATTTAAATACCTAAAAGTTAACACCATATAAAAATATATCATTTATAATTATTGACTGACATACAAAAAGAAAAAATTAATACATAAACAAAATCGTACGTATAATGTATTAATATATAGTGTCTTACACCTAAAATTATGTCAAAATAACACTTCTTCCTATTTTTATATGTTTTTTTTTGGTGGGTATATTTTTCTTTTGTTGGCTTTTTCTCTATTAATTTTCAATATAAAATTTTTTTTATAGAAGATACTAATAAAAAAAAACATAAAATTATTCCTCCCCCTTTGGTTTTAAATTATATGTCTTTATTTATTTGATATTGTTTAAAAAATATAATCAATTTTATATTTTAAAGAATTTAACTTTATAAAATTGTTTTTATTAATGACATAAAAATTAAAATTAAAAAATTGAAAAAGAAAATGATTGATAATAGATGGTATAATAAAAAATCATTAATATTACATTAATAATGTAAAATCACTTATGATTTGTGATATTTCACAAAGTTTTTTAAAAAAACTTATAATTTTAGGGAGAGCAAGTGAACAGATATTCCATCTTAATATATTGTCACACTTAAAAATAATATTATTTTTAATTTTATTTTAAAAATATTTATTATTTATTCTTATGTCCTCCTCACAATATTTTTGATTTGATTCCATATGATGACCTCACAATATTAATATAAAAATATATTTAAAACAAGAAAGTCTTTATATTTGAGTTCAACTAATTTATTTATTTTTGTTTATTATTGAGTTTAAAGTAAAGTTACTTTTTAATATTTTATCATTGAGTTTTATTTATTTATTTATTTATGTTTTACCATTTATAATATGTATGAATTTAGAAAATAATGTTCTCATTCAACATAATAGTAGCTGTCAAAATAACCACAATGGTAAAATACAGTTAAGCATACGTGTTTAATTCTTTATATTTATTTACTTTTTCGACGAATTTTTTATATTTATCAAACTCTTAATAAAACACCTTAATTCATTAATACTCTTAACTAATGATCATTAATTTTTTATTATGGTAATTATGGTAAGTAAAACTCTCTACTTACCCTTGCCCACATAATTGACCCTAAATACACTTCAGCTTTTTCTTCATTTTCATTCTATCTTTTCTCTCTCTCTCTCTCTCTCTTGGACAACTTCTGAGAACCGTTGGATTCTAATCAAACGGTCAATAGTTGTTGTGAACAACAAGGTATGAAAAACAAAACATCCTTGATTCTTGTTTTTGGTTTGGTTTTCTCTGATCAACCAAGTTAAAAATCTTCCCTTTATCACAAACCCATGATTCAAAAGTAACCAAAGTTTTGATTTTTTGATTTTTCTTTGGATTGGTTCTTGGTGGTTTTAGGTGAAACAAAAAATGGATTCAGATAGTACTGTATCTTCTTTGATCATGATGGATGAAGATTTGCATCCACATCAATTCTCTTCTTCAACTTCTAAGCTACATACCAATGGTACTCCTACTTCTACTAGTGTTCATGAGCTTCTTGAATGCCCTGTTTGTACCAATTCAATGTACCCTCCAATTCATCAGGTTTGTTCCTTTGTTCTTTTTTGCTTCATGGGTTGGAATTGGATTATTCTGATCTAGGTGTATGTTTGTATGTTTGTTTGTTTTCTTTCTTTTTTGTTTTATTAATGTTTGATTGCAGTGGAAAAGTGTACAATTTTGTTTAGGTTTTTTTGGGTTAGATTTTGTTTTGTGGATCTTGTGTTTTTGCTTGTTTATTTAAGGTAAAGTTTTGCTTCTTTGTATTTACAAAAAAAAAAGAGAGTAAAATTAAGGTAAAGTTATATGGTTAAGGATGAATGAGATATTGAATTTGTTAGATGAGTTCATGTCACAAGCAACAATCTAGAGTTTTTGGACTCTTGTTGAGCATTTGTCTTTGGTGTTGTAACCTATATTGAAACTTTGTCTTACTCTTGATCATAGAAAACTTTGATCATAATACTAATTTCTTAAAAACATGTAACTTTTGTTTTTGTAGTGTCACAATGGGCATACCCTATGTTCAACTTGTAAGACGAGGGTACACAACAGGTGCCCGACTTGCAGACAGGAGCTCGGGGATATTCGGTGTTTAGCGTTGGAGAAGATCGCGGAATCACTTGAACTTCCTTGTAGATACACCTCTGTTGGGTGTCCGGAGATATTTCCGTATTACAGCAAACTCAAACATGAGTCTGTTTGTAACTTTAGACCTTATAACTGTCCTTATGCTGGATCTGACTGTTCTACTGTCGGGGATATTTCACAACTTGTTGCTCATTTGAGGGATGATCATCGAGTTGATATGCATTCTGGATGCACTTTTAATCATCGTTATGTCAAGTCGAATCCCATGGAAGTTGAAAATGCTACATGGATGTTAACAGTAAGTTATGATGTCTATATAATCCTTTGAATAAGAAAAGATAACAAAATGATAGTGGAATGTTGTCAAATCAATACCTTACAATGTTGTCAAATATTGGTCGCGGCGGATATCAGAGGTGGTTTTTTGGCTCTCTGCCATTGCCAAATTTGTGAAGAATGGTGGCACCATGGCTCCATACCTATATGCAAATATGACGGTGTCATATGTCAGATTTTTTTGCTCTCTCCCTTGGTCTGCCATCTATGTAGCATCTACACCTCTAAAATAAGGCGTGTCTGTGTCCGTGTCAGTGTCGGACACTTGTACTGACACTTGTGATTACAATTAATTTATTCATTTTTAAAAATTATTACCGGTGTCAGTATCAGTGTCAGGATCGTATTTGGGGTGTCCGTGCTTCATTGCCTGCCATAGATAACACCTGTGGTACCTTGATATCATATTCATTACCTGGCATTTGCAGCAGAGTTTCCTTGATTTAGGGTCTGTTTGAATCGTTCTATTTGAGATGATTTACTGCAAGAAGCCCTTGTGAGACTGTTTAGGAGAGCTTGTGGAAATGGTTTATTTATGATAGTTCTATTTAAGATTATTTACTGCAATAAGCCCCGGTGAGGACTGTTTGGGAGAGCTCGTGGAAATGGTTTATGACATGTCCATAAGTTGTTTTCAACTTATTTTCATAAGCTCTTCATGATAATCACTTAATCAAGTTGTTTATCCAAATAGGGATGCACAAAGGATATATCAACAACTTAAACTTATTGTTTTCTCATCCAAACTGATATGCCGAACTGTTTTATTGTTTCTGTCAGGTCTTCCACTGTTTTGGACAATATTTCTGTCTCCATTTCGAAGCCTTTCAGCTAGGAATGGCTCCAGTTTACATGGCATTCCTCCGTTTCATGGGCGACGAAAGAGATGCCAGAAGCTACAGCTACAGTCTCGAGGTAGGCGGAAGCGGCCGCAAACTAATCTACGAGGGCAGTCCAAGGAGCATTAGAGACAGCCACAAGAAAGTTAGAGACAGCCACGACGGCCTCATTGTATACCGAAACATGGCACTTTTCTTCTCTGGTGGCGATAGGAAAGAGTTGAAGTTACGAGTAACCGGACGGATTTGGAAAGAACAGCAAAACCCTGAAGGTGGAGTTTGCATACCAAACTTGTGTAACTAGATTGTTTGCATGTTTTCTCTCTAGATATAAGTTATGTAGGGGTGATTAATGTTGTTGCAAGTTGTTGATAATTTTGGAAAGTTATTACATTACACTTCAATGAATGGTGATGTTGGTTTCAACTTTCAACTTACAAAATAACAAGTTTCTTTCTTTTCCTTTTCTAACCAAGATACTTGTCAAATCTTTGTTCCCAAATGTATCATATGCTGAATTCTTCCAACAGTTTCTTTTATTCTTAGATGCTTGCTCTACATTGTTTTGTGAATATTCTAGTCAAAAGTTTTGTGTGCGGTTCTCTGGCATCTAGTTGTAAAGAGTTGTCTCAATGTAAGAATATCAAAAAGTGTCTACTATCAACAAGGTGTGTTCAATATGTTTCAATCAATTTTATTTAGACACTCATTAGTCATTATTAAGACCCAAATTGTACAACAATAGTTTTCCTAATAGCTTGTTGGCATGTTTCCTTAACTCCACCAAACTAAACCTTACACTTTGCTGGATGAGCCTTCATATCAGTAGCCTATGAGAATTTTTTAAACTCTCTCGTTATAATCTTCAGAGGCTTCATCTCCTCTAGAAAATAGCATTAGATCATCAACCAAAGAAATTTTATTTTTTTTACATCAATAATATACATAGATGAAATAGTTTAGATTTCATCCTCTAAACTTAGAAATAGTTTAGTTACTATTGTTAGGCAGTTATGCTGGCTGTTAGACAGTTATGCAGTTAGTTGCTATACAGTTAGGTAGTTAGTGGTTATTAGAAGTTAGTTACATGAATAGCTTGTAACAGAATGCTAGTATATATAGCTGTGTAATGCATAAGCTTGTATATGAGTAATAAAGAGCTTCTTTTCTTTCTCTTCTTTAATCTCTCTCTTTTCTCTCTTTTCTCTATTGATTTGAGCATGAGTTCTCAATCATAATATGGTATCATTCGCTTCAAGATCCACACCTGTGATCCTTCTTCTTTTCCCATAAACCAGTCCTTCTTCTTCTTAATCCAGCCCTTCTTTTTCATCTATGGCGCGCGGTTCCAATTCCACCACCTCAACTCAACGTGTCACCAATGGTGACATAGATTCAGTCTACTATGTACATCCTAGTGAAGGCCCTAATTCTGTGATCATCACACCTCAATTGACTGGTGTCAATTATATTTCTTGGTCTAGATCAATGAAACGAGCGCTTGGTGCTAAGAACAAGCTTGCTTTCATTGATGGCACTATTCCTATTCCTGACATTGATGATCTCAACCGCTGTGCATGGGAACGATGCAATTGCTTAGTCCATTCATGGATTCTCAACTCTGTTACATCACCCATTGCTCAAACTATCGTTTTCTTGGAGAATGCTCTTGAAGTCTGGAATGATCTCCAGGAACGGTTTTCGAAGATTGATCGAATTCGTGTCTCAACTCTGCGCATGGAGATTAACAATCTCAAGCAAGGGTCGAAATCAGTTCTTGATTACTTCACTGAACTGCGTGGCTTATGGGAGGAATTAAACTCTTATCGTCCTCTACCATCGTGCACTTGTGCTCAACAATGTCGCTGCCAAGCCTTGAGAGCTGCTCGAGAATTT
This sequence comes from Vicia faba, assembly GCA_948472305.1. Lineage (NCBI taxonomy): Eukaryota > Viridiplantae > Streptophyta > Magnoliopsida > Fabales > Fabaceae > Vicia > Vicia faba. Next base: position 285,403,282 of record OX451739.1, on the reverse strand, counting down.
CGCATTGAAGATCAGGTAATACAATTTCTAACTGGTTTGAATGACAAATTTTCTGTCATCAAAACTCAAGTTCTTTTGATGGATCCTTTACCATCCATCAACAAAATCTATTCTATGGTGATTCAAGAAGAGAGCCATAACGTCTCTTTACTTTCGAAACCTGAATCCTTTGCTCCTATGGAAGAAGTTAATTCTTTGGTAAATGCTTATGACTCAAGAAGACAAGGTGATCGTGGCAAGCAAGCCAATTACTCTGGTCATGGTAACAATAGTTCCCAAAACTCGCGCAGAGACAATAGGTTGTGTACTTATTGCAATAGAGCAGGTCACACAGTTGAAGTTTGCTATAGGAAGCATGGTTTTCCTCCAAACTATGGTAAAAAGCAAACTGTTGCTAATGCCACAAATTCCTCTACTGGTGACAACCAACAAACTGCTTCCACTGGTGAAGAAGATTCCTCTAGGAGTCAATGTGCTAGCATATCTCAAGAGCAATACTCTCAGTTGATTAACTTGTTGCAGCAAACAAATTTACTGTCTCAGTTGCCAAATTCTGCTACCAATGTTAATTCAACCACCAATCACATTTCTACACATGAGTCTACAGGTAATTCTCAAGTGCTCATAGCATCTTGTTCCACTAGTAGAAAACCTGATTTTTGGATCATTGACTCAGGTGCCAATGATCATGTATGCTCCTCTCTTCATTGGTTTAGTTCTTTACATAAAATTAAACCTGTTAATGTGTGTCTACCTAATGGTGCTATTGTCATTGCTAAACAAGCTGGCACTGTTAACTTTTCACCACAGTTTTTTTTGCAAAATGTTTTGTACACTCCTGACTTCTCTCTTAATCTCATGTCAGTTTCAAAAATGTGTCAATATCTTAACTGCAAACTTTCTTTTCATGCTGATAAATGTTATATACAGGATGTGAAATCACAGAGGATGATTGGTTTGGCTAGTCAAGTAGAAGGATTGTACAAACTAGTGCTCGATGATGGTTGGTCTGCTGATAAAAGAAAACACACTTCCAACTCAGATTGTTCCAATGACCTCACTATCCCTAAAACTTCTGCCAACACATGTAAAGTGATTCCACCACAAGCCTTGTGGCATTTTAGATTAGGTCACTTATCTCATGACAGAATTTCTAAAATGCATCAATTGTATCCACAACTTGTTAATGATAATAAGGCTGTCTGTGATATTTGCCATTTTGCTAGACATAAGAAAATTTCATTTCCTATCAGCACTTCTAGAGCAAATGCTAAATTTGAACTCATTCATTTTGACATTTGGGGTCCTATTTCCATTACTTCTATTAAAGGTCACAAGTATTTTCTTACTGTTCTTGATGATTTTAGTAGATTTGTTTGGGTAATCTTGTTAAAATCCAAGGTAGAGGTGTTTGACCATGTTAAAAATTTTATTACTCTTATTGAGAATCAGTTTCATACCTGTCCCAAGTACATCAGGTCTGATAATGGACCTGAATTCTCTCTCCCTCAATTTTATGCATCCAAGGGCATTATTCACCATAAGTCATGTGTAGAGACACCTCAACAAAATGGTAGGGTAGAAAGAAAACATCAGCATCTCTTGAATGTAGGTAGAGCCCTACTATATCAATCAAACTTACCAAAATCCTTCTGGTCATATGCAGTCCCTTATGCTGCTTTTATCATTAACAGAGTCACATCCAATTTACTTCAACAAAAATCACCATATCAGCTATTGCATGACAATGTACCTGACATTAGTCATATTAAAGTGTTTGGTTCTCTTTGCTATGCCTCTACTCTTACTTCTCATAGAACCAAATTAGAAACCAGAGCTAGAAAGGCAGTCTTTTTAGGCTACCCTGTTGGATATAAAGGCTGTTTACTTCTAGATCTCAATAATAGTGACATTTTCATATCTAGGAACATTACACATCATGAGCATATTCTGCCTTACAATACTTCTTCTGAATCTCTTAGTAATTCATGGGAGTATTTCAGTACACAGTCCTTACAATCATCATCACCAGTTACTAGCTCTACTCATCCTAGTGTATTTGATATTGCTGACATTTCTGATAATGTGCTTAATACATCAGCTGACCCTGCACACAATGACACGAGTATTGACAATAATGATCTTGTGCAACCTGAATTGTCTAATCCTGCACATGTTGATACTCTAGTTCCAGCACAAACCAATCCTCACGATATACCTACACAAAACACATCAGTACCTACTTCTCTCTCCACTCAACCCACCAATCAAATTCTCCCCACAAGGGTTTCTTCCAGAACAAGGCACCAACCATCTCACCTCAAAGACTATGTTTGTGCTTCCTTCAACAACAATGACTACCCAATCACTTCATCCTCAGGTATGGCTTATCCCATTTCTAATTCTGTTTCTTATTCTCATTTGTCTCCTTCCCATTCTCGATTCACATTATCTATCACCACTCAAACTGAACCTAAAACATATGCTGAGGCTTGTAAATCTGCAAGTTGGATTCAAGCTATGAAATCTGAGATTACTGCTCTTGAAGATACTGGCACATGGCAAATAGTGGATCTTCCACCAAATGTTAAGCCTATAGGTTGCAGATGGGTCTACAAAATAAAGTATAAGTCTGATGGTAGCATAGAGAGATTCAAAGCTCGACTTGTAGCTAAAGGCTACAACCAGATTGAAGGCTTGGACTATTATGATACATTCTCACCAGTTGCTAAACTCACAACAATTCGCCTTGTTTTGGCTTTAGCTTCTATTCATAACTGGCACTTACATCAGTTAGATGTGAACAATGCCTTTTTACATGGCACACTTCATGAAGATGTATATATGGTAATACCACCTGGTGTGCACACCACCAAATCCAACCAAGTCTGCAAATTGGTCAAGTCTCTCTATGGCCTGAAACAAGCAAGTAGGCAATGGTATGAGAGACTAACCTCATTGCTTATTCAACATGGCTACAAACAGGCAACATCAGATCACTCACTATTTGTTAAAAGTACTTCTTCTTCATTTACAATTTTACTTGTATATGTTGATGATGTGCTTCTAGCAGGTGATTCCTTGGCAGAATTCCAACATATGAAGACTGTGCTTAATGTGGCTTTCAAAATCAAGGATTTAGGAAGACTCAAATACTTCCTTGGTTTGGAAATTGCTCACTCTTCCAAGGGCATCTCTATCTGTCAGAGAAAATACTGTCTTGATCTTCTTTCTGATACAGGTTTTCTTGGTTCCAAACCAAGTAACACTCCATCAGATCCTGCCATCAAATTGCATAATGATGTTGGACCAGTCTTTGATGACGTCCCAGCTTATCGGAGGTTAATTGGGAGACTCATCTATCTCAACACAACCAGACCTGACATCACATTCATCACCCAGCAACTGAGCCAGTTTTTGTCCAAGCCCTCCATGATTCATTACAATGCTGCTTGCAGAGTCTTGCGCTACCTCAAGAAGTCACCAGGACAAGGACTTTTCTTCCCAAGGGATTCACACATTCATCTCATCGGTTTTTCTGATGCAGATTGGGCAGGTTGTATTGATACACGAAAGTCAGTGTCAGGATCCTGTTTTTATATTGGCAAGTCACTCATTTCATGGCGGACCAAGAAGCAAAACACAGTTTCACGATCTTCATCTGAAGCTGAATACCGTGCTCTTGCTTCAGCTACGTGTGAGCTTCAGTGGCTGCTGTATCTTCTTAAAGACCTCTCTATCACTTGTACCAAACTTCCAGTTTTATTCTGTGATAGCCAGAGTGCTCTTCATATTGCAGCTAATCCGGTTTTCCACGAGAGAACAAAACACCTCGAGATCGACTGTCACATTGTTCGTGAAAGGTTCTTGGCAGGCACTATGAAGCTTATTCCTGTCTCCTCAAGCAATCAACATGCTGATTTCTTCACCAAATCACTACTTCCTAAACCTTTTTATGAGCTCATGTCCAAGTTGAACTTGTTAGATATATACCACAGTTCAACTTGTGGGAGGATCTCAACTACCTAGGCTGTTAGGCAGTTATGCTGGCTGTTAGACAGTTATGCAGTTAGTTGCTATACAGTTAGGTAGTTAGTGGTTATTAGAAGTTAGTTACATGAATAGCTTGTAACAGAATGCTAGTATATATAGCTGTGTAATGCATAAGCTTGTATATGAGTAATAAAGAGCTTCTTTTCTTTCTCTTCTTTAATCTCTCTCTTTTCTCTCTTTTCTCTATTGATTTGAGCATGAGTTCTCAATCATAATAACTATGAAATAATCTAATCTCGTTTATCATGTATCTATATTTTGACATTTAATACATTTTATGTCTGTCAGTTTTTAAAATGATATTGCATTTGTTAGAAATATTCACATTTAATATTTCACATGTCTAAAAGGATTTTCTTCTCTCGCCCCTCAAATTAAACCTAACACCATTCAATTTTTGCTATTAACTAAAATGTACTTTTCATTTTTTGTATTAACAAGGTGATGAAAAAAAATTCTCTTGCACGAAAAATTCAACAGGTAAAAAAAAAAATTGATATACATTTTTATCGAAATTTCAAAAAAAAAAGAAGATAAAATCATTTTAATTTTTGAATTTTTAAAAAGTCATATAGTTCATATCACAAGAAGTGTTGTAGTGTGTCTTAAAATCTTTGTTGATGAAGAGAAAGAAAACATATTTTGGAGATTACTTTTATTACGAAAATCAGAAGTTTCAAAATTCAGTGAAAAAATTGAAAAACGGGTGAATAGTAAAATCGTACGGTCGTACGGACGATGAATAGTAATGTTGTATTGTCGTACAGTCGGTGAATAGTGAACTCGATTTTGGATTTTCAGACTTTTTTGACAGTTTCTCATTTTGAGTGTTTTGGGCTTTTTCGATTGAGCCCATGGATCCATGTGTGATTCGATTGCGATTTTGGGTTTTGTTTGTTAGATATTTGCTTTTATAAATATGTATCTCTTATATGCTTATAGGTGAGACAAGATTAGAGTTTACAACAATGAGTAAAGCAAGGGTTTAAAAGTATATCATATGGTTTTGGCTATTTTCAAGGGTAAACTTAGAAAGACATGGGTTTAGGGAAACCTTTGGATTTATCTAAGGGAACTGAGAGTTGGAGAGGTTGGGAAACACTTGGGTAGAAAATAGGGTTGTTCTTAGGCACCTTCAGGGTTGTTCTTGGGAATTTGAAGGAGAAGGCTATTTTCTTATAACTTATGTGTAATCTTTTGTAACAACTTTTTGAGTATTGAGAATTGGAGAGTTGCTCTCTCCTCAGAGTAGATCGTTTGATCGAATTGGGTAAACAAATCTTCGTCCTTTTTTTCTTGCCTTATTCTGTTATATTATCTATGTATGGATTATTATTGTTGTATGCCATTTATTTTGGTTGCTACTGTTCTTTGCCTCACAAATTGATGTTGAACCTTGTCATTAATCACAACAAGTGGCACCCACCGTGGGACAAAAAGGTATTATTTACAAGTGAGCACCATGGGTAAATGAGAGGTCGAGAAATTTTCCAGAAAACAACGACTTTTAGTTGTGGAAAGTTAAGATGCAAGCAATTTCAATTCAAGAGAAGTGTATCGGTGCTTTGAATAATGAAGCATTGATGCATGCATGGCTTACACGGGTAGAGAAGACCGAGATGGTGGATAAGGCCAGGAGTGCCATTATCTTATGCCTCAGGGATAAAGTTTTAAGAGAAGTCGTCAGAGAGCAAAATTCATTTTCTATGTGAGAAAAACTTGAATCATTGTATATAACCAAGTCTTTGGCTCACAGGTTATCTCTGAAGCAACAAGTATGTTCATTCTGAATGGTGGATAACAAATCCATAGTTGAGCAACTTACAGAATTTCACAAGATTATTGACGATCTTGATAATATTTAAGTGAATATTAAGGATGAGGACAAGGCTTTACTCTTGTTGAGTTCTTTACCCAAATTCTTTGAGCACTTTAAGGATACTCTCCTTTATGGTAAGGAAGGTACTATCACTTTGGATGAAGTCTAAACGGCAGTAAAATCTAAATAATTTTCAATGACGAAAGACTTGAAGATTGAATACAATAGTGAAGGCTTAAGTGTGTCAAGAGGAGGAGGCGAGCGTAAATGGATGTCCAAATCAAAGAGGTTTGACAAATCAAAGGTAAAATGTTTTAATTGTCAAAAAATTGGTCACTTTAGAAGGACTGTCCTGAGAGAAAGATCAATGAAGATTATGTTCAAGTTGCAGTTGTCTTGGATGAGGATAGTTATAAGGATGTTGGTGCACCAGTTGTATCGAGTTTGGAAACTAAAGATAGTTGGGTCATTGACCCAGGTTTCTCTTATCACATGTGTCTGAGAATAGAATACTTTAAGACTATGAAGATGGTGCAAGGTGGAGTAGTTCGCCTTGGTGATAATAAGGCTTGCAAGGTTCATGGTATTGGTACGATCAGACTTAAAATGTTTGATGATCGTGAACTTCTTATTCACAATATGAGATATGCTCTAGAACTCAAGAGAAATTTGTTATCTATAAGTATATTTGATGATCTAGGCTATTGCACTACAGTTGAACACAGAGTGTTAAAGATTTCATGTGATGAATTGATTATTGACTAAGGGTCTAAAATATATGGTCTATATATTTTAGAAGTTTAAAATGTTATTATTCATTCATCATTAACTAGTGAGGGATTTTATGAGAAGAAACACTATGGGATTTGAGGCCAAGGCGTTATGAATGCCTTGAGACTGTTTCAGAAGTGTATAATGAATTTTGTAGAAATCAAGGAATAAAAATGTATGTTATTGCTGAGTTGTTATTGAGTTTTTGGGGAAGAGCTGGGGTTAAAATAAGTTACTTGATTGGTAGAGAATTTCTCCGGGGGAAGAATAGTGAAAACCACTGGAGAAACCTGTTAGAAACTATAACGGAGAAAAATCAGTTTGAGGTGGAGTTTCCTACTATGAATACTAATAGTAGTGAAGAAACAGTTGCAAAGATATCTGATTATTATTGGACTCATGATAAGGTAAGGAGGAGGAGGATAACATCTCAAAGAAACATTTATGCTAGTCTTGGATGTTATATTTTGAATGTGGCTGAAGGATTGTAAAATACTAAAAGAAGAATCTTTAGGGAGGCATTTGAAAACATGTGGAGTTAAGGTTGGTTAAAAAACCATACTTGCGGGTTTGTTATATTACCTAGGCAGAAAAGGGTAATTGAAAACAAGTGGATGCAAATGGCAAGATCAAGATTCAAGGATTGTTTGAATTTGATCATGGTTATTTATTAGAGTTTCAACACGGTAGAGCAGCCACGATTTCAAGTCAAGGTGTAGATTGTTGTAGTGTGTCTTAAAAGCTTTGTTGATGAAGAGAAAGAAAATATATTTTGGAGATTGCATTTATCGTGAAAATCAGAAGTTTCGAGAAGTCAGTCAAAAAGTAAAAAAATGGCGAATAGTGAAATCGTACGGCCGTACGAACGGTGAATAATGAACTCGATTTTATGAGTTTTTCGACAATTTCTCGTTTTGAATATTTTAGGCTTTTTCAATTCGGTCCATGGATACATGTGTGATTGGATTGAAATTTTTGGCTTTGTTTGTTGAGTATTTACTATTATAAATATGTATCTCTTATATGCTTGCAAGTGAGACAATCTTAGAGTTTACAACAACAAGTGAGAGCAAGGGTTTAAAGGTATAACATAGGATTTTGACTATTCTCAAGGGTAAACTTAGAAAGGCAAATATTTTGAGAAATGTTTGGAGTTATCTAAGAGAATTGAGAAACACTTATTTACACCTTGAGTTGGAGAGATTGGGAAATACCAGGGTAGAAAATAGGGTTGTTCTTGGGCGCCTTCAGAGTTATTCTTGGGAATTTGAAAGTGCAGGTTATTTTCTTGTAACTCATTTGTAATCTCTTGTAACAATTTTATGAGTATAGTGAATTGGAGAGCTACTCTCTCCCCCAGAGTAAATCGTTTGATCGAACTGCGTAAACAAATCTTCATTCTTTTTTTCTCGTCTTATTATGTTATATTACTTGTGTATGAATTATTATTGTTGTAGGCCATTTATTTTGGTTGCTACTGTTCTTTGTCTCACAAATTGATTTTGAACATTGTCGTTAATCACAATAGACAGGCCTTATAAAAATGAAGTTGACACTATTAAATATTTTGACAAATTTAATATGCTTTATAATTTTTTAGAACTTAAAAAAATCTGATAGTTCATATTTGATGAAAAATAATAAGAATTGCATCTAAAAATTGTATTTAAATTTTATTTCTTAAAAAAATTTAATAAATATTCAAAATATCTGGAAAAAACTCAAAAAAGAAATCTAGAATTTTATTTAAAAAAATCCGTATATTAATAAAAAATCTAAAAAAATGACAATTCATTTTTAAAAATTCAAATTTTTATTAGAAATATTTTAATAAAATTGTACATAGTAGACTGTTGTTAGGTCAACAAAAAAAAAAGTTTGGAAGGACAATCTCAAAAAAAAAAAAAAACAATGGCTTGAGCCCAACGCAATGGAAGTATTGAAGAGCGGAAGAAGAGTTTCTGTTTCTTTTTCTTAAGGTATCCATTTTACTCACTCATTCTCTCTCATATCATATATATAAAGTAATTCTCAATATTTTTAGCACTGTTGGTGTTATATATTAATTCAATACAGGTAAAAGAATCTGCTTTATCATAAAGTCTAAACCCTATTTGAAACTCCTTTTTACTTCTTATATTTATCTCTATTACCTAAAAGATCAATTCATGTATTTGACCTATTTTATAACACTAAAAAGTGGCTACAATTCAAAACTAATCAGAAATATATTTATTTACACTTAAGACGCTAAAAAAAATAAAAGTTAAATATATTTTTATTCTTATAAATATTTTAAATTTCATTTTTAATTTCTATTAAAAAATGATAAATTTTGATCTTTAAAAAAAATTTATTCATTCAATTTTAGTCTCTCTTATTTTCTAAAATTTTAAAAGTTGTTTAATTACTCTTAAATTTCTAAATTTTTGAATAATATTTTCCATACGTGTTTAGAATACTATAAAATATTTCTTTATCAAATTTTAGAATTTTTTAAAATGAGAAGAATTAAATATAATTTTTTTAAATTTCAAAAGATATTGATAAAAATAATGAAAATCTCGATTTAGAAATCAAATTTTAAATTTCTTTTTTTTCAAGAAACTTTTTATAACGTTCTAAACATGTCTACAAAATAATCATTTAAAAATATACATTGGTTTAAAACAAAACTACAACTACATGCATAATAATTTTGTAGGGACTAAAATTTGTCATTATTTTAATAAGGATTAAAAGTGATATTTAAGATATTTATAAGAATCAAAAACATATTTAACCCAAAAAATTATCAACCTAATCGAAATTATCAACATAATTAAGGTGTTTATTGGAGCTTATATTATATGCAGTGATTCAAAATGGAACATGCCAACAAGAATGCAAACCTTTGGCAGCTTCTCCCTGAAGACTTGATGTTTCAAATTTTTACTTTAATTTCTCCTCACTATCTGATTAAATCTGTAAGGTATGTTTGCAAACCTTTGGCTGCTGCTATTGCCAGCTCCCGTTTTGCTGAAGCTTGCCAAGGCTGTTGGTGCAAGGTAATGAAAGGGAGAAGAAGAATGAACAATGAATGATAACAAAGAGAACTACTTCTGTATATTCAAATGGAGGAATGAATTGAGTTATAATATTGATAGCCTAGATAGCATATTTATACTAAAATAGAAAATGCCAAAAGGCCCTAATAAAGAATAAGTATTGGGAATTGTAGACATTAACTAAATTATATTTCTAATACCATCCCTTAATTTAGATATTCTATCAGAAACTAACAACACCAATTTCATCTCTTAAATGAAGAAATTGATCTGTTTTAACTGCCTTTGTCAGAAGATCTACAAGCTGTTTTTGAGTGCTACAATGCAGAACTTCTAACACTCCTTTCTGAACTTGACTTCTGAGAAAGTGATACTTCGTCTCAATGTGCTTGCTTCTTCCATGTAACACTGGATTCTTGGCAAGATCAATTGCAGACTTATTATCAATCATCATCTTCAGAGGTTCCTCAACTTCAACCTTCAGATCATGCAGGAGATTCAGAAGCCAAACTGCTTGACAAGCAGCTACAGCACCTGCGATATACTCAGCTTCACATGTTGACAGAGCCACAACAGACTGTTTCTTGGAACTCCAGGAAATGGGACCTCCCATAAATTTAAACAAGTATTCAGAGGTATTTCTCCTGTCCACTATGTCTCCGCACCAGTCAGAATCAGAATAACTTACCAATTCTAATTTTATCTTTCTTTCAGAAGGAAACAACACTCCATATCTCAGAGTTCCCTTGATATATCTCAGAATTCTGACAGCAGCTTGGAAATGAGACCACTTGGGATTACTCATGAATCTGCTGACTAATCCAACTGCATAACAAATATCAGGTCTAGTATTACATAAATACCTTAGAGAACCAACCAATTATTCGAAGGTTGTAAAATCAACAGAATCACCATCAGAGTCAGAATCCAATTTTTGATTGGTTTCTGATGGTGTCACAACAACTTTGCAATTTTGCGGTTTAAATCTCTTCATAAGTTCTTGTTCATATTTTAACTGATGCATAATGATACTCTTCTTCGAGTACATAATCTCCATCCCTAGGAAATATGTCATTTTTCCTAGATCTGTCATCTCGAACTTATTCATCGGAACTTCTTTGAATTTCTTTATATCTTCTGGGCAGCTACCTGTTAGTAAAATGTCATCAACATAGAGACACACCAGAATCATATTGTTATCAAAGTGTTGTACATAAACTCTATATTCCATCTCGCACTTCTGAAACCTCTGCTTCTTGAAAAATTAATCAATTTTCAGATTCCAAGCTCTAGACGCTTGCTTCAGTCCATACAGCGCTTTATTTAACTTGTATATCATCCCTTCCTGATTCTTTTTCACAAATCCAGGAGGTTGTGACATGTAAACTTTTTCCTGTAATGGACCGTTCAGAAATGCTGACTTCACATCCAAATGCATTAAAGGCCAATTTCTGTTTGCAGCTAAAGCAATTACCAGTCTGATTGTTTCATGCTTAGCTGCAGGCGCAAACACCTCAAAGTTGAAGAAAACCTCTAGCTACTAGTCTAGCTTTGTCCTTGCCAATTGAATCATCTGGCTTAAGTTTCAACTTAAAAAACCACCTGACGCCGATGGCTTTCTTCTTATCTGGAAGTTTAGTCAATTTCCAAGTTTTGTTCCTTTCTATTGCCTCAAGTTCTTCTTTCATGGCATTAAGCCATTCTTTCTTCTTGAGAACTTCTTCAATGCCCACTAGTTCAGAATCTACTAACATGGCACACTGAACGACTTCTCCTTCAGAGTCAACTTCATTATCATGCAGCATGTCAAAATCTGCAAACCTTTTGGGTTTTTGTCTGATTCTCTGTGGTCTTTGAGCTTGTTTTAAAGCTGCACCAGAACTACTACTTTCAGAGTTACCACCTTCAGAGTTTTCCCTTTCAGAACTATGATCACCACCAGATTCTGGATCATCATCAGCATCTGGATCAGAATCAGATCCATTGTCAGAATCTTCTTCTGACTCATCTTCAGAATCTTCAGAATCAGATACATCTTCTGAACTTTCTAAAACATCTTCAGAGGATAACTCTGGTGTTGACACTACACCAGAATCAGATTGAGATTTGTTCCAATCCCATGCTTTAGACTCTTTCACCACAACGTCTCTACTGACTTCAACTTTATTAGTTTCTGAACAATAAAGCTTATACGCACCTGTACTGTGGTACCCCACCAGCAACATTACTTTGCTTCTATCATCCAGTTTTTGTCTTCTAGCTTCTGGAACGTGTTTGTAACAGACAGAGCCAAACAATTTCAGATGACTGACACTCTGCTTATCTCCAGTTCATTTCTCTAAAGGAACAACTTCCTTCAGTTTCTTCGTTGGACACATGTTCAGAATATATGTTGATGTGGCAACAACTTCTCCCCATAGCACGTGAGGTAGTTTTTTTTCTTTCAGCATGCTTCTGGTCATATCAAGCAAAGTTATGTTTCTTCTTTCAGCAAGACCGTTGTGCTGAGGAGTATATGGAGCAGTAACCTCATGTTCTATTCCATTCTCCTCACAGAACTTTTGAAACACTGTAGAGTTATACTCACCTCCACCATTTGTTCTCAGAATTTTTATCTTCTGACCAATCTGCTTCTCAGCCTTCACTTTGAATTTCTGGAACTCAGTAAACACTTCATGCTTGAACTTGATGAGTGTTAACCGTGTCATTCTTGTGAAATCATCTACAAAAGACACAAAATAATTGTTTCCTCCAAGTGAAGGTACTGGAAATGGTCCACACACATTAGAATGTACTACTCCCAGAGCATGCTTCGCTCTGGGGGCTACTTTTGATGTAAATGACAATCTAGGTTGCTTGCCTTTCATGCATATCTCACATGACTTCTCAGGCTTCACAATCTTCGAAATACCATGTACAAGCTTCTTAGAACATAGATGCCCTAAGCTTCTATACTTCAAATGCCTCAGTCTCTTACGCCACAACTTACTGTTACCTTCAGCGCCTTCTGCACTAAGGCACGTTGCTTCAGTTGTTTCTATATTTACCTTGAATGTTCTGTTGCCTCCTTGTTCAGACTTCATAATTAACTTCTGATTGGAATCATACAACGTCGGAAGATTATTTTTCATAATAACTGAGAAACCTTTCTCAATCAGCTGACCTACGCTCATCAGATTGCTTCTAATACCAGGAATATACCAAACATCTTTGATCAGAATGTCTTTGCCATTCTTCACTTTAACTCTGACATCTCTCATGCCTTCTGCATTAAGATACTTATCGTCAGCACATCTGATCTTTGTTCTCCTTCTGGAGTCAAAGTCTGTCAGCCATTGTTTGTTTCCAGTTAAATGATTTGAACAACCAGTGTCCATATACCACCAATCTTCTGAGCATTTTCCATCAGAATCAGAAGCCATTAGTAGTACAGGTTCATCATCAGAGTTTCTCTTAGCCATATATGCTTCTTCTGATTTCCTTTCCCTGTTTGACCTACAATCTCTGGCAAAATGGCCAAATTATTTACAAGAGTAACATTGTACCTTCCTTTTGTCATACCTCTCTTTTCCTTTATGATATTTCTTATCATCAGAAGAGGCTTCTGACTTCTGGAATCTATCACCACGTCTATTCTGCTTCTGGTCTTTCTTGACAAAAGAAGCCTTCAGAGCTTGCTCAGCTTCTCTCTCAGAAGTTCTCTCAAACAAACGTAACTCTTGTGCTTCTAAGCTGCTTTGCAATTCTTCTATTCTCATGGTTTCTAGATTTTTAGAATGTTCAATAGAAACAACAATGTAATCAATCTGAGGAGTAAGCGACCTCAGAATCTTCCATATGATTATCTGTTCAGTCAGAGTTTCTCCACACGCCTTCATCTCATTAGATCAGAATCACTCTGGAGATATATTCAGAAACTTTCTCACTGCTCTTCATGTTCAGGTTCTCATATTGCTTTCGTAGGGATTGAAGCTTCACCTTCTTTACTGATGCGTCACCACTGTAACATCTCGCCAGTAAATTCCACGCCCCTTTAGACGTTGTTGAATCAGCAATCTTCTCGAACACACTTTCATCCACACACTGATGGATATAGAAAAGAGCTTTCTGGTCCCTCTTCCTCATCATCCTCTCAGCAGTTCTCTGTTCTTCAGTTGCATCTGCTGCAGCTGGTACATAACCATCTGTAATCAGATCCAGAATATCTTGTGCACCAAACAACACACATATTTGTATCATCTATCTGTTCCAATTTTTGCCATTAAAAACTGGAAGTTTGGTGTTCAAACTACCGTCTCCACTCATTTTAAACTTTGCACGGATTTTCAGATCTTTAAACACACTGTTTCCCAACCCACAAAATCAAATTCTGTTCAGATTTTGTTCAAGATTTCAACAGAAAATCAATGAACCAAAATCAAACACACAGTTCACAAACACTCGTGTTTCCCAGGAAAAAACAGAACCAAGTGCTCTAGATATCAATTTGTTGGTGCAAGATAATGAAAGAAAGAAGAATGAACAGTGAATGATAACAAAGAGGATTACTTTTGTATATTCAAATGGATGAATGAATTGAGTTATAATATTGATAGCCTAGGTAACATATTTATACTAAAATAAAAAATACCAAAAGGTCCTAATAAAGAATAAATATTGAAAATTATAAACATTAATTAAATTATATTTCCAATAAAAACTTCCATGTACGTTCAAAACCGCAAGACAAGAACAAGATCTTATTCCTTGGAATTTAAAGATGATGTGAATGGCCAATTTAAAAGGACTGATTTGGCAACACCTTCAAAAATGGGACATGTAATCGCTACTTGTGATGGCATATTGCTTCTTTTGAGTAAAGCTAGACAACTTTTTGTTGCGAACTCCATCCTTAAGTGTTGCTTACAATTCATTCTTTACCTATTTCTCAAAACATTCATTTTGGTTACAATGTGAAGACCAAACAATTGACAAAGATTGAGGACATTGCCATGGGAGAATTTTTAGTATGGCTTCACACTAACAGTATGGCTGTGACTTTACAAAAGACACAGATATATTTAGTGTATATTTGAATCAAGAGTGACGAAACTTGATTCTAAATAAAATAGATTTTGTTGAATTTATTTTAATAGAAATTGACTTAAAACATAACGTGGATACTCTAATTTAAAAGTTATTTTATCACTTTATATTTTTAGTATGGTTTAGATTAATATTTCTTTTGAGTGTGTAATTATTGAAATAAGGTTTGAATGTTTATTTCGTTCCATACATTTTTATTTTGTTTATGGGTGAACATCACCATATCCTTGAATATGAAACTATAACTCAATTATTTATATTATATTTTTTATACTAATTTATTTTAAAAATGAATTTGGCTTATGGATATCGATATCTCGCTAAGTTTTAAGATATGTCAAAATATTTACCTTATTTTATTTTAATTTATAAGATAAATATATGTTATCTAAACTCTCTTTTCCTAAAATAAATTCGAATAATTTTTTTTCTATAAATATTTATAAGGAATTTCTTATTCCACTCTATATTTAAAAAAAATATATTTTACAATTTTAAAATTGTTTCTCAAAAATTAAAATCTATTTTTGATTCGCATCCTTTTTAAATTATATTTATGTAAAATCGTTTAGTTGGACCAGTGTTCTCTCATCTTGTCAAAGAATTCTGGATTCATGTCATCGCTTCACCAAAGGTCATTCTATCATTCGTAATGGACAAAGAGATTTTCATCACTGAGAATCTCATAAGGAGGCTACTAGGTTTTGAAGGTAATGGTGTTACTGGAATGTCAAGTGGAAGAATGGATATGTCTAAAGTTTATGTTGAGATTTTCACTACTGGGCAAGCATCCAACAAGGTCAGAGATTTGAAGAACAAATACAAAATCTGAGCAAAAAAATTCATGGTTGCATTCATCACAGGAAGGAAACCAGTTCCCCTGACTACATCAATGCTGGCCAACAATATCTTCTGTTTTGTCTTGGCACAAATGTGGAGATTGATCTGCCCTATCTTCTGTTCAACCATCGACACATGTAAAGGAAACCAGAGAAGCTGAAAGAGTCAAAAACACTACGTCTAAAAGAAATTGGATCCCTCTGGGAAGATTAATCTCAGTTATTCTGACATAGAATGGTCTGATAGCTCATCTAGAAGAAGCAAATTTGTTTGGAGAATTGGAGCCCACTTGTGGAAAAGCTCTGACTGGGAAGAACCTGCTCAAAAGGAAGCTGATTGACAAACTTCTAGTGGAACCTACTCCATATGTGTCAGCAACTGTCACCAGAAAGAGAATCCATGTTGCAGATTTTCCTCTCTTCAACTTTGGTGATCATCCTGAGACCATTCTGCACTTTATTGAAGCTTGCAAGGAAAGTAGCATTCTCATTGACCCAGCATGGCTTCAAGGAAGGAATGTACCTGCTCCAGAAGTTTTCCTCCAGAAGGAGAAGAAAAAGCAAGCAGGAGAAGGTCCCTCTGAACGTCCTCAGAAGAAGAAGAATCTTCAGGTATATCCTGAAACCATCTCTATTTCTGATTCTGTGCGTATAACAATATCTGTTGAACCCCAAACTCTAGGAGATATTAAAGTTGACATAGACCTCACTATTCCCTCTGAACCCCTACATAATAACCCTCAAATTGATCAGATATTATCTGACATAGATAATTTTGATATTGTAGTTCCTCCACAAACTCAAACACAACCACCACTCTCTCCACATATCTCTCAACCTGAAATCTCTACTTATTCTTCCCACCAAAAAAATCCAAATATTACTGCTGAAAACCCTCTTCAAACATCCCCATCAGACCTCTATCCCCAAAATCCTCTGAGTGGTATGATGGTTCTTGGAGATTACCAGGAACCAATGTGCCTCTGGCTACACAACCTTCGTCCTTCATCATTCTCTCTGAAAACATTTTTGCTCTGAATAAATTCCCAGCACCTATTCCTTCTTCCTCAGCTCAAACCACCATCATCATCTCTCCTGGAATCACACCACCTACGTCACCAGAAATTCCCACACCTACCTCACCAGAACCCTCATCACCTCACTCTCCATAACCTACCTTCAGTCCATCTTCATCAGAACCTCTTGAACCATCTGACTTTCATAGGATTGTAGTTGATCTTGAATCTCTACTTTATCTGTAAATTAAATCCACCAAGAAGGTTGTTCCCAAACCAACCCCAAAACCTGTTAAGTCATATGTTAATATATGTTTCCAGAATTTTGTAACAGAAATGTAGACTTGGATAGACCTGGTGAAGGCAAACAGTGCCAGCAACCTGAACCCAGCTGCATCTGATTTTCTGTGGGAAGCATTCATAAGGAAATTCAATGATGAATCCTTTAAAATGCAAGATCTGTGCTATTGTCAGGTTCTTGAGAATTTCACCCAGAATCTGAATGCCTTCAAGACAGAAGTGGTAGATATCTGAGATAAGAAGTCTCTTCTGCATATTACCAACGCTCCTTTACCACTTGCTGATCACATGGAAATTTCAGAAGATGAATATGAAGATGGCTCTGAGTCAGATCCAAATTCATTGGCAATGACTCTGTATCACTAACCTTCTGCTCAAGCTGCCTCTGAGAATGTGCCAACTCTTCTGATTGATCTTGGAAATCTTCTCTCCAATGTTGTAGGCTCAGACTCTGCTGGTTTTTCTCCAAAGGTTGTATATTCTGAAGCTGCTTCAACACCTGCTCCAACTTCGCCGGTGATTGACACTCTGAATGAGCTAAAGAAGGAAAATGAAGCCATACATGAACGTTTGGACAAACAGGATAAAACCAACAAAGAAATCAGAACTTGGATGATGAAACAAGAGGAATCCTCAGCAGAAATCAAGAATCTTCTTCTTTCTCTTGTCTCTCGTCAATCTTAGTTTTATTTTTCCCATTTTTTTATACTTCTGTCCTTTGACATCTTCTATATAAAAATCTGTTGAATCTCTTTAATTTTTTTTGCTTTTTGATTATGAAAAAAAGGGGGAGAAAAATGTGATTTTGATCTGATCCATGATAGCAGTTAGGGGACTAAATCTCAAATATTCCTAACAAAATACAAAGTTTGTTCATGTTTAAGAGATATGCAGGTACCTCAAGACTCTGAAAGACTAAGCTCTAAACATCATTTGGTAAAGATCTGCTAAAGAAACTCTGAAGAAAAGATCAGGAGCTCTTAAAGAAACTCTGAAAGAAAAATGTCCCAAAGCTCTGAAGAACAATCTCAGGAAGTTTCTCTTATGCATTTAAGTTCTTTTATTATTTATTTCAGAAGAATAAATATTTATCTCAGGGGGGAGATTCTCACTCTTGTACAAATTTTTAAAAAAAATCAAAGTCTGAATTGTTTTGTCATCATCAAAAAGGGGGAGATTGTTAGAACAAAGTTTGGTTCTAATCATATCTTAGAGTTTTGATGATAACAATGAAATAAATTTTGTATAATATATTTTATACTCTGATGCGCATGTTTTCTAATTCAGGTGATGTTCTGACTCAAGCATTCTAAAAAGTGAAACATCATTCTACACTGAGCAGAAAAAGGATAAAGAAGTTCCTAAGAAATTTTATGTAAACGCAAGTCTGAAGCAAACTCTGAAGGAAGAACTCCAAGGAAAACTCTGATAAAAAGTAATCTTAAGCAGCCTATACTAAAGCTAGCTGAAGCAAAGATTTGAAAGAAGCACGCTGAAAGTAATATCTGATAATGCAAGCTGAAACAAACTCTGATGAACATAAAATGAAGAAAACTCTAATAGAAGGAGTGATATAGCAAACTATGATAGAAGAAAAGTTAAAGCAAACTCTGATGTTGCAACGTTGCAAGCAAACTCTTAAACTTCCAAAGACAATCTCTGACAATATCGTTGATCATTTAATGCTAAGACGGCTAATGCACTCAAGTGGTACTACGCACGAGAGCATTGGAAACATAAAGGTCAAGCTAACACACATCATTAATGCATACTCTCTCTTCAAGGCAGTAACGGTCAAAATTTGAAGCTATATATAGAAGACCATTTGTTTCAAAGCAATGTTATTGATCCATGCAAAATATACTGAAGCTCACTATTTTCATTCTTGTAAACTCTTTGTATATAGTGGGTAATTCGTAAGTGTTGGGCTAAAATCTTAGTGATAAATCACAGTTTGTGATATAGCTTATTAGAAGCATTCTGGTTCACTACTGTTAAGAGATAATCTTTGTAATTGTTCCTTGAGAGACCAGTTGGGTCAGATTTCTCAAGAGGGCTAGGACTAGTTGAGTCTTAGAGGTGTTAGTCACTTGCAGTTGGCTTGTGCATTGTATTGTTAGCCACAATAGTTTGGTTGTGGATTTTTAATCAGTTTTGATTATAGTGGATTAAATCCTCGTTGAGAGAGGCAAAATCACCTTGGCGGGTGGACTGGAGTAGTTTGAGTTTCAAACGAACCAGGATAAAATTACATGCGTCCTTCCATTATTATTGCGCGAGAAAAATGAAAAACTTATTCACCCCCCCCCCCTTCTAAGTGTTTTCTCACCCTTCATGTGGTACGTTGGTGCTTGACTCTAGTTGAGGCTCCTCTGTAGCCTCTCTTTCGGCTTTTCGCCGTCTTTGATATCTTCTCCATTGGGAGCGAGACATGGGGTTTTTCCCCTTATAGTTGCTCAACACATGAGCCACTTTGTTTGTTGTTGTAGTTTGCAACTGCTTCCTATATGCCAAGGATGACCCTCTTGGCACATCGAATGTTCGCCATTTCTCCTCACTTGGCCTTTTTCTGTTTGCTGTTTTTAGCCAAGTGTCCACGGGGATATTTGTTGGAGGCCTGAAAGTTGATGGCCTCTTCACCTGGTTCATTGGTCCTTTCTGATATCCTCTTCTGGGATCTTATCTAACCTCGGAAAACATGTGAATTTGGGCACTGGTGGACCATTTCTCCTTCACTGCCCTTATGCCCTGTATGTGTTATGCAGCCTTTTTGTCGAAGATGGAGCTGCATCTTGGACACGGCATAACTTTAGACTTCTTCTTTTGGCATCATTGCAGAAAATGAGCCAGATTCTCATTCTCTTTAGGAAATACAATTTTATTCACTTCCTCTTGTCTAATGGATTCTTCTGAAGCCTTTGCCTCAGATACTTCGACCATGTTGAATTCTATGTTGCTCTTGGCAGCGAGATTCATCTTTTGCATTTTGGCTTCAAGGTCCTCTGTCGAACCCTTGACGACAGCCAAATAAGAACCTGCAGTAGTCCTTTTGTTTGAGTCTTCAGTAAGTCCTTTGCTTAGGCCTTCAGTAGCCCCTTTGTTTAGGCCTTTAGTAGCCTCTTTGTTTAGCCCTTCAGTAGCCTTTTTATTTAGGCCTTTAGTAGCCTTCCTCACCCCTTCGACAGTCTTTCTGGAGATGTTCCCAGTGAAACTGCCGAAAACTGGCTTATTGACTAAGTCTTCAGAAGCTTCGACCATGTTGAAGCCTGCTGGTTCAACATAGTGGGCATCAGCTCGCAATGGCTTTGCATTGATTTTCATTGGAGGTTTGTCATCAAATTTGAGTCTGCCTTCTTTAATCACTCCTTGAACGAGATCCCTGAAAAGAAAACATTGTGAAGTTTTATGGCCCAAAAAATTATGATACTTACAAAAACCTATTTTCTTTCTTTGTTCTAAAGGAGGAATTTTTTCCCTTGAGGGTACTATCATTTAGCCATCTTTAACTAACAAGTCAAATATCTCGTCACATTTTGTGATGTCGAAACTATATATTTTCTTAGGGAATCTATCACTATTCTTTTCATATTCAGTAGGATTCTTCCCATATGAGGGCACTAACAGTCTACAAGAGTATGGGGGCCCTTGTTTTAATTCTGCTAAATCTATTTCGCTTTCTTCGACAGCTATAGGATCACTAGATGTCTCTGGATCGTCATTATCCATTTCGATATAGGCTACCCTTTCTCTTTGATGGGTCTTACCCTTTCTCTTTGATGGGTCTTAGTTGCTTTAGCTTTTTCAATTTTAACACGTTCTACCTGTCGAACTCTATCGGCCAATTGGGCCATATCCCTCAGGTATTGGGTATCTAATTTTTTCCTAATAGAATAATCTAGGCCCCCTGCTGCCATTTCAACCAATTCATGTTCAGGTACTTGTGTAAAGCATATGGCTTTGAGCAGTCGAAATCTATTTAGATATTTATCTATTGGCTCGGGGAATCTCCTTTTCACGCTAGCCAGTTCTTTTAGACTTATTTTGGTTTGTCCCGTGTAAAATTGTTCATGGAACAATCTCTCCAATTGATTCCAATTATGGATCAAATTGGCTGGGAGGGTGGTAAACCAAGTAAAAGCGTTTTTAGTTAGAGAACTTGGGAAGTATTTAATCCTAAGGCTCTCGTTATTTGATATTTCTCCAACTTTTATCAAATATCTCGCTATGTGTTCGACAATAGATTATGTCGTATCCCCTGAAAATTTAGTGAACTTTGGAACTTTCCATCTAGAGGGTAAATCTGTTTGCAAGATATACTCTTACAACGGGGATGTAAAGTTTGGCCTATGAAAGCCAATGTTTATTCCGTTTTGTATCATAATTCTTTCTATCATGGCTGTCAGATTATTATCTGTTCCATAATTATGATGTCGAACTTGCTGTATCATTTCGTCAGCATTTTGGTTTATATTTACCACCATTACACCTTGATCACCATCTCTAGGAATCTGTGGGGGAAATCTGGGTATTTCGACCCTAGGTTGTTCGATTTCCACTTTGTGGTTCCTCCTATCTAGCTCTGGGTTTTGGTTAATGATTGCATCTTCTTCTAAGACTATACCTTGATTCTCTCTCATAGGTGCTCTTTGGGGTTGTCGAATAGGTTGGGGAACCCCAAAAAATTCAGTCACGCGCGCCATCCGCGCTGACATTTGTTGGTTCGACTGGGTGGTATTTTGTATTAGAGGGTTCAACATTGTACTCAGAGTTTGGGCCAACATTTGTACCATATCATAGTTGCTTTCACCCATTTGTTGCCTTAAAATTATTGTGGAAGCATTTGTGAGGCTTGGTATTGCATGGGATGCCCCTCCTAAGATTTGGTTTCTACCCAAGTTCGCCATACCAGTTTTAGATCCTTGTAATGGCGAAGACGCACTCACTAAAGGTTTTGAAAATGTAGACGCAGCGTTCATAAGACTAGCCATTTCAGTAGTTGGCATGCCATAAGGCTGGTCTCGACCCATCCAGGCTGTCGAAAATCCCGGGGGAGCGTAGAGTCGAGATCCTGGATTCACCCTTGGTGGGGGTGTTCCTGATGGACCTCTGGGACCTGCATACGAAAGTATTGGTCCTATTTGGGTTGCTGTTAATGTTGGTGCCGAACCAATGGTTGACGAGACAATTTCACTAACAATTGGTATAACCGTTGTTCCCGTAGTAATTGCTGGAGGTATTTCTCCATTATTTGGCTGATTAGCCATATTGCTTTCACTATTTCTCTTTCTAGTTGTACACTCATTGGTGGTTAGTTTACCACTTCTTAATAGCATACAAGATTTCGTAAAAGAAAAGAAATTACGCAAAGCATTTATGTGAATATAAACAAACAAAACAAAAAACAAAAAAAATTAGCAAGGTCCCACCAGGTGTGCCAATTTGTTCACCGTGTTTTTCGATAAATAACCGTCGATCTTCCAAAAAGGGTAAATTTTTTGTTACTCGCAGGATCGATCAGTTTGATCCTAAGACATATGCTAATTTTTGACGTTGTTTGGGCATAAATGCTAATGTGAATGAAGAACGCACGTTCGACTGAGAAAGGTTGAGGTTTGGGACGAGTTTGAGTGTAGAAAGTAAATAGAAAAAGGGTTTGGGAAAAGTACAAGTGCAGGAATCTGAGAAAATGTGCAAGTAAAGTGCAAACAAGATAAAAAAGCAAGAAATGTAAAGAGAAAAGTAAAAGACTTTGATTATAAAATGTGGTGTCTCAAACGTACATTTTCAGTATTCTTTCTCACGCAGCGGGTACTTGAATAGTATTGAATAACTTGTACGATCAGTTGAACACACAGAAATCTACATAAACTTCCTATATTTATACTAAAACTAGGTAACCGTCGAGGAGTTGTCTTGCTCTAGGATGAGGACACGTGTCTTCTGCATGTGCTTCGACCTCTATCTTCATGCCACGTTGCTTTCTTCAACTGCTAAGCGAACTACTTTTCCCTCATTTCTTCAGATTTAAAATCACTTGTTGCTGATACGAGGTTTCCTTCTAGTCGAAGGCTCTGGAACCCTTTCAGTTGAAGGATGTAAGAACCTTCTGGTCGAAGATTCATTTTAACTTAGAAATTTCTCTAAGTATTTTTTCAATTTGTCGAAGTATTTCCAGCTTAGATTTGTTCAATCTATTTTTGGCCCATAAGGCTAATTTATTGTGGGTATCAAATTTAGGAGCTAACAATAATCAACTGTCGAGATTAACCAGGGGAATCTACTACCGAGATTCTATTGAGAAACTACCTTCCGCCAGGGTATTCTAGAAAATTATCTGCCGAGATTAACCAGGGGAATCTACTGTCAAGATTTTATTGAGAAACTACCTTCTACCGAGGTATTCTGGAAAATCATCTCCCGAGATTAACTAGGGGAATCTACTGTCGAGATTCCGTGGAGAACTTGATTTGTCAATGATGATTGTCTTCACATGAAACATGGTTTTATGTTATGCGTGTAAATTTGATTGTGCATGAAATGTAATAATTGATTGATGCATGTAATGAGTGACACAGATATGTATCGATGGATGTTGGATTTTGAAATGCGAATGCATAATTGGGCTTTTGAGATATGCTCGATCCATGCTATCAGAATTCATTAGATGGATGAGATGATACGTATAGCTCGATTCTGGATCGAAGTGACCTAATGAATGCATGATAATAATTTATGCAGACTCGTATGCTTTTTAAATGGTGTCCATGTTGTGGGCAAATAAATTATTAAGACTTAGAGAGGTTACTAGTGCAACAAGAATGATTATTGTAAAAGTGGTAAGGTATTATGCTGACATGGCTTCCCGATACTCTTTTTAAACTTGAAGATTGCGTATGTAGAAGAGAGGTCTCCTGAGGATTGTGAAAGTATGAAGAGAGCTTGCCTTTTGTGGCCTATCTTGCCCCAACATTTGAATTGTGAAACACCATGCCCTTGATTAACTGACCCTTGAAATGATTTTCCCTTGATGAACTATTTAGAACCAATTTCTGAGTCTCGCAGTAGTCTACCCCAATATTTGAATTTTGAAAGGCATGCCCCTATCTTTAGGACTTGGAGGAGTGTCCTAAGAAGGAACTTGAATCCCTCCATTCTGTGATACAGGTTTTGATATAGGTTTCCCTAAGTGTCTAAATCTTAAAAAGTATGCCCTTTATCAACTGGTGTTTTGAGAAGTGATCCAAGTTGACCAAATCTTAGAATAAGTTCTCATAGTCAACATGATCCTCAGTTGATGTGCCCCTATGATCATTATGATTTGCCCCTGTTTATAGAGGTCCTCTTAGATGCTTTGCACCTAGTTAAAAGCTTCTTGGAAATGCTTCCTTTGATCAGACCATTTTTGAAATCTCCTTGATGCTAAGTATTGACTCGTAAGTAAAATTGTCCCCTTTGAAAAGTAATCCTAATGTGATGTACATGCAAGTTCTGAAATCGAAATTGATTATTGAAAAGAAATGGATGATTAGAGACGAAGAAGTGGCAATGCGATTTAGTGATAATTTAACAAACATTAGGAGTCAGTTTAACACAAATCTGACTGAATATGCTTTCATAGTGAACCTAACTTCAATTAGGACTTTTGAAGGTTGTAACGTGTCATGGTTCATGGTTTAAAAAACAAAAGATATAAGGCTCAAAATTTTATTTATCCCACCCCCATTCTCCTTGATATTCTCCGTTACTAAATTCAATTAATCCAATATAAGTGTTCAGTCTGCAAGAGAACTTTCGTAGTCGCGATAATGAGTAGGAGCATTGATAAGATTTAAACACTTGATGAGAAGCATTAATGTTTATTGAGGTAGCCGTCACAATATTTTTCTCTAATTTATTTGTTTTAATCCTTTTTTTTACATGAGCCAATTCTTTTAAATTTGGTCTATCGTGATACACAAACTTTTCCCTAAGTCAAGATTTTCTTTTATTAAATATGACATGTTCATAATTATAATTATTTCTATAATTTGAATGTACTCTTTGAAATAGTTTATATAAATTAATTTAATTTAAACTAGCTTCATCTTTTTTCATAAAAAGCTAATTTACAATGGTTGTTTTTTCTGCAATTGCCTATCAGTAACACTGAACAACTTAGTATCATTTGACACTCCACAACAAAGCAACGTCGTATTTGGTCGGCGCATGAAGTTATCTTGTTGATGTTCCTGCGAATTTCCCCACTAAATTAAAAAGCTTCGATTCAATTCAACAATGCTTCATTAGTGTATCTTTTGAATCCATTCAATCCATGGAAATTCTCATCTCTTCAACCTCTAAAACCATTCCATTCCTATTTTTCCGCAACCCCAAATTCTCATCAAACTGTAACAACCCATTTCACAGAAACCGTTTCCCTTTCTATCTAACAACTTCCACTTCAAGAAAGTTTCAAACTTGGGCCCATTTCGGACGACCCACCAACCGCAGGAATTCTCTGAGGAAGAAGCTTCTTCAGGATAATCAGGTACGCCTCAATCGAATTCCCAATGACCCGTCTTCTGTTTCTAGTAATGATGTTGAAAAGAGTGATGTAAGTTTTCTAAGGGTGATAGTTAATGATGATGATGAGAGTGTTGTTGAATTGGAAAAAGAAAAATCTAAGCTTTTAGGTGAATCTGTTTTGTTGAATAAATTGGAGAATTGGGTTGATCAGTATAGTAAAGATATTGAGTTTTGGGGTATTGGGTCTGGTCCTATATTTACTGTTTATGAAGATTCATTAGGAGGTATTAGAAGGGTTTTAGTTGATGAACAAGAGATTTTGAGAAGAGTTAGGGTTCAGAAAGGTGGAAATAAAATTGAGGATTTATCTGAAGTGAAGTTTAAGATTTTGGAGGCTAAGAAGCTAGCGAGGGATATGGAGAGTGGTGATAATGTGATTGCAAGGAATAGTTCTGTGGCTAAGTTTGTTGTTAAAGGTAAGGAGGAGAAGGAGGAGGGTGGTTTTGTTAAGGCTGTTTGTGGCTCTGTCGCTCAACCTCGGTTGCCTTCGAAGGTTTCTGGGGTTGGTGGCAAAGTATTGATTGTTTTGGTTGTAATGTTTGCGGTGAAGAAATTGTTTAGTTTTGGAGGTAAAGAGGTTCGGTATACAGAAGCAGAGAAGAAAATGATGATGAGGAAGGTAAAGGCTAGAAAGGAGAAAGAGATGCATACGAAGGGTGCTGTTGAAGTTATTCATGAATCTACGGCAACATCGGTGATAGGCTTTAAAAAGCCGAAGTTAGATAAGGAACAGCTTAAGAATACTATTCTTAAAGCTAAGGCTTCTTCTGATAAACTTGTAGTTCAGAATTTGTCTGATGAAGTGAGAACTGGATCGGTTGATATGGACTATAAAGTTCGAGAAATCAGAGAAATGGCGAAGCGGGCACGAGAAATTGAAGGAAGAGATCGTTCTTTAGTTAGTAAGGATGTGGAAAGGGATGATCCTGTCAATGGGAAACCCTCCAATGAGAGTGAAGACATTAAAAAGAATGGCAAACAAGATAACAGTTTAAGTTATCATCAAAATGAAGTTGCCATGAAAGCAACAGATAGTAATGGAGTTCTGCAAACAACTTCTGATGATGTTATGGAGAACAGTGAAAATTCAATCCTGCATGAGGTAGTTCACGATGATAGAGAAATCAATGAAGGGGAAATAGAAATTAACGGACATGCTATGGCCCTCGAGGACGACAAAGACAATAAATTCTCACGTACTCCGATTAATGACTCATTTATGACAAATAAAAGTTCAGCGAACAAGAAACCGAGGATCATACGGTCCGTTAAGGAAGCTAAGGATTATCTTTCAAAGAAACATGACAAACAAAATCCTTATACAAAATCTAAAATTAAAATCGAGAAAGAAAATACTGCTGATTCAAAGCCATCCAAATTTGATGATTATAACAACCAAAAGTCGCAAAATTTGGAGATGAATGATACAATTGTGTCCCGAAGTGACACATTAAACGGAGTGCCGTGTTCTAAGCCTGACATATATGCCAGTGAAGATTCTAATCAGAAGGAAAGGGAAAAGAGCCTGACAGAGAATGAGTGCTTGAAAGATTCTGGTATTGAACCTGGATTGGACGACCTTCAAAAGTTCGAGACCACTTTAGACATTAACAGCCTTGGTGCAGAGGCAAGTCTACCGGTGAAGAAAAGCTTCCTTGAAGTTGAGCCAACAATTGATACTTTAAATATGATATCAGATTCTACGCCTGACCTAAATCCGAATGAAGATTCTGATGAGAAGGATAATAAATTCAGCCAAACAGAGATTGACAACATCAAAGACTCCGATGTTGAACCTTCTATTGAACATAGATTGGAAGAACTTCAAAAGTGTGAAACCACTTTAGACCTTGAAGTTATTGGCACTGGTACAGAGGCAAGTATATCGGTGGACAAAAGCTTCCATGAAGTTGAGCTGACAATTAAACAAAATAGAAGTGATACTTTAAATATGATACCAGATTCTAGGCCTGATCTAAATCCGAGTGAAGATTCTGATGAGAAGGATAATAAATTCAGCCAAACAAAGATTGACAACATTAAAGACGCTGATGTTAAACCTGGAGTGGGAAATCCTCAAAATTCTGAGACTAATTCGGACTATGAAGTTAATGGTGATAGACGCAAGAAACGATTTTCTGGAAAGACAGAAAATTGGCTGGAGACAAATTTTCATGAAGTTGAGCCTATAATTAAGCAAATTAGAGCTGGATTTCGAGATAACTACGCGGTTGCAAAAGAAAGAGTTGATCAAACTTTGGATATACCAACTGAGGCGGAGTCACTCGGTGAAGATGGCGGAGAACTTGACTGGATGCAGAATGATCATCTTAGGGACATTGTGTTTAGAGTCCGTGATAATGAACTGTCTGGACGAGAACCATTCCATTTGATGAATGACGAAGATAAAGAAGCTTTCTTCGAAGGTCTTGAGAAAAAAGTGGTGAAAGAAAACAAAAAACTTTCTCACCTCCATGAATGGCTCCATTCAAATATCGAAAATCTTGATTACGGAGCAGGTAGTTTGCATATTTCTAAAATCATAATACACATATTGTGATAACTTCTAATTTTGTGAAGCTGCATTTTCTTTTTGTTGCTTCACGAAATTAAAATGTTACTTTGTTCGTTTAAATTCTGTAGATATAGTATCAATTTGCATTTTCTTTTGAATATTTTTAAAAATCATGCTAATAGTGGTCTTTTATTTCTCTAGATGGCATTAGTATATATGATTCACCTGAAAAAATCATACCGCGTTGGAAAGGACCTTCTGCCGAGAAAATTCCCGAGTCCCTAAATGAATTCCTCGAGAAAAAAAGAAAGACAACTTCCTCCAAAAACTTGAACCCGGTGAAGAAGGATGAGAAGGACTCTACTAAAAATTCACCTGATTCATCTTCAAAAGTAAAGGTTGATGGTTCTATAGCGCCAGTTAAGAAGTCAAAAACACCAAAGACTATTGTTGAAGGTAGTGATGGTTCTGTTAAAGCTGGCAAAAAATCGGGGAAGGAATATTGGCAGCACACAAAGAAGTGGTCTCAGGAATTTTTGGAGTGTTACAATGCTGAGACAGACGCAGAAGTTAAGTCCGTAATGAAGGATATCGGGAAGGATTTGGATCGTTGGATCACTAAAAAAGAAGTCGAGGATGCAGCTGATCTGATGAAGAGTTTGCCTGATAAGAATAGGAGTTTCGTGGAAAAGAAACTCAACAAGCTTAAAAGAGAGATGGAGTTGTTCGGACCGCAAGCAGTGGTTAGCAAATATCGTGAATATACAGACGACGAAGAAGAAGATTACTTATGGTGGTTAGATCTTCCATATGTTCTGGTATGTATGTATGTTTTTTTGTTTCCAACATTTCACTAGCAAACATGAAATTTAAGGTCTGTTTGGATTGTCTTATTTAAGGTTTATTTTTTTACATAAACACTTGTGAGACTATTTGATTAAGCTTATAGAAACAACTTATCGCATGTCAATAACCACTGATGCTGAATCAATTTTTTTTATTTTCTGTCAAGTGTATTGAGGTATACACAGTTGAAGATGAAGAACAAAGAATCGGATTTTATTCATTGGAGATGGCTCCCGATCTTGAATTGGAGCCTAAACCATGTCACGTGATTGCTTTCCAAGATCCCGGTGACTGCAAAAACCTTTGTTACATAATTCAGACACACATGGAAATGCTTGGAAGCGGCAATGCCTTTGTTGTTGCACGACCTCCTAAGGTAGTTAATTGTACTCTACACCTGTCCCTAAATATACGACTTTCTTGAAAAACGTTCATATCCGTTTATATAGGATCCCTTTCAAATTTTCAACTATATTAATCATTTTTTCATCAACATGCCCCTAATTTTGTTACATATGACAGGATGCTTTTCGGGACGCTAAAGAAAGTGGTTTTGGTGTTACAGTCATCAAGAAAGGTGAAATTCAGCTTGATATAGACCAACCACTAGAAGAAGTGGAGGAACAGATTACAGAGATTGGAAGCAAAATGTATCATGATAGGATGATGAAGGATCGATCCGTGGATATAAACTCGATAATGAAGGGTGTGTTTGGTGTTAATGTCTCCAACAAGAGGTAATTAATCATTTACGCGTTTTGTTTTGTACAATGTTATTTAATGATTTCGTTTTTCGTTTTGTTAAAAAGGTTAAAAAGGAAGTTGAAGTAATCTGAAAGGGTTGGCTCAAACTATTTTGACAAATGAAAACGGTTGAAGAAAATTACTGCATGCCTGCATTGTAGAACAAGTTTTTTCTCTCTTTCTTTTTGTAGTTTTTTCTTTACACGGATTAGGGTTGGTTGTATATGATTGAGAAAAATAGTCAAATTATAATAGTTGCTGATGATAACTTGATGGCATAGTGAGAATTTTTTCATCAAGAATGTTGTTTTTAGTAGAAGGGATTAGTAATGAAAATGAGTTATTCTTTCGTCTTATATTGAGTGTCACTTTAAATGATTAAGAAAAGTTGTAAATGAAAGAGTGTAACAATTTTCCTTCAAAAAAAAAAAGAAAAAGAAAGAGTGCAACAATTTTACTTAACCGTTTGATGTTAATTAGTATTACAAATGTATAGTGGAGGAGTACAATAAACTTGATAGTAATATGCATAACATTAATTTGATGATATAATTGAGATAAAACAATTAATGTTATTACTTATTTTGAAATTTGTTTTGATAATACGAGACCCGATATGAAAGAT
Source organism: Vicia faba (assembly GCA_948472305.1). Classification (NCBI taxonomy): domain Eukaryota; kingdom Viridiplantae; phylum Streptophyta; class Magnoliopsida; order Fabales; family Fabaceae; genus Vicia; species Vicia faba. Next base: position 285,373,057 of record OX451739.1, on the reverse strand, counting down.
ATAGTTAGTATTGATTTGTACTAGACGGTTAATAGTGAGAAAGTAGTAGGAGAATATTTAAAATGACGTGTGTTGTGTTATATATGAACGGTTAAAATTGTCTCCATGAGATCTGGCGTCTCATGTGGGTGACTGTCCGATTAAATTCAACATGTCTCCATGAGATCTGGCGTCTCATGTGGGTGACTGTCCGATCAAATTCAACAGTGAGAAGTGTGTTGAAGGTCGAAATCACGTGTCTTCGGCTAAGGTGAGACCTAACCTATTTCGCGTGTCTCTATGCGGTGCTTTCTATTGAGCTTTTCGTTGTGGATCTTGCGGGTGGCCCAAAACAATTTATCCCAAACCCTTGTTCATACTTGTGGAATAAGGGTTTGTCATGCATGTCTTATGTTATGCTTTTTGCCGAAGAAAGTGGAAGAGCTTTGATGGGACATCAATACATCGAGAACAATCGCATTAAATACCTCACATGATTATCAATATTTAGCAAGGAAATCTCGATATGTGGCCTTATATCTATCAGCAATGATTTCTTTTTGTAAGTTCGTAGAGATTGAGAACTATTCTTTTGTGTTTACAACATCTTTCATCTTCATCAACAACCTTCAATTGGTTATTGTTTCGACTTATTTGCGCCACCTCTTCTAGTGGAGCACTCAATTAAAATAGAATTAAATGCGTCAAAATTTCAAGTACAATCACTTATTTGATGTCTTGTTGAAGTGATTAATAATCGCCGACAATGACATTATTTTGTTGAAACAAAAACTGATGTGGTAGCAGTTGTGCCAATAAAAACCATAAAATGGCAAATAAAATTATTATATGCACGAAGATTGTATTAACCTTGTAAGTACGTATGAATCTAAAGCAGTTATCAATAATAGAATGGGGTGGGGGGTTGCACAGAACACGATCAATTGTTTATGTATAACTATAAATTAGATAATTTCAAATTAAAATAATAAATATAATAAAAACGATTAAAATTTCCTTTTGAATTATATATTTCTGAATGTGAGAATATCTATAACTTCCTGTAACGAATTTTATTTAATTATTATGACTTTTTATAAAAATACGAAATTACAACCTTATAGCCCCTATATGTTAAGAATCTCCGATCACTAAGATAAAAAATTTATATCACGTAAAACAAATCGATAATTTTACAAAATACATAATTACATCTCACAATAGGTATATATATATATATATATATATATATATATATATATATATATATATATATATATATATATATATATATATATATATATATATATATATATATATATATATATATATAAAGGATGGTTTGTCTTTTTTGTATCTCTTTCTTTTTTATTTTTTTTATTTAAATTATAAAATTTTAATGTAGCCCCATTCATGTCAATGGTCATGCATGAAGTATATTCTCTCCTAAAAAAAATATACTTTCTCTTTTTTTAATTGGATTGTTTACGTATATGAATTAAATTAATAAAAAATTTATCTACAATAAATTATTTAAAGAAAAAGTATATTTCTATGCATAGAAATTTCCGCGCAGTTTATTTACCTCACTTTTGATTTGAAAGGTAGGAATGGAAATTAGTTTTGAAGATTCCGCTGCTCCAAAGTCTTCTTCACCACTTGCTTGATTTTCAGAATACAAAGTCAAATTGCACATTGTCAAACTCAAACAACTTTGAACCTTCAAAACATTTTCTTGTTTGCATTGTCAATTTGTCACTGCCACGATGCCACAGCTACCCTCTTTTTTTTTATGATCAAACCGCCACTAAGAATAATCATCATTTTTTTTACATCAACAATCATAATCATTCGCAAGATTCGTTTCACTTTAATCAGTTAAGCACAAACAAAACATACACAAAAATGATTTGTAGAAGTTGAAAATTTTCTCACAGGGATGCCAAATTCCATTCCACCATTTATTATTTATCAAATCACATCTCTATTTCCAACATTGCTACCTCATTTTCACTTCTACAAAGCATAAACATTGAGCTATAATTTGAGGTAAATTTGATGAAAGAATGTGTTTAAGACCAAGGGAGTCATTACCCATTACTTTTAAAACAAGGGAAAAAAACAAAGACAATCATTAACTATAGTTATGTACTAGAATACTTGAACATACATACACATACCAAATTCTACTGCAGATTTCAACTTCAATTAAGAATTATAATTGCTGGTGACTTCGTCAAGGTGTCGGTCTATAATTTCAGAAACAGCTTCCATGAAAGTAGCTTCACTAGTACCAGGAAGAACAGAATCAAGGGCTGTTTTAACAATTCCTTCAATCACAGACTCGTTGTTCAAGGACTTTCGGCACATTAGGCTTCCTATGGCGAAAGGGGTCATCCCTTTTTCCACTCCTTTTTGCAGAAGCATGGTCGAGATTCGGAGAGTGCGGGCGCACTCGAGTGGCAGATCCCATCCGTGAAACTTCAGAAGGGCAATATCTTCTTCAGCATCCAGGGACTCTATGTAGTCGATGATCTCAGGAGAGTACGGCTGGCGAGCCTGAGGCCAATAAAGCCATTCAAAGGTACAGTCTTCAAACTGTTGGGCATGGCAAAAAAATCCTCATCAAGAAAATGCAGAGAAAATATTGCTAAACATAAAACATCCTCCCAAACCATCGAGAGAAAATAACTACCGAAGCAAACTCTAGATTGCATAATTTCACCTAAAAATACTTGATATGAAAAACATTCTGAACAAGACTACAAAAGTTTACACTTCACATCAAGAGAACAACAAAGCAGCATCACATGCATTATAAGACAAAAAAATAAGGTGCTTACACTGGTAGGGAGGCAGTATCCATGATCAATTGGAATCAAAACAGCCTGGTCATTTTCCTTCTCTCTGCCAAGCAAAATATTCCCAGCATGTCTATCTGCATTAGCAAGTCTCATGTCCAGCACCGTAATCTTATGCACTTCCTTCACCGGAAAAGCACCAGGTCCCATATCCTCACAACTTCCATTATTCTCCATGAACATTTGCAAGGAACCAAACTTAACTGTCAAACCCTCTGGATGGTTATACCCTTTATGCAAGGACTTCGCCATAACAGTCGGCGGAACACCGGCAAAGCCCTTCCCGTCGCCAAATAATGATCTGCGGCCACTCATTGGATGATCCAAAATATAAGCAGCTACTTCCCTGAAAGCTCCTTGGCCAACTCTTGTGCCCTTTTTTAAGCCTTCACCGTCTAATGACAAAGGTAAGCCTCTAGGGTTATTCACAGCCATTGGCTCTTCATCAATAGGCTTAAAAACAGATATATATTTTTGCCCGGTTGAATCTAGCATAAAGTAAGCCCCGCCTGTGCCCTCTGACGATCTGATTGGAGAATTTCCACTATCTAGCCCATCATATGTGGAGTTAATCATATCCCAAACCTCTGAAGTTAGTTCAACTTTAGGGTTAACAATGACCGGCTCCAAAAGAAGTCCTCTATCAAGAGCTTTCCTTGACATAATCCGCTCGATAGCTTCATACTCCCTTGCAGCATCTTCTTTACTAACATCATATTCTCTCCCATAGTCACTTTCATTAGCATCATTCAGTTCTTTTGCTTCAATGGACAACTCGTCAAGTCCCGTACTAACATCCGCGTACTTTGTTCTAACAAAAAGATGTATCACTGCATCATTATATTTGCAACAGATATCATCTATAAGCTTCTGATCCTCAAGCAGTTCCCCATTACACACAACCTCCTGCTGTTCAGGATCAGCAAACTCTTTTTCCCTCTTCGCAATCTGTTGCTTAACATACCCAACATCCTTGCATCTTTCAACCTGAAACGAAAACTCCTTCCCAGAACAAGTCCTCACACTAATAGTCTGAAGATCCGTCAGTCGAATCACCAAATGCAAAACATTTCCTTCCGTAACTCCGTAGTCTTTCAGCAGCGAATTGCTCCGCGACAACTCACGCCCATTACAAACCAACTTCTGCTTGTTTGTCACTCCCTCATTCCTTTGAATTTTAAGTTTCACAGACTCAATTGTATCCGAGGGTAGAACACGCATAGGAGACAAAGACCCCGAATACGAAAGATACACAAAGATAAACTCATGATGATCCACAGACGAGTGCAGTGGATTACAGAATCCATTTGTCGGAGACAACAGTGTCTCCCTCGAAACAGGACTAAGGGTACTTACACCAGCAGAAGACATTTTCTAATTTTAACTATATTGATGAACAAAATCAAAATTGAATGAAAAAAGTTTAAGGCTTTGACCTAAGCCAGAACCCTAATTCCTACAAAGGTTACACTTTTACAGCCATAAATTTGTACAAATTACTGAAATTAAAGCTCATCTATACCCAGAAGACCAAACAAACTAAAAATGAAATTTTGAACACAATATGCACAAAAGGAACAAACTTTATGATGGAAAAGATGAAAAAATCCAGACCCAACGCCTTAATTCCTCATCTTTTCCCCTACCGAGTCTACAATAAAACCCTAATTTGAAATTGGGGAAAAACGAAAAAGGGTGAAACAGAATCAATTGATGATGTAAACTCAATAGAGAGAAGATTCTTACCAAGAAGAAGAAGATTAAGGAGGTTTTTGATTATGGTTAAGTGAGAGAAAGAGTTGTTCAAATTCAAGATTCAGAAAATAAGGGTTTGTTATTACTTTGACTATGACCAAAAAATGAGAAGAATGAATTGAGGAACAAGATAGAGGCGCGTAGTAGACACGTATTGCTGACCAAGATGCTGCTTGTAAAAGGGATTGCTTTTGAGACAAGAGAATAATCTAATTATAGGTGTTCACGACTAAATCTGAAAAATAACAAATTCAAAACTGTTTTTTTTTTTACAGGTAAATGTAAAACAGTTAAGAAAACTGAAAATGAAATCAACAAAATAGTTTTTGATAAAAGTAATTTTATTAAAAAAAACACATGTTTTTTAATGGGTATTAATAAATATTTTATTAGATTTTTTTTAATAAATATTAATGGACATGCATGTGTATAGTATTAATGTCTAATAAAAAGTTATTAATCTCTCATGTCATATAATTAAGTTTAAATTATGAAATTCATGAGAATAATTTATGATATTAATCACAAGCTTATTTTATTTATTTTCATAAAATTTCTAAAAAAAATTATCTAAAAGTTTGTAGTTTATTAAAAAGAAAAACATATTTTTAATTATATTTTGTTATAAAAATAGTTTATGTATAAGTATTTCTTATAATGGATATTTGTGATATAAATTTTGAATAAATTTTTTATGTTCAAATATAAATTTTAATGTATAATTGGATATTTTTTTTGCACAAATGTAATACCTAGTTTTTCGAATTTAAGAGAATCACAATAGACATTATTTATCACAAAAGAATTTAACATTGTTGTGTGTATATGGTTGAATTCGAATTTAAAATCTTTTGTTAAATATAAATATAGTGTAAATGAACAATTATGTTCATGTAGGATTTCCTAAGTGCATAATTAAGAATAATGTGTATGTATAATCTTCAATATTATGCATAATCTTCACATTTTGTATGTTGATGACTCATTGGTCACCAACCATAATATTCTTGACATGATTAGGTTCAAAGAGCTCATGATGTTTTTATTTGAAATGATATATTTGTGAATAATATCTTATTTTATTGTCATAAAGATTCATTGGTCATTGAAAATAATATTAGTGACAAGTTTAAGGAGTTTATGATGTATGAGTTTGAAATGATAGATTTAGAAACACTTTCTTACTTTTTTGGCATGGAGGTTGCTAACATTTCAAAAGGAATCATCGTTCACCAAAATATGTAAGAATATTTTTCAATGGATTTAAAATGACTGATTGCAACTTTGCAACCACACCAACTGAAGTAACTGTGAAATCTAAAAAAAGAACTTAAGAGGACAAAGTGGATTCAACAATTTACAAATAAGTTCTTGGATAACTCAGGTACCTTTTTAATAATAGGTGTGACATATATTTTATAGTTGATCTTAAAATTATGTTCATGGATGTTCTCGGAAGATCTTGCGTGAATGTGCAAGAAGAATACTAGGATACTTGAATTGCACACTAGTGTTGGCTCCTAAATTCGACCCCTTTGTTTTGATTGATGGCAGCCATTAAAAGCTGAAAGATGCTTTCGACTGGCTAAGCCTGTCGAAGTGCCCGTCGAAAGATGGCAAAATACTTAGAAGATTTCTTCCAAGGAAGAAGGCTGATTGCCTTCGACGTCGAAGGAGTTTTCGTCGAAGACGTTTCTTGATGAAAGTGTTCGATGGTCCAGAGTGGAGCCGTTTGAAATTCAAAGCTTTGGAGGGAAAACGGTTTCCAGCAGTTACTACGTGCAAACGTGCAAGGATCTGGAGCGTCGAGCATGGAGAACGTGCCAAGTGGCTTAATCTCGAAGCAGTGTAACTGCCAGACGGTTACTTGGAATGTTTTAGTATAAATAGGAGTAGACATGTAGTTTCTCGCGTGTGTTCACAAATAGATACATAGTCACTCATTTAGATTCAAGTACCCAGTGTGAGCGAAAGAATTATTGAGAAATGTATGTGTGAAACACCAATTTTATCAATTAAAGTCATTTACTTTTCCAGCATTTTACTTGCTTTTCTCCTTTCAATTCCTGTCGAACCTTTACTTTAAAGCCTTGTTTATTTTACCAAGCCTTTCCTTTATGCAATTTACTTGAAACATTTTACTTAAAGCCTTATCCACCTTAATCAAACTTCAAAATCAACCTATGTCCATAGGATCAATCTGATCGATCCTGCGAGTAACCAAATAAGTAACCATTTGGAGGATCAGCGGTTGTTTACCAAAACCCTAGGTAAACAAATTGGCACATCCGGTGGGACTGTGTGTTGATTGTTGAAAAATAACCTCATCTTTTCGAGTTGTATGTTATTGAGGAGTGGTAGAATATACACCAACGATAGCAATACTGCCAGAAGAAGGGAAGAGATGGCGAATCCGCCAAACAATAACGAAATTCCACCACCAAGTGTGGGAGCAACGGTTAATATGATCGTAAGTGAAGCGACGAATGTTGGTTCGACACCAGCAGTGTCAGTCACAACCACGGGGCCAATAACTTCGTTTTCAGGCCCCAGAATACCTTTGGGAACTCCCCCTCCAAGGGGAAATATAGGCACAAGGCCTGTGGTTCCCCCAGGATTTATTCCATTCTATGGTATGCCAACTTCTGAAGTGGCAAGCCTGACGAATGCTGCGTCCACTTATTCAGACCCTTTCGTGAGTGCCTCTTCGCCACTCCAAGGCTCTGGAGTAGGCATGGCGAATAGAAATAGGACCCAACTCTTAGGAGGAACGTCCCAAGTAGCCCATGGCCTTACAAATGCCTCGACAGCAGTCTTGAGGCAACAAATGGACGAAAGCAACCATGATATGGTGCAAATGTTGGCACAAACTTTGAGTACAGTGCTAAATCCTCTAATACAAAACACTACTCAATCGAATCAGCAAGTTACAGCGCAAATGACGCGTTTGGCTGACTTTTTTGGAGTACCCCCACCTATTCGACAGCCCCAAAGGGCGCAAACAAGAGGAAATCAGGGGATATTTGTAGAGGAAGAAACCACCATTAATCAGGCTCAACAGCCTGTAGAACAACCTGTCGAAGAACCTAGGGTAATAGCCCCAGAAGTAAGGTTAGTTAACAGAAACCAAAATGCTGACGAAGTGGTTCAGCATATCCAACACCAAAACATGGGTTTGGAAAATAATCTGGCAACCATGATCGAAAGGATCATGAATCAGAATGGGATGAACATGGGCTTTCGAAGGCCCAACTTTACATCTCCATTGTCAGAATACGTATTGCAAACGGATTTACCTCCTAGGAGCAAAGTCCCCAAATTTACTAAGTTCTCTGGGGACACGACAGAATCCACTGTCGAACATGTGGCGAGGTATTTGATCGAAGCAGGAGACATTTCAAATAATGAAAACCTAAGGATCAAATACTTCCCAAGTTCCTTAACCAAGAACGCTTTTACTTGGTTCACAACTTTACCCCCCAATTCGATCCACCATTGGACCCAGTTGGAAAGATTGTTCCATGAACAATTCTATATGGGGCTGTTGTACCCCAAAATTTGCCCTCGCGCTTTTCCACAAGAAATCTCAGCTTCAAACATTTCCTGACTTCTCAAACTGGCTCAAGAATCGGACGAACGGACTTTTTCTTGACAGTCAAGCAAAACTAGGGTTTTACTGATTTTCAGAGCTCTGAATTGTTTCATACAGTGGGCTTAGGGTTTGATTGATTTTTGGTTCAATTTTGATCAAGCGAGCGTGATTTGGCATTTAATCAGGAATTAGGGTTTTATGGGCATATTCTCAGAGGAATTTAAATTCCACAGCACTTTGCGGTTTATTTCAAGATTCAGGTTAAAATTCGCGTTATCTTGGTTTAATCAGCAAAAGAGACATTGGTTTTGAATTCAGTACGTTTTGATTGGGCCAGTCAGATACAAGATGCAGTTTTGAGTTCACAGTGCTTTTGCGTTTGATCAGTCCATTTAAGTTAATTGCTGCTTTGCTTTGGATGTGGGATAAGACAGGTTTATTGGATCAATGTTGTTTTATTTTAGTTATTTATTATTCTGAAATTAAATGATTGAATTTATTTTTCAATTGTTTTAATTCTAAGAATTTTAAATAAATAAATAAGCAATAAAGAAAATGGAACCAATTGGATAATTTGGATTTTTATTGATGTTTGAATTATTTACAAATTGTTGTTACAGACAATAATTTACATTTAATTTAAATATTACATAGAATGAAAAAACTATCCTATTTTCTAAATACTCTTCATTATTTACTCCGCTCCGGCATTCCATCTTTCATCTGCAAAAAGAACAAGAAAAGTCAGAAAGCATTTAATTAAAAGACAGTAAAAGTTGCTCATCATTAGGGGCCACTGACTGGGATCAGTTGCCCTCTCTGCAAATCACGGGAGTTCTCCCGGTTCACAGAGAGGGTAGATTATTTTTACTTCATGAAATGCAAATGTCAAAAAATACATAAGTTACAAATTCAAGCTGCATAGAAATTCAAGATTCAAAATCCAATCCAAACTGAAAAAGTTCAAATCCAAAATTTCTATCCAAAAGCCAAGGCTACTGTCAAAATGCCCAAAGTCCACTCAAAGAAAGTCACAAGTACCCAAGCTGTCATGAAAAGATTTAGCCAAGATATCAAGGAAAAGGAAGTCAGCACACATAAACTGTCAAAAGAGATGAAGATGCAAAATGTAAAATGCAAGCAATCTAGAATCATCACTTCCCATCCAGGGTCCCTTCAGAAAAGTACAAACAAAAATCATATAAAAATCTTAAACTGTACTTTAAGAGAGAGTAAAGAGAGATAAAGCAAACTCAGTTCAGGTTAGGCATAGACATCAGCACAGCAGGCAAAAGGGAGAGAGAGGAATGTGTACAAATTTCATCAACTCTGCATAATAGAAAAGCCAAGACAGTCCAATAGCAGTACACAGCACAGCAGGCAAAAGGAAGAGAGAAGAATGTATACAAAATACCAACTCTGCCTCAGCACAGGATATACACAAGCCAATAGACAATAAGAAGGTTTAAGATAGAAAAGGAAATACACAAGACAGTTCAGTAGCAGCAGGGCAGAAGGCAGCCAGCCAGTACAAAGCAAGCATAGGCAAGACCAAGACAGTTCAGCAGGCAATTCAAAGAGAGATATACAAAGTCAAAAGCCAACTCAGCAAAATACAAGGCAGTTCACAGCAGACAGTAGAGAGTGAATATAGAAAAGAAAATAGCTAACACAGTTTAGGCAACTCAGAATAGACAGAAGTAAGGTGAGAGAGGAGAGAAGTATAAAAAACTGTCAAGGCAAACACAACTAGGTAGCTGCATCAAGCACTTAACTCTGCCTCACCACAATACACATTAGCCAATATAGCAGTTCAGAGGATAAAAGAGATATATACAAGCTGAAGCAAAAACACACAAAACATATAAACCTGCAAAAAACTGAGTGGTCTAAAAAAACCAACATCCTCTCATATCCCCAAACCCATAACATAAACATACTGAGCTTATCAAAACAAAAGAAAAAACATAACCATCATCTGAACCTAACACATTTCAAGCCTCACCATTTTCAAAGCAATCGAAAAACAAGGCAAGTGATCTAAAAAAACAAGTAACTAAGAGCCCATGGATAACCATGGATGAAAAGGGTGCTAATACCTTCCCTTTTCATAATCTACCCCCCGAACCTACGAAATATCTCAAAAGGTTTTTGCTGTGCTTTTTAACCTTTCCTTTAGGATAAAGTAAAAAGTCGGTGGCGACTCTTGCTAACCGCACAAGTGCGAATGCGAACGCAAAACACAAGTCAGTTCTCCCACCGTATCACAGAACTGGCGACTCTGCTGGGGAGTTTAAAAGTGGGGTTACCTTAGGGTTTAGATCACTTTTGTTTTCAATTGATTGCTTTGTTTGCTTTTACATTTGTGGGCATTGTATCGGAGTTTTATAGATCCTAACCCGGATCTGGGGAAACCCTTTTAGGTAGCAACAAGGCTGTGAGGGAACTGTGCGGGGTATACCGACATGGTTGAAGCAGTCTGCTACGTTGATGTGGCACTTTGGTGTGTACCGGTAACCCTTGAGTCAATCAAGGAGAGTACGGGGCCTCCATGTGGTGTCGTAAAGCATCAACAGACCTTAGGAACCTTAATTGAACCATCTTGGCCTTTTTAGGGTAGTGAGATGACTACTTTGGTGTACTCCGAAGTCGGTCGATACTCGATACTACACTCGATTGAGGGTTGTTTTCTTGGGATATTTTGATCGCCAGTCAGTGGCTAAATCGAAACGATGAACAATGAAAGCAATCCAATGATATTGAGATCCTTAGAACCCGGTTACTTTGATAGGACAGGTTTGAGCCCACCAACTTCAAAAGGGTAATACCCAGACCCCATGCTGGCCTAAACTCTAAGGGTTTGCCTGGTATGACTTGTGTGCCTTACATGTTTGCCTTTGTAAATATTTGTGGTGTGTTTGATCATAGCATCATGACATCATACAGCATCATGTGCATCCACTAACCATTTCAGGGGTTCGAATCTTCATCTTTGTTCTTGCTTTGTAGGACATGGAAACTATTCGCAGAAAGACAATTCAGATCAACCTTATAAGGGTTCCTTCTCAACTCAAGGAGCTTACATCCAGGATTCCCGAGAACTCGTCATTCAGTGAAAGGCATGGTAGACTCATCAGCCTGGTCAATACCAATATTGAGGAAGAGATGGTAAAGGTCCTTTTCCAATTCTTTGACCCTCTGCATCACTGTTTTACTTTCCCGGATTATCAGCTGGTGCCTACTCTAGAAGAGTTTTCCCAGCTTCTGAAGATTCCCATTCTCAATCAACTACCCTACAACGGTACGGAAAAGGAACCAAAACTTGAAGAAGTAGCTAAAGCATTATGCCTACAACCATCTGACATCAAAGGGCATTGGGAAGCCAAAAATGGTGTCAAAGGATTCTTGGCAAAGTTTCTGTTTGAGAAGGCCCAAGAGTGTTGGAACTCCCTTGATCTACAAGCCTTTGAAGAAGTTGTAGCCCTCCTTGTCTATGGGTTGGTGTTGTTCCCTAAACCAGATCAGCTTATAGATATCAGTGCTGTCAAGGTCTTCATGTCCAGGAACCCTATACCTACATTGCTGGGGGACATCCTTCATTCATGTTACACTCGAACCATGAGAAAAAGGGGTGTTCTTATGTGCTGCACTCCCCTCCTGGGGAGGTGGTTTATTTCGCACCTTCCACATTCAGTTTTGAAGAACGAGCGGGGTTTGAGATGGTCACAACGGTTAATGACTCTCACGCATGCGGATATACATTGGTGTCCTAGGTCCAGGGAAGACGTCACTATCATTGATCGTTGTGGGGAGTACCCTAATGTTCCTTTATTTGGAATCAAAGGAGGTATTACCTACAACCCATGCCTGGCTTGGAGACAGTTTGGTTATGCTCGGAAGGATGGCCCTCATGACATGTTAATTCCAGACATAGTTTTTGACTTCGACAACGATACTCAAGGACTTCGTCAGAGATTTATCAGAGCTTGGAGGATGCCAAGTAGGATAGACAGCAAGGCATTGGGGCATTGGAACTCCATCCCGTTGGAACCTTACCTCAAGTGGGTACGAGCCCGCTCCCAGAAGTTAGTAATGCCTTACCCTCACATGCTACCTGTGATCAAAGAACCAGTCTTGGAAGGAGAGGCATCCTACACCATTCAACATCCTGACATGCCCACCTCCTGGGAAGAGATGCAGAAGAGCTGGGTCCAGCTTAAGGAAGAACGGAATTCTCTTGAGACCAGTCTACATGCTAGTGAAAAGAAGGTCCTGGAACTCACCCGCTTGCTGCACGAGGAAAGGAATCTCAACACCTACATCGCGCCAAAGAGGATGCGCAATGTTTTTTTATCTTAAGGAGTTATTTTGTAATATTTGGCCCATGAGGCATTTATGTACTAACGAATTTCTCCTTATTAATATAATGTGCGTTCCTTTTTGTCTACAACAAATTTTGAATATTCTAAATCCTTGAATGCATTGCATACATACGCATTCCATTGCACCATATGCATAGCAGGTACCCTATTTCACAGGTTGCTTATTCTCCTTCGCTGTTTATTTTGAACAGTCATCATGAATCCAGACTCCTCCAGTGAGCAAGCAATCAAGGCTCTTCAAGCCCAGAATGCACAATTCCAAGAGATGGTCCTAAGCCTAGCCCAGGGTCAGCAAGAGTTGAAGACTCTACTCCTGAAGAAGAAGAAGAAAAAGAGAACTGCGCTGTTCAACACCGGACGCAGATTTGGGAATACACTCCACAACGAAGCTGATCCAACCACTTCTTCTGCTGAGAAAAACAGTCCCCAAGGGGGAGGAGCTCCTAGTCCCGCAGTCTCCGACAACGAGACGGACTATAATGATGAACAATACCCACCTGCTGCTGACAGATACAAACAATTGGAGGACCGCTTGAGCGCTATGGAAATTCAGAACGTGCCGGGGCTGGATTTCGGAGATTTGGGATTATCTTCTGGAGTAGTAATTCCACACAAGTTTAAGGCGCCTGCCTTTGCCAAGTATGACGGGGTCTCCTGCCCAAAGCTGCATCTGAGGTCGTATGTAAGGAAAATCCAACCTTACACGGCGGATAAGAACCTCTGGATTCACTTCTTCCAAGACAGCCTCTCGGGGTCACAACTTGAATGGTTCTACCAATTGGACGGAGCTAGCATCCGGCACTGGGAAGATTTGGCAACTGCATTTTACAGACAATACCAATACAATTCTGATCTCGCTCCTACGCGTACCCAACTTCAGGGTATGTCTCTAGGGACGGGTGAAGGGTTCAAAGAGTACGCTCAAAAATGGAGAGATTTGGCTGGCAGGGTGCAGCCTCCATTAACTGATCGAGAGCTGGTTGATATGTTTCTAGGAACGTTGTCTGGTCCGTTTTTCAATCATTTGGTTGGTAACTCCTCCGCTGGGTTCACAGATTTGATATTAACGGGAGAAAGAATTGAAGCTGGCATCAGGTCAGGCAAGATACAGAAGGCTGCCTCTACAAGCGCTGAGAAGAGGCCATTTAAGAAAGAAGCCAGCGCCGTTTATGGCCCTAGAAGGCAAGTCAAGCCCGAAAGTCGCCAAGCCGTCAATGCTTTGGTCATCTCCAAACCTGTTGCTGCTCCTCAGCAGTACAACCAACAAAGAAGTGAAAGGCCCAAGAGGCAGTATACTCGACTGAGTATGACCTTATCTCAAATTTTACCTCAACTGTTATCCACCAACCTGGTGACCCTCAAAGAAGCTCCTAAAGTCGTCAACACTGCGTCTCCTAAATACAACCCAAATGCCCGGTGTGCTTATCATTCTGATAGTCCCGGGCACACTACTGATGATTGCTGGGCCTTGAGAAACAAAGTGCAAGATCTAATTGACGCAAAAGAAATTCAGTTTGAAGCGCCGGAAAGACCAAATGTTGTAACGGCTCCTATGCCCCAGCATAGGGTAAATGCCATTGAGGAAGAAGTGTACGCTGTTTCGGTAGATGAAGTTGTTACCCCTTTGAAGACTGTTAAGAAGAACCTACTGCGGGCCGGTTTATTTCCGGGTTGCGGCGAAGGTTGCCCATTCTGTGCTATTTCCCTATCTGTTTGTCCCTTGCTAAGGTTAGGCATCCAAGGCCTAATGGATAGCAAGGAGATTCTATTCAAAAAGACTGCTGTTCATTTGGTTCCAATGAAAGAAGTTTCCGTGATTACCATCTTCAAAAATCCAATCAAGGCTCCCCCAAAGAAGCCTATTCAAATCTTGACAGTTGCGCCTGTGATCATTACTGTTCCAGGACCCCTCTCCTACGTGTCTGATAAGGCTGTCCCCTGGCATTATGGGGCAGACGTGTATGTAAATGGAATCAAGCAAGAATTTGATGCTAGTGCCAGTATCTGCGATATCACCGGTCCAGCTAAAGTCACCCGGAGTGGCAGGCTCTTCTCGCCTGACATTGCGCCGCCCACTATTCGAAAACCCCTCCTCATAAAACCTGCAAGTTTACCAAGTCCTGTTGCTGATCAAATTGTGTCCCCTGCTGCCGAGTCATCAAATGCTCGGGGCAAAGGGATTGAAGAAGAGCCTGCCCGGATGGAGGCACCAATACCCGTAAATGCTGAGGCCTCCCGACAAGAAATGGAGGAGATTCTGAAAATAATAAAGAAAAGTGACTTTAATGTTGTCGAACAACTGGGGCATACACCCTCCAAGATCTCCCTGCTCTCCCTATTGCTATGCTCCGAGGCTCACGCTAAGGCATTAATCTCATTTCTCAAGACAGCCCACGTGCCGCAGGAGACGTCTGCAGTTCAGTTCACTGACTGCATAGCAAATCTGACGGCGGACAACGGCTTGGGCTTTTCAGATGCTGACCTGACCGCAAAAGGGAGAGACCACAATGATGCCCTGCATGTCTCTATTGAATGCAGGGGCACTACTCTGGCACATGTATTGGTGGACACTGGTTCTTCCTTGAATGTTCTTCCGAAAAAGGCTTTAGATCGTCTGGACTATGAGGGCCTGGAGTTGAAACCCAGCAATATCATCGTCAGGGCTTTCGATGGTTCAAAGAGGATGGTTCATGGAGAGGTTAACATCCCTATCCGTGTGGGCTCTCAAGTGTTTGACTCTACCTTTTACGTGATGGATATACGTCCATCATACTCTTGTCTGTTGGGTCGACCTTGGATCCATAAAGCTGGGGCCGTGACCTCCACCTTGCACCAGAAGTTGAAATATCCCGTCAGGGGGAAGATCGTCACTGTGCAAGGAGAAGAGGAGTATATGGTGAGCCATTTGAATTCCTTCAGGTACATCGAGATGGACGGAGAGTTCATTGAAACCCCCTTCCAACATTTCGAGGAGGTACATCCAATTTCAGCAGCTGCAGAGACTATGGCCGAAGAGAATGATTCCTTGAAGATGGCTTCCCTAAGAGATGCCCGGGCTGTGGTTCAGAAAGGCAATTGTGCACACTGGGGTCAGCTTCCTGACTTCACTCAGAAGAACGACAAATTTGGGCTAGGCTTTACTGCAGAGGCTCAGAAGGCAGTGCGCAAAGAGAAGATCGGAAAGGCTCCGGTGTTTATTTCCAGCTCGAGGGTGAACGCTATTGAGGAAGATGTGGAGGAAGCAGAGTTTGACAGTTGGATCTACCCGACCACCAGCGACGGACCAAGCAACTGGACAGCAAAGGATTTTACCCCTATCACATTTGTCACGCAGTAATTGATTTCTTTTGATTTCTAAATTTGTAACAAACAATATGTTAAAACTTTGTTGGCTCGGTGTCCTGCCCAAGGCATCGTAGCTCCGTTTGTGAGGGCTTTTTGTATGACATTTTCATATATCATCAATCAAAACATTGGACGTTTGTTGCATTTCAAGTCTTGTGCTCTTTTTCTTTCTGTGTTATACATATTGCAAAACAGCTATATTTACACACACTCACTTATACAGGTTTCAATCCACTCTGGATCTCGCTGGTAACAGCTCTGCTACCGCCAGTTATGACTTCGAAAATCCGATCAACTTGGCCGAAGACGAAGGTGAAGATGATTGCGAAGTGCCTGGTGAACTTGCGAGACTGCTACTTCAGGAAGAGAGGGCTATTCAACCACATGAAGAGCCTGTGGAGACAATTAACCTGGGTACTGAGACGGATAGAAAAGAGGTCAAGATTGGTGCCAATCTAGAGCTCAGCGTGAAGCAACGATTGATCCAGATGCTACAAGACTACGTGGAGATTTTTGCTTGGTCCTATGAAGATATGCCTGGTTTGGATGCCGACATTGTAGTTCACCACCTGCCAACCAAGGAAGATTGCCCTCCGGTAAAACAGAAAGTTCGACAGATGCGTCCAGAGATGTCTGAAAAGATCAAGGCCGAGGTTATGAAGCAGTTTGATGCCGGATTCCTTGCAGTAACTTCTTACCCTCAGTGGGTTGCCAATGTTGTGCCAGTACCGAAGAAGGACGGTAAAGTCAGAATGTGCGTCGACTACAGGGATCTGAACAGGGCTAGCCCCAAAGATGACTTCCCCCTACCTCACATCGATGTCCTTGTTGACAATACAGCTCAACACAAGGTGTTCTCCTTCATGGATGGTTTTTCAGGGTATAATCAAATCAAGATGGCTCCAGAAGATATGGAGAAAACAACCTTCGTGACTCAGTGGGGCACCTTCTGTTATAAGGTCATGCCATTCGGATTGAAAAATGCTGGGGCAACCTATCAGCGTGCCATGGTTGCTTTATTTCATGACATGATCCATCATGAGATTGAAGTATACGTTGATGACATGATTGCAAGGTCTCAAACTGAGGAGGAGCACCTTGACCATCTGAGGAAGTTATTTGACCGACTCAAGTTGTACAAGCTGAGGTTGAATCCCAACAAATGCACCTTTGGGGTAAGATCCGGAAAGTTGTTAGGTTTCATTGTAAGTGATAAAGGTATTCAGGTGGATCCTGCCAAAGTAAAAGCCATACAAGAGATGCCGACTCCAAAAACAGAAAAAGAAGTCAGAGGTTTCCTAGGACGACTGAATTACATTGCTCGATTCATCTCACATCTAACTGCTACTTGTGAGCCAATCTTCAAATTACTGAAGAAAGATCAAGTGGTACGCTGGAATGATGAATGTCAGGCCGCCTTTGAAAGAATAAAGGATTATCTCCAAGAACCACCCATTCTTATGCCATCGGTGGAAGGAAGACCTCTGATACTATACTTGACAGTGCTTGATAATTCAATGGGGTGTGTGCTGGGGCAGCATGACGAGTCTGGCCGAAAAGAGCACGCTATTTATTACTTGAGCAAAAAGTTTACCGACTGTGAGTCTCGTTACTCACTGCTTGAGAAAACTTGCTGCGCTCTTGTATGGGCTGCTCGCCGGCTGAGACAGTATATGCTGACTCACACTACCTTATTGATTTCAAAGATGGATCCCATCAAGTACATATTTGAAAAGCCTGCTCTGTCTGGGAGAATAGCGAGATGGCAAATGATCTTAACAGAATATGATATCCAGTATACAACTCAGAAAGCAATTAAGGGAAGTGTACTGGCTGATCATTTGGCACACCAACCTGTGGACGATTACCAAGCATTGAACTTTGACTTTCCGGATGAAGACATCATGGTGGTAACTGACTGTGAAGTACCTGGACCGGATGAAGGACCTGAGGAAGGATCCCGATGGTCTATGCATTTTGATGGAGCCTCCAATGCCTTGGGTAACGGCGTCGGCGCTGTAATCATATCTCCCAAAGGAACTCATACTCCCCTCACCGCCCGATTATGTTTCAGCTGCACCAACAACATGGCAGAATATGAGGCATGTATCATGGGTCTACAAGCTGCAATCGATTTAAGGATCAAGTTTCTAAGTGTCTTCGGAGATTCCGCTCTCGTGATTAATCAGATCAAGGGCGAGTGGGATACGAAACACCCGAATCTTATTCCTTACAAGGAGTATGTGTCGACCTTGCTCCCTCACTTTGAAGAAATAACGTTTGAGCATTTCCCCAGAGAGGAGAATCAGCTAGCGGACGCACTAGCCACGATGTCTTCAATGTTCAAAGTTAAATGGGACAATGAGGCTCCCCAAATCATAATCTGGAAGTTGGATGAACCGGCGTACTGCTGTGAGCTCGAGGCTGAGAAGGTGACTGAGAAACCCTGGTATCACGAGGTGAAGAGGTACTTGGAAGCTCAGGAATACCCTGAAGGCGCATCCGTCAATGATAAGAAGTTCATGAGGAGATTTGCTGCAAAATTCTTCCTCAGCAACGGCATTCTCTACAAACGGAATCACGATTCAACTCTGCTACGTTGTGTGGACAAGGCTGAAGCAGAGAAAATTATGATGGAGCTGCATGAAGGTACATTTGGAACCCATTCTAGTGGACACACCATGGCTAAGAAAATCCTTCGGGCAGGATATTTCTGGTCCACAATGGAAGCCGATTGTTACCAACACTCCCGAACTTGTCATAAGTGCCAGATCTATGCTGACAAGGTGCATATCCCTCCGGTTCCTTTGAATGTCCTAACGGCACCCTGGCCTTTCGCAATGTGGGGCATCGATATGATCGGTGAGATCCGACCAACGGCATCAAATGGGCATCGCTTCATCTTAGTGGCGATCGATTATTTCACGAAGTGGGTTGAGGCAGCTTCCTACGCCACAGTAACCAAGAGCGTCGTGGCACGTTTCATCCGGCATAATCTGATCTGTCGGTACGGCGTCCCAGAAAGAATCATTACGGACAATGGCACCAATCTCAATAATAAAATGATCACTGAACTCTGTGAACAATTCAAGATACAGCACCACAATTCTTCTCCCTACCGGCCGAAGATGAATGGGGCTGTAGAGGCAGCCAATAAGAATATCAAGAAAATTGTGCAGAAGATGACAGTGACCTATAAAGATTGGCACGAGATGTTACCGTTCGCTCTTCATGGGTACCGCACCTCAGCAAGGACATCAACCGGGGCAACTCCTTTCTCTTTGGTCTATGGCATGGAGGCAGTCTTGCCGATCGAAATCCAGATACCCTCCCTCCGGATAATGAAGGATGCAGACTTGAATGAAGATGATTGGATCCAGACTCGACTTGATCAATTAAATCTGATTGACGAAAAGAGGCTCACTGCTATCTGTCATGGTCAGACGTATCAAAAACGGATGATCAGGGCATTTAACAAGAAAGTCAGACCGCAAGAGTATCAAGTTGGGGACCTGGTAATCAAACGCATCATCCTTCCTCAAAGTGATCCCCGGGGCAAATGGACCCCTACTTACGAAGGGCCATTTGTGGTTAAGCGTGTGTTCTCAGGAGGAGCCATGATCCTAACCACCATGGACGGTGACGACCTTCCTCACCCCGCCAATGCAGACATAGTAAAAAAATACTACGCATAAATAAAAGACCCGCTAGGTTGACATACCTAGGCAAAAATAAGGGCTTCCCGGCGAACCAAAAGGGTTCGGGCAAAAATAAGGGATGAAATGAATAAAAATCTGTACACCCGGCAAGTCGAAAACCTGAAAGGGCGGCTTGGGCAAAAATGGGTATCCCGGTGGGCTGAAAACCCGAAAGGGCGGTCCAGGCAAAAGTTAGGGATAAAAGCGTAACACTATGTCTCATTGGATCACTTCGCATCCGGAATTCGGCATCAACTATCTGGCCCCAAATTTCGGCATTGACCAATCAGTTTCATCTTCAGATTAGGCAGTAAGGCGATGAGACGTTCGAAAACATAAAGGCGATAGCAGAGTTGGAACCCAGTGGGATTGTTCACGTAGCTGTTTTTGTTTTCTTTTTCAAAATGTAAACTCTATACTATTTGGCGATGTCCTCTTACTAGGATGTCAGTCTCTTGTACAAAAAACGCCTATTCACAGGCAAAAGTTTAAATCAATACAAATTCACTTGTTCATACAAATTACCATTGTTTTCCCCTTTTTCTGTTTTGTCTTGCGAAGAACGTCCAATGTTCATTTTTTGATATATGCATTTGACATTGAATTGCTGATTCATAAATATTCGCATATGAAACAAGAGATTAATTACCGGTGACATCAAAGACAGGGGCAATGTGGGGTTGTCTATTGCAGTTTGGTTGTTTTGTCCGCCAAGGCACCAAGGTAGGTTCAACTGAAAAATGTGGCCAAATCATCTTAACTCCCTGCAGAGTAAAACAAGGTTCAGCAATACTTCCCCCAGGCAGAGTTGGTCCCCCGTCGATCCTAAAAAAGGCACAACATTCCCCAGTAGATTCTGCAAGCTCATCCCCTGCAAAGTACGGACGTCTCGCCCGAGTTTTATTTAAGAGTTATTTCCTCACAAAGATTTATAACTGGGTTATCCTCAGCTAAAAGCCACGGAAGATCGCTCTCGGCAAAGTTCCTTTAGTCCCAAGCAGAGTTTATCTTCGGAGTTCCCCAGCGGAATTTATCACCATCACCCTCAGCGGAATCCATCATTAAAGTCCTCAGCAGGCCTCTCATCAAAACTTCGGCCAAGTATCTCTTTCGCAGAGCAGCTTCCCGGCCGTTCGTCAAGGATTTATTTTCCTAAGATGAAATTACACTCATAAACATTTCACATTTTCATACATCTTGCTTACATACATGATGAAACGCATACAACATCAAATGTTGGACATCATGACATCATGCATATCATACATCATAACATTGCATACAACTTACGTCTTTGCCTTTTCAGGAAAAAGACAATCTCAAAAACGACTACCTTCAACTGTCACAATTCCAGATTCGATTCCTGTATCCAGCCAGGGCATATCTGTTGACCACATTTCCAGACTCGACTCCTGTATCTAGCCAGGGCACGTCTGAAGAGTTCGAAGATTCGATTCCTGTATCCAGCCAGGGCACATCTATCAACTACAACATTTCCAGATTCGATTCCTGTATCCAGCCAGGGCATATCTGTTGACCACATTTCCAGACTCGACTCCTGTATCTAGCCAGGGCACGTCTGAAGAGTTCGAAGATTCGATTCCTGTATCCAGCCAGGGCACATCTATCAACTACAACATTTCCAGATTCGATTCCTGTATCCAGCCAGGGCATATCTGTTGACCACATTTCCAGACTCGACTCCTGTATCTGGCCAGGGCACGTCTGAAGAGTTCGAAGATTCGATTCCTGTATCCAGCCAGGGCACATCTATCAACTACAACATTTCCAGATTCGATTCCTGTATCCAGCCAGGGCATATCTGTTGACCACATTTCCAGACTCGACTCCTGTATCTAGCCAGGGCACGTCTGAAGAGTTCGAAGATTCGATTCCTGTATCCAGCCAGGGCACATCTATCAACTACAACATTTCTAGATTCAATACCTGTATCTAGCCAGGACATGTCTGCATAAGGAGACTGAAGATCAAACACCTGTAACAAGCCAGGAAAACATCTGTCTTTCTTAAATACACAAGTTCTCGCTAAGGAATCTCTTATGCGATCAACACTTCCAAATGGCATCTATAAGCCCATTCCCGACACCACATGGTTGAGACTCCAGCATGCGAGTGCAAATTTCCGGGCACTCTAGTGTCCAATCTCCTTTTACCCTCGAGTCACGAAAGGCAAACTTGCCAATCTAACTCTTCAGGTCAAAGAAGATTGAACAGGGGCAACTGTTGTACCCCAAAATTTGCCCTCGCGCTTTTCCACAAGAAATCTCAGCTTCAAACATTTCCTGACTTCTCAAACTGGCTCAAGAATCGGACGAACGGACTTTTTCTTGACAGTCAAGCAAAACTAGGGTTTTACTGATTTTCAGAGCTCTGAATTGTTTCATACAGTGGGCTTAGGGTTTGATTGATTTTTGGTTCAATTTTGATCAAGCGAGCGTGATTTGGCATTTAATCAGGAATTAGGGTTTTATGGGCATATTCTCAGAGGAATTTAAATTCCACAGCACTTTGCGGTTTATTTCAAGATTCAGGTTAAAATTCGCGTTATCTTGGTTTAATCAGCAAAAGAGACATTGGTTTTGAATTCAGTACGTTTTGATTGGGCCAGTCAGATACAAGATGCAGTTTTGAGTTCACAGTGCTTTTGCGTTTGATCAGTCCATTTAAGTTAATTGCTGCTTTGCTTTGGATGTGGGATAAGACAGGTTTATTGGATCAATGTTGTTTTATTTTAGTTATTTATTATTCTGAAATTAAATGATTGAATTTATTTTTCAATTGTTTTAATTCTAAGAATTTTAAATAAATAAATAAGCAATAAAGAAAATGGAACCAATTGGATAATTTGGATTTTTATTGATGTTTGAATTATTTACAAATTGTTGTTACAGACAATAATTTACATTTAATTTAAATATTACATAGAATGAAAAAACTATCCTATTTTCTAAATACTCTTCATTCTTTACTCCGCTCCGGCATTCCATCTTTCATCTGCAAAAAGAACAAGAAAAGTCAGAAAGCATTTAATTAAAAGACAGTAAAAGTTGCTCATCATTAGGGGCCACTGACTGGGATCAGTTGCCCTCTCTGCAAATCACGGGAGTTCTCCCGGTTCACAGAGAGGGTAGATTATTTTTACTTCATGAAATGCAAATGTCAAAAAATACATAAGTTACAAATTCAAGCTGCATAGAAATTCAAGATTCAAAATCCAATCCAAACTGAAAAAGTTCAAATCCAAAATTTCTATCCAAAAGCCAAGGCTACTGTCAAAATGCCCAAAGTCCACTCAAAGAAAGTCACAAGTACCCAAGCTGTCATGAAAAGATTTAGCCAAGATATCAAGGAAAAGGAAGTCAGCACACATAAACTGTCAAAAGAGATGAAGATGCAAAATGTAAAATGCAAGCAATCTAGAATCATCACTTCCCATCCAGGGTCCCTTCAGAAAAGTACAAACAAAAATCATATAAAAATCTTAAACTGTACTTTAAGAGAGAGTAAAGAGAGATAAAGCAAACTCAGTTCAGGTTAGGCATAGACATCAGCACAGCAGGCAAAAGGGAGAGAGAGGAATGTGTACAAATTTCATCAACTCTGCATAATAGAAAAGCCAAGACAGTCCAATAGCAGTACACAGCACAGCAGGCAAAAGGAAGAGAGAAGAATGTATACAAAATACCAACTCTGCCTCAGCACAGGATATACACAAGCCAATAGACAATAAGAAGGTTTAAGATAGAAAAGGAAATACACAAGACAGTTCAGTAGCAGCAGGGCAGAAGGCAGCCAGCCAGTACAAAGCAAGCATAGGCAAGACCAAGACAGTTCAGCAGGCAATTCAAAGAGAGATATACAAAGTCAAAAGCCAACTCAGCAAAATACAAGGCAGTTCACAGCAGACAGTAGAGAGTGAATATAGAAAAGAAAATAGCTAACACAGTTTAGGCAACTCAGAATAGACAGAAGTAAGGTGAGAGAGGAGAGAAGTATAAAAAACTGTCAAGGCAAACACAACTAGGTAGCTGCATCAAGCACTTAACTCTGCCTCACCACAATACACATTAGCCAATATAGCAGTTCAGAGGATAAAAGAGATATATACAAGCTGAAGCAAAAACACACAAAACATATAAACCTGCAAAAAACTGAGTGGTCTAAAAAAACCAACATCCTCTCATATCCCCAAACCCATAACATAAACATACTGAGCTTATCAAAACAAAAGAAAAAACATAACCATCATCTGAACCTAACACATTTCAAGCCTCACCATTTTCAAAGCAATCGAAAAACAAGGCAAGTGATCTAAAAAAACAAGTAACTAAGAGCCCATGGATAACCATGGATGAAAAGGGTGCTAATACCTTCCCTTTTCATAATCTACCCCCCGAACCTACGAAATATCTCAAAAGGTTTTTGCTGTGCTTTTTAACCTTTCCTTTAGGATAAAGTAAAAAGTCGGTGGCGACTCTTGCTAACCGCACAAGTGCGAATGCGAACGCAAAACACAAGTCAGTTCTCCCACCGTATCACAGGGGCAAACCAAGATAAGCCTGAAAGAACTGGCGAGTGTGAAGAGACGTTTCACTGAACCTATAGACGAATATCTGAATAGGTTTAGGTTGCTTAAGGCGAGATGTTTTACACAAGTGCCAGAACATGAGCTGGTCGAAATGGCCGCAGGCGGTTTAGATTATTCCATTAGGAAGAAGCTAGATACCCAATACCTAAGAGACATGGCCCAACTGGCCGATAGAGTTCGACAAGTCGAACGCCTCAAAGCTGAAAAAGCCAAGGCAACGAAAACTCACAAGAGAGAGAGAATAGCGTACGTTGAGATGGATGACGAAGATCTAGAATCCTTCGACGATACTTTAACTGTCGAAGAAGGAGAAGTCGATTTAGCAGAACTAAAACAAGGGCCACCATACTCTTGTAAACAGTTAGTTCCCTCAAATGGGAAAAATCCCATTGGTCCAGACAGGACCAACGATAGGTTCCCAAAAAAGACTTATAGTTTTGACATCACAAAATGTGATGAAATATTCGACTTGCTAGTTAAAGATGGCCAAATGATAGTACCCCCTGGGGTAAAAGTGCCTCCTCTTGATCAAAGAAAGAAGAGAGGTTTTTGCAAATATCATAATTTTTTGGGCCATAAAACTTCTCAATGTTTTCTTTTCAGGAATCTTGTGCAAGACGCTATTGAGGAAGGGAGATTAAAGTTTGCTGACAAATCCCCCATGGCTGTCGACTCCAATCCACTGAAGGCTGAAGCCCACTATGCAGAACCCTCTGAGGTGAACATGATAGAGGCAACCAGGATCCAGTCGAAGAAGCCAGGTATTACCATGGTCGAAGTCTCAAAGGACCACATCAACATGCCAATCTTTGGCAGTTTTTCTGGAAATTTATCCAGGAAGACAATTGAGGCTGTCTAGAAAGCGGTCGAAGACCCGAAGTCGAAGACTGCTGAAGCACAAAAAACTGGACCAAAGCCCAGTTCCCACTTGGCCACTGTACAAGGCCAGACGGAGAATCTGGAGACACAAATGAAGCAACTAACTCTTGCTACTAAGGATACCATGAATATCAACATGGTTGAACTTTCTGACCCTAAAGCTTCAGAAGAAGCCATAAGGCAAGAGCAGGCAAATAAAACGGCTTTCCCTAGGGAAAACGAAAACTTGGCAGATTTTTTACAAAGATGCCAGAAGAAGAAATCAGAGGTGATGCTGTGTCCAAGATGCAGTTCTATCTTTGATAAAAAAGCTGCTGAGCACATACAAGGCGTGAGAGCAGCGAACAAGAGAAGGGAGAATGCTGACCTTCGACATGATCCCAGAAGGGGTTCTAATCAAGACAAGAGGCCATTGACTTTTAGGCCTCCAACAAATGTACCAGTAGACACTTGGTACAAAACATCTGGCCGGAAAAGGCCAAGTGAAGAGAAATGGCATTCTTTCGATGTGCCAAGAGGTTCCTCTTTAATTCAGAAGAAAGAGCCTCAAGTTGCTGCACCCAAGGTTGCTCAAGTATCCAGCAACTACAAGGGAAAAAATCCTATGTCGAGATCCCAATGGAGGAGATATCAAAGAAGGCGAAAAGCTGAAAGGGAGGCTGCCAACGAACCTAAGGCAGAAACTAGTTCGAATGTGCCTCAAAGGAAACAAAGAAAGCCTCTTGAGAGAGAACCAGTTACCAACAGGCTAGTTTGGCCTAACCAAAGTGAAGTCGAAGACGAAGATGATGCTGAGTCCGACGATACTCTGGATATAATGGTGAATATTGTTTCAGTACTGCCTAGGGAATTCAATCGACAGGTAGAAGTCGAAGCCAGTGACTGGGAGGTGGAACAAGAAATGGCCAAACATAGGCCAGTGTGCTATTTTGTCATGGACAATGGCACTACAGAGGAACAAAATGGCTTCTTCGAGCCACCTACAGAGGCGATGAAGAATCACCTCAAACCTTTGTTCATAAGGGCCAAGCTCGAAGAGACCACTGTGAACAAAATATTGGTCGACTGTGGGGCCACTATCAATATTATCCCTCATTCTATGCTAAGGAAGATTGGCAAAAGGGATGAAGAAATCAAACCTCACAATATGGTCCTGTCCAACTATGAGGGAGGCATTGGGACCACCATGGGAGTGATCCAGCTAGACATAAAAGTTGGGTCGATCCTTCGACCAACAATGTTCATGGTCATATCGGCCAAACCTAACTACAACCTTTTGTTAGGCCGTGAGTGGATTCATGGTGTTGGCGCTGTGCCTTCATCGATGCATCAAAGACTGCTGCTATGGCGTCCAGATGGGATGGTCGAAAACATAGAGGCGGATCAAAGTTACTACCTTGGCGAAGTGAATCACTTGGGTGTAACAGATTTCGACAAAAACTTGGCTCACATAGGGCCATGTCCAACTCCTGACTTCGACATGGCGCCAGCGCCAAACACCTTTTGTTCCCTATACCTGCATCCTGAGCATGGTTTCAAATGGGACAAAGAAGACTTGTCCCACATAGACTTCAGTGGGCTAACTGATATCCAACCAACTGGTTGGGGAAGTGAATTTAGTGATAATGACTGAGTCACAATCTCTGAAGCGAATTTCGGCTTATGTGGCCGAAACCAAGATGATAACGGCTCTCGAAGCCGAAGTGAAGTACATGGCCACACAGGCCAATGATCACCAATTATCTGCTGTTGGCCCAGGAAAGGATTTCGATCCAAGACCTCCTGATATCATGCCAGATGAAATGCAGGAACAGAGGCTCGACGCCATCTATGACGATGAGCCTTTGGGCTTCGAAAAGGATCCCTTGGCGAACAACATTAAGATGTTAGCACAAGACCCTTTAGAAGAAATCAACTTAGGCGAAGGATCAGAGAATAGGCCAACTTACATCAGCGCCAAAATTGATCCAGAACTTAGGTTGGAAGTAATCCAATTGCTGAAAGAGTTTAAAGACTGTTTTGCATGGGATTATGACGAAATGCCCGGTCTCGACAGAGGGTTGGTAGAACTTCAGTTGCCAATCAAACCTGGAAAGAAGCCAATCAAGCAAAATCCAAGACGCTTCGCTCCAGAAATATTGTCGAAGATCAAAACGGAGGTCGAAAGACTTCTGAAATGCAAATTCATCCGTGTTACAAGGTATGTCGAATGGATTGCAAATATTGTGCCAGTAATTAAGAAAAATGGCACATTAAGGGTGTGCATAGATTTCAGAGATTTGAATGCTGCCACCCCCAAAGATGAATATCCTATGCCTGTGGCGGAAATGCTAGTCGATTCTGCCGCTGGCTACGAATACCTGAGTATGCTCGATGGTTATTCAGGATATAATCAAATATTCATTGCTGAAGAGGATGTGTCGAAAACAGCTTTTCGATGCCCTGGGGCCTTAGGCACTTACGAATGGGTAGTGATGCCTTTTGGCCTAAAGAACGCTGGGGCAACGTACCAACGCGCAATGAATACTATCTTCCATGATTTTATTAACACTTTTATGCAAGTTTATATTGATGATATTGTTATAAAATCTGTTTCCAGGAAGAGTCACATTGACCACCTTCGACAATCATTCGAAAGAATGAGAGAACATGGTCTGAAGATGAACCCTTTGAAGTGTGCGTTCTGTGTGAAAGCTGGAGATTTCTTGGGTTTCGTTGTCCACAAGAAAGGAATCGAAATCAATCAGAACAAGACGAAGGCAATTTTGGAAGCAAAAGCGCCATCGAATAAGAAGGAATTGCAATCCCTCTTAGGCAAGATAAATTTCTTGAGAAGGTTTATATCTAACCTAAGTGGGAAAGCTCAGGCCTTTTCACCCTTACTTCGACTGAATAAAGAGGGGTTCGAATGGGGGCAAGAGCAACAAGAAGCCTTCGACAAAATCAAAGGGTACCTCACTAAGCCACCTATTTTGGTGCCTCCTTGTAGCAATAGGAGTATGAGATTGTACATAGCTGCATCTGACAAAACTCTGGGAAGTATGTTAGCCCAAGAGGATGAGAATGGAGTCGAAAGACCCATTTATTATCTCAGTCGAGTTTTGAATGATGCAGAAACTAGATATAGCGAAGTTGAAAAATTGTGTCTATGTCTGTATTTCTCTTGTACAAAACTCAAGCAATATATAAAACCAGTTGATGTTTATGTTTCGTCTCATTTTGATGTTTTCAAATATATGTTGTCGAAACCTATCTTGCATAGTCGAATTGGCAAGTGGGCATTAGCATTGACTGAATACTCCTTGACCTTTATGCCTCTTAAGGCAGTAAAAGGACAAGTGGTTGCAGACTTCATAGTCGACCACTCAATTCAAGTCGAGGATATTAATTATGTGGAGATAGAACCTTGGAAATTCTACTTCGATGGCTCCAGCCATAAAAATGGAACAGGAGTAGGAGTCTTGATTATTTCTCCAGATAAAATTCCAACAACATTCAAGTACCAAATCGAAGGTTCTTGTTCGAACAATGAGGCTGAGTATGAAGCTCTAATTACTGGCCTTGAAATATTGTTGGAATTGGGGGCAACTCGAGTCGAAATAATGGGAGACTCAGAGTTAGTCATCAAGCAAGTCACAAAAGAGTATAAATGCATAAGAGAGAATCTCATTATGTACTTTGTGATAGCAAATCGTTTATTGAAACAATTTGAAAGTGTCAATATTCGACACATACCCAGAGTCGAAAATCAAATAGCCAATGACTTGGCACAAATTGCATCTGGGTATAAGATTTCAAAAACGAAACTACAAAGAGTAATCGAAGTTCGAGAAAAGATAAAAGCAACTTGTCTATCACCATCAGACTTGGAATCGACGAGGCTAGGTTATGCTGATCACTCAAACTTCGAGATTTCGTTCATTGATAATTTGTCAGAGCAAGATTGGAGGAAACCCATTGTGGACTATCTTCAAAATCCAGGAGCTCCGACAGAACGAAAGACAAAATACAGGGCGTTGAGTTTTGTACTCATGGGTAATGAGTTATTCAAGAAGACGCCTGAAGGGGTGTTGCTGAAATGTTTAAGTGAAACTGAAGCATACATAGCCCTTTCGACTACGCATGCTGGGGCATGTGGGGCTCACCAAGCAGGCCATAAGATGAAATGGTTGTTGTTTCGACAAGGACTATATTGGCCCACTATGCTGAAAGATTGTGTTGAGTTCGCCAAAGGTTGCCAAGAGTGTCAAGTTCATACAGGCATCCAGCATGTACCAGCAAGCGAACTTCACTCGATAGTGAAGCCCTGGCCCTTTCGAGGATGGGCGTTGGATCTTATTGGAGAGATTCGACCAGCATCATCAAAGAGTCAGAAATACATATTGGTAGGCATTGATTATTTTACTAAGTGGATCGAAGCTGTCCCTTTAGTCAATGTAGACCAAGAAAATGTCATTGAATTCATTCAAAAGAACATTATATTTAGGTATGGAATCCCTGAGACAATAACAACTGATCAAGGTTCAGTTTTCACTGGTCGAAAGATGCAGGAATTTGCTCAGGAAACAGGTTTCAAACTCCTAACATCCACGCCTTACTATGCACAGGCGAATGGTCAAGTCGAAGCAGCTAACAAAGTGGTGATTGGCTTGATAAAGAAACATGTTGGGAAGAAACCAAAGAATTGGCATAAGACGTTAGACCAGATTTTATGGGCTTGTCGAACGTCCCCAAAAGAAGCCACTGGTACAACACCATATAGGCTAACTTTTGGCCATGATGCAGTATTGCCAGCTGAAATTTGTCTTCAATCTGCAAGAGTTCAGAGGCATTATGATATTCCTTCTGAAGTTTATTGGAATATGATGTTAGATGAATTGGTGGATTTAGACGAAGAGAGATTACACGCTCTCGACTTACTCAGGCTTCAGAAGAAAAGAGTAGAAGACTCTTATAATAGAAAGGTAAAACCTAAGGTATTTTTGCCTGAAGATTTAGTTTGGAAGGTAATTCTTCCCATGGATCGACGGGATCGAAGCATGGGGAAATGGTCACCCAAATGGGAAGGACCCTTCAGAGTTATCCAAACTTTTTCTGGTGGAGCCTATGAAGTCGAAGAGATAAGTGGTGATAAAAGGCTCTTGAGAGTAAATGGTAAATATTTGAAAAAATATAAGCCTATACTTCTAGAGATAAAAATAAAATAATAAAAGAACAAACTAAATTAACCATAAAAAATGCCAAAATGGAAATTTTTATTAATTTCAGCCAAGATGGCAATTGTTGTCGAAAACGATTACAGAAGATGGTTACAAAAGAGAATCAATCAAAAGGTAAGAGAATTCTTGAGTCGAAGATACTTGGCATACTGTAGCTCCAACCTCTTTTTGCACCAAGAGTTTTCTTGCACTAGTTTGGCAATTTGAGCGTCGAGGCTTTGGGCCTTCTCAGCGAATTCCAGGCCTTGCTTGATCTCAGTCTGGCTCTCAGTGTCTGGGATGGTCGAAAGAATTTCCTCCTGGAGTACAGTGTTGGCGTTTATCTTCGCCTCTATCTCTGCAATTTGTGCTCGGAAGGAGACATTCTCTCGCTCAATAGCATCGACCCTTTCCTGTGCAGACGCTTTCTGTTTCGACAACTCGGCAATTCGAGAAGTCGAATCTGAGATAGCAGTCCACGCGGATGAGCTTTTGCCATGCAGCACTTCGAGCTGACTGTTAAAACCTCGTTGGCGCCTGTAGTCCGCTGAGACTTGATCAATCATAGAATGTAATTCCATGATTAAATCTGAGATTTCTGGGGCTACAGCTTCGAAGTCAACAGCATTCAAAACCTCTTTTAAGCATGATGGAGCAGTGGGGTCCCCCTCTAAGGTCTTCATTAAATCTCTCTTGAAGAACTGGGCCTTAACCTTCGCCAACGCATCATCAAGAGGAGAAGTTTCAGTAGATTTCCCCGACAGGGTAGGAATTTCCTGACTAGTGTCAGAAGAACTCTTACTCTCGATGATTGCATTGAGGTAGCTGACAGGGTCAGTTTGTTTCAAGATTTCCAAGTCCTCTTTTGACCTGTGCTTTGAGGAGGTGACCCTTGCCATAGTATTATCTTGAACTTGAGGCTGTTGAATGCTGAGTGCCTCGTTTGGTTGCTCTTCGACTTGGACTGAGGCGGTGCTAGCGTCGACTTGTGGTTCTTTGTTAACATCACCTTGGGGTTCTTCGCCAGCGTCATTTTGTGGCTCTTCGCTAGCGTCACCCTGATGTTCTTCGCCAGTACCACCTTGGTGCTCTTCGTCAACAGCATCTTGATTCTCTTCGCCATTGCCTTGGTCTCTTCCTTCAGGATTCTCTTCTGATGACAAGACCACCACAGGAACCGTTTCTGGCTGTGTTTCCTCCACCATAGGTTCTTCTGTTGTCTTCTCCACTGTTTCAGCATTGGCCTCATTCTCAGTGTGGGCTTCGTCATTGCCCAAATCTTTTTCCCGAGGCCTGCTAAGGTCAGCAGATTCTAGAGTTTCTGAAGTCCTTGGTGGAGAACTTTCAGTAGTGTCCTGAAAAAGAGAAAGAAGACAAATCTTCAGATGTCGAAAGAGACACAATCGAATACTGGTATCTATGCCTAAAATAGATTACCTGTGGGTTAACTTCAGCCCCAGGGCTGGAATTGTCACTTTCGACAGGCTTGGTAAGAAGAGCGTTCAGTTCCTCCTCAGTTGGCTCCTCGATGATCACTGCAGGTGGCCTAGGCTTTCTCACAGCGACCTTTATTCTGACGGTTCGACCTTCAGGAGCAGGAGCAGGAACAGAAGCGTCCTTCGTTAACTTTCGCCTCTTTAAGGGAGTAGGAGGGGAATCACTTTCGTCATCACTCCCCGATTCGATCACCAATGCTGCCCTTTTCTTGGGCGAAGGGGCCTAGAAAACCAATAGGAATTCGATTGAATAATTACATCGAAAATAAAAAATCGAAAGCCAGAAGAAAAATAAAGAAAATCTGGTTACCGATGCAGGAGGCCTCCTCGAAGAGCCTTCCCCCTGTTGGTTGCCTGTTGTCTTCGCCGGTGCTATAGTCTTCGCCGGCGGTGGAGGTTTTGTCGAAGGGACTCCTCCTTGTGGGCCTTCTATAGCCTTCTTGGCTAAGGGCTTTCGAACAACTGAAAGCGAAAAGGAAAGTTAACAGGCTAACAGTCGAAGAGAAAGATAAAAAGTAATGTAAGAGCATGAACTTACATTTCTTTACTTTGTCCAACACAAGGACAAAAGACTTCTGCAACTCTGCCATGAAGTCCTTCTCGTCGAAGAAATACTCAGCATAATAGCTTCTCCACCACTCCTCAAAGGATGGTGAGCAAAGGAAATTAAGCTGGTAGTTAAACAGCGAGAGGATTGTTCGACCAGCATATCTTCCGATATGTTTGATGGCAGCTTCTTCTGTATAATCGTTGCAGAAGTACAACATTGACTTCTCTCTTTGAAAAATAGGAGAAGGCAGGGTTTGGATGATACCAAACTGGCGAGATACCAGATTTGGTTGATAGGCAAGCAGACTCAAATGAGTCTTAGAACTCTTAAATCGAAGAGGCATGATTCTGGGTGTCAGGAACGCCTCCCAAAGTACAGTATGCTCATCGACATTGGGACCACTCGACTCCTTTGGATGTGGCCTTGTGAACCATGCTGGCCCCACCTTCCGTTGAGCAAATGGAGCCATAGTTGAAACAAATTCCTTCCTTCGAGCGAACATCAGAACGAAGTTAGTGAAGGTTTGTTGGAACTCCAGCCCATCTTCCACAGGTGTCAGTAGAGCCAGCCTAATTCCTTCGATACGTCTATTAGCTATCGCTGGGGCTTGTTCATTTATCTGAATCTTCTTGGGTAAGAAAGATTCGAAAGTGGCGTTGAGCCACAGTTGAAGTAGCCAGAAAGGCCCAGCGAGTAGCAAACTGGCCCTATCTTCGATATGTTTCAAGAGAGTAACCCCATTGCTGATTGAGTCATAAAGACTGGCCAAAATTAGTTCTGCCAAACAGATGTTTTGGCGGTGATGCAGTTGGGTGGCAAGAGTGACCATCTTTTTGGTCACTTGTAGAGACTTCGAGCAAAACACAAAGCGAGTTAGCCATAAGGCTAGAAACGCTATGTGTTCGACATCCGACACTGTATCCGTCGACCTGTCGTGATAATGGTTGATAAAGGTGGTGTATGTTGGCTTGGTTTCAGAGAAGCCAATTTGGTCCTCCGACATCTCCTCCGGGTCGAAGTAATCTCCGGTTGGTCGAAGGCCAGTAATGGCCGCTACGTCGAAGAGTGTGGGGGTTAACATCCCACATGGAAGGTGAAAGGTGAAGTGAGAGTAATCCCAAAACAACAGCGAAGCTATAAGCATCTCTGGGGAGTAGTTTAAGCCTGTCTTCGACAGCATTACTAGGTCAAAGATTCCCATTTCCTTCCAGACTGGAGTTTGATGTTTCTCCAACTTTGTTAGCCAAGCAACATAGTCAGAGGTCAGATTAGGGCAAGACCTGAAGACCCTAACACTTCTGTTGAAGAAACGGAGGTCGATTTTCTCGCGTGTAGGGTCTTCGTTGTCTTCTGCGTCCTTCTTGGCGCATGCTACTGGCTTGAGTTTCTCGACGATGGGGAAATAGCTCTTGATCTTCAGAGCTTCAGAGATGCTTGGGTTCATGGGTCCAGACATTGCGAAGATTTGGTCGGAGTATCCAACCGGGATCATCAAGTGACGCGAGTAAGCATCGCGAACGGAGATGTCAGAAGGTTCAGGGACCCTTCGTTTCCCTGTAGAGTTCACTACCGGAGCAGTAACAAAGACCTTGGGTTTAACAAGTTGTTCAGTTGGTGCGTTAGTCTTGGGGGCAGTAGAAGCAGAGGCCATTGTTGAGGATGAAGATGAAGTGAAAAAGGAAGAGTTTTCTGCAAAGAGAGCAAGTTTGTACGAAAGCAAGGGAGTTTGAGGGCTAGTTTGCGTAAAAAGTCCCATAATGGGATATTCACTACTATTTATAGTAGTGGGAGAAATTCCCAATAACGAGGACATTAAATGTCATTTAATGCTGCAGGAATTAGTGGGACGCGTGGCAGCATCCTGTTGTTTTGGCCGTTTCTGCAGAAACAGAGAGACGCAGCGTGCGTCCTCGTTTTTGGGATTTGTCATAATGACAAATTCTGAAGTGATGTTTGGTACTGCACGCCGTACTGAAAGTGACGTCCTAGGATCAAATCAATGATGGTTTCTTGGGATTGCCAATAGTTGGTAAAAAGCAACAAAAAGTGCACAAGTTAACTTGTGACTAAGCGTGGAAAAAACAGGTGTCGAATGGCGTTTTCAAAGAATGCCTTTTTCTTCCAGAGTCGAAATAAGGCATTCTTGAGGGGCAATTTGTTGGCTCCTAAATTCGACCCCTTTGTTTTGATTGATGGCAGCCATTAAAAGCTGAAAGATGCTTTCGACTGGCTAAGCCTGTCGAAGTGCCCGTCGAAAGATGGCAAAATACTTAGAAGATTTCTTCCAAGGAAGAAGGCTGATTGCCTTCGACGTCGAAGGAGTTTTCGTCGAAGACGTTTCTTGATGAAAGTGTTCGATGGTCCAGAGTGGAGCAGTTTGAAATTCAAAGCTTTGGAGGGAAAACGGTTTCCAGCAGTTACTACGTGCAAACGTGCAAGGATCTGGAGCGTCGAGCATGGAGAACGTGCCAAGTGGCTTAATCTCGAAGCAGTGTAACTGCCCGACGGTTACTTGGAATGTTTTAGTATAAATAGGAGTAGACATGTAGTTTCTCGCGTGTGTTCACAAATAGATACATAGTCACTCATTTAGATTCAAGTACCCAGTGTGAGCGAAAGAATTGTTGAGAAATGTATGTGTGAAACACCAATTTTATCAATTAAAGTCATTTACTTTTCCAGCATTTTACTTGCTTTTCTCCTTTCAATTCCTGTCGAACCTTTACTTTAAAGCCTTGTTTATTTTACCAAGCCTTTCCTTTATGCAATTTACTTGAAACATTTTACTTAAAGCCTTATCCACCTTAATCAAACTTCAAAATCAACCTATGTCCATAGGATCAATCTGATCGATCCTGCGAGTAACCAAATAAGTAACCATTTGGAGGATCAGCGGTTGTTTACCAAAACCCTAGGTAAACAACTAGGTTATGACATTTTGTTTCCTATACATTCAAAGGGAAATGATTATGTGAGTGTATGTTTCTCCATTGTACAACAGACAAGGTAGATATAAGAAGCACAATTGATTACTTAGTTAAGTTATTTTAAGTTATTTGGAGCACAGATTTTCTAGTGCTCAAAGAAGCAACAAGTTTGTAGCCTTGTCATCTTCTGAAACATAATAGTTGGATCATATACATCTTGCTAGAAAATTTGGATTGAATTAATGTTTAAATAGTTATAGATTCAAGTTAAAAAGTCCATAACACTGCATATTAAAAAAATGTCGTAAACTTGGCGAAGAATCTATGATACACAGCAAAAGCAAACATATACAAGTAAGGTTCCATTTTCTTAGGAAGTAGTTGAGTAATTGAAGGCTAAAAGTAAAACATTGCCCTACTAGATCCCTACTTGGTGAAGTACTGACAGAAGATTTAAAAACTTGTACATTCTTAAACCTTAGATAGGAATTAGGCATAGTTCAATCAGTTGAATAACTTATTAATTTATAGGGGAATTAAGGGAACATATTGTTGAATAATTCAAATACAAATAGTTAGAGGTCGCTAATAGTTAGTTAGAAGCATAATATTATTTAAAAATTTGATAGTTGCCTTATAATTCAAGTAACTAATTAAATATGGTTATGTGTGTTGGTGCATAAAAATTGAAGATGAAAATGAATATGTAAGAAGAGGAAGAAAGACGGCTACAATAAATTTGTTGAGAAAGAAACTCTATTCACAATTGCATTAACTTTCTTACAAAAATCTTAGCTACAAACTTGTTTAAATACAAAAAGTAAACTTTCACGTAGGCCATAACAAAAGTATGCTTAATAGCTAAGTTAACAGCTAAGTAGCTTCTATAACATATCAAACTACTGCTTCTAACTAAATAGTCTCAAAAACTTACAGCTTCTGGCCAACACCCTCAGAAGCTAATGCTTCTGAATAACAGACTCAAAAGCTTCTGACTCTAACAACAACTTCTGAATATGAATTACTTCTAACAGTGTCCCTTAATTCATATTCAACTAATTAAATTCTACAACACCAATTTCATCCCTCAAATGGATAAAGTGTTTAGTCTTGACAGCCTTCGCCTGAACATCTGCAAGTTGCTTTTGTATGCTACAGTGTGCAACTTCAAACACTCCATTACATATTTGACTTTTCAAAAAATGGAACTTAGTGTATATGTGCTTGCTTTTCCCATGCAACACTGGATTCTTGGCAAGGCTTATAGCTAATTTATTGTCAATCATCAACTTCACAAGTTTGTTCACCTTGATCTTTAGAGCCTACAACAAATTCATCAACCAAACTGCTTGACACGGAGTCAAAGCACCTGCAATTTATTCAACTTCACAAGTTGACAATACAACCACCAGTTGCTTCTTGGTGCACCAAAAAAATGGGATTTTCCATATATTTAAAAAATATCCAGAAATACTTCTTTCGTAACTTTATCTTCACACCAATCAGAGTTTGAATAACATATCAACTCTGCATCATATTTAACACCATAAGGGAAGAACACTTCGTACCTAAAAGTCCCTTTAATATACCTCAGAGCCTCAAGTTCTTGTTTCATGGCCTTCAGCCACACTTTCTTCTTGAAAACTTCTTCAGTACTACCTGGTTCAGAGTCTACTAACATGGCACACTGAATGACTTCTACTTCATAGTCTATCTCAGTATCTTACAACATGTCAAACTATATAAATCTTCTCGATATTTGTATGATTCTTTGTGGCCTCTGAACTTGTTCGGAATCTTCTTCCAATTTTGGAACAATATCAAATGTTGGACCACCTTCAGAGGCTATACCACCTCAAGAAGCTTCATATTCAAAAGAATAACCATCTTCATTAATTTGATTACCACCATATTCTAGATCATCATCAGAATATGGATCAGAATCAGACTAGGCTTCAGAGTAATCTTCTGCTTCAGAGTCACCTTTAGACTCTGACTCATTTTTAGAACCTTTAGAATCATTTTTTTAATTCTAACTCATCTTCAGAGTCTCCTTCTAACTTTGACTCATTTTCAGAGTCTCTTGCTGACTCTGACTCGTCTTCAGAACCTTCAAATTCTGAACTATATTCAGAAGTTACCTCAGGTGTTAACACTACAACAAAGTTGGATTGAGAGTTGTTCCAATATCATTCTTATGACACCTTCATAATGATGTCTCTGTTGACTTCAAATTCATAGTCATCCTCTGATTCTGACTCATCTTCAGAATCAGACTCAACTTCAGATTCTGAGTTATCTTCTGATTCTGACTCATATTCAGAGTCTTTTTCAAAATAAGAAAATGTCATTTGCACAGGTTCCTCGTCAGATTCATAAGCCATTAATAGCAGAGGTTCATCATCAGAATCCTCTATGGATATGTTTTCTTTTTCTTTGTTTGACTAATAATCTTTAGCAAAGTGGTCAAACCCATTACAATAGTAGCATTGAATCTTTCTCTTGTCAAACTTCTCTTTTCTCTTATGACGTTTCTTCTCCTCTGAGTAGAAGGCTTCTGACTTCTGAGAACTACCACCATGTTTCTTCTTGGCTTCTGACGAAACATACTTCTAGTCCTTCTTGACAAAAGAAGCTTTCAGAGCCTGCTCAACCTCTATTTCAGAGGTTCTCTCATTCAAACGAAACTTTTGTGCTTATGGACTACTTTGCAGCTCTTCAATTCTGATGGTGTTCAGATCT
Source organism: Vicia faba (assembly GCA_948472305.1). NCBI lineage: Eukaryota > Viridiplantae > Streptophyta > Magnoliopsida > Fabales > Fabaceae > Vicia > Vicia faba. The sequence goes on along the minus strand of OX451739.1, from coordinate 285,335,044 downwards.
TTAGAATGTTCAATTGTTATAACAATGTAATCAAATTAAGGCGTAAGAGATCTCAATATCTTCTCGATGATTACTTGTTCAGAAAAAGTTTCTCCACACGATTTCATCTCACTTGTGATCAAAATCACTCTAGAGATGTAATCTGATACCTTTTAATTGTTTTTCATGTTGAGATATTCATACTACTTACGTAAGGATTGAAGCTTCACCTTCTTCACTAATGCATCACCACCGTAACACTGTGTTCGTATATCCCACACAACCTTTGTTGTCGTCGAATCAACAATTTTCTCAAACATGTTCGTATCCACACACTGATGGATGTAGAACAACGATTTCTAATATGTATTCTTCGTATCTCTCTACACGTTTCTTTGTTCCTTTGTCGCATCCGCTGCAACCGGAACATAATCTTTGGTAACAAGATCAAGAATATCTTGAGCACTGAACAAAACACACATTTAAATCATCCATTGGTTCTAATTTTTTCCTTCAAACACCGGAAGCTTAGTATTCAAACTATTTCTGCCGCTCATCTTTGTTTTGTGCGCTGAAACTCAAACTTAGATCTCACCAAACACTTGTGTTTTCTGATTCCACAAAATTAAGAAATCCAATTCTATTACGATTCTGATAATGAATTCAACGCAAATTTAAACCAACAAAATCAATCACACGCGCTTCACGTACACTTGTGTTTCCTTGTGAATCGAATCGAAACTCTAGATACCAATTGTTGGTGCACAAAGATTGAAGATGAAAATGAATGTGGAAGAAGAGAGTGAAAGAGGAGAGAGAGAGAGAGAGAGAGAGAGAGAGAAATGACTACAACAAACTTGTTGAGAAAGAAACTATATTCACAATTGCATTAACTTTCTTACAAAAACCCTAGCTACAAACTTGTTTAAATACACAAAATAAATTGTCACGTATGCCCTAACAAAAATATGCTTAATAGCTAAGTTAACAGCTAAGACTAGCTTCTAGAACGCATCAAACTATTGCTTATAACTAAATAGTCTCATAAACTTACAATTTCTTCTGGCCAACACTCTCAGAAGCTACTGCTTCTAATTAAAAGACTCAAAAACTTTTGACTCTATAACAACAACTTCTAAGTAAACTCAGCTTCTGAATATAAATTACTTCTAACAATGTAATGTATAAGTATGTGTGTCTATGCATTGTATGACCTTCTCGTTCATAATAATACAATCAAAAAGGTAAAATGACTATTCTTCTCTCTTAATCCATCCAATTTTCTTTTTTTCTTTGAAATATAAGACACCTTTTACGCATAAAGAGTGTTATTTGAACATTCAATATTTAACGTTGTATATCAATTATATATTAATGTTTCTATCTTTTTTCTACTTTTCTTTTCACACACTTAACGAATCTCAATAATACATTAATATATCTAAAAATTACACTTAACACATTTTTTACATTTAAATTTAAATTTAAGTGTTAAAATATCATTCTAAATTATAAATTTAATTACCAACGAGACAATTTAAAAATATCTGGGAAGGGTATGCTTGATGAGAATCCTTAAATGCAAAAACAAAACGACACTTAAAGCCATTAAAGTTAATCATGGAAGAATTTAGAACATAGTTTTCTTATTATATCTTGTTAAGATTTTACTTTTTTATATTAAAAAGATATAATTTATTTTGATAAAAAATATTATTTATCTTTAAAGATGATTTAATTATTTTTTAATAATAATTTAAATATCTTCTTCGTTAAAATCCGTAGCATCTTTGGAATTTAAGAACGAATTAATAAATAATTTAATTATTTTAAAATGTGTTTGTGGTGATTTCTTGCAACAACAAAAAATATCACCGCGTGAAAATCAGCAGAAAATGTAAAGTTTTTGTAAGAATATATTAAGAGTTCAAAATCCGCACAAACTTGACTTTACAAAAACAATATAGTAATAAAACGAGTGCGCTCCCTCCCTGTCCACTGTCCTTATCTTTCATCGTCATCATCTCACCAACGGTTTAATATTATAATGCGATTTTAACGTTACTCTCACCATTAGCATCAGCAGTGATACGATAGTGCACTACTTTTACTAACATGTAACGTTCTTTTTTTTAAATCTTCAAAAGTTACTACTATGTGTTCTGCCAAAAAATACAAACTAGTTCTATTCATGAGTTAGGTATATAATCATTTTGATTTTCTAAAAAAAATAAAGTAGAAGGCATAATCATATTGATATGATATCGGCAAAAGATAGAGTTGAGTACTCTACTATACATTTTAAATTAATTGATGTATACACAAAAATATTCATAATGGAAAAGATAAAAAAAGAATTTCTCATTTCATTCTGTGTGAAATTCTTAAAAAGTATCTTTGTTTTCGGAGATGTATCTCCGTATGCATTTAATTTAATTTTTTGGAAAATAAAATTTGAAGATACAAGGTTGATATCAATTAAAGAGTGTGTTCGAAGATGCATATCTAAACATATATATTTTTTAATTTAAAAAATTAGTTCGGAGATTCATCTCCGAACTAGACGAGGTTATTTAAAGGTTGCGCCATACCTTTCCTCTTCTCATTCGTTCTTTGATTTTCTGAAAATATAAAAGTCTCTCTACCTCCTAACACTCATTTTCAGTATACATTCAAGAGCAAGTTTCGAAGCTATATTTTTGTGTTTCTTACTTATCCTAACTCTTTCTACCTATTGCATTCAACATCAAAGCACTCTACACCCTCACCAACACATTTAAGAGTAAGTTTTTCATTTAGTTTATTTTGATTTTTGATTATTGTATTAGCTCAAATGTACTATTAATGCATTAAATAACTCAAATAAGTTAGTGTACAAGTTTGAAGACAATGTTTATATGATTTAGATGAGTTTGGTTGAATTTGGATGACCTAGGGCAGTTGCAGAAACGATTATGTCATTGTTGAAGTCGAAGCTTTATTTCGGAAATGCATTTTTGAATCGGTATGTTCTAGCTTTTCGGAAATGCATTTCTGAACTCGTTTCTCGCTCATATTTTGGTTATGTTTTTAATCCAGGACAATGACTGATAACCCTGAAAGATTGAGACTCGGGCAACCCACCCTTATTGTCTCTACTCGTCGCGATAGGACTCGTCAGTACGAGCAGGCTAGAGCCGCCTCCTCAGCCTCACGATATGAAGGTGTTGTGCTCTAGGAGGAGAAGTCGACTATCACGGGGATCGGGATCCCAGAGTGCTACACACCATGATGAGGATGCCCTAGTTGCCCCCGGATCCATGTTGCTGAGGATTCCCCCCTTGCAGGCCCGCTTCCAAGTGGGTCCATCAATACATCTTTGCTGATATACTTTGGAGAGCATGTGGCTCCGCATGTCTGGGAAGGAGATATATATTTTTGAACTGCCTCTATTTTTTATTTTGTATCAAAATTCAACTTAACTGATCATGTTATAAGTTATTTTCAACATGAGTGTAATTGTCTGAAATATAGGAATCATTCAAGAAAGATTCACAATCTTTATCATCCCGAGGAAAACTGATTCAAAAATATACTCCATAACATCGGGCTTACCAGTCTTTGTGCTTCAAGGTACACCAACATCATCCATGGCATACAGACTGCATTTTGCGAGAGATGGCACAGTAAGACGTCATCTTTCCACCTCTCTATTGATGAAATGGATATTACACTAGATGATGTATCATGCCTCTTACACCTTCCCATAAGAGAAAGGTTGCTTGATCATTCTAAGATCAGCAAGACTGAAGTCATTGATATGAAGATGACTTTTTTGGGAGTTGTTTATGTGAATGCCTTTGAGCAGTGTAGAAGCATCAGGGGCGCACATGCTAAGTTCAAGTGGACGGGGGTGTGATACGGTGGGAGAACTGACTTGAGGTTTTGCGTTTTATCGCAAATGTCGTGGTTAGCAAGAGTCGCCACCGACTTTTCTTTTATCCAAAAGGAAAGGTAAAAAAGCACAGGAAAGACCTTTGAGATGTTTTCTTGAGTTTGGGGAGTAGATTATGAAAAGGGAAGGTGATAGCACCCTTTTCATCCATGGTTTTCCATGGGCTCTTAGTTACTTGCTTAGATCACTTGCTTTGTTTTGTTTGAAATGGTGTTTGGTGTGGTTTTGAAAATATTTTGAAAAGAGGCCACTCGTTTAGGCAATCTTTGTAATGATTCTCGTTCGTAAGAATATATACAAAGATGTTTGTCTTTTGAAAATGTTTTCAATGTTTTGCAAGATATATTGAAATGTGTGGGTTTGTTTTTGAAAATAGCAAGGATTATTTGAAATTGATCAAGTAACTTAGAAGCTATCTACCTACTCAAATGTCTTTCTTGTGCATTTTTATTCCTTTGACATTGTTGACTTACCATTGATTTGGTAAACAACCCTATCTTTGGATGTAAACGGGACGGGCGTGGGTCATCGTATAACCATGATAGCAATGTTGCTAAGTATCTTAGCATTTTTTAGGGACTAAGATCATTTTGTTTAGGCAACCTTTGGATAGTGTCATCGAGGGGCTATGATCTTATATTTGTTTTGTTTTGCCAAGATACTTCACATGCGTAACATGGTCATTTTATTTTAGGCAACCAAGTGGGAGAAACCCTAAGGGTGCTTGTGTGCAAAGTATATCATTTTCATGCTTTTGTCTTGTATTTAGGATTTTCTATTTTGCTTTGTTTTTGTTCTTGTCATGCAAACCCTAATTACTAATCATAGTATATAAAGCGATAAATTGCGTAAAATAAACTAAGCTATTACAACAATTTTTATGGGAGGGGGGAATACAAATTTGAATGGGGATTTGCACAAATATAAAGCTAGGTATATTATTACAACCAAATCGAATATGCGCAAATTTAAATAAATTAGACAAATATTTAAAATGCAATGCAATATGTATGTAAAAGAAAAGATTTTTTATGCCTTGTTTTTGTGTGAAAGGATATTTAACTTAAACCTAAAAAATAAGGAAAAATAAATAATTCTTTTTGAAAGGGGTGAAACCCTAATTTTTATTCAAAGAAAACAATGTTACATATTATTATTTTGTATATTTTTTGTATAAGAAAATAATAAATAATATTGTATGTAAATATTAAAAATTAAATATGTGTAAAAATTGGTATTTGCAAGTATAAAATGTATAATAAAAAATATTAAGTATTTTTAATTATATTTATAAATTATCTAAGAAAATAAATTCTATTTATCAAAATAAACTATTTTTCATGTGAGAAAATAAAATAAAATAAAATAAAAAGTGTGAAAATAAATAAATCATTTTTTGGTATTTTTTATCATTAAGAAAAATAAATGAAAGTATTAAATATAAAATATGAAGAAAAATATAAAAATATAAAAAGTTCAACCAGGGGGTGCAATAGCAAGTCAGGGGGGTGTGATTAGCAAAAACAAAAAGGCCAAGGCGCCAAAAAGCCCAGAAGCCATCGTCCCTGTCCTTCGTTCATCTCCTTCTTCACGCTTCCATGTTCAAACCTGTAACTTGCTTATGCTTGCATAAAAACAAAAACTCATAACATGAAAAATGTGGCATTTGAGCTCACGATTCTAACCATATAAATTATGTAACCTAATTATTAAAGATCAAAGAGAATTTTGAATCCCTAATTCGTGACCTAACTTTTTCAGAGTTTTCAATCTTCAAATTCTCTTAGCACAAGTAATATAAATGCAAAGTAATGGTATGCACAACTTTGTTATGATAAGGACTACATTTTTCCTTCACAAATCGTGACTTGAGGTTGCCTATATAAAGAGATAGAGTTTAAGAAAATACCTTCTTCAGCTGGAAACGTGTAGGACAATGTAAGAACTTAAATGGAGGCCTGGTGATTGTTTAAGCTTCCTTGAACTTCCCTGAACCTATTCCAATGCTTATCTTGCTCTGAGGATGGATGGAACTCCCTGACCAAGTCTGTTGTACCCCAAAATTTGCCCTCCCATATTCTTCAAGATTTGGGCAAGATCATGGTTCAAAATCTCTCAAGGATTGCACAGTCCAATTGTCTCCTAACACAATCAAAATTAGGGTTTTGGTTCTTGCAAAGAAATTGAGGTTTCCAAGTGTCCAATTAAGTACCACATGCCTATATACATTGTCAAGCATCCATATGTCAAGTTTCAAGACTCACATCATCAAGTTGCACAGTCAAAAGCCCTAATTGCTTCACAGTCAACTGCAGGGGTAAAATGGTCATTTGACAGTCAAAAGTCAAAAAATTTGGTCAACATCTTATTTTGAAGCAACAGTCATCATTTGATCAATTCTTGATCATGATTCCACAAGCATGGCTCAAAAAGTCTCAAGATGCAAAAGTTTCTATTTTTGGACAGTTGAAAAGTCAACTGCAAATTGACCAAGTCATAACTTCCTCATGGTTTATCAGAAAAATCCCATCCAATGCTCATTTTGAAGGGGATGACATTTCCTACAACTCATCTTCACACTCCAAGTCCAAGAAATGCTCTCACAAAAAGTTATCAATTTCAACATTATAGGTCATTTTCAAAAGTCAACAAAAAGGCACTTTAAGTCAAAGACCGTAACTTGATATTGGTAAATCAAAATGATATGGGACCAAAGTAATTGGTTAGAGGACTTCAAGACCTTTCCAAAATGTCCAAGAACATGTTCATATCTTCAAAATTGAGCAAGATATGCATTGGAGAAGTTGGGAAATTTTTGGGAACTTTCAAAAGTCAACTTTGCTTAAAAAGCTTCAAATTTGCTAATGGGCCTCAAATTCTTTCTTGAATCCTTACCCAAATCCTATGCACGACCCATTGAGCTCAAAATGATTTATTTTCTTATTTTTAATTAATTAATTGAATTTTTATTATTATTAATTCATTTAATTAGTTTTAATTGTAGAAAAATATCAAATAATAGTTGTCAAATCTTTTTATGCAGCAAATATACTCCACACATGCTAAGGATTTCGTGCATCACTCAAGGGTACAAGATCTTCCATAATTGGCAAAGTTTTCATGGAAAAAGATTAAAAATCACATAATTGAAAATCAAATATTCAAGTCATTAATCCATGGACTTGTGGGCTTATTTTTGACCTAGAATCATTCACATACATATGCTGAGTGAAACCCTACTCATACAGACACGAAAAAGCTGTTGAGAATCCATAGCCAATTTGCAAAAAAATCAAGAAAGTTGTGAAACTGAAATCATACTTGCAGTACGATTCAAGGCCTAAAATCTTTTCCATTACATTACTGACATTGCTAGGAAGCTATTGGCATCAAGAACAGGTCCTCATACCCAAAGAAACGGTAAAACATGGTCATGGTTTGAACGAATATTTTGATAATCGAAACCTGATTTCTATGCATCATTCATATGTTTTACTCATCGATTTATACTACTGACATCTTCCTGAAACTTTTGATATGGTTTAATTGTGCTAAAACTGCTTGTATCAAAATCCACCATGAACGACATTTAGGGTTTTCGAGTTTTCAAAATAGGGCTTTCTTGTAGATGAAAAATCCGGCCCTGAGACCTATACAGTTGAATTCAGGAGCTCAATACGGTTTGAATGGCAACCTCGCGCTCAATTTATGTGACTCACAGAGCTGTTCGCTATTTTTCACTATTGCACTTAGTGGGGGTTTAAAACCCCCGCTACTTGTTTCATGTTTGCAGGAAGAACGAAGAAGAAGATGTGCGTGGCGTCCTGTAACTGGAGCATTTGAATTTTAGCGCGTTTTTTAAACGTCCCAGCATAATTGTCTTTTTTCATAAATTATATATTTTGTCTATTATGTATACAAACAAACGCAAATGGCCAGATGGTGGAGGATGTGTCCTGCAAGCGTTGGGACCTGGGTTCGATTCCCAGGTCCCCCCATACATTCTTCATATTTTTCTTAACACTTTCAGGTGTAGCGCTTCTCAAACGTTCCATGATACACCCTCACGTGTTGGCTTGCCAGATGTCCTGATCAACAATCCAGTGGCCATAGATTGAAGCCTATGGTACGCTCTAGTCAACCAATATGCACTCAATCTGGAAAGTCAAACGAGGCCTTTGTCTAATGGGCCAGAATACTTCAAAAAACCTCCACATGGGCCTGACACCCCCCTTGGTTTGGCAATTTAATTTTCTTTTCTTTCTTTTAATTTCTTTCAATTGTTTTTTTTATATAATTATTATTAATTCACTAAAATTAATTTTCCTAATAAAAAATTCAGAAACTCAAAAAATGTTTTTTTAATTAATATTTAATTTCACCATTTGAATATTTTGTAAATTCTAACAATTAACTTTAGTTTAATTTAGGTTTATATTTTAATCTTTTTTCTTAATAAATAAAATTCTATAGAATTAGGTTTTGATTCTTTTTTATCATTATTATTATCATTATTTATTATTATTATTAATTATTATTTTTGTACATAAATATGTAATTAATTAATTAGCTTAAATTAGGTTAACTTTGACATTTTCTTTAAAAATTAAAATAATCTAGATTTAGGGTTTCCTTTTAATTCTTTTTCTTTATTTCATAAATACAAAAACGTAAAAAATACTTCATTTTCTTTAATTAAGTAATAATTAAGTCCTAATTTAATTTAATTTCAAGCAAAGGGTCAAAACCCTCGGACGTTCCAATTTATTCTTTTCGCGCGTTATTTTTCTTATCAATTATTATGTAACTGCTTTCCGGATGTAATAGTAATTAGGTTTACCGCATTTATTTACTTTCCGCATCTTTTATCAAAAAAATGGGTCTTTGTATTTTGGCGATGTATAGACCCACGCCTTGTAATAGCGTAACTTTTATCTTTCTGTATTTTACTTTCCGCACTCTTAAATTCTAAACTTGCATGAAAGAATGTATGTTAATTAAAAACAAGCGTAGCTCACAATGCCATGATCAAAGATAAATGTTAACATGAAAACAACATACAAATACACACACCACTTCTAGGATACGCCTCACTCGTTGCCTTCGAAACGTGGTCGTCAAGTATAGGACGTTTTAGCGGTCGCTCTTATGTCCATGATCCAGTTGCCTCGAAACAGTTGCCTCGAAACGGTTGCCTCGGATTAAAAAAAGATCAAGGACATAAGGGTAGCTTCTAAGGTGTCCTACTGTTGCTTCGGTGACCACACTGTCCCTAAAATCGAATTGACCCGAACACCTCCAACGGTGGTGCTACCTACCTCTCAATGGTGGGATGGCACTACCTTAAGGACTTCTACACAGCCTAATTCCTTAGGGTAGGTAGATGACTCATGGATACTTTCTCTTTTCAAAAACAAACAAAAATCTTTTCACACTGACACTTTCAAAAACTTTCAAAACAAATTTTTCAAACACTCTTGAGGACAGATACAAGAGTCATTCAGAAATCTTTCAATGAAACTTTTGCAAAACCCACTCACATTTTGAAAAGCAAACATTTTGAAAACATAAGAGCAAGTATCTAAGAGCTCATGGATAACCATGGATAGAAAGGGTGCTAACACCTTCCCTTTCTATAAATCTACCTCCCGAACCGAGAAACGTTCTCATAAGGAATTTTGCTGTGCTTTTGTCCTGTCCATGTTGGAGAAAATAAAAGACGGTGGCGACTCTTGCTTCCGCGACATTTCGCGAAACCAGCTTTAAACAGTCAGTTCTAAATCCACCGATCACAAAGTCCAACTGCAAGCTTCCAAGTTGAAAATGGCAGATGCTGAAACAGAGGTTACAGAACCAGGGTGATGACTTGGATTGATTAGTTATCAAGTATATGAGATGTTTGAATCAATTAGACACAAAATGCACGAGCCAAATGAGGGTTGGCTGAGCTTTTGCAGAAACTTTGTGTTTAGGCAAAATTTTGGTGTTTTTGAGTTTTAGAGAGTTTCAAGTCCAAGCCAAGCATGTTACGCTTTGTACAAAGTTTGTATATTTGTATAGAAGTGATCCAAAGTCAGCTTCCCAACAGATCTATCAATGCTAGCCTTTTTTCCCACTTTCTTGTACTTGAAGCAAAGTGACAAGACCCATGCTTCACATGCTTGTATCAGCTTGCTTAGGGTTAGTTAAGCTTGTACAACTTGCTTGAGACCTGTGTGGTTTGTATGCATCAAGGGGACAGGTTCAATGCTCAAGATTGACAAAGTTGCAAAAGTTCATCTTTATGAAAATGGCATTGTAACCTTTTTGCCCAAAATGGAAATACAACTTGTGTAAAGTTTCAAAAAGCAAGGATAAAGGCTTTAGCTTCTGAGTATGCATTTAATTAAGGAGTGTATAGCAAGCTTAAGACCTGTAAAGCAAGATATAACCAGCATAGGTTTGATTTGCAACTTGATTCTATATGAAAATGGCTTGATCAAAAAGTGAGAAAATGCCAACTTTCCTTCTTCGATTCTCCCTACTCAAAAATGATCTTGGAGAGTTCTTGGACATTTTAGAAATCTTGAAATATGATCTATAATCCATATTTGAAATGCATTTTGATATACCTCTTGGAACTAGATGAAAAATTTCCATGAAGTTGGGTCCAAAACCTGCCTAAATTAGGGCAAAATTTCACTAAGTTAAGAAGTTCATGGCCATGTGTGATCGGTGGATCTGGAACTGACTGTTTAACGCTGGTTCGCGAAATGTCGCGGAAGCAAGAGTCACCACCGTCTTTTATTTTCTCCAAATGGAAAGGACAAAAGCACAGAAAAATTCCTTATAGAGATTGCTCTCGGTTCGGGAGGTAGATTATAGAAAGGGAAGGTGTTAGCACCCTTTCTATCCATGGTTATCCATGGGCTCTTAGATACTTGCTCACTTGTGTTTTCAAAAATGGTTTGTTTGCTTTTCAATTGTGGGTTTTAAAAAGTTTCTTTGAAAATTCCAGTTCGACTCTTGTATCGGTCCTCAAGAGTGTTTGAAAAATTGCTTTCGAAAGCTTTTTGAAAATGTGTCGGTGAGAAAAGTATTTTTGAATTTGTTTTGAAATTAGAGCAAGTATCTAGAGTCGTCTACCTACCCTAAGGAATTCGTCTGTGTAAATGTCCTTTAAAGCAGTTCCATCCCACCATTGAGAGGTAGGTAGCACCACTGTTGGAGGTGTTCGGGTCAATTCGAGGTTCGGGACATGGTGATCACCAGAGCAATGGGAAGACACCTTAGAAGCTACCCTCATGCCAGGTTCCCGGATCATGAGGACTTACTAAGACATCCTCTACTCGACGACCACCTTTCGAGGCAAGGCAACAGTGAGGCGTACCCTAGGGGTGGTGTGTGATTTGTGTGTCATGTTCATTTGCATTTATCTTGTTCATGTCAAAGTGATCTATGCGTTTGTTTTTATTTTTTGTCATTCATTCTTGCATGCGATTGTTAACAGTTAAAAAAGTTGCGGAAATATAAAGTTCTAAACTATTACAAAGGCGCGGGTCCACATCGCCAAAATTAATCCAGGACCCGATTTGACAGAAAGTAAATAAAGTGCGAGAAATAAAATGTCTGAGTTTACAAGGCTTTGGGAGAGTTACATTAATATTTAAAAGAAGGAATAAATAAAATGCGCGAATTGAATTAAAATTGAAAACGAGGGCGTTGGACCCTTTTGAAGTTAAATTGAAATTAAAAATTAATTAATTATTTATTGAAATAAAAGAAGTGTTTTTTAGGTTTTTTTGTATTTATGAAATAAGAAAATTAAAATTAAAATTAAAAGAAACCCTAATTCTAAGTTATTTTTAATTATTTGAGAAAAATGTTAAAGTTTAACTTAATTTACTAAAGAATTTATGTACATGTTTATTTACAAAATAAATTAGTAATTAATAATAATAATAATGATGAGAAAATTATTTATTAAAAAAAATGATGAAAAAGTTAAAAACCCTAATTTCTACATATTTAATTTATTAAGAAAAATATTAAAGTTTTGAAACCTAAATTAATCTAATTAATTGTTTAAGGTTTATTTACAAAAATAATAATAGTAAAATTAATATTAATAAAATAAACATTTTTTTGATTTTTCTGTATTTTATATTTATTATGAAAATTATTTTATGGAATTAAAAGAAGACAATTAAAAAACAATTAAAAGAATAAAAAGGAAAAACAAATAAAAATTAAAAATTGAGCAAACCATAGGGGGTGTCTGGCCCAAGGGGAGGTTTTTTGAAGTATTGACTCCTGAGTACCGTGGTCTGCATTCTTTGGCCATTGGATTGAGTTTCATGCATAAGTTGTTCTACTTTGGCCATTTGGCTTTTGGCTTTTGGCTTTTGGCCATTTGTGTTCTGGCTTCAACGTTCCTTTAATGTCTGGCTTAATGTCTGCCTCGCCATGTATTGGTGTCATGCATAAGTTTTTCTAGTCTGGCCATTTGGCTTTTGGCTTTTGGCCTCAACGTTCCTTAATGAACCTGCCTGGATCCTGTCTAAATCTGCAGTGTTGAATCTCACAAACACATCAAATAAAATCATAAAATGCAAATAAAACCAATATATGAAGAAATTTAATGTTTAGGCACAATATGGCATGTATGAATGATTATACCCTTTTGATCATGGAGATCAAATCAACTTTACCCTTACTGGAAAAAGTAGTGACATGAATGCTTTTATGCCCTTTGGATCATGGAGATCAAGCCAGCCTTACCCTTACTGAAGAAGTAATAAGATGTTGGTTTGTAACTGAGATGGCTTGTTTGTAGTGAGAGAGGGATTTGTAATAAGGATTTCAAGGTTTTAGGGTTCTTGAAAGAGTTTGATATTCTAACAGTATTGTGGCCAAGTTTTTTCTCTCTTTTTCTCTCCTCTTTTTCTCCTCCCTGGTTTGTGTGAAAAGAAAGTGATTATATAATGGAAATTAGGATAAAGCAAATGGGCTTTGAATGTGCAATTGGGCCTCCAATATTCACTTGAATTCGTCACTTTCCAGGCTAAATCGCAGGGACTTAAGTGCATTTTTTGAAGTTGAAATGTGAAAACAAAATATATCCGACATCGAGAACTAACTCCTGTCCGAAAATCGACTCAATCGGATAAACGGTGAATTAGTTATGAATTTTTGAAGTTTCAGCTCAAACAAACTTATTTTGGGCTTCAGTGTCGACTCTGACATGTTCTTCAATAAAAAACTGGTATTGATCGGTGCATAATTTGGTCTCGACTTTTGAAGCAAAGTTGTAGATCTATGAGTCAGTAACCTTATGTAAAAATATGAGTCCAATCCGATAAAAATTGACCGAGTTATGAATTTTCGAAGTTTCGGCTCAGATGAAATAATATTCAGCATTCAGGATTTTCAGCGTGTCACGCACTCTGAGCAAACAACGAAGACCTTTTGAATACCGTTTGAACTCAATACCTTCTGTGAAAATGTAGCCAACTCAATTTGTGAAATTTTGGCGCCAGAACCAGCTCGATATGATGAAAATCAACCAAGTTATGATTTTCTGAACATGACGTAGATAAACTTATGTCACAAATTTTCTGTGCGAAAATACTTGATAAATCCACATTTTTGAAGACCTTCTGATCGAAATTGGCTTCCAGCCGTGAGAGATGAAAACGTAGATAATGTCAAGACGGAATTTTGGCCACCGGAACGGGTTCAAAACGAGTCACGATCTTCAAGTTATGAATTTTTTAGCGCGTAAAAACTGCACTTTCAGCACACTTTTTCACTATATTTCTTCAAGAAAACTCACACATTCAGATACCTTCTTTAAAGAATTGACTCTTGAGCCGAACCTGAATTTGAGAATACGTTATCAGAGATATCTTGGCGAAAGAATACCTGAATATGACGCGCCAGGTTGGACTTGTGAATTTTTCTTGAAATGTTTTTTTTGAGAAATATGGGAGGGCAAATTTTGGGGTACAACAGTTGCCCCTGTTCAATCTTCTTAGACCTGAGGATGCAGATTGGCTGACGTGCCTTTCGTAATCCGAAGGTGGAAGATGATTGAACACTAGAGTGCCCAGAAATTTGCGCTCACATAGTAGCAGTGTGATGATGGGGAATGGGCTTATAGATGCCATTTAGAGGTCGATGAATAGGATGACGGGCTTATAGATGCCATCTGGATGTTGATCGCGTAAGAGATTCCTTAGCGAGAACCTGCATACCTCAACGGGACGGTGAGAGAACCTTGGACGATTACTACCCCAACAGGAACGCTGAGAGAATCTTGGGTGTCTTCTACTGGGATAAGAATCAGGGAGATCTTAGGGTCGATCTGACTGAACCAGAGGAGGCCTTTGACTGGATAAGAATCAGGAAAATCTTAGGGTCGATTTAACTGAACCGGACAAGGTCTTGGAATCTTCAACTGGATAAGCATCAGGGAGATCTTAGGGTCGATCTGACTGAACCAGAGAAGGCCTTTGACTGGATAAGCATAAGGAAAATCTTAGGGTCGATTTAACTGAACTGGACAAGGTCTTGGAATATCTTCAACTGGATAAGCATCAGGGAGATCTTAGGGTCGATCTGACTGAACCAGAGAAGGCCTTTGACTGGATAAGCATCAGGAAAATCTTAGGGTCGATTTAACTGAACCAGACAAGGTCTTGGAATATCTTCAACTGGATAAGCATCAGGGAGATCTTAGGGTCGATCTGACTGAACTAGAGAAGGCCTTTGACTGGATAAGCATCAGGAAAATCTTAGGGTCGATTTAACTGAACCGGACAAGGTCTTGAAATATCTTCAACTGGATAAGCATCAGGGAGATCTTAGGGTCGATCTGACTGAACCAGAGAAGGCCTTTGACTGGATAAGCATCAGGAAAATCTTAGGGTCGATTTAACTGAACCGGACAAGGTCTTGGAATATCTTCAACTGGATAAGCATCAGGGAGATCTTAGGGTCGATCTGACTGAACCAGAGAAGGCCTTTGACTGGATAAGCATCAGGAAAATCTTAGGGTCGATTTAACTGAACCGGTCTAGGTCTTGAAATATGATTGAGAATTTCAACTGCATCTTTCCTGAAAGGTAAAGGTCAGTCATATGCAATGCATGATATGGATCAAGCAATGATGTTCTCAACATAAATGAGATTTGTATGATATGATGTGTCTATGCATGTTATAATGACGTATGTGATGTTTTGTGTATGTTTTTGTCTAGGAAAGTGAATCCTTGACGGGTGCCGGGAAGTCGTATCCTGGACTGATGTTGAAGAATAGATTTTGCTTCCGCTGGGGATGATAACTGCAAGAATACCGGTAGGAGAAGATGACTCCGTTGCGGAATAAACTTGGCAAATGGAGGATTCTGCGGGGAGAAAAGATACTCTAACGACCATGCTGGGAAGCAATACTCTGTGGGAAGAGGGATGCCTTGCTGAGTGTTGATAGTAGTAATTTGCTGGCGATATCCTTGTTGTACTGAAAGTGTTGATAGACTTCGCTGGGGTAAGAAGACTCTGTCGATGACGATCTTTCCATGGCTTTTGGCTGAGGATAACCCAGTTATATCCTGTTAAGGAAATAACTCTTTAAATCAAGCCGGACGACGCGTTCGTGCCCTGCTAGGGGATAAGCTTCCAGAATCTACTGGGGGTACGCTTATTGCTTGGGGAGATAGATTCCAACCTTCCTGGGGAACTGGATTGGATTCTCCTGGGGGAGTTTTGAACTGCATTGGTTATGTTCTTCAACAGAACCTACCTTGATACCCTGGAGGACAGAACGACCAGATTGCTTGGACCACTCTTTATTGCCCCTGTTTCTTGTGGGGTGCTGATAGTTGTTGGCGGACAAACCTTCTTCTGGTAGACAGATAGCAGGACAACAGGACATAATCATACGCTTTAATCCCTAATTTTTGCCTGGACCGCCCTTTCGGGTTTTCAGTCCACCGGGATACCCATTTTTGCTCAAGCCGCCTTTTCAGGTTTTCGACTTGTCGGGTGTACAGATTTTTTTTCCATTTCATCCCTTCATTTTGCCCGAACCCTTTTGGTTCGCCGGGAAGCCCTTATTTTTGCCTAGATGTGTCAACCTAGCGGGTCTTTGATTTTGCGTAGTATTTTCCGACTATGTCCATGCTCTCAGGATGTAGGGAGGTGCCCCTGGCTGCTTGTGTTGCCATGTTACCAGAAGATGTTTAGTCATGCAAGATTTGTTGCTGGAGTGCCCCAAGTGATTCAGGCAGAGATTCGCCCCAGGCTTTTTGGCCTTTTGGGAGTTTCTCTAGATCTTGACCTAACTGCCCCAGATGATGGACAATAGTCATGCCATGCCCCTTGATTGGAGATACTCTTGTTTATTAGACTTTCGTCATGCGAATTGCTAGGCTGTTCAAACAAAAAGTCATATGCAAACAAAGTTATGTTAAAAATGCAAAGCTTATGCCTGTCTCAAGGATTTTGAAAATGCATTCTTTTTCATAAAACAAATGATTGTTTGTAAAACATGATGTCAACTCTGTATTTACCGTAGCCTTAAGGAGTCAGGATACCTTCGTAACAGTATGCTTTCGAACTAACCCATGCTTCAGCTAGGACTTTTGAGGGTTATAACGTGGCCTGGTTCACGGTTTAAGAAACAAAGGATAAAGGCTCAAAGTATTTGTACCCACCCGCTCTTCGTGATGTTCTCCAACCCTAAACTCAGTTGACCGTGCGTTAGACCTTGCTTGAGTCTTTGCTTTGATGTTTCAATAATGGTTCAGATGTTGATAACTTATTTTGAATGGGCAGTCATCTTCGTTTTGGTTGAGGGTTTGTGAGACCTCTTTCTTGATTTTGTTATCCCTTTCTTTTTTGCCTGAACTGTTTCCTTTTTTGGAATTACAGTCAGCGGGATGCCCCAGTTTCATAAGTCCCCTTTGTAGGTTTAGACTTTTTGGGCTTTTCATTTATGAATTTTGATGATGACTGCCTGTCCTTTTGATTGTTCTGAACCATCACTGTCTTTGTTCGTTTTGTAAAGATGCACTTGGATCAACTGAGAGAACTACCCTGCCCCAGGTTATGATTAAGGGTTTTGATTTTTGAAAATAAAAACTCCTACTTCTTTGGCTCTGATGGGTTGACGAGGGATTATCATCCTTATAACTCCAGTGTTTAGGGATTGAAACAATGCCTGTACCTCATCAGCGGGATCTGTTCAAAAGCATACTGTAAAGATTGCGGTATCGTTTTCGTCATCCTCCCTCAAGAGGCTTAGAATTATTATTTAAGAGTCGATCATCAGAAAAAAATATGAAAATAATTTGCATTTAGTGAATACGAATATATTGTTTCAGAACAGACATATGCGATGCATTAGTGAAATAACAACGTTTGATATGAATGGAATGCTTGAACAATCAAAAGAAAATTACAACTTGAAAGATTCTAATGAACAAAAATTTCTCAATCCTAGCCATGTTTTGACAAGGAAGCAATGATCACATTGGGAGTCTCGGCGGGCTCGAACTCGATCTCTTTAGCATCGATCATATTTTGAATCTTGTACTTCAATGCCCAACAGTCCTCAGTATCGTGCCCCGGGCTACCAGAATGGTAAGCGCACCTTGCTTCTGGGTTGTAATTTGGAGAGGAATTCTTTGGATTTGCAGGAGGGTTGATCACCGCAATCAGGTTCATCCTTAACATGTGCTGCAAAGCTCGTGACCATGACATATTGATGTAGGTGAATTGTCTCTTAGGCTCGTCCGACCTGTTCTGATCAACCCGCTGTTCTTGGCGCGGTCGTTGTTGGACCTGAGAAGTAGTAGCAACTCGGAGAGGTCTATTCATTGGACCCGACCTTTGCCTTCTTGGAAGCTGTTCTATGACCTGGTCCCTGATTTGGGCCGGTTGCTTCATGCCTTGAGGAAGCTGACTGATCATGGCTCTCAGCTCTCCTTGCTCCTGAGCTAAACCTTGAATGAGGACCCTTTGCCCCAGCATCTGGGTTTTCAATGTGTCTACCTCAGCTTGTAGACGTTTCAGCTGTTCGTCCTTGTCATCTTCAGGACTCTTTCTGATCAGATTCCCTATGAGGAGTGTCCTCAACTCTTCTTGCCCCTTGGATAGGCTTAAGAAGATCTCCTTGAACTGAGTCTCTTGAGTGTGAAGGTCCTGGTTATCTGGTTGTGAATCCATTGCTGAAATAAACAGCGAGAAAGGTAAGTGACCTGCAACAAGGATACCCGTTATGCAATGATGAGTATGTCATGCATGTAATGTTTTCAAGGACCTCGCGGGGTAAACAAGAAAATTTGTTAGCATTTGGATCCAGTAGCATGATTGAAAGAACTTCATATTTGTTGAGAGCTTTTCTTCCAAGGGTCAAAGGCTCACCATATCCAGTGGGTCATAGCCTCTGACTTTAGTCATCATGTCTAGTTTTGGTTTCCAAACAACCTTGGTTAGGGGAACCTTCTCTAGGAGTCAAAGCTCACCATATCAAGTGGGTCATAGCCCCTGACAACCTTGGCTAGAGAAAAATAAATCCTCTTTGCCCCTTGCTGGGATAGTTGATTCACCATGACCTGCATCACAAGCCCTTGAGATCCTTGAAATGGGTTAGGATGTATGCAATGGTATGATGTTATGTTATGCATGGGGTAATGCAAGTAACCCTGTTATGAGTCCCCATCAAGGACTATAAACAAAACCTGCAAGAAACTAGTCTGCAAGAAACTCAGTACACTCTGTTACGAGCCCTAATTAAGGACTATAAACAAAACCTGCAAGAAACTCAATACACTCTGTTATGAGTCCTAATTAAGGACTATCAACAAAACCTGCAAGAAACTTAGTAAGCCATGTCATGGGTCCCAATTAAGGACTAAAACAAAACCTGCAAGTAGCTCAAGTGTCAGACAACAAGCATGCAAGTAGTCAAATACGAAGGCACACAAGTCACACAAGAGAAACCCTTAGAGTTTAGGCCAGCATGAGGTCTAGGTATTACCCTCTTTCAGTTTGTTGGTTCATACCTGTCCTATCAAAGTAACCGGGTTCTTAGAGGGTCCCAATATCATTGACTACCCTCAATCGGTCATAACTCCAGCATCGCAATCTTTTCTTGCGGCCAGAACCATCACGAGAGTTTAGCCTCAATGGGCGTAGCATACTGCTACTGTTCTAATGGCCAAGTTGTGTCATTTAAGGTTCTAAGGTTGTTGGTGCTTAATGACTCATTGGAAGACCCATATTCTCCCCGTTTCAACACGAGGGATATCGGTACAGACCAAGGCGCCACACCAACGTAGCCACTGCTTCACCCATGTCGGTATACGCCGGACAGGTCCCTCACAGCTTATGCTACCTAAACAGGGTATCCCCAGATCCGGGTTAGGATCTATGTAACTCCCATGCAACCCACAAATTTAAAGCAGACAAGTCAATACAATTGAAAACACAGTTATGAACTAACCCTAAGGTACACCTCACTTTAAGTTTATCCCCAACAGAGTCGCCAGTTCTGTGATCGGTGGATCTGGAACTGACTGTTTAACGCTGGTTCGCGAAATGTCGCGGAAGCAAGAGTCACCACCGTCTTTTATTTTCTCCAAATGGAAAGGACAAAAGCACAGAAAAATTCCTTATAGAGATTGCTCTCGGTTCGGGAGGTAGATTATAGAAAGGGAAGGTGTTAGCACCCTTTCTATCCATGGTTATCCATGGGCTCTTAGATACTTGCTCACTTGTGTTTTCAAAAATGGTTTGTTTGCTTTTCAATTGTGGGTTTTAAAAAGTTTCTTTGAAAATTCCAGTTCGACTCTTGTATCGGTCCTCAAGAGTGTTTGAAAAATTGCTTTCGAAAGCTTTTTGAAAATGTGTCGGTGAGAAAAGTATTTTTGAATTTGTTTTGAAATTAGAGCAAGTATCTAGAGTCGTCTACCTACCCTAAGGAATTCGTCTGTGTAAATGTCCTTTAAAGCAGTTCCATCCCACCATTGAGAGGTAGGTAGCACCACTGTTGGAGGTGTTCGGGTCAATTCGAGGTTCGGGACATGGTGATCACCAGAGCAATGGGAAGACACCTTAGAAGCTACCCTCATGCCAGGTTCCCGGATCATGAGGACTTACTAAGACATCCTCTACTCGACGACCACCTTTCGAGGCAAGGCAACAGTGAGGCGTACCCTAGGGGTGGTGTGTGATTTGTGTGTCATGTTCATTTGCATTTATCTTGTTCATGTCAAAGTGATCTATGCGTTTGTTTTTATTTTTTGTCATTCATTCTTGCATGCGATTGTTAACAGTTAAAAAAGTTGCGGAAATATAAAGTTCTAAACTATTACAAAGGCGCGGGTCCACATCGCCAAAATTAATCCAGGACCCGATTTGACAGAAAGTAAATAAAGTGCGAGAAATAAAATGTCTGAGTTTACAAGGCTTTGGGAGAGTTACATTAATATTTAAAAGAAGGAATAAATAAAATGCGCGAATTGAATTAAAATTGAAAACGAGGGCGTTGGACCCTTTTGAAGTTAAATTGAAATTAAAAATTAATTAATTATTTATTGAAATAAAAGAAGTGTTTTTTAGGTTTTTTTGTATTTATGAAATAAGAAAATTAAAATTAAAATTAAAAGAAACCCTAATTCTAAGTTATTTTTAATTATTTGAGAAAAATGTTAAAGTTTAACTTAATTTACTAAAGAATTTATGTACATGTTTATTTACAAAATAAATTAGTAATTAATAATAATAATAATGATGAGAAAATTATTTATTAAAAAAAATGATGAAAAAGTTAAAAACCCTAATTTCTACATATTTAATTTATTAAGAAAAATATTAAAGTTTTGAAACCTAAATTAATCTAATTAATTGTTTAAGGTTTATTTACAAAAATAATAATAGTAAAATTAATATTAATAAAATAAACATTTTTTTGATTTTTCTGTATTTTATATTTATTATGAAAATTATTTTATGGAATTAAAAGAAGACAATTAAAAAACAATTAAAAGAATAAAAAGGAAAAACAAATAAAAATTAAAAATTGAGCAAACCATAGGGGGTGTCTGGCCCAAGGGGAGGTTTTTTGAAGTATTGACTCCTGAGTACCGTGGTCTGCATTCTTTGGCCATTGGATTGAGTTTCATGCATAAGTTGTTCTACTTTGGCCATTTGGCTTTTGGCTTTTGGCTTTTGGCCATTTGTGTTCTGGCTTCAACGTTCCTTTAATGTCTGGCTTAATGTCTGCCTCGCCATGTATTGGTGTCATGCATAAGTTTTTCTAGTCTGGCCATTTGGCTTTTGGCTTTTGGCCATTTGGCTTTTGGCCTCAACGTTCCTTAATGAACCTGCCTGGGATCCTGTCTAAATCTGCAGTGTTGAATCTCACAAACACATCAAATAAAATCATAAAATGCAAATAAAACCAATATATGAAGAAATTTAATGTTTAGGCACAATATGGCATGTATGAATGATTATACCCTTTTGATCATGGAGATCAAATCAACTTTACCCTTACTGAAAAAAGTAGTGACATGAATGCTTTTATGCCCTTTGGATCATGGAGATCAAGCCAGCCTTACCCTTACTGAAGAAGTAATAAGATGTTGGTTTGTAACTGAGATGGCTTGTTTGTAGTGAGAGAGGGATTTGTAATAAGGATTTCAAGGTTTTAGGATTCTTGAAAGAGTTTGATATTCTAACAGTATTGTGGCCAAGTTTTTTCTCTCTTTTTCTCTCCTCTTTTTCTCCTCCCTGGTTTGTGTGAAAAGAAAGTGATTATATAATGGAAATTAGGATAAAGCAAATGGGCTTTGAATGTGCAATTGGGCATCCAATATTCACTTGAATTCGTCACTTTCCAGGCTAAATCGCAGGGACTTAAGTGCATTTTTTGAAGTTGAAATGTGAAAACAAAATATAGCCGACATCGAGAACTAACTCCTGTCCGAAAATCGACTCAATCGGATAAACGGTGAATTAGTTATGAATTTTTGAAGTTTCAGCTCAAACAAACTTATTTTGGGCTTCAGTGTCGACTCTGACACGTTCTTCAATAAAAAACTGGTATTGATCGGTGCATAATTTGGTCTCGACTTTTGAAGCAAAGTTGTAGATCTATGAGTCAGTAACCTTGTGTAAAAATATGAGTCCAATCCGATAAAAATTGACCGAGTTATGAATTTTCGAAGTTTCGGCTCAGATGAAATAATATTCAGCATTCAGGATTTTCAGCGTGTCACGCACTCTGAGCAAAAAACGAAGACCTTTTGAATACCGTTTGAACTCAATACCTTCTGTGAAAATGTAGCCAACTCAATTTATGAAATTTTGGCGCCAGAACCAGCTCGATATGATGAAAATCGACCAAGTTATGATTTTCTGAACATGACGTAGATAAACTTCTGTCACAAATTTTCTGTGCGAAAATACTTGATAAATCCACATTTTTGAAGACCTTCTGATCGAAATTGGCTTCCAGCCGTGAGAGATGAAAACGTAGATAATGTCAAGACGGAATTTTGGCCACCGGAACGGGTTCAAAACGAGTCACGATCTTCAAGTTATGAATTTTTTAGAGCGTAAAAACTGCACTTTCAGCACACTTTTTCACTATATTTCTTCAAGAAAACTCACACATTCGGATACCTTCTTTAAAGAATTGACTCTTGAGCCGAACCTGAATTTGAGAATACGTTATCAGAGATATCTTGGCGAAAGAATACCTGAATATGACGCGCCAGGTTGGACTTGTGAATTTTTCTTGAAATATTTTTTTTGAGAAATATGGGAGGGCAAATTTTGGGGTACAACACCATGTATTCACAAATTTATATCTTG
Source organism: Vicia faba (assembly GCA_948472305.1). Taxonomy (NCBI): domain Eukaryota; kingdom Viridiplantae; phylum Streptophyta; class Magnoliopsida; order Fabales; family Fabaceae; genus Vicia; species Vicia faba. Next base: position 285,312,267 of record OX451739.1, on the reverse strand, counting down.
AGATCCAAGCCTCGTTATGGAAAACTTTTTGAAGAAAAGTTGTAGATTTCATGGAGGACTACAACTGTCATATTGGGAACTTTCTTTGAATCAAAATTCATCATGGTGAAAAAGTGGTGAAAAGTTGAGAAAAAATAAGAAAATTTTTATACTTAGAAAAATTCTAAGTTATGAAAAATTTCAAATTAAAACCCTAATTTTCAAATTTGAGTTTCTTGGTGAACAATTTTCATATTTTGACATATCTTGATGAATTATGACCCTTGGTACTTGATTTTGACCAAAAAGTCAAAGTTTGACTTTTCAGTATACAGTTGACTTTTGATCAGTTGACTGCAAATTTCATCTGTCAATCCAATGAACTTGAGATATTTTGAACCATGTAATTAGGTAAAGATGATTCCATTGAACCATTGAAATCATGCTTGAACTCAATTGGTCATTGGCTAGGTTAAAAATCAGAAATTGCCCTTTCTCAATCAAAACCCTAATTTTGACCAATTTGCCCTTTTGATGATTTGATCAAATTTCTTGAGGAGTTGTGATCCAAACTTGATCAAATGGTACATATGAGTCTAGAATGTTGATGTGGATCAAAAATTATGAAGTTTGACTGTAAATTGACCATAGTGTAATGAAGTGTTTGATTTAACTCTTGCTTTTGTCTTCAAGAGTGTAATGAAGTGTTTTTGAAAACTTTGTTTGTAAAGGAGTGTAAGCGTGAAAAATTTGTTTGTAATGATCAAGTATCTAAGAACTAATCTACCTACTCGAAAAAAGAATCGTTCTATGCTTGTTTCCTTTAGACAACGCTATCCCACTATTAGTGAGTAGGTAGCATCATCGTTGGAGTTTTGAGGGTCAATTCGAAAGGGACGCACAATCACTAAAGCAATGTTAGGAATGAGTTTCAAACTTGAAAAGATAGCCCCATTTGGAAAAAAAATCCAAGTTTGGTCAATATTTGCTTCATGCATTTTTTTTCAAAAATTGTCCAACTTTGACAATGCATATCTCTCTCAATTTTAACCTTATGAGGGTGTTCTTGGACTTTTTAGAAAGCTTAGTATGTCCCCTAGGAAACCTCTTTGGTTTCATCTCAATTGGATCTTCTATGTTCATGTAAGAAGCTTTGACAAAAAAGGTGTTTTTGTTGACTTTTCAAAATGACCTATAATGTCCAAATTCATAACTTCTGGTGAGTGCATATTTTGAACTTGGGAGATGAAAATGGATTGTAGGTAATTTCATCCTATTCAAAATGAGATTTGGATGGGTCATTTCTTATAAAAGACGGTGGCGACTCTTGCTTCCGCGACATTTCGCGAAACCAGCTTTAAATAGTCAGTTCTAAATCCACCGATCACAGAACTGGCGACTCTGCTGGGGATACTTAAAGTGAGGTGTACCTTAGGATAGCTCATACTTGTGTTTTCAATTGCTGTGTTTTGTTTGCTTTATTATTGTGGGCATTATCTCGGAGTTTCATAGATCCTAACCCGGATCTGGGGAATACCCTTTTAGGTAGCATAAGCTGTGAGGGACCTGTCCGGCGTAGACCGACACGGGTGAAGCAGTAGCTACGTTGGTGTGACACCTTGGTCTGTACCGATATCCCTTGTGTTGCAACGAGGAGAATATGGGTCTTCTGAGGAGTCATTAAGCACCAACCGACCTTAGAACCCTAATTGACCCAACTTGGCCATAGAATAGTAGCAGTATGCTACACCCATTGAGGCTAAACTCTCGCGATGGTTCTGGCCGCAAGAAAAGATTGCGATGCTGGAGTTATGACCGATTGAGGGTAGTCAGTGATATTGGGATCCTCTAGAACCCGGTTACTTTTGATAGGACAGGTCTTAACCAACAAACTGAAAGAGGGTAGTACCTGAACTTCATGCTGGCCTAAACCTTAAGGGCTGTCTTATGTGACTTGTGTGCCTTATCATGTTTGCCTTTGTGAATACTTGTGGTGTGCTTTATCATAACATCATGCCATCATAAACATTGCATGCATCCTGTATAAGGACTGACCATTTCAAAGACAAGAGGGTTTCACCTTTGCTTTGTTTTGTAGGACATCATGATGCCTATGCGAAGGAACACTATCCGGTTCAATTTTGTTCACCCACCTGAGTTGCTTGAAGAATTGGTTAGCAGAATTCCAAACACTACTTCCTTCATCCAGAGGCACGGTTCTCTTCTCGGTTTAGTCACTGCAAAGTGGGATCAACAACTGATGAGTGTCCTGACCCAGTTTTATGATCCCTTGTATAACTGCTTCACCTTTCAAGACTTCCAGCTGGTCCCTACCCTGGAAGAGTTCTCTGATTTGCTTGGCATCCCTATCTTGGATCAGACCCCCTTCACTGGTTGGGAAAAGACTCTTAGGCTTGAGGAGATTGCTGCAGCCCTTCCCTTGACCCACAAAGAGGTAATGGACAACTGGGTGACTAGAAGCAGAGTTAAGGGTTTCTTGGCCAAGTTTCTGATTGGTAAAGCTAACAGTTTCTGGAATGACCTAGACTTCAGGGCGTATGAAGACATCCTGGCCCTTTTAATCTATGGTCTGGTTCTGTTTCCAAATCCGGATAACTTCATTAACATCACTGCCATAAGGATCTTCATGTCTCGGAACCCTGTGCCTACTCTCTTGGGTGATATCCTGCAACAACTCTATGCTCGTACTGCCCGAAGACGAGGAACTCTTTGGTGTTGTATTCCTTTGTTGGTGAGGTGGTTTATTTCGCACCTCCCTAAGTTCGTGCTGAAGAACAAAGAAGGAAGAGGTTGGGCTCATAGGTTAATGTCTCTCACTGATAATGACATCATTTGGACTTTCAGGGGTTTGGATGAGGTAGCTGTTATCGATCGTTGCGGAGCATATCCTAATGTTCCTTTGATTGGTACCCAAGGAGGAATCTATTATAATCCATGTCTAGCCCTCCGTCAGTTTGGAAGAGCCAGAAGAGCAGGGCCTCATGAGATGTTGGTGCCTCACATCAGTTTTGAGTTTCAGGTAGATAGTGACGAGCTGCATCATAGGTTCATCAAGGCTTGGGACAGAATTCACAAAGCTGACCCACAAGAGTTGGGACCGAAGACTTCTCTACCTATGGAACCCTACTACAGATGGGTCCGCATCCGTGCTCAGAATTTAGGTATGCCATATGAAACTGTCAGGCCCATCATTCTTGAATATCCTGATAGAGATGGGGCTCCTCCAACTGTTCTCCCTCCTCAGATACCTACTGATGTTGATACACTAAAGAGGTCTTGGGCGCAACTACGAGAGGAACGGGATTCTTATCGGGAAAAGTTCAACGAGCAGGAATTGAAGATCCAGAAGCTGACAAAGCAGTTGGAGAACGAGCGGGCCTTGAATGACTACATCCGTACTGAGAAGAGGAGACCCTGGGATCACTGATGAGCTTTGGATGTTCTTTTACAGTTTTTATTTCCCTTTTCAGTATTTCCATTTTATGTAACGCCTAAGGGCAATCTGTTGAACAATTTAAATTTCAAAGTTGAATCTAATAAAGTGCGTTTCTTTTTTGTTTACAAAGTTGAATCCCGATTGTCTTTGAAAACATAAATCATACGCATTCCATTCATCATGTGCATCACAGGTACTCTTATTTTCAGGTTGCTTAATGTTCTTCGTTGTTTATTTCAGCACGCATCATGAATCTTGAATCATCTACTGAGCAGTCCATCAAGGCCCTCCAGGCTCAGAACGCCCAGTTCCAAGAGCTGATCATGAGTTTAGCCCAAGGTCAAGAGGAATTGAAGGCTCTGCTGGTCAAGAAGAAGAAGAAGAGAATTGTACTATTCAACACTGGCCGGAGGTTTGGCAATACACTGCAGAATGAGGCTGACCAAGCTGGTTCTTCTGTAGGGAAAGGCAGTCCCCAAGGGGGAAGGGTTCCTAGTCTTGTGGTCTCTGACAACGAGACTGATTTTAATGAAGAGCAGTATCCTCCAGCTGAAGACAAGTACAAGCAGTTAGAGGATCGCCTGAATGCCATGGAAATTCAACAAGTGTCTGGGCTGGATTTTGGAGACTTGGGTTTATCTTCTGGTGTGGTGATCCCACACAAGTTCAAAGCACCATCTTTCGCAAAGTATGACGGGGCGTCCTGCCCTAAGCTACATCTCAGATCTTATGTGCGGAAGATCCAGCTGTACACTGTGGACAAGAACTTATGGATCCATTTCTTCCAGGAGAGTCTTTCAGGGACTCATCTCGAATGGTTCTATCAGCTGGATGGAACCAAGGTTTGTAATTGGGAGGACTTGGCTACTGCTTTTTATAAGCAGTATCAGTATAATGCCGACCTCGCTCCTACACGTACCCAACTCCAGGGTATGTTGCTAGGATCGAGAGAAGGTTTTAAAGAGTATGCGCAGAAGTGGAGGGACCTGGCTGGCAGGGTGCAGCCACCGTTAACCGACCGTGAACTTGTGGACATGTTCTTAGGGCCCCTATCCGGGCCGTTCTTCAATCATCTCATTGGTAATTCGTCTGCAGGGTTTACAGACCTCATTCTGACTGGGGAAAGGATAGAAGTTGGGATGAAATCAGGGAAGATACAGAAAGGTGCGTCCTCAAGTTCTGAGAAGAAGCCTTTCAAGAAGGAAGCCAGTGTTGTGTATGGCCCCAGGAGGCAAAACAAACCAGAACGCCGCCAAGCTGTCAACGCGGTGGTAATTACAAAGCCTGCCGCCGCTCCTCGGCAACCTAACCAACCAAGGGGTGAGAGACCCAGAAGAGAATATACTCGGCTTAGTATGACCTTGTCACAGATCTTGCCGCAACTGCTATCGACCAACTTGGTAACCGTCAGAGAAGCTCCGAAGGTGGTAAACACAACCTCTCTGAAGTATAATCCCAACGCCCGCTGTGCTTATCACTCTGATAGCCCGGGGCATTCTACTGATGATTGCTGGGCCCTGAGGAATAAAGTCCAGGACCTTATCGATGCCAAGGTAATACAGTTTGAAGCACCCGAGAGGCCCAACGCCGTGACTGCTCCCATGCCCCAGCATGGAATAAATGCTATTGAGGAAGACTTGTATGCCGTTTATGTGGATGATGTTGCTACTCCTTTATTGACTATCAAGAGGAACCTGTTGCTAGCCGGTTTATTTCCGGGTTGTAGCAAGGGTTGCCTTCTGTGTGCTGTTTCCCCTGCTGGTTGTCCTTTGCTGAAGTCAGGCGTCCAAAACCTGATGGATAGCAAAGAGATCTTGTTCAAGAAGACCGATGTTCCTATTGTTCCTACTGAAGAAGTCTCTGTTGTCACCATCTTCAACAATCCTACCAAGGCTCCCCCGAGGAAGCCCGTCAAAGTTATGTCTGTTGCACCTATCATTATTACTGTTCCGGGGCCCCTCCCCTATAAATCTGACAAGGCTGTCCCATGGCACTATGGGGCAGATGTGTATGTACTTGGAGTGAAGCAGGAGTTCAACACTAGTACCGGTATCAGTAACATCACTGGTCCCGCTAAAGTTACTCGCAGTGGCAGGCTCTTCTCGCCTGACATTGCGCCACCAGTTATCCGAAGACCTCTTATCATTACGCCTACAAGTGCGCCTGTTCCCCTTCCTGATCAAGTTTCTACCCCTGCTGCCGAGTCATCTGACACTCGGGGCAAAGGGATTGCTGATGTGCCTGCCCGGATGGAGGCACCGAAGACCGTTAATGTTGAAGCCTCCCAACAAGAGATGGAGGAAATCCTTAAGATCATCAAGAAGAGCGATTTCAACGTCGTTGAACAGCTGGGGCATACCCCCTCCAAGATCTCTATGCTATCATTGCTGCTATGTTCAGAGGCCCATGCCAAGGCCCTGATTTCATTCCTGAAGACGGCCCATGTGCCACAAGAAACGTCTGCGGATCAATTTACTGATTGTGTAGCCAACTTGACCGCTGACAATGGGTTGGGATTCTCTGATGCTGTTCTGACTGCCAAGGGAAAGAACCACAATGATGCCCTGCATGTCTCCATTGAATGCAGGGGCACTACTCTTGCACAAGTGTTAGTAGACACCGGTTCTTCACTGAATGTATTGCCCAAGAAGGCCTTAGACAGGTTGGATTGTGAGGGTCTGGAGTTGAAGCCTAGTAACATCGTTGTCAGAGCCTTTGACGGGTCGAAGAGGATGGTACATGGTGAGGTAGATATTCCGATCCGGGTTGGTTCCCAAGTCTTTGATTCAACGTTCTATGTGATGGACATTCGTCCATCTTATTCTTGTTTGCTGGGTCGTCCTTGGATTCACAAGGCTGGGGCTGTGACATCCACTCTACACCAAAAGCTTAAATACCCTGTCAGAGGGAAGATTGTTACAGTGCATGGGGAGGAGGAATACATGGTTAGTCATTTGAACTCGTTCCGGTATATAGAGATGGACGGGGAGTTTATTGAAACCCCCTTTCAACATTTTGAAGAGGTGCCTCCAACATTGGCGTCAGCAGAGACAGTGATTAAAGAAGACTTTCCTTTGAAGATGGCTTCCTTGAAGGACGCCCGGGCTGTAATTGAGAAAGGTGAATGTGCTAACTGGGGCATGCTTCCTGATTTTACTCCTAAAACTGACAAATTTGGGCTGGGTTTCACTGCAGAGGCTCAGAGGGCTGTACGCAAAGCAAGGATCGGAAGACCTCCCGTGTTCATCACCAACCCGAGAGTGAATGCTATTGAAGGCGATGCGGAGGAATCTGAGTTTGATAGCTGGATCTACCCGACGACTGACGGTGGACTGAATAATTGGACTGCAAAAGACTACATACCTGTTACTTTTGTTACTCAGTAATGAATTTCTTTGTTTTTTTTAAATTTGTAATGAACAATAATGTGAAACTTTATGGCCCGGTGTCTTACCCGGGGCACCGTGGGCTTCATTTGTGAGGGCTTATTACTTGTCATTTCCATATATCATGAATAAAGACATTGGACGTTTTTCGCATCTCAAATCTTGTGCTCCCTTTCTTTCTTTCTTTATATATTGCAAAACAGCTATATTTACACACACTCACTTATACAGGTTCCAATCCACTCTGGATCTCACTGGAAACGACTCTGCTACTGCCAGTTATGACTTCGAAAATCCGATCAACTTAGCCGAAGACGAAGGTGAAGATGATTGTGAAGTGCCTGGTGAGCTTGCAAGACTGTTACTCCAGAAAGAGAGGGCCATTCAGCCACATGAAGAGCCAGTGGAAACGGTAAATCTGGGTACTGAGACAGACAGAAGGGAAGTCAAGATTGGTGCTAATCTGGAGCTCAGCGTAAAACAACAGTTGATGCAGATGTTGCATGATTATGTAGAGATCTTCGCCTGGTCTTACGAAGACATGCCTGGGTTGGATACCGACATCGTGGTGCATCACCTGCCTACCAAGGAAGACTGCCCTCCGGTAAAGCAAAAGGTCCGCCGTATGCGTCCAGAGATGTCCGAGAAGATCAAAGCTGAGGTTATGAAGCAATTTGATGCCGGGTTTCTAGCAGTGACTTCTTACCCTCAATGGGTTGCCAATGTGGTTCCGGTACCGAAGAAAGATGGCAAGGTCAGAATGTGTGTTGACTACAGGGATTTGAACAGGGCAAGCCTCAAGGATGACTTCCCCCTGCCTCATATTGATGTTCTGGTTGACAATACTGCTCAGCACAAGGTGTTCTCCTTCATGGATGGTTTTTCAGGTTATAATCAGATCAAGATGGCTCCTGAAGACATGGAGAAGACTACCTTTGTTACTCAGTGGGGCACCTTCTGTTACAAGGTCATGCCTTTTGGACTGAAAAATGCTGGGGCAACCTACCAACATGCCATGGTTGCTTTATTTCATGACATGATCCATCATGAGATAGAAGTATATGTCGACGATATGATTGCAAGGTCTCAAACTGAGGAGGAACACCTTGACCATTTACAGAAGCTGTTTGACCGTCTGAAGTTGTACAAATTGAGGTTGAACCCAAATAAATGCACGTTTGGGGTAAGATCTGGAAAGCTGCTAGGCTTCGTCATGAGCGACAAAGGTATTCAAGTGGACCCTGCCAAGGTTAAAGCCATACAAGAGATGCCAGTTCCCAAGATAGAGAAAGAAGTCAGAGGCTTTCTAGGACGTCTGAATTACATTGTCCGATTCATCTCGCATCTAACTGCTACCTGTGAACCAATCTTCAAGCTGCTGAAGAAAGATCAAGTAGTACGTTGGAATGATGAATGTCAGGCCGCTTTCGACAGAATCAAAGAGTATCTCCAAGAACCACCCATTCTTATGCCACCGGTTGAAGGGAGACCTCTAATACTATACCTGACAGTACTTGACAGCTCAATGGGGTGTGTGCTGGGGCAGCATGACGAGTCTGGCCGAAAAGAGCACGCCATTAATTACCTTAGCAAAAAGTTTACCGACTGTGAGACCCGATACTCACTGCTCGAGAAAACTTGCTGCGCTTTGGTATGGGCTGCTCGCCGGCTGAGACAGTATATGCTGACTCACACTACTCTATTAATTTCAAAGATGGATCCAATAAAGTACATATTCGAAAAGCCTGCTCTGTCTGGAAGAATAGCAAGATGGCAGATGATCTTGACAGAATACAACATCCAGTACACGACTCAGAAAGCAATTAAAGGAAGTGTATTGGCAGACCATTTGGCACACCAGGCAGTAGATGACTACCAGACAATGAACTTTGAATTTCCTGACGAGAGCATCATGGTAGTGACTGATTGTGAAGTACCTGGACCGGATGAAGGACCTGAGGAAGGATCCCGATGGTCTATGCACTTTGACGGAGCCTCCAACGCTTTGGGTAACGGCATCGGCGCTGTGATCATATCCCCTCAAGGCACTCATACTCCACTCACTGCCCGGCTATGTTTCAACTGCACCAACAACATGGCGGAGTATGAGGCATGCATCATGGGTCTTCAAGCTGCAATTGACTTAAGGATTAAGTTTCTGAGTGTCTTCGGAGATTCCACTCTTGTGATCAATCAGATCAAAGGCGAGTGGGATACGAAACACCCAAATCTTATTCCTTACAAAGAGTGTGTGTTGACATTGATCCCCCATTTCACAGAGATAACTTTTGAACACTTCCCAAGAGAGGAGAACCAGTTGGCGGACGCGCTGGCTACGATGTCTTCCATGTTCAAAGTCAAATGGGACAATGAGGCTCCCCGGATCATTATCTGGAAACTAGACGAACCTGCATATTGCTGTGATCTTGAGGCTGAGGTAGTAACTGAAAAACCTTGGTATCATGAGGTGAAAAGGTATCTGGAAACTCAAGAATATCCCGAGGGCACATCTGTCAATGATAAAAAGTTTCTGAGAAGGTTCGCTGCAAAGTTCTTCCTCAGCAATGGCATTCTATACAAGCGAAACCATGATTCAACCTTACTGCGTTGTGTGGATAAGACTGAAACAGAAAGGATCATGGCAGAGCTACATGAAGGTACCTTCGGAACACATTCCAGTGGACACACCATGGCAAAGAAGATCCTTCGGGCAGGATATTTCTGGTCCACAATGGAAGCCGACTGTTACCAACACTCTCGGACATGTCATAAGTTCCAGATATATGCTGATAAGGTGCACGTTCCCCCAGTTCCTCTGAATGTCTTGACAGCACCTTGGCCTTTTTCTATGTGGGGTATTGACATGATCGGCGAGATTAAACCTACGGCATCCAACGGGCATCACTTCATCCTGGTGGCGATCGATTACTTTACAAAGTGGGTTGAAGCAGCTTCCTATGCTACGGTAACCAAGAATGTCGTGGCACGATTCATTCGACACAACCTGATCTGTCGATACGGCGTCCCCGAAAGGATCATTACGGACAATGGTACCAATCTTAATAACAAGATGATCACTGAGCTCTGCGAGCAGTTCAAGATACAGCACCACAACTCTTCTCCTTACCGGCCGAAGATGAATGGAGCTGTAGAAGCAGCTAATAAGAATATCAAAAAGATTGTGCAGAAGATGACAGTGACCTATAAAGATTGGCACGAGATGTTACCGTTTGCTCTTCATGGGTACCGTACCTCAGTGAGAATGTCAACCGGGGCAACTCCCTTTTCCTTGGTCTATGGCATGGAGGCGGTCTTGCCTATTGAAGTTCAGATACCCTCTCTCCGGATAATGAAGGATGCAGGCTTGAGCGAAGATGACTGGATCCAGACTCGACTTGATCAATTAAACCTGATTGACGAAAAGAGACTCACTGCTATCTGTCATGGTCAAACGTATCAAAAACGGATGATTAGGGCATTTAACAAGAAAGTCAGACCACAAGAGTATCAAGTTGGGGACCTGGTAATCAAGCGCATCATTCTTCCTCAAAGTGATCCCAGGGGCAAATGGACCCCTACGTACGAAGGGCCATTTGTGGTTAAACATGTGTTCTCAGGAGGAGCCATGATTCTAACCACCATGGATGGTGACGACCTTCCTCACCCCGCCAATGCAGACATAGTAAAAAGATACTACGCATAAATTAAAGACCCGCTAGGTTGACATACCTAGGCAAAAATAAGGGCTTCTCGGCGAACCAAAAGGATTCGGGCAAAAATAAGAGATGAAATGAAAAAATCTGTACACCCGGCAAGTCGAAAACCTGAAAAGGCGACTTGGGCAAAAGTTAGGGATCAAAGCGTAATACTATGTCTCATTGGATCACCTTGCATCCAGAATCCGGTATCAACTATCAAGTTCAGACGGCATCAATCAATCAGCTTCATCTTCAACTGAGCAGCCAAGTGATGAGATGCTCGAAGATATAAAGGCGATAACAGAGTTGGAGCCCAGTGGGATTATCTTTCTTCACATAGCTGTTTTGTTTTCCTTTTTCACAAAATTGTATAAACTCTGTTGTTCGGCGGCGTTCTCTTACTAGGACGTCAACCTCTTGTACATAAACGCCTATTTACAGGCAAATTCAAAAATCAATACAAATTCACTTTTCAGACCAATTGCCAATTGTCTTTTCCTTTTTCTGTTTTGTTTTGTAAAGAACGTCCAATGTTCATTGTGATATATGCATTTGACACTAATTGCTAACTCATAAATATTTGCATACGAAACAAATGATTAATTACAGGTAACATCAGAAACAGGGGCAATAATGAGTTGTCTAAGCAATCTAATTGCTCTGTCCACCAAGGTACCAAGGTAAGTTCGGCTGAAGAATGTAACCCAGATACTTACACTCCCCGCCGAGTAAGACAAGATTCAACAATTCTCCCCGAGCAGAGTTGGTTTCCCATCAGCCCTAACAAGGCACCGTATCTCCAGCAAGTCAGCAACGCTCTCCCCAAGCAGAGTTAGCCTTAAGGAAGTTGGGTATCCCCAGAAGATCTCAACATTCCCCAACGGAGTATACAAATATTCCTCTACAAACATCCCCGGCAGTCTTAATATAAGATTGTTCCCCTGCGGAATACCGAACATCAAGTGGAGCCACTTCCCCAGTCCAACCTGAAAAGTCTCCCCAGGAGAACTCAATCAATCTCCCAAGTAGATTCAAGAAGCTTATCCCTAGTAGATTCTGGAAGCTTATCACCTGCAGAGTACAAACGCTCCCCCGGCTTTATTCAAAGGTTATTTCCCCACCAGGATATAACTGGGTTATCCTCAGCCAATTGCCACGGAAAGATCGTCCCCGACGAAGTCTTCCTATCCCCAGCGGAGTTCATCCAATCTTCCAACAGAGCTTAACAATCGTATCCCCAACGGAGTTATCATCAACCTCAGCAAAGTACCTCTCTTTCCCCACAGAGTTCACTCCCCGCAGAGTAATCTATTCGCCAAGTTTATTCCCCAACGGAGTCATCTTCTCCTACCGGTATTCTTGCAACTATCATCCCCAGCGGAAACAAAGAACGCTACTTTTCAACATCAGCCCAGGAGTTAACTTCCCGACATTCGTCAAGGATTTATTTTCCTAGACAAAAATACAGTCATAAACATCACATCTTCATATATTATAGCATGCACGTACGCATCATGGACATACAATCTCATTTATTTTGAGAACATCACGCATGTCATACATCATGGCATCGCATACAACTAACGTTTTGTCTTTTCAAGACCAAGATCAATACAAAGATGATTACTATCAACTGTCGCAATTCCAGACTCGATTCCTGTATCCTGCCAGGGCACGTCTGAAGAGTTTGAAGATCCGATTCCTGTATCTTGCCAGGGTGTATCTGTTGACGACTATATTCCAGACTCGATTCTTGTATCCTGCCAGGGCACGTCTAAAGAGTTTGAAGATCCGATTCCTGTATCTTGCCAGGGTGTATCTGTTGACGACTATATTCCAGGCTCGATTCCTGTATCCTGCCAGGGCACGTCTGAAGAGTTGGAAGATCCGATTCCTGTATCTTGCCAGGGTGTATCTGTTGACGACTAATTCTAGACTCGATTCCTGTATCCTTCCAGGGCACGTCTGAAGAGTTTGAAGATCCGATTCCTGTATCTTTCCAGGGTGTATCTGTTGACGACTAATTTCAGACTCGATTCCTGTATCTTGCCAGGGCACGTCTGAAGAGTTTGAAGATCCGATTCCTGTATCTTGCCAGGGTGTATCTGTTGACGACTAATTCCAGACTCGATTCCTGTATCCTGCCAGGGCACGTCTGAAGAGTTTGAAGATCCGATTCCTGTATCTTTCCAGGGTGTATCTGTTGATGACTAATTCCAGACTCGATTCCTGTATCCTGCCAGGGCACGTCTGAAGAGTTTGAAGATCTGATTCCTGTATCCTGCCAGGGTGTATCTATTGACGACTATTTTTCCAGATTCGATTCCTGTATCTAGCTAGGGCACATCTGTGAGTAGCTGATTGTAGACTCGATACCTGTATCCGGCCAGGGCACATCTACATGAAGAGTTTGAAGATCAACTCTTGTAACAGGCCATGTAATTATCTTTCTTTCTCAGGTACGCAAGTTTCTCGCTAAGGAATCTCTTACGCGATCGACACCTAAATGCCATCTATAAGCCCATCTTCCTATCCATCATCTCTCCAAATGGAATCTGTAAGCCCATTCCCGACATCACACTGCTAACATTCTACCATGTGAGTGCAAATTTCTGGGCACTCTAGTGTTCAATCATCTTCCACCTTCGGATTACGAAAGGCACGCCAGCCAATCTACATCCTCAGGTCTAAGAAGATTGAACAGGGGCAACTGTGTACCCCAAAATTTTCCCTCCCATATTCTTCAAGATTTGGGCAAGATCATGGTTCAAAATCTCTCAAGGATTGCACAGTCCAATTGCCTCCTAACACAGTCAAAATTAGGGTTTTGGTTCTTGCAAAGAAATTGAGGTTTCCAAGGGTCCAATCAAGTCCCACATGCCTATATACATTGTCAAGCATCCATATGTCAAGTTTCAAGACTCACATCATCAAGTTGCACAGTCAAAAGCCCTAATTGCTCCACAGTCAACTGCAGGGGTAAAATGGTCATTTGACAGTCAAAAGTCAAAAATTTTGGTCAACATCTTATTTTGAAGCCACAATCATCATTTGATCAATTCTTGATCATGATTCCACAAGCATGGCTCAAAAAGTCTCAAGATGCAAAAGTTTCTATTTTTGGACAATTGAAAAGTCAACTGCAAATTGACCAAGGCATAACTTCCTCATGGTTTATCATAAAAATCTCATCCAGTGCTCATTTTGAAGGGGATGACATTTCCTACAACTCATCTTCACACTCCAAGTCCAATAAATGCTCTCACAAAAAGTTATCAATTTCAACATTATAGGTCATTTTCAAAAGTCAACAAAAAGGCACTTTAAGTCAAAGACCATAACTTGAGACTGGTAAATCAAAATGACATGGGACCAAAGGCATTGGTTAGAGGACTTCAATACCTTTCCAAAATGTCCAAGAACATGTTCATATCTTCAAAATTGAGCAAGATATGCATTGGAGAAGTTGGGAATTTTTTTGGAACTTTCAAAAGTCAACTTTGCTTAAAAAGCTTCAAATTTGCTAATGGGCCTCAAATTCTTTCTTGAATACTTACTCAAAGCCTATGCACGACCCATTGAGCTCAAAATAATTTAATTCTTATTTTTAATTAATTAATTGAATTTTTATTATTATTAATTCATTTAATTAGTTTTAATTGTAGAAAAATATCAAATAATGGTTGTCAAATCTTTTTATGCAGCAAATATACTCCACACATGCTAAGGATTTCGTGCATCACTCAAGGGGACAAGATCTTCCATAATTGGCAAAGTTTTCATGGAAAAAGATTGAAAATCACATAATTGAAAATCAAATATTCAAGTCATTAATCCATGGACTTGTGGGCTTATTTTTGACCTAGAATCATTCACATACATATGCTAAGTGAAACCCTACTCATACAGACACGAAAAAGCTGTTGAGAATCCATAGCCAATTTGCAAAAAAATCAAGAAAGTTGTGAAACTGAAATCATACTTGCAGTACGATTCAAGGCCTAAAATCTTTTCCATTACATTACTGACATTGCTAGGAAGCTATTGGCATCAAGAACAGGTCCTCATACCCAAAGAAACGGTGAAACATGGTCATGGTTTGAACGAATATTTTGATAATCGAAACCTGATTTCTATGCACCATTCATATGTTTTACTCATCGATTTATACTACTGACATCTTCCTGAAACTTTTGATATGGTTTAATTGTGCTAAAACTGCTTGTATCAAAATCCACCATGAACGACATTTAGGGTTTTCGAGTTTTCAAAATAGGGCTTTCTTGTAGATGAAAAATCCGGCCCTGAGACCTATACAGTTGAATTCAGGAGCTCAATACGGTTTGAATGGCAACCTCGCGCTCAATTTATGTGACTCACAGAGTTGTTCGCTATTTTTCACTATTGCACTTAGTGGGGGTTTAAAACCCCCGCTACTTGTTTCATGTTTGCAGGAAGAACGAAGAAGAAGATGTGTGTGGCGTCCTGTAACTGGAGCATTTGAATTTTAGCGCGTTTTTTAAACGTCCCAGCATAATTGTCTTTTTTCATATATTATATATTTTGTCTATTATGTATACAAATAAACACAAATGGCCAGATGGTGGAGGACGTGTTCTGCAAGCGTTGGGACCTGGGTTCGATTCCCAGGTCCCCCCATACATTCTTCATATTTTTCTTAACACTTTCAGGTGTAGCGCTTCTCAAACGTTCCATGATACACCCTCACGCGTTGGCTTGCCAGATGTCCTGATCAACAATCCAGTGGCCACAGATTGAAGCCTATGGAACGCTCTAGTCAACCAATATGCACTCAATCTAGAAAGTCAAACGAGGCCTTTGTCTAATGGGCCAGAATACTTCAAAAAACCTCCACATGGGCCTGACACCCCCCTTGGTTTGGCAATTTAATTTTCTTTTCTTTCTTTTAATTTCTTTCAATTGTTTTTTTTATATAATTATTATTAATTCACTAAAATTAATTTTCCTAATAAAAAAATCAGAAACTCAAAAAATGTTTTTTTAATTAATATTTAATTTCACCATTTGAATATTTTGTAAATTCTAACAATTAACTTTAGTTTAATTTAGGTTTATATTTTAATCTTTTTTCTTAATAAATAAAATTCTATAGAATTAGGTTTTGATTCTTTTTTATCATTATTATTATCATTATTTATTATTATTATTAATTATTATTTTTGTACATAAATATGTAATTAATTAATTAGCTTAAATTAGGTTAACTTTGACATTTTCTTTAAAAATTAAAATAATCTAGATTTAGGGTTTCCTTTTAATTCTTTTTCTTTATTTCATAAATACAAAAACGTAAAAAATACTTCATTTACTTTAATTAAGTAATAATTAAGTCCTAATTTAATTTAATTTCAAGCAAAGGGTCAAAACCCTCGGACGTTCCAATTTATTCTTTTCGCGCGTTATTTTTCTTATCAATTATTTCGTAACTGCTTTCCAGATGTAATAGTAATTAGGTTTACCGCATTTATTTACTTTCCGCATATTTTATCAAAAAAACAGGTCTTTGTATTTTGGCGATGTATAGACCCGCGCCTTGTAATAGCGTAGCTTTTATCTTTCTGTATTTTACTTTCCGCACTCTTAAATTCTAAACTTGCATGAAAGAATGTATGTTAATTAAAAACAAGTGTAGCTCGCAATGCCATGATCAAAGATAAATGTTAACATGAAAACAACACACAAATACACACACCACTTCTAGGGTACGCCTCACTCGTTGCCTTCGAAACGTGGTCGTCAAGTATAGGACGTTTTAGCGGTCGCTCTTATGTCCATGATCCAGTTGCCTCGAAACAGTTGCCTCGAAACGGTTGCCTCGGATTAAAAAAAGATCAAGGACATAAGGGTAGCTTCTAAGGTGTCCTACTGTTGCTTCGGTGACCACACTGTCCCTAAAATCGAATTGACCCGAACACCTCCAACGGTGGTGCTACCTACCTCTCAATGGTGGGATGGCACTACCTTAAGGACTTCTACACAGCCTAATTCCTTAGGGTAGGTAGATGACTCATGGATACTTGCTCTTTTAAAAAACAAACAAAAATCTTTTCACACTGACACTTTAAAAAAATTTCAAAACAAATTTTTCAAACACTCTTGAGGACAGATACAAGAGTCATTCAGAAATCTTTCAATGAAACTTTTGCAAAACCCACTCACATTTTGAAAAGAAAACATTTTGAAAACATAAGAGCAAGTATCTAAGAGCCCATGGATAACCATGGATAGAAAGGGTGCTAACACCTTCCCTTTCTATAAATCTACCTCCCGAACCGAGAAACGTTCTCATAAGGAATTTTGCTGTGCTTTTGTCCTGTCCATGTTGGAGAAAATAAAAGACGGTGGCGACTCTTGCTTCCGCGACATTTCGCGAAACCAGCTTTAAACAGTCAATTCTAAATCCACCGATCACAAAGTCCAACTGCAAGCTTCCAAGTTGAAAATGGCAGATGCTGAAACAGAGGTTACAGAACCAGGGTGATGACTTGGATTGATTAGTTATCAAGTATATGAGATGTTTGAATCAATTAGACACAAAACGCACGAGCCAAATGAGGGTTGGCTGAGCTTTTGCAGAAACTTTGTGTTTAGGCAGAATTTTGGTGTTTTTGAGTTTTAGAGAGTTTCAAGTCCAAGCCAAGCATGTTATGCTTTGTACAAAGTTTGTATATTTGTATAGAAGTGATCCAAAGTCATCTTCCCAACAGATCTATCAATGCTAGCCTTTTTGCCCACTTTCTTGTACTTGAAGCAAAGTGACAAGACCCATGCTTCACATGCTTGTATCAGCTTGCTTAGGGTTAGTTAAGCTTGTACAACTTGCTTGAGACCTGTGTGGTTTGTATGCATCAAGGGGACAAGTTCAATGCTCAAGATTGACAAAGTTGCAAAAGTTCATCTTTATGAAAATGGCATTGTAACCTTTTTGCCCAAAATGGAAATACAACTTGTGTAAAGTTTCAAAAAGCAAGGATAAAGGCTTTAGCTTCTGAGTATGCATTTAATTAAGGAGTGTATAGCAAGCTTAGGACCTGTAAAGCAAGATATAACCAGCATAGGTTTGATTTGCAACTTGATTCTATGTGAAAATGGCTTGATCAAAAAGTGAGAAAATGCCAACTTTCCTTCTTCGATTCTCCCTACTCAAAAATGATCTTGGAGAGTTCTTGGACATTTTGGAAATCTTGAAATATGATCTATAATCCATATTTGAAATGCATTTTGATATACCTCTTGGAACTAGGTGAAAAATTTCCATGAAGTTGGGTCCAAAACCTGCCTAAATTAGGGCAAAATTTCACTAAGTTAAGAAGTTCATGGCCATGTATTCACAAATTTATATCTTGAGATCCAAGCCTCGTTATGGAAAACTTTGTGAAGAAAAGTTGTAGATTTCATGAAGGACTACAACTGTCATGTTGGGAACTTTCTTTGAATCAAAATTCATCATGGTCAAAAAGTGGTGAAAAGTTGAGAAAAAATAAGAAAATTTTTATACTTAGAAAAATTCTAAGTTATGAAAAATTTCAAATTAAAACCCTAATTTTCAAATTTGAGTTTCTTGGTGAACAAGTTTCATATTTTGACATATCTTGATGAATTATGACCCTTGGTACTTGATTTTGACCAAAAAGTCAAAGTTTGACTTTTCAGTATACAGTTGACTTTTGATCAGTTGACTGCAAATTTCATCTGTCAATCCAATGAACTTGAGATATTTTGAACCATGTAATTAGGTAAAGATGATGCAATTGAACCATTGAAATCATGCTTGAACTCAATTGGTCATTGGCTAGGTTAAAAATCAGAAATTGCCCTTTCTCAATCAAAACCCTAATTTTGACCAATTTGCCCTTTTGATGATTTGATCAAATTTCTTGAGGAGTTGTGATCCAAACTTGATCAAATGGTACATATGAGTCTAGAATGTTGATGTGGATCAAAAATTATGAAGTTTGACTGTAAATTGACCATAGTGTAATGAAGTGTTTGATTTAACTCTTGCTTTTGTCTTCAAGAGTGTAATGAAGTGTTTTTGAAAACTTTGTTTGTAAAGGAGTGTAAGCGTGAAAAATTTGTTTGTAATGATCAAGTATCTAAGAACTAATCTACCTACTCGAAAAAAGAATCGTTCTATGCTTGTTTCCTTTAGACAACGCTATCCCACTATTAGTGAGTAGGTAGCATCATCGTTGGAGTTTTGAGGGTCAATTCGAAAGGGACGCACGGTCACTAAAGCAATGTTAGGAATGAGTTTCAAACTTGAAAAGATAGTCCCATTTGGAAAAAAAATCCAAGTTTGGTCAATATTTGCTTCATGCATTTTTTTTCAAAAATTGTCCAACTTTGACAATGCATATCTCTCTCAATTTTAACCTTATGAGGGTGTTCTTGGACTTTTTAAAAAGCTTAGTATGTCCCCTAAGAAACCTCTTTGGTTTCATCTCAATTGGATCTTCCATGTTCATGTAAGAAGCTTTGACAAAAAAGGTGTTTTTGTTGACTTTTCAAAATGACCTATAATGTCCAAATTCATAACTTCTGGTGAGTGCATATTTTGAACTTGGGAGATGAAAATGGATTGTAGGTAATTTCATCCTATTAAAAATGAGATTTGGATGGGTCATTTCTTATAAAGTATGAGAAAGTTATGCTTGGTCAAAGTTGAGTTGACTTTTCCTACAAAACCCTAATTTAACAATTTTTGATTTTTGATGAATTATGAGCATTCCTTGATGAATCATGATCAACCTTTGATCAAATGATGAAATATACTTCAAAATGAGGATGTTGACCAAAAATCTTGAATTTTGACTGTATGTAAGCCACAATTGACTTTTGCCCTAACACAGTCGATTTTCAGGCCTTTGAGCAATTGATTGAGCAAACTTCCTATGCAAGGCTTGAAACTTGACATGAATGATCTTGAGAACATATTAGGACAATGTTGATCATTTGGGGTCCCTTGGACTCAAGTATCTTGATGCAACATGAAATCCTAATTTGAGGTAGACTGCCTTAGGAGAGAGCTTGTCTAGCCAACCCTTTGACTACCTTGAGCAACCTGGGGATCTTTCTTGAAATGTTTTGATAAATATGGGAGGGAAAATTTTGGGGTACAACAGAATGAATAACAAAATGGCTTCCGTGTCTGGAGCGTATCTGGGCTGTATCTTGAAGTTGAGGTCTGAATGAGTAACAGAATGGCTTCCGCGTCTGGAGCGTATCTGTACTGTATCATGAACTTGGAATCTGAATTAGTGACAGAATGGCTTCCGTGTCTGGAGCGTATCCATACTATATCTGAACTAGAATCTGAATGAGTGTCAGGATGGCATCTGTATCTAGAGCGTATCTGTACTGTATCTGAAATCTGAATCTGAATGAGTATCAGGATGGCATCCGTATCTGGTGCGTATCTGAACTGTATCTGAAAGCTAAACCTGAATGAGTATCAGGTTGGCATCCGTATCTGGTGCGTATCTGAACTGTATCATGATTGCATATTGTTAATGGTAGCTCGTTAATCTTATCCTGAAAAGGGTAAAATGTTAGCTGAAACACAAAGTTATGATGCATGAAATATATGATGCAATATATGTACTTTATTAATGTTTACAACATATGGATGTAATGTATGTGCATGTAAGATGATTTGCTGTATTGTTGAGGAAGATAAATCCTTGACTGTTGCTAAGGATATGTGTATTCTTCATGTCTTGAAGTTGGAGTATTTGACAAAAATTCTGTTGTGAGAGTAATGCCATACTTCTTAAGGAATCTGTTTGGGGAATCCGGAGAACTTTGATGGCTTCTACTGGGGATTAATAATGAGAATCTTCATTCTGTTGGGGAGCAATGAAGACTCTGGGGAAAAAGCTTATTCTTGTTCGGAAAAAGTTCAAGAGTTCCAGTCGTCTGCCACTCTACTGGGGAGTTATCATAGGTTGAGGAGAAACAAAAGTTAACTGTTATTCGGTTGATTTTCGAGCTTCAAGATAACTTGCTGGGGAATTTGAAGAAACTGGATGGTTTCCACTGGGGATTAATATTTTGAAGTTTTGGCTCCGCTGGGGATCTTAACTGAGTATGATATCCAATACACAACCCAAAAAGCAATCAAGGGGAGTGTGTTGGCGGATCATTTGGCGCATCAGGCCGTGGACGACTACCAATCCATGAATTTCGAATTCCCAGATGAGAACATCATGTTGGTGACCGACTGTGAAGAACCTGGACCGGATGAAGGACCCGAGGGGGGATCCCGATGGTCTATGTATTTTGATGGAGCCTTAAATACGTTGGGTAATGGCATTAGCGTTATGATCATATCTCCTGAAGGTTGTCATACTCCGTTCATCGCCCGATTATGTTTTAACTGCACCAACAACATGGCGAAGTATGAAGCATGCATCATGGGCCTTCGAGCAGCTATTGACCTGAGGATTAAATTCTTGAGTGTATTCGGAGATTCCGCTCTAGTGATCAGTCAGATCAAAGGCGAGTGGGATACGAAACATCCAAATCTTATTCCTTACAAGGAGTATGTACTGACTCTGCTCCCACATTTTGAGGAGATAACCTTTGAACACTTCCCGAGAGAGGACAATCAGTTAGCGGACGTGCTAGCTACCATGTCTTCTATGTTCAAGGTCAGGTGGGACAATGAGGCTCCCCAGATTACCATTGAGAGGTTGGACGAACCCGCACATTGCTGTGACATTGAGACTAAAGAGGTAGCAGATAAACCCTGGTTCCACGAGGTAAAGAAGTATCTTGAGGCTCAGGAGTACCGCGAGGGTGCATCTGTTAATGATAAGAAGTTTCTGAGGAGATTCGCTGCGAAGTTCTTCATCAGTAATGGTATTCTTTACAAGCGTAACCATGACTCAACCTTATTATGATGCATGGATAAAAGCGAGGCGGAAAGGATTATAGCAGAATTACATGAAGGTACTTTCGGAACTCATTCCAGTGGACATACTATGGCAAAGAAAATCCTACAGGCAGGGTATTATTGGTCTACTATGGAAGCCGATTGTTATCAGCATTCTCGGACCTGTCACAAATGCCAAGTCTATGCTGATAAGGTGCATATACCTCCAGTTCCTCTGAACATCTTGACGGCTCCTTGGACTTTTGCAATGTGGGGTATCGATATGATTGGCAAGATCAGGCCTACTGCGTCTAACGAGCATCGTTTCATCCTGGTAGCAATTGACTACTTTACAAAGTGGGTTGAGGCAGCTTCCTTTGCTACAATAACCAAGAAAGTCGTGGCGCGGTTTATTCGGCACAATTTGATCTGTCGATATGGTGTACCAGAGAGGATCATTACGAACAATGGTACAAATCTCAACAATACGATGATCACCGAGCTCTGTAAACAGTTTAAGATACAGCATCACAACTCTTCTCCTTACCGGCCGAAGATGAATGGGGCTGTTGAAGCGGCTAATAAGAACATCAAGAAGATTGTGCAGAAGATGACAGTGACATACAAAGATTGGCACGAGATGTTACCATTCACTCTTCATGGGTATCGCACCTCAACACGGACATCAACAGGGGCAACACCCTACTCCCTGGTGTACGGTATGGAGGCGGTCTTACCCATTGAAGTCCAGATACCCTTTCTTAGGATTATGAAGGATGCAAGTTTTAGCAAGGACGATTGGATCCAAACCCGGCTTGATCAACTGAATTTAATTGACGAGAAGAGACTTACTGCTATTTGTCATGGTCAGACGTATCAAAAGCGGATGATCAAGGCTTTTAACAAGAAAGTCATACGACAAGAGTATCAAGTCGGGGATCTGGTGATCAAACGCATCATATTACCGCAAGGTGATCCCAGGGGCAAATTGACCCCTACGTACGAAGGGCCATTTGTGGTTAAGAATATTTTCTCGGGAGGAGATATGATTCTAACCACCATGGATGGTGAAGACCTTCCTCACCCCGTCAATACAGACATAGTGAAAAAATACTATACATAATCTAAGACCCGCTAGGTTGACTGGCCTAGGCAAAAATAAGGGCTTTCCGGCGAACCAAAAGGGTTCGAGAAAAAGTAAGGGATGAAAATGAAAAAATATGTACACCCGGCAAGTTGAAAACCTGAAAAGGAGGCTTGGGCAAAAAAAGGGTATCCCGATGGACTGAAAACCCGAAAGGGCGGTCCAGGAAAAAATTAGGGATCAAAGCGTAACACTATGTCTCATTGGATCATCTCGCAACCAGACTTCGGTATCAACTATCAAGCTCGGACGACATCAATCAATCTGATCTACCTTCAACCAAGTAGCAAAGTGATGAGACGCTCGAAGATATAAGGGCAATAACAGAGTTGGAACCCAATGGGATTATTTCACATAGCTGCTTTTCTTTGTTTTTCATAAATTGTATAATGTCTATCTTTCGGCGACGTTCTTTTACTAGGACGTTAGCCTCTTGTACAAAAACGCCTATTTTCAGGCCAACTTCAAAATCAATACAATACATTTTTACAATAATTTCAAAATTGTTTTTCTTTTTCTGTTTTGTTCTGCAAGAACGTCCAATGGTTCATTTTGATATATGCATTTGACAATAATTGTTGCTCATAAAAATTTACATGCGAAACAAAAGACTATTACTCGTAATTCCAGGAACAGGGGCAAACAGAAAGGTCCAAACCTTATAGTTTCTTTATCCACCAGGTACAGGGACAGAGCCAGCCTGAGAATGTGACTAAAAGTGCATACACTCCCCGCAGAGTAGGAAATACCCAAGACAATAGTATTAATTCTCCCCAAGCAGAGTTCATCTATCACCAACAATAGAAGATTATCCCCCAACGGAGTTTATTTCTTCCCCAAGCAGAAATTCAATCCCCGACAGAGTTCGTTATCGCCAGCAATGATAATTCATCCCCAGCCGAGGTTATTTCTTCAAATCAGCAGATCTTCTAGCAAGTATCTCTTCCCCACAGAGTCATTCTCTCGCCAGTTTATTCTCCAGCAGAGTTATTCTCCCCCCAATTTATTCTCAAATCATCTTCGACCATCATCCCCAGCGGAAACGAAGAATTTAGCTCTTTATATTCTCCAGCAGCAGACCGGGATTTATTTTCCCCGGCTAAAGAATATCATAAAAACATTGCATATCCATACATCATGACATGCGCATATGCATCATACAACACAATCTCATTTATTTTGAGAATATCATCATTCAATACATGTCATGTGTAACGCCCTATTTTAATTAATATTATATTATATTAATATTTTCGAGTTACCGATCGATATTTATTTTGCGACGAGAATAAATATATTAATCGATATATATGATAATATATTTGGCAATGTTTCGTTCGGTCGGGTTTTTATTTCGTTCGGTTCGGTAAAATATTATTCGGATCTGATATTTAATTCCCCAGAATTATTTTAGTTAATTGAGTAAATTATATTATTGGATATTATTAGGTGTTAATTAATAATTAAGTTAGGGGTGTGGGGAGCAATTAGTGAGGATTGGGTGTACACCCCTAGCTAGTAAGAAAACATAAGTTATAAAACCATTTTCTTTCCCTTTTCCTTCCATTTTCCTACACCAAGCAAACATAGAGAGCAAGAGAGGAATCTAGTAAGGAAAATACCATTATAAAACCTTTCTCCTCATTTTCTTTCCATTCTACAACCAAAGACAAACTTGAATATAGAAGCTTAGAGAGAAGAAGAGAGGGTTTTGGAAAGAAGAAGGAGAAGAAGAGCAAGAGAGCAAGAGAACAAGCATGAGGTTGGGGCTTTGATGGAGCATCTTGCAATCAACCAAGCTAGAGGTAAGGGGTTTGATTCTCCATCTCATATTGTTAGGTTTTGATAGATATATTTTGGATTTGGGGGTAAAATTGATAAGTTGATTTATGAGTTGTATGTTTGATTGAAATAGATTGGAAAGTTGAATTAGGTGTAGGGATTATGAGGTTGATGATAATTAGAATCAATGGGAGTGGTATAAGTGAGGTTAGCAATGTTTAAAATGGAGTTTTCAATCAGGACACGGGCCATGTTGATGCTCTGACTTTGGCATTTTTGCACGTTCTGGTGGCTTTTCAACACAGGCCATGTTGATGCACACGGGGGCCCGTGTTGATGCTTCTGTAGCCTCCAAAATTCTGATATTTCGCACTTCCTTTAGAACCCGATTGAGTTCTGATTTTCCGATTTCGGTAGATTCGACGACGGAGCAAGTTGCTCCGAATTCAACGAAAATTGACGTGCTAGCTAAGTTTGACGTGTAGAATTTAGTGGTGAGGTTAGTTTTTAGAAGTTGCAAGTTTTTACGAGGTGAGCCGAAATAGGCTTAATTACGGTTTAATTGAATCGAATTTCGTTTTAGGGGATTTAAGACACGTATGGACAATCCGATTGCGATGTTGACGATTAGGAGTAATGCCGATTATTAGGGATGGCTTTTGCAACGATGATAGGTGTTTGACTATTTTTCCGTATGTAGAATTTAGTGAACGAATCTATAATGAGGTGGGGTGATTAAACATAATGTTTGTGACGACATATTAGTTAGTGAATACTTGTTGATTATGCGATGCGAGGTTATATGTCTTTGTACATGATGATGTGATGATTATATTGATGTTATTAATAAATGCTTCCGATTTGTGAATGTATGATTTTGATGATGATGAATTATATGTGACGTTTTACATAATGCAAATATAATGTGATGATATATTTATCTTGATTTGGATAAATTATGGTGATGTGGGCTTTATGCCAATTTTGATAAGCGACGATGATGTTTTTGTGTTGTGTTGTTTATTGTCGAGTCACATACATTGCATTGGCGACGATGGGCTTTTATACCAAGCGACGAGGCTTTTATGCCAAGTGTTCCTAATTATGGACAAAGCGACGGGTACCACATGCATAACATAGTTGTGTCTCATGGAGTCGGTTATGTTTATGTGTGAGTTATTTGGCGTTGGGTTTTTAATTGATTAATGATGATTGAATTGCGATGATGTATGATACTTTGTTTGGTGATGATATTTATGATGAAAATGAAATGAATATAACTTGATAATTTCATGATAACTAGGCGATGAATATAAATGGTGAGTTTTGTGATGACTTAATTTAGATGAAATGCTTAATGCAATTATGATGTGATGATATTCGCGACGATGGGCTTTTTATGCCAAAAGCGACGATGGGCTTTTATGCCAAAAGCGAGGATGGGCTTTAGCCAATTTGTGATGATTTGTTTATGTTTCTCATGTTGTTAGCATTGTTTAATGTTGTTGGTTGATATTGTTGTTTATGATTGCCGTGTTAATTAGCGATGTATTAGCTTGTGACGATTTCGTGGTGACGGAGGTTTACGTGTTGTTGTGATGATTTGTGCCGATGAGGCTAAGGCGATTAAGTATAGATTATACACTTTAGAATGACGATAAGAGTAAGTGAGGTTTGGATATGTGTTGGAATGCACTTATTAACTTATATCCTTTACAATTCCAAAACTATATATATATATTTTATCATGCCTTTAACTATATGTTTTGGATTATCTCACCCTTTACTTGTTTCGTCGTTACCTTTATATTGGTAACGTGCAGGTTATGAAGACGGAGTTTATAGCTGCTGTTAGTTGAGTCGGTGTCGCTCTGATACGTAGCACTCGGGGGGAAACATTTATGTTGTCTTGTTGTTGATTATTTTGTTGTTCTTCCTTTTGTATATAGAATCATACTTTATGAAAATATGATTTATTAAGGAAGTTTATTAAAGAATATGTTTTGATGTTTTTGAATCAATTTATGTCTTCCGGCGATGCTATGTATCCGAGACTTATACTTTAAATCAAACTGTTTAAAGTGAGTTATTTTTGAAGGTGTGATGCCTCAGTATTAAATTTATGAAATTTTAATTTACTCTGATTGTTGCATATAAAACCTTGGGTAATATTAGGGTGTTACATTAGTGGTATCAGAGTAGGTCGGTCTGTCGACCAAGTTATTAGTGTGTTTAACCCTGTTGTATGTGACATGTGTGTGAAACACTGTCGGTACTTGTTTGTTTCAAATGGTTTGTCTGCAGAGATGAGTTTGAAACAAGTGGGGGAGAAGTTTTACTTCTTGGTGGCGCTTGTGGCTTAGGTTGGAGCCTCAGGCAGTGTTACGCTTTGGTAACTTATAGTGTAAGTTTGAAGACGTTGTTGTAGCTTGGTAGAGATGGTTTATGTCACCGTCATGATTGTCGATTGTCTATTGAAAAATTGAGGGACTGATCATCCTTAATCTCTTGTTGATAGTAGTCGAGAATTGTGTTGGTTGGGATAGACTTGTCTTGCCAACTTAATAGTGTGTGAAGCAGACGAGTTGGCACAAGGCAGTGCATGGTTACTTGAGTTGTGGGCGAATTTAGATTTTGGTGAGAAACAAGATTTTGGCAAGCGAGCTTCTTGTTGTGATTCTTCCGAAAGCTTTTGTGGAGATGTGAGTGAATTACCGCTGTAGTGCGAGGTGAAGTTTTGATGGATTTAGTTTCTGGAACTAGTTGTGATTCGAAGTATCCTTAAGGGATGTTTGTTTCTGAATTAGAGTTGAAGAGTCAACTTGAAGATTGGTTTTAGTAGAGTTTGTTTGTTTGAGTGGTTCGCCGTGGAGTGTGTCGGTTGTGTTGTTCGAGAAGATCAAAGGTTACCTGAGTTGGTGTGTCGTTTGTAGTCAAGGAACGAAGCAGATGTTGAGGACGAGTGTCTGCTTCCGAGGATTGATATTTAAGTGAAGCAGTTATTTGGAGTTTATGTGTTTAGTGAGATCGATTTGAAGTCTGGCTGCCTATGGGTTAGTGTGAGGGTTGAAGATGTTCAGGCAATGCTTTTCAAGATAGTGTATGGTCCGGGCGAGTATAAGCTGATGTCATTAGTGTGACTAATGCGTCAGGCACGATTTTGGAATGTTCCAACAGTACTCTCATGAGTAGCTGTAGAGTTGTTTCGTGTTCATGGATATTATTTGGTTTACATCAAGTTAAGGGATTGTGGCAAGCATCCGAGCATTGCGTTATCAGTAGTGGAGTTAGATTGGTGCATGTCGAGTACTCTAAAGAAGGAGTTTTGGAACTGTTGGACGTGAGTGTCTTAAGTAAGCAACTTAGACGGCGAAATTTTGGACAGTTCCGCGAAGATTTATTTTGTGTCTTGTAGAAGACTTTAAGGGGCTAATTCAGAGTTTAGAAGTTCTTTTTTTTGGATGGTTAACTTTGTGAGTTTGATGGAAGATCTTTTTATGAGTTGGTATTGATCGTGAGTATTTTGACCCGAAATGGTTGAGTCACTAATTGGACTTCGCAATGGGAAGTGAATTTGTTTGAGCCGGTGAAAAGTTTAGCGAATGCCTTGATTTTGGTTTTGTTTTGTACTGAAGAACCTGGTGCGACGTATTGTGATATTTTGTTTTGAACTTAAGATGTATTTCGACATAGAGTTGGAAAAGTGTATTACTACCTTGGAACGATTTGATTTTTCTTATGGAAAATTATCGGATGCGGGAGTTAGAGTTTGATGCGGTTATGCTCATTGGAACCTTATAGGTACAGATGTTAACGACAAGGAGATTGGAATTGTTGAAGACAATTCAAGTTTAAGTACGATCTATAAAGAGACTTCGTCTGTTGTTGAGTTTAGTAAGTTGATATTGAGGATAACCCAAGAATATCTGATTTGAGATTTATTATTTTGAAAGAATGTTGCATGTTTATTTTGAGACGCTTGTTGAGATTAAACTCAGAAGGTTATTAAGGATTTGTTCACTACTACCATATGGATTTCGCCGGATACAAATGGTCGCGGTGGATTATTAGATTACGACTAAAATAAGTCTTGACGGTAAGGAATTTGGTGATGGTTTGGTAACCACAGGTACTTAAAGATGATTGATGTTTTATATAGGAAGATGTTCTATTTGTGACTGAAGTCGGTCGCGACGGTGTTCATGTTGGATTCCATAGAAATTGATGTTATGGTTCTAAGTCCAAACTATGTTGTAATTTCAGGAGTATGAGACGAAGTTGATGAGTAGAGTTCTTGAGAGAGTGTTTTGGTTTGAATTACCACTTTAGAAGATTGAAAGTTATGAGAGATGTTTTGAATAAGAAACCAGTGTATTGATCGTTGCGACGATGCGAGGATGGTGATTACTTAATTCAACTTTGGGAATTGAATTGTTATAAGGGAAGACTTCGTTGAAGTCAAGTGTATATGTCGAAGTTTCACAAGTGAAATATTTGGACAGTATTTGAAGAGGTCAAACTATGTTGTGTATTTCATAGGATCAATGGACGTTGATCAATCGAGAATGAAAGAGTGATTCTTCGAGTTGATGAAGCTGATGTTGCGAGGTGTCTTGATGGGTGTACGCTTTGAACATATCCATTTTGGGTGATTGTGAAGTTGAGGATTAACCAAGTTGTTTTATGATTGGCATCTTATGCATAAAAGTGACGCAGCATGGTTTAGATATCGAGCATTGAGTTTTAGCGAGTATGCGGGATTGTTGGATTTGGGCTAGTGAGTTATAGTCGCAAGTCGTCAGTATACGTCCTAGGATGAGTGGTGTGTCGCAGTTCAGTTATGTTTGGGTAACTTGTTATTGTTCAAGGGTGGTACGTTGGTAATCTACAAGGACGATGTGACCTTGTAATTTTTCTAGAATGAGAGCGATAACTGCAAGTGTAATTCTTGAGTTCGTACTTATGCATGAATGAAGGCATCTTTTCGTGTTTGCGTAGCACGCGTGGTTTTATCCTTTTCTGATTGTTTCAGTTTTGGTTTGTATAACCATTTTGTTATTTTCGTTTTAGCGATGGTGTCGATGTTGTGTCGTAGGAATTTATGTTCCTACCTTTGGTGACTCGTTTCCGAGGCGTCGGTTCGAGTGTATGACTGATTCTATGGTTGAGACGTTAGGATGGTATCGATCTTGTTTGTTTAGTTCTCGAGCGAACCGGTGTGTCTGCAACTTGTTTAGTTGTTGGGTGTTAGTTGGTTGTCGAGTGCATTGTATGGGCTTTGCATCTCGGCATGGTTGTTCTTGTCTAAACATTGTGGCTAGGGAGATGCCCTTGTGTTAGGTGTATTTTGTATGTTGTTTAATTGACGCGAGGATTGAGTGGACGAATGCGTAAGCATGTCCCGATTTGTTCGTTTTGGTCAAAATTTCGAGGACGAAAAGTTTTTAAGTGGGGGAGAGTTGTAGCGCCCTGTTTTAATTAATATTATATTATATTAATATTTTCGAGTTACCGATTGATATTTATTTTGCGACGAGAATAAATATATTAATCGATATATATGATAATATATTTGGCGACGTTTCGTTCGGTCGGGTTTTTATTCCGTTCGATTCGGTAAAATATTATTCAGATCCGATATTTAATTCCCCGGAATTATTTTAATTAATTGAGTAAATTATATTATTGGATATTATTAGGTGTTAATTAATAATTAAGTTAGGGGTGTGGGGAGCAATTAGTGAGGATTGGGTGTACACCCCTAGCTAGTAAGAAAACATAAGTTATAAAACCATTTTCTTTCCCTTTTCCTTCCATTTTCCTACACCAAGCAAACATAGAGAGCAAGAGAGGAAGCTAGTAAGGAAAATACCATTATAAAACCTTTCTCCTCATTTTCTTTCCATTCTACAACCAAAGACAAACTTGAACATAGAAGCTTAGAGAGAAGAAGAGAGGGTTTTGGAAAGAAGAAGGAGAAGAAGAGCAAGAGAGCAAGAGAACAAGCATGAGGTTGGGGCTTTGATGGAGCATCTTGCAATCAACCAAGCTAGAGGTAAGGGGTTTGATTCTCCATCTCATATTGTTAGGTTTTGATAGATATATTTTGGATTTGGGGGTAAAATTGATAAGTTGATTTATGAGTTGTATGTTTGATTGTTTGATTGAAATAGATTGGAAAGTTGAATTAGGTGTAGGGATTATGAGGTTGATGATAATTAGAATCAATGGGAGTGGTATAAGTGAGGTTAGGAATGTTAAAAATGGAGTTTTCACGCAGGTCAATCAACACGGCCGTGTTGATTCACACGGGCGCCCGTGTTGACCTATTGTAGAGGGAAGAGTTGTTGACAGGACAATCAACACGGGCAGTGTTGATCTAGACGGGTGCCCGTGTTGATGCTCTGAGTTTGGCATTTTTGCACGTTCTGGTGGCTTTTCAACACGGGCCCGTGTTGATGCACACGGGGGCCCGTGTTGATGCTTTTGTAGCCTCCAAAATTCTGATTTTTCGCACTTCCTTTGGAACCCGATTGAGTTCCGATTTTCTGATTTCGGTAGATTCGACGATGAAGCAAGTTGCTTTGAATTCAACGAAAATTGACGTGCTAGCTAAGTTTGACGTGTAGAACTTAGTGGTGAGGTTAGTTTTTAGAAGTTGCGAGTTTTTACGAGGTGACCCGAAATAGGCTTAATTACGGTTTAATTGAATCGGATTTCGTTTTAGGGGATTTAAGACACGTATGGACAATCCGATTGCGATGTTGACGATTAGGAGTAATGCCGGTTATTAGGGATGGTGTGATCGGTGGATCTGGAACTGACTGTTTAATGCTGGTTCGCGAAATGTCGCGGAAGCAAGAGTTGCCACCGTCTTTTATTTTCTCCAAATGGAAAGGACAAAAGCACAGAAAAATTCCTTAAAGAGATTGCTCTCGGTTCGGGAGGTAGGTTATAGAAAGGGAAGGTGTTAGCACCCTTTCTATCCATGGTTATCCATGGGCTCTTAGATACTTGCTCATTTGTGTTTTCAAAATGGTTTGTTTGCTTTTCAACTGTGGGTTTTAAAAAGTTTCTTTGAAAATTCCAGTTCGACTCTTGTATCGGTCCTCAAGAGTGTTTGAAAAATTGCTTTCGAAAGCTTTTTGAAAAGGTGTTGGTGCGAAAAGTATTTTTTGATTTGTTTTGAAATTTAGAGCAAGTATCTAGAGTCGTCTACCTACCCTAAGGAATTCGTCTGTCTAAATGTCCTTTAAAGTAATGCCATCCCACCATTGAGAGGTAGGTAGCACCACCGTTGGAGGTGTTCGGGTCAATTCGAAGATTCGGGACATGGTGATCACCAGAGAAATGGGAAGATACCTTAGAAGCTACCCTCATGCCAGGTTCCCGGATCATGAGGACTTACTAAGATATCCTCTACTCGACGATCACCTTTCGAGGAAAGGCAACATTGAGGCGTACCCTAGGGGTGGTGTGTGATTTGTGTGTCATGTTCATTTATTTTTGTCTTTTGTCATGTCATGGGTGATCTACGCGTTTGTTTTTATTTTATCATTCATTCTTGCATGCCTTTATTAACAGTTAAAAAGATGCGGAAATTAAAAGTTCTAAACTATTACAAAGGCGCGGGTCCACATCGCCAAATTTAATCCAGGACCCGATTTGACAGAAAATAAAGGAAAGTGCGGGAAATATAAAATGTCCGAATTACATGGCTTTGGGAGAATTACATTAATATTATACGAAATAAAATAAAATGCGCGAATCGAATTCAAATTGACAGCGAGGGCGTTGGACCCTTTTTAAAGGAATTAAATTATTATTATTAAATTAATGAAATTAAAATGAAAAAAGAAATTATTTTTTGAGATTTTGGTATTTATGATTTTAATGAGAATTAAATGGAATTAAGAAATTAATTAATTAACCCTAATTCTACAATTTTTATTTATTAAGAAAAACATGTTAACATTAAACCTAAAATTAAATTAATTAATTAATGGCAAGATTTATTTACAAAAATAATATTAAATAATTAATAATGATAAAGGAAAAGAAAAAAGATAAAAAATAATTAAAACCCTAATTCTACCAATTTTTTAAGTTTATTGAAAATATTAAAATTAATCCTAGAACTTAAAACTAAGTTAATTAATGAGTTTTATTTACAAAAAGATTAATTAAATAAAATGTATTTTGATTTTCATGATTTCTGTTTTTTTATTTTATTTTTATGTTTTATGAAAATAAATTAAATTAAAGGAATTAATTAAAAAAAGAAATAATTAGAATAAATAAAATAAAGAAAAGAAAAGAAATACAATACCTTGGGGGTTCTGTCCCCAATTGGAGGTTTGAATTGTAGTAATCAGGCCCAATAGATCCTGGCCCTTCTGACTTTTTCAGGAAGCGTGTAGGTGCATTGACTCAGGTCCATTATGTTCTTCCAACTATGGCCCTTTGATTGATCTCAGCAAGCACGTGGAAGGCCTGGATGTGGAGAGTATGGTGGAACTCTAGAAGCGAATTGCACATAAGCATGATTAGCAAAATAATATGGAAAGGGAGGGGGACCTGGGATCGAACCCAAGTCCTGTTGCTTACCAATACTATGCTTTGCCAACTGCTCCAACTACGCGTTTTGGTTATATAATAGGAAACAAATAATATAAGATAAAACAATGGTTAGTGGAACTTTAGCGCGAAAATTCAAACGAACCACTTATGCCTCGCCACCTAGTCTTCTTCTTCCTCGTTCGTGTTTTACCTGAAACATAAAAGACTTAGCGGGGGTTTTAAACCCCCCCCAAAATATGCACTTTTCAATAATAGCGAATAGGCCATATGGCCACATAAATTAGACGCGATGGGTGTTCTCAAATCGTCCAAGCTCCCTGATTTCAACCATGGCATTGAGGTGTCTCAATTTTACAGTAGGTGAAAGTACCCAATTTCTGATTTGAAGAACCCTAATAATCGTCCATGGTAGTTTCGCGTATGGGTGATGAAAACTTAATTAAACAATACAGTTAGCTTTAGAATCAATCAAGGAACATAAATCAAACATTAAAAAGTACTAAAAACGCATGAATCATGATGCAAGCATATGAAAAAATCTTGTACAGGGCACAATCGTTCTACCGTTTCTCTGCGTTAGGATGGATGGTTTTGATCTGAAAACCTTCCTTGAAGTCTCAGGAAGGTAATGGAATGGTTATTTGGCCTTTAATCGCACTGGAAGATGGTTTTCAGTATTGGAGTTTTCTTGAAAAAATGCAAACTTTGTTATGGTGTTCTTGCACAGCTTTGTGGTTCTGAACACTAGGGTTAGGTTTGCACTTGTATAGAGAACGAATTTGATCAATAATCCAAGCCCATAGCCTTGCTTTTAATGATTTTCAAGATTTGATTTTCAAAAATCTTTTCCAATATTTCTTCATGCACATTTGATACAAATCATGGCCAATCACTTTAATTCCTTCCATATCTGATCATGCACGAAATCTTGAGCTTATTCCATGCATAAAAATATTTAAAAAGTTTGTTTTGGTATTTTCCACATATTTATTTTAATTAAATGAATTATTAGCAATTAAAAATCCAAATAAATAAATAAAAATGATGAAAAACTTCCCTTTGGGCCAAATGGTCGTGCACATGCCTTGGATGATGGATTTTGGAAGAAAAAGAGGCCCATTAGCATTTTTAAGACATTTGAAGCAAAGTTGACTTTTCAAAATATCCAAAAGTTTCCCAACTTCCACAAGGCATATCTTGCTCAATTTTTAAGCTCTGCTCATGTTCTTGGACATTTTGGAAAGGTATTTGAGACCTCTAACCAATGCCTTTGGTCCCATGTCATTTTGATTTACCAATATCAAGTTATGGCCTTTGACTTAAAGTCCCTTTTTGTTGACTTTTGAAAATGACCTATAATGTTGAAATTGATAACTTTTTGTGAGAGCATTTCTTGGACTTGAAGTGTGAAGAGGAGTTGTAGTAAATGTCTTTCTCTCCAAAATGAGCTTTGGATGGAATTTTTCTGATAATCCATGTGAAAGTTATGCCTTGGTCAAGTTACAATTGACTTTTTCAACTGTCCAAATATGGAAACCTTTGCATCTTGAGACTTTTTGAGCCAAGCTTTGAGAATCATGATCAAGCATTGATCAAATGATGTTTATGGCTTCAAAATGAGATGTTGACCAAAAATTTGAACTTTTGACTGTCAAATGACCATTTTGCCCCTACAGTTGACTGTAGTGCAATTAGGGTTTTTGACTGTGCAATTTTATTCTGTAAGTCTTGAAACTTGGTATGAGGATGCTTGACCATGTTTATAGGCATGTGGGACTTTATTGGACCCTTGGAAACTTCATTTTCTTTGTCAGAACCAAAACCCTAGTTTTTGACTGTTAGGAGGCCCTTGAACTATGCAACCCTTGGGGAGATTTTGAAGCATGCTCTTGGCAAATCTTGAAGAATATGGGAGGGCAAATTTTGGGGTACAACAGTTGCCCCTGTTCAATCTTCTTAGACATGAGGATGCAGATTGGCTGACGTGCCTTTCGTAATCCGAAGGTAGAAGATGATTGAACACTAGAGTGCCCAGAAATTTGCGCTCACATAGTAGTGTGATGGTGGAATGGGCTTATAGATGCCATGCTAAGAGATGATGGAAGGTGGATGGGCTTATAGATGCCATCTGGATGTTGATCGCGTAAGAGATTCCTCAGCGAGAACTTGCGTACCTGCAAAAGAAAAATGATTACCTGACCTGTTACAGGAGCTGGTCTTTAAACCCTTTGTATGGATGTGTCCTGGCTGGTTACA
The DNA here is from genome assembly GCA_948472305.1 of Vicia faba. Taxonomy (NCBI): domain Eukaryota; kingdom Viridiplantae; phylum Streptophyta; class Magnoliopsida; order Fabales; family Fabaceae; genus Vicia; species Vicia faba. The sequence goes on along the minus strand of OX451739.1, from coordinate 285,277,067 downwards.
GGAGCTGGATCTGGATCTTCAAAAGGTGATGAATGAACCAGGGATAGTTACTACCTCAACAGGAACGCTGAGAGAACTTTGGGTGATTATTATCTCAAGAGTAACGCTGAGAGAATCTTGGGCGACTTCAACCTCAACAGTAACGTTGAGAAAATCTGGGGACGATTACTATCTCCGCAGTAACGGGGAGAGAACCATAGGCGACTTCAACCTCAACAGTATCATTGAGAGAATCTGGGGCGACTTCAACCTCAACAGTAATCATTGAGAGAATCTTGGGCGACTTCAACCTCAACAGTAATCATTGAGAGAATCTTGGATATCTTCTACTGAGTCTTTATCAGGAAAATCTGTTAGGGGTCGATTTAGCTGGACTAGAGAAGGCCTTGGACTGGATAAGAAACAGAAAAATCTTAGGGTCGATTTAACTGAACCGGTCTAGGTCTTGAAATCTTCAACTGGATAAGAAACAGGGAGATCTTAGGGTCGATCTGACTGAACCAGAGAAGGCCTTTGACTGGATAAGAAACAGAGAAATCTTAGGGTCGATTTAACTGAACCGGTCTAGGTCTTGAAATCTTCAACTGGATAAGAAACAGGGAGATCTTAGGGTCGATCTGACTGAACAAGAGAAGGCCTTTGACTGGATAAGAAACAGAGAAATCTTAGGGTCGATTTAACTGAACCGGTCTAGGTCTTGAAATCTTCAACTGGATAAGAAACAGGGAGATCTTAGGGTCGATCTGACTGAACCAGAGAAGGCCTTGGACGGGATAAGAAACAGAAAAATCTTAGGGTCGATTTAACTGAACCGGTCTAGGTCTTGAATGTCTTCAACTGGATAAGAAACATGGAGATCTTAGGGTCGATCCGACTGAACCAGAGAAGGCCTTTGACGGGATAAGAAACAGAAAAATCTTAGGGTCGATTTAACTGAACCGGTCAAGGTTTTGAGATGTAACTGAGAACTTAACTGAATCTTTCCTGAAAAGTAAAGGTCAGTCATATGCAATGCGTGATATGGATCAAGCAATGATGTTCTCAACATACATGAGATTTGTAAGATATGATGCGTATATGCATGCTATAATGTATGGAAATGCGATGTTTATGAATGTATATTTTCGTCTTAGGAAAATGAATCCTTGACGGGTGCCGGGAAGTCACTCCTGGGCTGATGTCGAAGAATAGATTTTTGCTTCCGCTGGGGATGATAGTTGCAAGAATACCGGTAGGAGAAGATAACTTCGTTGGGGAATAAACTTGGCGAACGAATTACTCTGCGGGGAGAAAAGTACTCTAACGATCTTGCTGGGGAGCAATACTCTGTGGGGAGAGAGATACTTTGTTGAGTTGTTGATGATAACTTGCTGGGGATACCCTTGTTGTGTTGGAAGTGTTAATAGACTTTGCTGGGGATAAGAAGACTTCGTCGAGGACGCTCTTTCCGTGGCTTTTGGCTGAGGATAACCCAGTTATATCCTGGTAAGGAAATAACTCTTTGAATAAAGCTGGGAGACGCGTTCGTGCTCTGCAGGGATAAGCTTCCAGAATCTACTGGGGATAAGCTTACTGCTTGGGGAGATGAATTCCAACTTTCCTGGGGAACTAGATTGGATTCTCTTGGGAAAGTTTTGAACTGTATCGGGGAAGTGACTCCACTGAATGTTTGATATACCTCCGGGGAACAATCTTTAGGCCAGGATTGCCGGGGATGCTTGTTAGGAATGCATACATACTGCTGGGGAAGATTAAGATCTGCGGGGAATACCCAACTTCCTTAAGGTTTAATTGTAACTTTGCTCAGGGAGAGTGCACTGGCTTGCTGGCTTACTCTCTGGGGAATTGGGATGTACTGGTTATGTTCTTCAGCTGAACCTACCTTGGTACCTTGGAGGATAGAACAATTAGATTGCTTGGACAACTCTTTATTGCCCCTGTTTCTAATGTTACCTGTAATTAATCCTTTATTTCGTATGCAAATATTCATGAGTTAGCAAATTATTGTCAATGCATATATCACAAATTGAACCTTGGACGTTCTTCGCAAAACAAAACAGAAAAGGAAAACAATTGGCAATTTTAACTGAAAGTGTATATTTGTATTGATTTTGAATTTGCCTGTAAATAGGCGTTTATGTACAAGAGGCTGACGTCCTAGTAAGAGAACGTCGCCGAACAAAAGAGTTTATACAAATTTTGTACAAGAGAAAATAAAACAGCTGTGTGAAATGAATGATCCCACTGGGTTTCAACTCTGCTATTGCCTTTATATCTACGAGCGTCTCATCACTTGATGACCTTAGTTGGATGTGAAGCTGAATGATCGATGCCGTCTGAACTTAATGTAGATACCGGATTCTGGATGCAAAGTGATCCAATGAGACATAGTATTACGCTTTATCCCTAACTTTTCCCTGGACCGCCCTTTCGGGTTTTCAATCCACCGGAATACCCATTTTTGCCCAAGCCGCCTTTTCAGGTTTTCGACTTGCCGGGTGTACAGATTTTTTCATTTCATCCCTTCATTTTGCCCGAACCCTTTTGGTTCGCCGGGAAGCCCTAATTTTTGCCTAGGCATGTCAGCCTAGCGGGTCTTTTTTCATGCGTAGTATCTTTTTACTATGTCTGCATTGGCGGGGTGAGGAAGGTCGTCACCATCCATGTTGGTTAGAATCATGGCTCCTCCTGAGAACACATGCTTAACCACAAATGGCCCTTCATACGTAGGGGTCCATTTGCCCCTTGGATCACTCTGAGGAAGGATGATTCGCTTGATTACCAGATCCCCAACTTGATATTCCTGTGGTCTGACCTTTTTGTTAAATGCCCTGATCATTCGTTTCTGATACGCCTGACCATGACAGATAGCAGCAAGTCTCTTTTCATCAATAAGGTTTAATTGATCAAGTCGTGTCTGGATCCAATCATCTTCGTTCAGATTTGCATCCTTCATTATCCAGAGAGAGGGTATTTGCACTTCGATCGGTAAGACTGCCTCCATACCGTAGACCAAGGAGAAAGGAGTTGCCCCGGTTGACGTCCTGGATGAGGTACGGTACCCATGTAGAGCAAACGGTAATATCTCGTGCCAATCTTTATAAGTCACTGTCATCTTCTGCACGATTTTCTTAATGTTTTTATTCGCTGCTTCTACAGCCCCATTCATCTTCGGTCTGTAAGGAGAAGAGTTGTGGTGCTGTATCTTAAACTGCTCGCAGAGCTCAGTGATCATATTGTTATTGAGATTGGTACTGTTGTCTGTAATGATTCTTTCTGGGACGCCGTATCGACAGATCAGGTTGTGCTGAATGAATCGTGCCACAACAGTCTTGGTTACCGTAGCGTAGGAAGCTGCTTCGACCCACTTTGTGAAATAGTCAATCACCACCAAGATGAAGCGATGCCCATTAGATGCCATAGGTTTAATCTCATCGATCATGTCTATGCCCCACATTGCAAACGGCCAAGGCGCAGTCAGACATTTAGAGGAACTGGAGGAGCATGCACCTTGTCTGCATATATCTGGCATTTATGGCATGTCCTAGAATGTTGGTAGCAGTCAGCTTCCATTGTGGACCAGAAATACCCTGCCCGAAGGATCTTCTTTGCCATAGTGTGTCCACTGGAGTGTGTACCAAAGGTCCCTTCATGTAGCTCTTCCATGATCCTTTCTGCTTCAGTCTTGTCCACACAACGCAGTAAGGTCGAATCATGGTTTCGCTTGTACAGGATGCCGTTGCTAAGGAAGAACTTCGCTGCGAACCTTCTCAGAAACTTTTTATCGTTGACAGATGCACCTTCAGGGTATTCCTAAGCTTCCAAATATCTCTTCACCTCATGGTACCAAGGCTTCTCAGTCACCAATTCAGTCTCGAGATCACAACAGTATGCCGGTTCGTCCAGTTTCCAGATGATGATCCGGGGAGCCTCATTATCCCATTTGACCTTGAACATAGAAGACATTGTAGCTAACGCGTCCGCCAACTGATTCTCCTCTCTTGGGAAATGTTCAAAGGTTATCTCCGTGAAGTGGGGAATCAATGTCAACACACATTCCCTGTAAGGAATAAGATTCGGATGTTTCGTATCCCACTCTCCTTTGATCTGATTGATCACGAGAGCGGAATCTCCGAAGACACTCAGAAACTTGATCCTTAGGTCGATCGCAGCTTGGAGACCCATGATGCACGCCTCATACTCTGCCATGTTGTTGGTACAGTTGAAACATAGCCGGGCAGTGAGTGGAGTATGAGTGCCTTGGGGAGATATGATCACAGCGCCGATACCGTTGCCCAAAGCATTGGAGGCTCCGTCAAAGTGCATAGACCATCGGGATCCTTCCTTAGGTCCTTCATCCGGTCCAGGTACTTCACAATCAGTCACAATCATGATACTTTCGTCAGGAAATTCAAAGTTCATGGACTGATAGTCATCTACCGCCTGATGTGCCAAGTGGTCTGCCAATACACTTCCTTTGATGGCTTTATGAGTCGTGTATTGAATGTCGTATTCTGTCAAGATCATTTGCCATCTTGCTATTCTCCCAGACAGAGCAGGCTATTCAAATATGTACTTTATAGGATCCATCTTTGAGATCAACAAGGTAGTGTGAGTCAGCATATACTGTCTCAGCCGGCGAGCAGCCCATACCAAAGCGCAACAAGTTTTCTCAAGCAGTGAGTATCGGGTCTCACAGTCGGTAAACTTTTTGCTAAGGTAATAAATGGCATGCTCTTTTCGGCCAGACTCGTCATGCTGCCCCAGCACACACCCCATTGAGTTGTCAAGTACTGTCAGGTATAGTATCAGAGGTCTCCCTTCAACCGGTGGCATAAGGATGGGTGGTTCTTGGAGATACTCCTTGATTTTGTCAAAAGCGGCCTGACATTCATCGTTCCAACGTACTACCTGATCTTTCTTCAGCAGCTTGAAGATTGGCTCACAGATAGCAGTTAGGTGTGAGATGAACCGAGCAATGTAATTCAGGCGTCCTAAAAAGCCTCTGACCTCTTTCTCTGTCTTAGGAACTGGCATCTCTTGAATATCTTTGACCTTGGTAGGGTCCACTTGAATACCCTTATCACTTACAACGAAGCCTAGCAACTTTCCAGATCTTACCCCGAAGGTGCACTTGTTCGGGTTCAACCTCAGTTTGTACAACTTCTGCAGATGATCAAGGTGTTCTTCCTCAGTCTGGGACCTTGCAATCATGTCGTCAACATACACTTCTATCTCATGATGGATCATGTCATGAAATAAAGCAACCATGGCACGTTGGTAGGTTGCCCCAGCGTTCTTTAGTCCAAAAGGCATGACCTTGTGGCAGAAGGTGCCCCACTGAGTAATGAACGTAGTCTTTTCCATGTCTTCAGGAGCCATCTTGATCTGATTGTAACCTGAAAAACCATCCATGAAAGAGAACACCTTATGCTGAGCTGTATTGTCAACAAGGACATCAATGTGAGGTAAAGGGAAGTCATCCTTGGGGCTGGCCCTGTTCAGATCCCTGTAGTCGACACACATTCTGACCTTTCCATCTTTCTTTGGTACCGACACCACATTAGCAACCCACTGAGGGTAAGAAGTCACTGCAAGGAACCCGACATCAAACTGTTTCATAACCTCGGCTTTGATCTTCTCAGACATCTCTGGACGCATACGGCAGAACTTTTGCTTGACCAGAGGGCAGTCTTCCTTAGTGGGCAAGTGATGGACCACAATATCGGTATCCAACCCGGGCATATCTTCGTAGGACCAGGCAAAGATCTCCATATAATCATGTAACATTTGAGTCAACAGTTGCTTCACGCTGAGCTCTAGGTTGGCACCAATCTTAACTTCCTTCCTGTCCGTCTCAGTACCCAGATTTATTGTCTCCACTGGCTCTTCGTGTGGTTGAATTGCCCTCTCTTCCTGGAGCAACAGTCTTGCAAGCTCGCCAGGCACTTCGCAATCATCTTCACCTTCGTCTTCGGCTAAGTTGATCGGATTTTCGAAGTCATAACTGGCAGTAGCAGAGTTGTTACCAGTGAGATCCAGAGTGGATTGAAACCTGTATGAGTGAGTGTGTGTAAATACAGCTGTTTTGAAATGTATAAAGGAAAGAAAGAAAAGGAGCATAAGATTTGAAATGCGAGAAAACGTCCAAGATCTTTATTCATGATATATGAAATGACAATTTATATGCCCTCACAAATGAAGCCAACGGTGCCCCGGGTAAGACACCGGGCCATAGAGTTCAATTTTATTGTTTATTACAAATAACAAAACAAAGAAGTTTATTACTGCGTAACAAAAGTAACAGGAGTATGGTCCTTAGCAATCCAATTGGTCAATCCGCCATCAGTTGTCGGGTAGATCCAGCTATTAAACTCAGCTTCATCCACTTCATTATCCTCCCCAACAACATTCACTCCTGGATTGGTAATGAGCACAGGAGGTCTTCTAGTCTTTGCCTTCCGCATAGCTTTCTGTCCCTCTGCAGTAAAACCCAGTCCGAACTTGTCAGTTTTCTGTGTAAAATCAGGAAGCCTGCCCCAGTTAGCACATTCACCTTTCTGAATCACAGCCCGGGCATCCTTTAGGGAAGCCATCTTCAAAGGAACATCCTCTTCGACCGTTGTTTCTGATGCTACTGAAATTGGAAGTACCTCTTCGAAATGCTGAAAGGGGGTTTCAATAAACTCCTTGTCCATCTCAATATACCTGAAGGAATTCAAATGGCTCACCATATACTCCTCCTCTCCCTGCACAGTGACAATCTTCCCTTTGACAGGGTATTTTAGCTTCTAGTGCAAGGTAGAGGTCACTGCCCCAGCTTTGTGGATCCAAGGTCGACCCAGTAGACAAGAATACGATGGACGAATATCCATCACATAGAAAGTAGATTCGAATATTTGAGAGCCCACACGAATAGGAATGTCAACCTCTCCATGAACCATCCTTTTGGAACCGTCAAAGGCTCTGACGATGATATTGCTAGGTTTTAGCTCCAGGCCTTCACAATCCAAACGGTCTAAGGCCTTCTTGGGTAGCACATTCAAGGAAGAACCAGTGTCCACCAACATGTGCGCCAGAGTAGTGCCCCTGCATTCGATAGAGACATGCAGGGCATCATTGTGGTCCCTTCCCTTTGCAGTAAGGTCAGCATCCGAGAAACCCAAACCATTATCCGCTGTCAGATTTGCTACGCAATCAGTGAACTGGATGGCAGATGTCTCCTGTGGCACATGGGCCGTCTTGAGAAATGAGATCAAATCCTTAGCATGGGCCTCTGAGCACAGTAATAAGGAGAGCATTGAGATCTTGGAGGGCGTATGCCCCAGCTGTTCCACAACATTAAAGTCGCTCTTCTTGATTATTTTTAGGATTTCCTCCATCTCTTGTTGGGAGGCTTCAGCAGTTACAGGTCTTGGTGCCTCCATCTGGGCAGGCTCATCTTCAATCCCTTTGCCCCGAGCATTGGATGACTCGGCAGCATGGGAAACAACTTGATCAGAAACAGGAACTGGTACACTTGTAGGTGTTATAGTAAGGGGTCTTCGAACAGCGGGTGGTGCAATGTCAGGCGAGAAGAGCCTGCCACTGCGGGTGACCTTGGCTGGACCAGTGATATTGCTGATACTGGTGCCAGTGTTGAACTCTTGCTTGATTCCATTCACATATACATCTGCCCCATAGTGCCAGGGGATAGCCTTATCAGATTCGTAGGGGAGAGGCCCTGGAACAGTAATAACAACAGGTGCGACAGTCATGATTTGAACAGGCTTCCTTGGGAGAGCCTTGATTGGATTATTGAAGATTGTAACAACAGCAACTTCTTCTACCGGAACCAACTGAACAGCGGACTTCTTGAATAGAATCTCTTTGCTGTCCATTAGGCTTTGGATGCCCAACTTCAGCAAAGGACAACCAGAGAGGGAAACAGCACAGAACAGACAACCTTCACTACAACCCGAAAATAAACCGGCCAACAGTAGGTTCCTCTTGACAGTCATTAGGGGAGTAGCCACATCATCCACAGAAACGGCGTATACATCTTCATTAACCGCATTTACTCCATGCTGGGGCATAGGAGCAGTTACCATATTCGGCCTCTCAGGCGCTTCAAACTGTATCTCTTTTGCAACAATAAGGTCTTGTACCTTATTCCTTAAGGCCCAACAGTCATCAGTGGAATGCCCCGGGCTATCGGAGTGATAAGCACAGCGGGCGTTTGGATTGTATTTCGGAGAGGCAGTGTTCACAACCTTTGGGGCCTCTCTGACAGTCACTAGGTTGGTGGACAGCAACTGCGGCAAAATCTGCGATAGGGTCATGCTCAAACGGGTAAACTCTCTCCGGGGTCTTTCAGCCCTTTGAGGATTGGTTTGCCGAGGAGCGGCAGCAGGCTTAGCAATCATCACCGTGTTGACAGATTGGCGGTGCTCAGGTTTCTCTTGTCTTCTGGACCCGTATACAGCACTGGCCTCCTTTTTGAAGGGTTTCTTCTCAGAACTTGTAGACGCACCCTTCGGAATCTTACCAGACTTCAACCCAGCCTCAATTCTCTCTCCAGTCAGAATAAGATCAGTAAACCCTGCAGATGAGTTACCGATAAGATGGTTGAAAAATGGCCCAGATAGGGTCCCCAAGAACATGTCTACCAACTCCCGGTCAGTCAACGGAGGCTGCACCCTGCCATCCAGATCCCTCCACTTCTGTGCGTACTCTTTAAAACCTTCACTTGACCCTAGCGACATACCCTGGAGTTGGGTACGTGTAGGGGCAAGGTCGGCATTATATTGATATTGCTTATAGAAAGCAGTAGCCAACTCCTCCCAGTTACGAACCTTGGTCCCATCCAGCTGATAGAACCATTCGAGATGAGTCCCTGAAAGACTCTCCTGGAAGAAGTGGATCCACAAGTTCTTGTCCACTGAATACGGTTGAATCTTCCGCACGTAGGATCTGAGATGTAGCTTGGGACAAGATGCCCCGTCATATTTGGTAAAGGATGGTGCTTTGAACTTATGAGGAATAATTACACCAGTAGACAAACCCAAGTCTCCAAAATCCAGCCCAGGCACCTGTTGGATCTCCATAGCATACAATCTGTCCTCCAACTGCTTGTATCTGTCTTCAGCAGGAGGATACTGTTCCTCATCAAAATCAGTCTCGTTGTCGGAGACTACCGGACTAGGACCTTTTCCTTCTTGAGGACTACCCTTGCCTATAGAAGAACCAGCCTCTTCATTCTGCAGAGTGTTGCCAAACCTTCGGCCCGAGTTGAAAAGAACAGTTCTTCTCTTCTTCTTCTTCTCCTTCTTCAGGAGCAGAGCCTTCAGCTCTTCTTGGCCCTGAGCCAAACCCATGATTAATTCCTGAAATTGCACATTCTGCGCCTGAAGAGCCTTGATGGACATCTCGGTTGATGATGAATCAGGATTCATGATGCTGAAATAAACAGCGAAGAACTGTAAGCAACCTGAAAAGAAGAAAACATGCTATGCACATGATGAATGATATGTGTTTATGCAATGCATTCAAGGGTTCGAAAGTTCAAATTTGTTGTAGACAAAAAAGAACACACGTTATCATTAAGGAAATAATTGTTCAGTACATCAAAGCCTCATGGGCACAAATTACAAAGCAAATCAATCCCAAAAGGCACTACGCATCCTCTTTGGAGCTATGTAGGTGTTGAGATTCCTCTCCTCATGCAATAGGCGGGTGAGCTCCAAGACCTTCTTTTCACTAGCATGTAGACTGGTCTCGAGAGAATTCCGTTCTTCCTTAAGCTGGATCCAGCTCTTCTGCATCTCTTCCCAGGATGTGGGCATGTCAGGATGCTGAATGGTGTAGGACACTTCTCCTTCTAAGACTGGCTCTTTGATCACAGGGAGCATATGAGGATAAGGCATTACTAACTTCTGGGAGCGGGCGCGTACCCACTTGAGATAGGGTTCCAATGGGATGGAGTTCCTGTGCCCCAGTGTCTTGTTGTCTATCCTACTTGGCATCCTCCAAGCTCTGATAAATCTCTGGCGAAGTCCTTGTGCATCGTTGTCGAAGTCAAAAACTATGTCAGGAATTAACATGTCATGAGGGCCATCCCTTCGAGCATAACCAAACTGTCTCCAAGCCAGGCATGGGTTGTAAGTAATACCTCCTCTGATTCCAAGTAAAGGAACATTAGGGTACTCCCCGCAACGATCAATGATAGTGACATCCTCTCTGGACCGAGGGCACCAATGTATATATGCATGTGTAAGAGTCATCAACCGTTGTGACCATCTCAAACCCCGCTCGTTCTTCAAAACTGATTGCGGAAGGTGCGAAATAAAGCACCTTCCCAGGAGAGGAGTGCAACACATAAGGACACCTCTTTTTCTCATGGTTCGAGTGTAACATGAGTGAAGGATGTCCCCCAGCAACGTAGGTATAGGATTCCTGGACATGAAGATCTGGACAACACTGATATCTATAAGCTCATCTGGGTTAGGGAACAACACCAAACCATAGACAAGGAGGGCCACAATTTCTTCAAAAGCTTGTAAGTCAAGGGAGTTCCAACATTCATGGGCCTTCTCAAACAGAAACCTGGCTAAGAACCCTTTGATACCACTTCTAACTTCCCAATGTCCCTTGAGGTCAGATGATTGTAGGTGCAAGGCTTTAGCAATCTCTTTAAGCTTGGGTTCCTTTTCCGTACCGTTGTAGGGTAGTTGATCAAGGATAGGGATCTTCAGGAGCCGGGAGAACTCCTCCAATGTAGGTACCAGTTGATAGTCCAAGAAGGTGAAACAGTGATGCAGAGGGTCAAAGAACTGGAATATGACCTTTATCATATCTTCCTCAATGTTGGTGTTGACCAAGCTGATGAGTCTTCCATGTCTCTCACTGAATGAAGAGCTCTCGGGAATCCTGGATATAAGCTCCTTAAGCTGAGGAGGGACCCTTACAAGGCTGATTTGAATTGTCTTTCTGCGAACAGTTTCCATGTCCTACAAAACAAGAACAAAGATGAAGATTCGAACCCCTGAAATGGTTAGTCAATGCATATGATGCTGGATGATGTCATGATGCTATGATTAAACACACCACAGATATTTACAAAGACAAACATGTAAGGCACACAAGGCACACAAGACAAGCCCCTAGAGTTTAGGCCAGCATGGGGTTTGGGTAGTACCCTCTTGAAGTTGGTGGGTTCAACCTGTCCTATTAGAAGTAACCGGGTTCTAAGGGTCCCAATATCACGGGATTGCTTTCATTGTTCATCGTTTCGATTTAGCCACTGAACTGGCGACCGAAATATTCCAGGAAAGCAACCCTCAATTGAGTGTAATATCGAGTATCAACCAACCTCGGACTGCACCAAAGTCAGTTATCTCACTACCCTAAAGAGGCCAAGATAGTTCAATTAAGGTTCCTAAGGTCTGTTGATGCTTCATGACACCACGCGGAGGCCCCGTACTCTCCTTGACTGAACTCAAGGGTTATCGGTACACACCAAAGTGCCACATCAACGTAGCAGATTGTTTCAACCATGTCGGTATACCCCGCACAGTTCCCTCACAGTCTTGTTGCTACTTTCTAAGAAGGTATCCCCCAGATCCGGGTTAGGATCTATAGAACTCCCAAGACAGTCCCACAATTTAAAGCAAGCAAAGCAATACAATTGAAAACACAATTATGAACTAACCCTAAGGTACACCTCACTTTAAAAGATTTCCCCAGCAGAGTCGCCAGTTCTGTGATCGGTGGATCTGGAACTGACTGTTTAACGCTGGTTCGCGAAATGTCGCGGAAGCAAGAGTCGCCACCGTCTTTTATTTTCTCCAAATGGAAAGGACAAAAGCACAGAAAAATTCCTTAAAGAGATTGCTCTCGGTTCGGGAGGTAGGTTATAGAAAGGGAAGGTGTTAGCACCCTTTCTATCCATGGTTATCCATGGGCTCTTAGATACTTGCTCATTTATGTTTTCAAAATGGTTTGTTTGCTTTTCAACTGTGGGTTTTAAAAAGTTTCTTTGAAAATTCTAGTTCGACTCTTCTATCGGTCCTCAAGAGTGTTTGAAAAATTGCTTTCGAAAGCTTTTTGAAAAGGTGTTGGTGCGAAAAGTATTTTTTGATTTGTTTTGAAATTTAGAGCAAGTATCTAGAGTCGTCTACCTACCCTAAGGAATTCGTCTGTGTAAATGTCCTTTAAAGTAATGCCATCCCACCATTGAGAGGTAGGTAGCACCACCGTTGGATGTGTTCGGGTCAATTCGAAGATTCGGGACATGGTGATCACCAGAGCAATGGGAAGATACCTTATAAGCTACCCTCATGCCAGGTTCCCGGATCATGAGGACTTACTAAGATATCCTCTACTCGACGATCACCTTTCGAGGCAAGGCAACAGTGAGGCGTACCCTAGGGGTGGTGTGTGATTTGTGTGTCATGTTCATTTATTTTTGTCTTTTGTCATGTCATGGGTGATCTACGCGTTTGTTTTTATTTTATCATTCATTCTTGCATGCCTTTATTAACAGTTAAAAAGATGCGGAAATTAAAAGTTCTAAACTATTACAAAGGCGCGGGTCCACATCGCCAAATTTAATCCAGGACCCGATTTGACAGAAAATAAAGGAAAGTGCGGGAAATATAAAATGTCCAAATTACATGGCTTTGGGAGAATTACATTAATATTATACGAAATAAAATAAAATGCGCGAATCGAATTCAAATTGACAGCGAGGGCGTTGGACCCTTTTTAAAGGAATTAAATTATTATTATTAAATTAATGAAATTAAAATGAAAAAAGAAATTATTTTTTGAGATTTTGGTATTTATGATTTTAATGAGAATTAAATGGAATTAAGAAATTAATTAATTAACCCTAATTCTACAATTTTTATTTATTAAGAAAAACATGTTAACATTAAACCTAAAATTAAATTAATTAATTAATGGCAAGATTTATTTACAAAAATAATATTAAATAATTAATAATGATAAAGGAAAAGAAAAAAAGATAAAAAATAATTAAAACCCTAATTCTACCAATTTTTTAAGTTTATTGAAAATATTAAAATTAATCCTAGAACTTAAAACTAAGTTAATTAATGAGTTTTATTTACAAAAAGATTAATTAAATAAAATGTATTTTGATTTTCATGATTTCTGTTTTTTTATTATTTTTATGTTTTATGAAAATAAATTAAATTAAAGGAATTAATTAAAAAAAGAAATAATTAGAATAAATAAAATAAAGAAAAGAAAAGAAATACAATACCTTGGGGGTTCTGTCCCCAATTGGAGGTTTGAATTGTAGTAATCAGGCCCAATAGATCCTGGCCCTTCTGACTTTTTCAGGAAGCGTGTAGGTGCGTTGACTCAGGTCCATTATGTTCTTCCAACTATGGCCCTTTGATTGATCACAGCAAGCACGTGGAAGGCCTGGATGTGGAGAGTATGGTGGAACTCTAGAAGCGAATTTCACATAAGCATGATTAGCAAAATAATATGGAAAGGGAGGGGGACCTGGGATCGAACCCAGGTCCTGTTGCTTACCAATACTATGCTTTGCCAACTGCTCCAACTACGCGTTTTGGTTATATAATAGGAAACAAATAATATAAGATAAAACAATGGTTAGTGGAACTTTAGCGCGAAAATTCAAACGAACCACTTATGCCTCGCCACCTAGTCTTCTTCTTCCTCGTTCGTGTTTTACCTGAAACATAAAAGACTTAGCGGGGGTTTTAAACCCCCCCAAAATATGCACTTTTCAATAATAGCGAATAGGCCATATGGCCACATAATTTAGGTGCGATGGGTGTTCTCAAATCGTCCAAGCTCCCTGATTTCAACCATGGCATTGAGGTGTCTCAATTTTACAGTAGGTGAAAGTACCCAATTTCTGATTTGAAGAACCCTAATAATCGTCCATGGTAGTTTCGCGTATGGGTGATGAAAACTTAATTAAACAATACAGTTAGCTTTAGAATCAATCAAGGAACATAAATCAAACATTAAAAAGTACTAAAAACGCATGAATCATGATGCAAGCATATGAAAAAAATCTTGTACAGGGCACGATCGTTCTACCGTTTCTCTGCGTTAGGATGGATGGTTTTGATCTGAAAACCTTCCTTGAAGTCTCAGGAAGGTAATGGAATGGTTATTTGGCCTTTAATCGCACTGGAAGATGGTTTTCAGTATTGGAGTTTTCTTGAAAAAATGCAAACTTTGTTATGGTGTTCTTGCGCAGCTTTGTGGTTCTGAACACTAGGGTTAGGTTTGCACTTGTATAGAGAACGAATTTGATCAATAATCCAAGCCCATAGCCTTGCTTTTAATGATTTTCAAGATTTGATTTTCAAGAATCTTTTCCAATATTTCTTCATGCACATTTGATACAAATCATGGCCAATCACTTTAATTCCTTCCATATCTGATCATGCACGAAATCTTGAGCTTATTCCATGCATAAAAAGATTTAAAAAGTTTGTTTTGGTATTTTCCACATATTTATTTTAATTAAATGAATTATTAGCAATTAAAAATACAAATAAATAAATAAAAATGATGAAAAACTTCCCTTTGGGCCAAATGGTCGTGCACATGCCTTGGATGATGGATTTTGGAAGAAAAAGAGGCCCATTAGCATTTTTAAGACATTTGAAGCAAAGTTGACTTTTCAAAATATCCAAAAGTTTCCCAACTTCCACAAGGCATATCTTGCTCAATTTTTAAGCTTTGCTCATGTTCTTGGACATTTTGGAAAGGTCTTTGAGTCCTCTAACCAATGCCTTTGGTCCCATGTCATTTTGATTTACCAATCTCAAGTTATGGCCTTTGACTTAAAGTCCCTTTTTGTTGACTTTTGAAAATGACCTATAATGTTGAAATTGATAACTTTTTGTGAGAGCATTTCTTGGACTTGAAGTGTGAAGAGGATTTGTAGTAAATGTCTTTCTATTCAAAATAAGCTTTGGATGGAATTTTTCTGATAATCCATGTGAAAGTTATGCCTTGGTCAAGTTACAGTTGACTTTTTCAACTGTCCAAATATGGAAACCTTTGCATCTTGAGACTTTTTGAGCCAAGCTTTGAGAATCATGATCAAGCATTGATCAAATGATGTTTATGGCTTCAAAATGATATGTTGACCAAAAATTTGAACTTTTGACTGTCAAATGACCATTTTGCCCCTACAGTTGACTGTAGTGCAATTAGGGTTTTTGACTGTGCAATTTTGTGTTGTAAGTCTTGAAACTTGGTATGAGGATGCTTGACCATGTTTATAGGCATGTGGGACTTGATTGGACCCTTGGAAACTTCATTTTCTTTGTCAGAACCAAAACCCTAGTTTTTGACTGTTAGGAGGCCCTTAAACTGTGCAACCCTTGGGGAGATTTTGAAGCATGCTCTTGGAAAATCTTGAAGAATATGGGAGGGCAAATTTTGGGGTACAACAGATGGCTTTTGTGACGATGATAGGTGTTTGAATATTTTTCCGTATGTAGAATTTAGTGAACGAATCGATAATGAGGTGGGATGATTAAACATAATGTTTGTGACGATGTATTAGTTAGTGAATACTTATTGATTATGCGATGCGAGGTTATATGTATTTGTACATGATGATGTGATGATTATATTGATGTTATTAATAAATGCTTCCGATTTATGAATGTATGATTTTGATGATGATGAATTATATGTGACGTTTTGCATAATGCAAATATAATGCGATGATATATTTATCTTGATTTGGATAAATTATGGTGATGTGGGCTTTATGCCAATTTTGATAAGCGACGATGATGTTTTTGTGTTGTGTTGTTTATTGTCGATTCACATACATTGCATTGGCGATGATGGGCTTTTATGCCAAGCGACGAGGCTTTTATGCCAAGCGACGAGGCTTTTATGCCAAGCGACGAGGCTTTTATGCCAAGTGTTCCTAATTATGGACAAAGCGACGGGTACCACATGCGTAACATAGTCGTGTCTCATGGAGTCAGTTATGTTTATATGTGAGTTGTTTGGCATTGGGTTTTTAATTGATTGGCGATGATTGAATTGCGATGATGTATGATGCTTTGTTTGGTGATGATCTTTATGATGAACATGAAATGGATATAACTTGATAATTTCATGATAACTAGGCGATGAATATAAATGGTGAGTTTTGTGATGACTTAATTTAGATGAAATGCTTAATGCAATTATGATGTGATGATATTAGCGACGATGGGCTTTTTATGCCAAAAGCGACGATGAGCTTTTATGCCAAAAGCGACGATGGGCTTTAGCCAATTTGTGATGATTTGTTTATGTTGCTCATGTTGTTAGCTTTGTTTAATGTTGTTGGTTGATGTTGTTGTTTATGATTGCCGTGTTAATTAGCGATGTATTAGCTTGTGACGATTTTGTGGTGACGGAGGTTTACGTGTTGTTGTGATGATTTGTGCCGATGAGGCTAAGGAGATTAAGTATAGATTATACACTTTAGAATGACGATAAGAGTAAGTGAGGTTTGGATATGTGTTGGAATGCACTTATTAACTTATATCCTTTACAATTCCAAAACTATATATATATTTTATCATGCCTTTAACTATATGTTTTGGATTATCTCACCCTTTACTTGTTTTGCCGTTACCTTTATATTGATAACGTGCAGGTTATGAAGACGGAGTTTATAGCTGTTGTTAGTTGAGTCGGTGTCGCTCTGATACGTAGCACTCGGGGGGAAACATTTATGTTGTCTTGTTGTTGATTCTTTTGTTGTTCTTCCTTTTGTATATAGAATCATACTTTATGAAAATATGATTTATTAAGGAAGTTTATTAAAGAAGATGTTTTGATGTTTTTGAATCAATTTATGTCTTCCGGCTATGCTATGTATCCGAGACTTATACTTTAAATCAAACTGTTTAAAGTGAGTTGTTTTTGAAGGTGTGATGCCTCAGTATTAAATTTATGAAATTTTAATTTACTCTGATTGTTGCATATAAAACCTTGGGTAATATTGGGGTGTTACATCATGCATCATGACATATTGTACGACTAACTCTATACCTTTCAGGAAAAGATACAATCAAATTCTCACAAGTTTCTCTGGTTCAGTCAAATCAATGCTAAAGATTTCTATACCAGTTCAAGCTATGAAGCTCGGAGCCGACCGGATAATATCTTGATTTCGACATCATATTGTGAAGCCCGGAGAACGACCGGATAACAGTATCAAACACTGCGAAGCCTGGAATCGACCAGATAGTGGTTTATCTTTAAGATATGAAGCCCGGATTCGACCGAATAATAGTTTAATCTTCAGCAATCCGTGAAGCCCAGATTACGACCGGATAACAACTCATCAAGTTATTGTGAAACCTGGATTATGACCAGATAGCAATACAAGTTTCTGTGAAGCCTGGATTACAACCAGATAGCAGCCAAAGGACACCGCGAAGCCTGGATTGCGACCAGATAGTGGTATATCTTTAATACAAGTTATGAAACCCGGATTCGACCAGATAGTATCTTGATTTCTCCGAACACCATGAAGCCTGGATTCGACCAGATAATGGTATAAAGCATCGTGAAGCCTGGATTACGACCAGATAGCGGTAAAAGACACTGAAGCCTGGATTACGACCATATAACAATGAGGGACATTGTGAAGCTTGGATTACGACCAAATAGCAGTTTACCCGACCAATTATTGTGAAGCCCGGATTTGACTGGATATTAGTAGGCCTAAAAATCAAATGGAAGCCCGGAGGCGACTGGATAACCACTTGATTTCTTCTGAAGCCTGGATTATGACCAGATAAAAAGTAAGGTATTGTGAAGCCTGGATTATGACCAGATAAAAAGTAAGGTATTGTGAAGCCTGGATTACGACCAGATAGTAGTACATGACACCATGAAGCCTGGATTCGACCAGATAATGGTATAAAGCATCGTGAAGCCTGGATTACGACCATATGGCGATAAAAAGACTGAAGCCTGGATTACGACCAGATAACAGTACAAGAGACTGTGAAGCTTGGATTTCGACCAAATAGCAGTTTACCTGGACAAATACTAAGAAGCCCAGAGTCGACCGGATATTAGTGTGCCCTAAATCCAAGTTGAAGCTCGGATGCGACCGAATAACAACTTAATTCCTTATGAAGCCTGGATTACGACCAAATAAGAATCGAGAAATTGCGAATCCTGGATCACGACCGGATAGCAAGTTTAATCTCGTCTCCCTAGTAAGTCACTGTAAAGCCTGGATTACGACCAGATAGAAGTCGGTCTTATCACTATGAATCCTGGATTACGACCAGATAGTAGTTCATTTTCACCTCTTCGACTAAGAGACAATTCCCAAGTAGAATAACGGACGACCGAAGCTCCTAAAATTCAAATTTTTAACAAGACAGAGACCAACATTCCCCAGCGTAGTCCTCCTCAACAACAAGTATACTGGTGTTGTACCCCAAAATTTGCCCACCCATATTCTTCAAAGTTTTGACAAGCATCATCTCAATTTGCTCAAGTCTACTCAAGGGTTGCACAGTTCAAACACCTTCCTAAGCCAGTCAAATTAGGGTTTTGGTTCTTGCAAGGAAGTTGAGGTTTTCAAGGGCTCAATCAAGTCCCATATGCTCATATACATTGTCAAGCACCTACATGTCAAGTTTCAAGGCTCACAAGGTCAAGTTGCACAGTCAAAAACCCTAATTGCTTCATAATCAACTACAAGGCAAAATGGTCATTTGGCAGTCAAAAGTCAAAATTTTTGGTCAACATCTTATTTTGAAGCCACAATCATCATTTGATCAAATCTTGACCATGATTTCACAAGAATGGCTCAAAAATCATCAAGGTGTCAAAAGTTTCTATTTTTGGACAGCTGAAAAGTCAACTGTAACTTGACCAAGGCATAACTTTTTCATGGTCCATCAGAAAAATCCCATCCAATGCTCATTTTGAAGGGGATGACATTTCCTACAACTCATCTTCACATTCCAAGTCCAAGAAATGCTCTCACAAAAAGTTATCAATTTCAACATTATAGGTCATTTTCAAAAGTCAACAAAAAGGCACTTTAAGTCAAAGACCATAACTTGATATTGGTAAATCAAAATGACATGGGACCAAAGGCATTGGTTAGAGGACTTCAAGACCTTTCCAAAATGTCAAAGAACATGTTCATATGATCAAAATTGAGCAAGATATGCATTGGAGAAGTTGGGAAATTTTTGTGAAATGACAAAAGTCAACTATCCTTGAAACATCAATTTTTGACAAAAGGGCCCACTTTCTTCCACTTGATTCAGCCTTTTCATGCCACCCACGTGTCCCATGATCAATTTCAAGACCAAATAATTATTTTTCTATTTTTATTTAATTTTTATGGATTTAATTCATTTTAATCCATAATAATTCAAGTAAATCTAAAAAATTTAATTAAATGGTATCTTATGGTTTGAATAGCCTTCATGAAGCATTTGCAACCTACCAATTTCGTGCTAAGCTCATTTAGGCATGAAAATTCAAATTTTGAACAAGCTTTGAAAGGCCTTTAATGGTGGTTAAGACAAAATCCAAAGCTTAATTGCAATGGTTAAAGGCTCCTAAATGTGACTTATTCTCACTCATTACTATATATACAAGCCTTGCAAGCCTCATTCACAACCTAGAGTGTGCACAAACGGCCAGAGCAAAACCCAAAAAGTGTAAAAAAAAAGTGTGAGATCAAAAGGAGTGTTGCAAGCGTTTTCAGGCCAAAAGGAGAACGTGACTCTCTTCTTTGCCATACTCTGAAGCTAAAGCAACCCTTGCCACGTCCTAAGGTCCATCATACCGCACTGTAAGTTTTCTCAGGTCTCCCAAATAATTGTTTCATTTTTTTCTTAACATGTTCATGTACAGGCAGTCCAAAGCGTACCACCATGCAGCCCACATATCCAACGCGCCATGTGTCCTCAGAAACAGATCCAAAGGCTTGGATTGAACGAGCACCATACTCCTGGTCAACCTACACCATAGGCAATATCCAAAGTCAAACAAAGCTGGCTTCTTGATGGGCCTCAGATTCCAATCAAACACCCCATTCTGGCCCATACCCCTCTCCCTTGGTTTATTCTTTTCTTTTCCTTTTTATATTTTCTAATTTAATTATTAACCTTTTTTAATTATTGTTATTATCACCAAAATTAACCAATTAATATTTTTCACAATAAAACCAAAAAAAACATTTTTACTTGTTAACTTATTTTGTAAATAAATACTAATAAATTGAATTAGTTTTAATTAGGCAACTTTAACCTTTTTTTCTTCTTAATAACTAAAATAAATTTAGAATTAGGTTTTTATTAACTTTTAATTTTATTTCCTTTTATTTTATTTCATTAAAAACATAAAAATACAAAAACATTTTTTTAAATAAATTAATTAATTAGTTTAATCATTAGTTTTAATTTCATTTAATCACAAAAAAAGGACAAATTTTTTTAATTCTTTTCTTAAAAGGGTTAACACCCTAAAGACTTCCCGATTTAATTTCTATTCGCGCGTATTTTATTTTGATTATTTATGTAACTGTCTCCAGATATGTAATAGTTAAATAGGAATTTTACCGCTTTATTTAATTTTCTGCATTTATTTACTAAAACGGGTTTTTGTTTTTTGGCGATGTATAGACCCGCGCCTTGTAATAGTTAGAATTTACATTTCTGCAATTTACTTTCCGCACTCCTAACTGTTAAAAAATGCATGAAAGAATGTATAAAAATAAAACCAATCCGTAGCTCACAAATAACATGTACAAGATAACCTTAACTGAAACACAACACACAAAGCACATGCCACTCCTAGGGTACGCCTCACTGGTTGCCTCAAACGTTGTCGTCAAGTATAGGGTGTCTTAGAGGTCGCCCTTCTGTCCAAAAGATCCAGTTGCCTCGAAACGGTTGCCTCGGATAAAAGGATCTAGGACATTAGGGTTACTTCTAAGGTGTCCTACCATTGCTTCGGTGACCACACCGTCCCGATAATCGAATTGACCCGAACACCTCCAACGACGGTGCTACCTACCTCTCAATGGTGGGATAGCACTATCTAAAGGACTCTTACACAGCCTAATTCCTTAGGGTAGGTAGATTCTCATGGATACTTGCTCTTTCTCAAAACAAACAAAATACTTTTCACACCTCACACTTTCTAAAAGTTTTCAAACAAATTTTTCATACACTCTTGAGGACTGATACAAGAGTTACTTAGAAATTTTTCAAACTAAACTTTTTCAAAACCCACGAACACTTGAAAAGCAAACAAATCTTTGAAAACATAAGAGCAAGTACCTAAGAGCCCATGGATAACCATGGATATAAAGGGTGCTAACACCTTCCCTTTCTATAAATCTACCTCCCAAACCGAGAAACATTCTCGAATAAGGAATTTTGTTGTGCTTTTGTCATTTCCATGTTGGAGAACATAAAAGACGGTGGCGACTCTTGCTTACCGCGACATTTCGTGAAACCAGCTTAAAAACAGTCAGTTCTATTTCCACCGATCACAGAACTGGCGACTCTGCTAGGGATAATATAAAAGTGAGGTGTACCTTAGGATGAGATCATACTTATGTTTTCAATTGCTTTGCTTTGATTGCTTTATATTTATGGGCTTTGCATCAGAGTTTCATAGATCCTAACCCGGATCTGGGGATACCCTTTTAGGTAGCATAAGCTGTGAGGGACCTGTCCGGCGTAGACTGACACGGGTGAAGCAGTGGCTACGTTGGTGTGGCACCTTGGTCTGTACCGATATCCCTTGTGTTGCAACGAGGAGAATATGGGTCTTCTGAGGAGTCATTAAGCACCAACCGACCTTAGAACCCTAATGTGACCCAACTTGGCCATAGAACAGTAGCAGTATGCTACACCCATTGAGGCTAAACTCTCGTGATGGTTCTGGCCGCAAGAAAAGATTGCGACGCTGGAGTTATGACCGATTGAGGGTAGTCAGTGATATTGGGATCCTCTAGAATCCGGTTACTTTTGATAGGACAGGTCTTAACCAACGAAACTGAAAGAGGGTAGTACCTAAAACTTCATGATGGCCTAAACTCTAAGGGCTGTCTTGTGCGACTTGTGTGCCTTCAAACTTGACTACTTGCATATTCTTGTCATCTAACAACATGAGTTTCGTACAGGTTTTTTTACAGTCCTTAATTTGGACTCATAACAGGGTTCACTTACATCACTCCACGCATAGCATAACATCATACCATCATACCATCATACCATTGCATGCATCTTGCATAAAAACTAATCCATTTCAAGGATCTCAAGGGCTTGTGATGCAGGTCATGATGAATCAAAGTGTCTAGCAAAGGGCAAAGGGGATTTATTTTCCTCTAGCCAAGGTTGTCAGGGGCTATGACCCACTCGATATGGTGAGCCTTGACTCTTGAAGAAGGGCTCTCATCAACATGAAGTCCCTTCCATCAAGCTACAAAATTCAAATTCTAACAATTTTCTTGTTTACCCCGCGAGATCCTTGAAAATATTGCATGCATACATACATATCACGGCATTACAGGTACTCCTTTGACAGGTCACTTACCATCTTCGCTGTTTATTTCAGCAATGGCTTCCCAACAAAACAACCAGGATCTTCATGCTCAAGAGACTCGGTTCGGGGAGATCCTCCTAAATCTATCCAAGGGGCAGGAAGAGCTGAGAACACTCCTCATGGGGAATTTGGTCAGGAAGAGTCCCGAAGACGACAAGGACGAACGGCTGAAACATCTGCAAGCTGAGGTGGATGTAATGAGAACCCAGATGCTGGGGAAAATGGCTCTTATCCAAGACTTATCTCAAAGACAAGGAGAGCTCAGGGTTCTCGTCAACCAACTGCTTCGGGATAACCAACTGGGGCAAACATATAAGGTTGAAGAGCAAGCCATCATCCAACCACATGTGGGGCAAAAAGACAAGGGAGAAGCTCCTCAGTTTGCTTCGGGGTCACAAGCCCAGCATCAACCTCACCAGCGTCAACAGGGTAATCGGCGTAAGCGAAATACGTCTAGAAGACATTTCTCGGAGACTGGTGTGCCATCCTCACTAATACTGAAACGCCTGTTAGAGGTCAAGCTGATTACTTTAAAGGATCCTCCTAAGAAGCTAAACATAACCTCCCTAAAGTACAATCCTGATGAAAGGTGTGCCTACCATTCTGACAGTCCTGGACATGACACTGACGACTGTTGGAGCCTGAGGAACAAGATCCAAGACTTGATCGACGGAAGGGTGTTGGAGTTCATGCCGGGGGGGAAAATGAAAATCTTCTGCTGAGAATCTTCCATCTGAAATGACTGGTGAAAACTAAGAAGCTTTTGTTCATTCGAATGTTCAAGTTGTATTTTTCTCTGATTGTTCAAACATTTGTTCATGTCAAACTCTTTTACTTTATCAATGCATCACATATGTCTGTTTTGAATCAATATATTCTCATTCGCTATATTCAAAATGCTTTCATTTTTTGATGTCAACTCTCAATTAATAATTCTAAGCCTCTTGAGGGAGGATGACGAAAACGATACCATAATCTACAGTATGCTTTTGAACAGACCCCGCTGATAAGGTACAAGCATTGTTTCAATTCCTAAAACACCTGAGTTATAAGGAAGATAATCCCTCGTCAACCCCTTTGAGCCAAAGAAGTAGGAGTTTTCTTTTCGAAAATTAAAACCCTTAATCATAACCTGGGGCAGGGTAGTTCTCTCAGCTGATCCAAGTGCACAACGAATGGCACCAAAAGAATCCATACAAAACAAAAGACAGTGATGGCTCTGAATAATCATAAAGACAGGCAGTCATTATCTCCCAAAAATAAAAGCCCATTAATTCAAAACCTATGAAGGAGACTTATAAAACTGGGGCATCCCGCTGACTGTGATCATGAAAGAAACAGTTCAGGCAAAAAACAGGGATAACGAAATCAAAAAGAAAGAGGTTCTACAAACCCTCAACACAAAAAAAATGACTGCCTATTCAAAATAAATTGTCAGCATCCGAACCATCACCGGAATATCAAAGCAAGGATTCAAACAAGGTCTAACGCACGATCAACTGAGTTTAGGATCGAAGAACATCACGAAGAGCGGGTGGGTACAAATAAATTTTGAGCCTTTATCCTTTGTTTCTTAAACTGTGAACCAGGCCACGCTACAACCCTTAAAAGTCCTAGCTGAAGCATGGGTTAGTTCGAAAGCATACTATTACGAAAGGTATCCTGACTCCTTAAGGCTTGCGGTAAAATAACGAGTTGACATCGCAGTTTACAAAAAATTCACTTGTTTTTATGAAAAAATGCATTTTCAAAAACTTCAAGACAGACATAAGCTTTGCATTTTTAAAATAACATTGTTTGCATATGACTTTTTTGTTCGAACAGCAAAGAAATTCGCACGAAGAATATCTGACGAACAAAAGCACTCCCAACCAAGGGGCATGGCATGATCATTGTCCATCATCTGGGGCAGTTAAGTCAAGATTCGGAGAATCTCTCAAAAGGCCAACCGGCTTGGGGCAAATCTCCATCTGGATCACTTGGGGCATTGGACGATCAAACGAAGATCTTCTGGTGGTATGGTAACACTGCACTACTGACAGTGACAACTTCCTGTATTCTAAGAGCGTGGACATAGTCAAAAATACTATGCACAATCAAAGACCTGCTAAGCTGACACACCTAGGCAAAAATAAGGGCTTCCCGGCGAACCAAAAGGGTTCGGGAAAAAATAAGGGATGAAAATAAAAAAAAATCTGTACACCCAGCAAGTCGAAAACCTAAAAAGGCGGCTTGGGCAAAAATGGGTATCCCGGTGGACTGAAAACCCGAAAGGGAGGTCCAGGCAAAAGTTAGGGATCAAAAGCGTACGACTATGTCCCGTCATCTCGTCACTTGCCTACCAGAAGAAGATTTGTCAAATCGGCAGTTGTCTAACACCTCACAAGGTATCTTCTTCTCTCACGTCAGAAACAGGGGCAATAATGAGTTGTCCAAGCGATCTAGTTGCTCTGTCAACCAAGGTACCAAGGTAGGTTCGGCTGAAGAACATAACCAAGAGGCCTCCCCTCCCCGGGAGTAAGACAAGGTTCAACAATACTCTCCCCCGAGCAAAGTTGGTCTCCCGTCAGCCCTGACAAGGTACAGTATCTCCAGCAAGTCAGCAACACTCTCCCCAAGCAGAGTAGCCTACTGTCAGCCTTAAGGAAGTTGGGTATCCCCAGAAAATCTCAATATTCCCCAACGGAGTATACAGATGTTCCTAAGCACGCATCCCCGGCAGTCTTAATACAAGATTGTTCCCCGGCGGAATACCATACACCTCAGTGGAGCCACTTCCCCAGTACAGTTCAAAAGTTTCCCCAGGAGAGTTGAATCAATCTCCCCAGTAGATTCTTGAAGCTCATCCCCAGTAGATTATGGAAGCTTATCACCGGCAGAGTACGAACGCTTTTCCCCGGCTTTATTCAAAGTTATTCCCCACCAGAACTTATAACTGGGTTATCCTCAGCTAATTACCACGGAAAGATCGTCCTCGGCGAAGTTCTTCCTATCCCCCAGCGGAGTTCATCAAATCCTCCAACATAAATTATCAATGGAATCCCCAGCGGAGTTCTCATCAAAATCTCAACGAAGTATCTCTTCCTATAGAGTGACTCCCCGCAGAGTAATATCTTCACCAGGATTATTCCCCAACGGAGTCGTCTTCTCCTACAGGTTTATTCTTGCAATCATCATCCCCAGCGGAAACCAAGATTTATATCCTTCAACGTCAGCCCATGATTCAACAAACTCCCGGAATTCGTCAAGGATTTATTTTCCCAGACGAGAATACATTCATAAACATCACATCTTCATACATTATAGCATGCATACGCATCATACAACACAAATCTCATTTATTTTCGAGAACATCTTAAAAATCATGCAGTTCATGCATCATGACATTGCATACGACTAATACTTTGCCTTTTCAGGAAAAAGTCAATCAAAAGATGATTACCATCTACCTTTACAATTCCAGATCAACACCGGTAACAAGCCAGGAAAATTCTGTGGACGACTGATCGTGGGTTAATATCCGAAACCAAACATGACAATTATCTACTTGATCATCCTCAGGCAACCCTACACCGGTTCCTTTTCTTTCAGAAGAAGTCTTACACAGGCTCATCAACAGGCAACCCTACACCGGTTCCTCCTCAACCTCAGATGTAGTTTTACACGAACTCATCATCAGGCAAACCTACACCGGTTCCCTCTCAATTTTCAAGACGAAGTCTTACACGGACTTATCATCAAAGTAACCCTACACCGGTTCCTTTTCTTTCAGAAGAAGTCTTACACGGACTTATCATCAAAGTAACCCTACACCGGTTCCTCCAGAATTCTTACACGGACTTATCTCAAGATGACCTTACCCCGGTTCATCAAGAAGTTTTACACGAACTTACCATGCAGTAACCTTACCCCGGTTCCTCCAGAAGTCTTACACGGACTTATCTCAAGATGACCTTACCCCGGTTCATCAAGAAGTTTTACACGAACTTATCCTGCAGTAACCTTGCACCGGTTCCTCCAGAAGTCTTACACGGACTTATCTCAAGATGACCTTACCAAGGTTCATCAAGAAGTTTTACACGAACTTATCCTGCAGTAACCTTACCCCGGTTCCTCCATAAGTCTTACACGGACTTATCTCAAGATGACCTTACCCCGGTTCATCCATAAGTTTTACACGAACTTATCCTGCAGTAACCTTACCCCGGTTCCTCCAGAAGTCTTACACGGACTTATCTCAAGATGACCTTACCCCGGTTCATCAAGAAGTTTTACACAAACTTATCCTGCAGTAACCTTACCCCGGTTTCTCCAGAAGTCTTACACGGACTTATCTCAAGATGACCTTACCCCGATTCATCCAGAAGTTTTACACGAACTTATCCTGCAGTAACCTTACCCCGGTTCCTCCAGAAGTCTTACACGGACTTATCTCAAGATGACCTTACCCCGGTTCATCAAGAAGTTTTACACGAACTTATCCTGCAGTAACCTTACCCCGGTTCCTCCAGAAGTCTTACACGGACTTACCCCAAGATAACCTTACCCCGGTTCATCCTGAAGTTCTACACGAACTTATCCTGCAGTAACCTTACGCCGGTTCCTCCCAAAGTTTTACACGGACTTATCTCAAGATGACCTTATCCCGGTTCATCCAGAAGTTTTACACGAACTTATCCTGCAGTAACCTTACCCCGGTTCCTCCAGAAGTCTTACACGGACTTATCTCAAGATGACCTTACCCCGGTTCATCCAGAAGTTTTACACGAACTTATCCTGAAGTAACCTTACCCCGGTTCCTCCAGAAGTTTTACACGAACTTATCCCGAAGAAACCCAACACAGGTTCTCTCTCTCCAGACGTAGTTTTACACGGGCTCGTCGTCAAAGAAACCCTACACAGGTTCTCTCTTCCCAAAGATGCAGTTTTACACGGACTCGTCATCAGAAACCCTACCCAGGTTTTACTTCTTCCAGGATGCAGTTTTACACGGGCTCATCATCAAAGTAACCCCATACAGGTTCCCTTCTCAAACTCCAGACGTAGTTTTACACGGACTCGTCATCAGTAAACCCTACACAGGTTTCCTTCTCAGCTCTAGATGCGGTTTTACATGGACTCGTCATCAAAGTAACCCTACACAGGTTCCTTCTCCATTTCAGATGCAGTCTTATACGGACTCATTATCAGTAAACCCTACACAAGTTTCCTTCCTCCAAAGATGCAGTTTTACACGAGCTCATCATCAGGCAACCCTACACAGGTTCCCTCTTTCAACTTACAAAAACTACAGTTCAACAGACCACCTCTAGATGGCATCTATAAGCCCATCCACCTATCAACAGTCTCCAAATGGCATCTATAAGCCCATTCTCGACAAGGTTCTGTCACATCTCCAAATGGCATCTATAAGCCCATCCTCCTATCCACCATCTCTCCAAACGGCATCTATAAGCCCATCCACCTACCAACAGTCTCCAAATGGCATCTATAAGCCCATTCCCAACAAGGTTCTGTCACATCTCTAGATGGCATCTATAAGCCCATCCATCCATACCATCTTTCCAAATGGCATCTATAAGCCCATTCCCGACAAGGTTCTGTCACATCTCCAGATGGCATCTATAAGCCCATCCTCCTATCCACCATCTCTCCAAATGGCATCTGTAAGCCCATTCCCGACATCACATTGTTGATATTCTACTATGTGAGTGCAAATTTCTGGGCACTCTAGTGTTCAATCATCTTCCACCTTCGGATCACGAAAGGCACGCTAGCCAATCTACATCCTCAGGTCTAAGAAGATTGAACAGGGGCAATTGTTGTACCCCAAAATTTGCCCACCCATATTCTTCAAAGTTTTGACAAGCATCATCTCAATTTGCTCAAGTCTACTCAAGGGTTGCACAGTTCAAACACCCTCCTAAGCCAGCCAAATTAGGGTTTTGGTTCTTGCAAGGAAGTTGAGGTTTTCAAGGGCTCAATCAAGTCCCATATGCTCATATACATTGTCAAGCACCTACATGTCAAGTTTCAAGGCTCACAAGGTCAAGTTGCACAGTCAAAAACCCTAATTGCTTCACAATCAACTACAGGGGCAAAATGGTCATTTGGCAGTCAAAAGTCAAAATTTTTGGTCAACATCTTATTTTGAAGCCACAATCATCATTTGATCAAATCTTGACCATGATTTCACAAGAATGGCTCAAAAATCATCAAGGTGTCAAAAGTTTCTATTTTTGGACAGCTGAAAAGTCAACTGTAACTTGACCAAGGCATAACTTTTTCATGGTTCATCAGAAAAATTCCATCCAATGCTCATTTTGAAGGGGATGACATTTCCTACAACTCATATTCACATTCCAAGTCCAAGAAATGCTCTCACAAAAAGTTATCAATTTCAACATTATAGGTCATTTTCAAAAGTCAACAAAAAGGCACTTTAAGTCAAAGACCATAACTTGAGATTGGTAAATCAAAATGACATGGGACCAAAGGCATTGGTTAGAGGACTTCAAGACCTTTCCAAAATGTCCAAGAACATGTTCATATGATCAAAATTGAGCAAGATATGCATTGGAGAAGTTGGGAAATTTTTGTGAAATGACAAAAGTCAACTATCCTTGAAACTTCAATTTTTGACAAAAGGGCCCACTTTCTTCCACTTGATTCAGCCTTGCCATGCCACCCACGTGTCCCATGATCAATTTCAAGACCAAATAATTATTTTTCTATTTTTATTTAATTTTTATGGATTTAATTCATTTTAATCCATAATAATTCAAGTAAATCTAAAAAATTTAATTAAATGGTATCTTATGGTTTGAGTAGCCTTCATGAAGCATTTGCAACCTACCAATTTCGTGCTAAGCTCATTTAGGCATGAAAATTCAAATTTTGAACAAGCTTTGAAAGGCCTTTAATGGTGGTTAAGACAAAATCCAAAGCTTAATTGCAATGGTTAAAGGCTCCTAAATGTGACTTATTCTCACTCATTACTATATATACAAGCCTTTCAAGCCTCATTCACAACCTAGAGTGTGCACAAACGGCCAGAGCAAAACCCAAAAAGTGTAAAAAAAAAGTGTGAGATTAAAAGGCAGTCTACCTCAAATTAGGGTTTCATGTTGCATCAAGATACTTGAGTCAAAGGGATCCCAAATTCTCACCATTGTCCTAATATGTTCTCAATATCACCCATGTCAAGTTTCAAGCCTTGCAGAGGAAGTTTGCTCAGTCAATTATTCAAAGGCCTAAAAATCGATTGTGCTAGGGCAAAAGTCAAATGTGGCCCACATACAGTCAAACCTCAAGATTTTTGGTCAAACATCCTCATTTTGAAGTATTATTCATCATTTGATCAAGGGTTGATCATGATTCATCAAGGATTGCTCACCATTCATCAAAACCCAAAAGTTGCTAAATTAGGGTTTTGCAGGAAAAGTCAACTCAACTTTGACTAGGCATAACTTTCTCATACTTTATTATAAATGAACCATCCAAATCTAATTTTGAATAGGATGAAATTCCCTACAATTCATCTTCATCTCCCAAGTTCAAAATATGCACTCACAAGAAGTTATGAATTTGGACATTATAGGTTATTTTGAAAAGTCAACAAAAACACCTTTTTTGTCAAAGCTTCATACATGAACATGGAAGACTCATTTGATATGAGACCAAAAGGGTTTCTTAGAGGACATCTCAAGATTTCTAAAAAGTCTAAGAACACCTTCATAGAGTCAAAATTGAAGAAGTTATGCATTGGTGAAGTTGACCCTTTTTGCAAAATTGCCAAAAGTCAAAAGTGCCTCAAATTGCAATTTTTGTCAAATGGACCCAACTTTTTGCACTTGTTTTGAGTTTGTAACATGGTCCAAGAGCCCTATCTCTTCCCACTTGCCTTTATTTTATTTTTTCCATTTATTTTGATTTTTTATTTCAATTAAAACAAATTAACTCAAAATAAATCATGGAAATATCAAAATCATTTAAGTCTTGAGATTTGGTGCATATTTCAGGTCTCTTATACAGCTAGCAAGGGGATCAAATCGTGCAAGGCATGGTTGTGCATAAAAAGATTGGTTTTTGGCTTATTTTGGAAAGATTTTCATGAAAATCAAATCATGATCAAAGACCATAATTGACAAAGATTGAATGCACTTTTGTAAACCTAATTTGATCATTGGTATATAGTGGACAAATGCAGACCAAAAAGACAAGGTTTGGAGGTGTGTAGAGGAAGAACAAAACTTGAAAAAACTCAAGAAAAATGGTGATCTGATTCCATATTTCCAAGTAGTTTCAAGACTCCCAAGCCATCTCATTCGCTTCCTGGGAGTACAAGGAAGCTATACCAATCAAAAGCTAGTGTCTTCGTGCCCAGAATCCGGTTCCACGACCCCCACGGTTTGTCACTATTTTCAAAATCGAATTTCTCTATTCTTGCATATTTATCATGTTTCAATGACATATTTGTAATCCCTAATGAGTTTGCAAGCTAATGGTAACAATTAATTTCATTTTTGTTAGCTATATTGAAATCCGCCGTGGCTAGGGTTTTTTGTCTTGTTTTAGGATCTTTTGGTACATGTAAAATTGGTCCACAAGAAAGGTGCCATGATGATCACAAGGTCAAGGCGATTTGATCTATATCATTAGATTTCATTTAACGTGCCTGTGTGAGATTTTGACAATTGCAAGGGTTATAGCTACGAACCTTTGTCCATAGGTAAAAGTCCATAACTTTTACCAACAGAGAGAGGAAGAAGAAGACCTGCGTGGCACCATCCCATTTGCCTGTTTGAATTCTGGCGCGCGCTTTTTGTTTGTCCTCCACTGTTGTACCCCAAAATTTTCCCTATCATTTCTCAAGGAACCACCTTGGATCCTCAAGATTGCTTCCATCCAATTACAAGCCTTGAATTGCAATTTTCCAAGGAAATCACTCATAAGGGCAAAATGGTCATTTGCACACTAAAAAGTCAAACTTTGACTTTTGGATCAACATCAAATCTCAAGAATCATATTTCATCAAGACATGTTGGAATATGAAGTTTGTTTCATCAAGAGGTTCAAAATCCAAATTTACTATGGAAAAGCCAAATTTCTAAATACTTGGGATTTTTTCTAAGTATTTAAGAAAAATGACACTTCAGAACTTCTGAGCCAGCCTCCAGGCAGGTGCAGTCAGAAGATGTAAACATGGTTCAACACATGGCCTTCAGTCAAAACATGGCTCTTCAGCATCTACGCAAGTTCAGTCAGAGTTTGCCAGAGTAATGCAAAGAAGGTTAAGGAGTGTGCTGCAAGCTTTCTAGAAAGTCTGAAAGCTCCTTCAAAACATGATGGAGCCAGAAGATACAAAGATCAGAGGATGGACGCTACGCTGAAGCAGAACTTCTGATCCAGAACTAAGCCTTGGTGTAGAGTTTCACGTTACAGGATTTTTGGTTGTGATAAGTCTCATCAATCATTTAATGCTCATTTAATGCTCACAACCACCTTCTGAGTCTTTATCCAAAGGATCTTAACCACATGTACCTCTACTGTCTTGGGATAGCAACTCTGCTTTTGCTTTTCCTTAATTCTTGTTGACAGCCACCATGCTTGCTTCAAAGACAAGGCAACGCTTCAACACATGAAGGCTATTTTCAAAGCTTTGGTCAGAAATTGACCAAATCCCAAAACCTTGTTCATGAAACTTGCTGCAGACCTATAACCAACGGCTGGCTCAGCCTACACCTGCATCTCATGATTACACCAAAATAACATACGAAAACTGTGATGAAAAAGCAAAGGAACAGGATGCCAAAATAGGTTCAAATCCTATTTGTTTTTTCCCAAAAGTCATAGCAAATTCATCTATAAATACTTGGCTCCGTCATATGTTCAAGGGGGGCTTTTTGGGGACGAGAGGCTAAATGTTGGTTAGCTTTTGAAGAGAGAGATTGGCCAAAATAGAGAAAAGGAAGTGGTGAAACCTTCATAAAAAACCCATATTTCTCATACACAAAAACAAACCTTTGTTCTTCCCTTTGAACAAAAGGACACAACCACTCTTCCGTCTCTCTTGCTGACTCAGAACATCCAGAGGCAGCCACTCAAAGCTCCAAGCACGCCCCAGGTAATTCTTTCTGACTTTATTTGCTTTTCATTCTGAACATCATTAGCATGTAAATATCATAGTATTAATGTTGTACATATCATTGTATGAATAGAAAAAACTATGGATCAGAACTTCTAGAATAATGCTAGGCTCAAACTTAGGATTGGAATTTCTGTGATTTATTGTGCTGTGATCATTCTGATTTTCTGAACTGAATAAATTATTGTTGTGCTGATTAAGAGTTGAAATGTAACACAGAACTTCTGTTTTTTCACTCATTATTTTAACACACAGAACCTCTAGGATTTTCTAACTGTTTAAGCACGCAGAACTTCTGAGTTCTCTTCATTGTTTTAACACACAGAACTTCCATGATTTTTCTCATTGTTAACACACATTGAAATTCTGATGTTCACCCACTGGCTCAGCACAATACAAAACTTCTATTTTTCACTCACTGTTAACACACGCTGAACTTCTGATGCTTACCTGTTGTTAACACAGCACAGAACTTATAAGTTCTCCTTACATGTCAAATACACTGAACTTCTGATTTTCATGCGCTGGTAACATGCTGAACTGCTAATTGTTTGTTTACTGCCTTAGCACCTGTTGGCTGAAGATTTTGATGATATTATTAGAAGCGAAGCAAATTGGACGTTTCGATTGGAATAAAGCAAGATGTCATGTTTCGAAATGGTAGAAGCAGTGCTTCGAATGGGCATATCAAAGCTTGGAGCTTCGAGTGATAGTTATGAGGATATATTCAAAGAAGTCTCGAAATGTTAACAAGGTTGTGTCTAAGAAATGCGTTCGAAGCGAAGAAGTGCCAAAACATTTAAAATTCAAATGCAAGCGGGATGTTCGAAATTTGAAATATATGCGCTGGAGCATTTGAAGACGCGTGGAAGCTAGGGAGAGGCGTTGCTCTGCATGTTCTGAACGTGGCAGAATCTTATAGCAAGATCTTTATGGTCGAAGTAGTATAAATAGAAGTCTCAGCATTAGGATTTCGTGTGTCATATCTATTGTACAGAAAACTCAGTAAACATTCAAAATACCACATGGCTAGGGAAACGAATGCACGAGCAATGTACATATGATAACACCAAGTGTTTATAATTTAATAAGAACTCTTTATCATTTCCAGCATTTTCCTTTATCTTCATGTCAATACTATTCAAAAGCTTTTGCACTAAAATGTTTTCATTCGAAGTCTTTTTACTGATGCCTTACATTTAAATGCTTTCTTTCTATTTCAAATACTTTACATTTCAGAAACCTTTGCACGTTTCATGCCT
This sequence comes from Vicia faba, assembly GCA_948472305.1. NCBI lineage: Eukaryota > Viridiplantae > Streptophyta > Magnoliopsida > Fabales > Fabaceae > Vicia > Vicia faba. The sequence continues at coordinate 285,243,044 of OX451739.1, read as the reverse complement.
TTATCTTCAAGCTTTTATCATTCGAACACCTTTTTCACTTAAAGTCATTTTACTGTTTTCTTGCATTTAAACGCTTTCTTCATATTTCGAATCTTTTACATTCCAGAGAATCTTTTACATTACATGTTTTTATGCTTCGAAGTCATTTACTGGTCTTTTATGCAGTTTTACATGTCTTTACAATTGAACTTTATTTATGTAATTTAGTTTCGCGCACATTTACTTGATCAAGTTATTAGATCTTTAATAGAGTAATCGAAACAAGTTAAACACCTACACAACATTCTAAATACCAACCATGAATACCAGTTCTATCATGAGAGTTACCCTAATGACCAATACATCCTAGGATCAATCTAGTCGATCCTGCGAGTTACCAGAGAGATTGAATAACAGTCAGTAAGATTATTTGATAGTTTGGAGGACTAGCGGTTGTTTACCAGAAATCACTGTAAACAAAATGGCACACCCGGTGGGACGAGTCGTTGGCCATTACGGAATTTAGAACAAAATAAAAATTGTTGAGACGTAACCATTGTAAAAATACTCTCTGGGTGATAAGTTTGTTGTTTTATGAACCTTAGAAGTGGTAGAATAACCAATAGCAACCAACCCTTATCCAGAAGAAAACGTTTGAACAAGATGTCTAATTCTGACAATCAACAAGGGGAACAAAATATCCCACATACAACAGGCACTAATATGTCCGTTTTGATGGGAACATCTAATGTGATCCCTTCGAATGCACAGTCTGTTGCATCATCTACCAGTAATATAGCCACTAATGGAATAAGTGGCATATCAACTAATAGTTCGATCCTAGGAAATACTGGAACCATTGGTTATCCTGGGGGATTCGTCCCACCATCAGGGACACAAACCCATTTCGCCACCTCACTAACTAGACCACCCGGTTTCAATGGTAATAGAACCAGAAATTCCTCTTATGGAATGCCAACATCTTTTATGGCAGGCTTACACAATTCCACATCGAATTCATCACCACAATTAGGGTCTGGGTCTGGGGCAAATCAGTTTATGACAAATAACCAAGGGTCAGTGGGTTACAGTGCAATGCCTATTTTAACCACAGATAACCAATTGGCTTTTAGGCAATTAATGGATGACAGTAACCATAATATGATAGGAGTATTAGCATAAACTATGCAAGAAATATTTGCCCCAATAGTACAAAATGTGACTGTGACAAACAGAGAAAACGCAGATAACATGAGTCGAATAGCAGATTTCTTTGCTCCCCCAGAGAGGCGTAGGCAGAATCAGGCGGGAGTTCGAGCGAACGTACCTATTATAGAACACGTTGCTAACGACCCAACCTATAGACCAGCAAGAGAGGAAGTTAATGTGGGGGCAAGGGCACAAAGGCTAGAAGCCCCATTGATCCAAGGCCCACAAATGGAAATTATGGAACCAGGGGCAAGGGTCGAAAGGCTGGAAGTCCCAGAGTTTCGAGAAGAACAACCTAGAGGGGTTGTCATGGTGGGTCGAAATCAAGATGCTGATGCAGTCGTTCATAGAATTCGAAACGATAACATCTTGGCAGAAAATAATTTAACCACCATGATAGAGAGAATCATGGCCCAGAATGGCCTCAACACAGGAATTAGAAGGCCAAATTATGCCTCCCCTATATTAGATTACATAATGCACACTGATTTACCAAGGGGATATAAAGTCCCTAAGTTTACAAAGTTTGCTGGGGATACCAATGAGTCAACAGTCGAACATGTAGCCAAGTATCTAACCGAAGCGGGAGATATAGCCAATAACGAGGACCTCAGGATCAAATATTTCCCAAGTTCCCTGACTAAGAACGCTTTCACATGGTTCACCACTTTGCCTCCTGGGTCCATTGATACTTGGGCTCTTTTGGAGAGATTATTCCATGAACAATTCTACATGGGACAATAAAAAATAAGTCTGAAGGAACTAGCCAGTGTCAAGAGAAAGTTCACTGAACCCATAGACGATTATCTGAATAGATTCAGGCTTTTGAAATCCAGATGTTTCACAGTAGTGCCTGAACATGAGTTAGTCGAAATGGCCGCTGGAGGCTTGGATTACTCTATTCGAAAGAAACTAGACACTCAATACTTGAGAGATATGGCTCAATTAGCTGATAGGGTTCGACAGGTCGAAAGGCTAAAGGCCGAAAAGGCCAGAGTCTTTAAAAATAACAAGAAGGAAAGGATCTCCTATGTTGGAACTGAGGAAGCAGAAGATTATCCTGAATTCGAATTCGAAGAGGTCGAAATCGACCTCGCTGAATTAAAACAGGCACCACCTTACTCCTGCAAATTATTAGTTCCCACAAAAGGGAAAGAAATTATTGAAAATGAAAAAAGTGACAAATTCCCAAAGAAGGTTTATACCTTCGATGTCACTAAATGTGACGAGATTTTTGATTTACTTGTCAAAGATGGCCAACTCATTGTGCCATCAAATGTCAAAATACCTCCTTTAGATCAAAGAAAGAAAAGAGGATTTTGCAAATATCATAGTTTCCTAGGCCACAAAACCTCACAGTGTTTTCTTTTCAGGGACCTAATTCAGAATGCAATTAAAGATGGCAGACTGAAGTTTGCTGATAAAGCAAAAATGAAAATGGACGAAGACCCTTTGGACGTCGCAGATACCAATTACTCCGAGCCTGCATGCATTGGAGAAATTAACATGGTGGAAGCTGACCAAAGTGACGCTCTAGTGGGAGAGAAAGGTACTGAAAATGAAAGCTGGGTGATAGTCGAAGTCAATAAGGGGGTCACTGAAGACGTCCACAAGCAACCCGAGACTTCGATTAAAGCAGCACCTTTAGCTGTTGCAAAAGAAATCCAGGCTACTGAAGGCCAGGAAAACCCAAACCAAGAGTTGACACAGGTCACTGAAGGCCTGAGGCTGGAATTGGAGAAAGTCCAAATCACGAAGCCAACCTCCCCTCAGAAAGAAATATGGGACACTTTAGGGGAACCCAGTGGAAAATTTGACTATTTGGTCAAATATTCTGCCCCAGAGAGTTCAAAGGTCCACATTGAAGATATAAAACCCACAGGATGGGGAGATGATGAGGCTAAGGGGGAGGATGTTGAGGTAAACATGGTGGATATGGAGAGACCTCGCTCAGAGATGGAGGAGGTAGAGAGATACTTAGAAAAAGAGAAGTATAAAATGGAGGATAATCATGCTGGAGATGCTAGTCTCAAGGATTACCTCATGATGTGCCACAAGGGAGATACGAGAATGATACTATGCCCTAGGTGCAGCATCCTCTGCAATCAGAGAATCGCTGCGAACTTCGAGAGGGTACAGAGGGCGCGAACTGGCCACAACTGGCGCCAGGATAACCAACTATTCAGGTGTTATCCTAAGGCTGGAGAAAGTTTGCTGGAATTTGTGTTTCGCTACTACAAAGGGGCAACCAAATGCTTGATATGCCCAAGGTGTTCTGTTGTGTATGATCAAAGCATGGCGAGAGCCTTCGAAACAGTCCCCTTCGCCCCTTGCTGGAACCATCAAGAAACTGTTCAGATGGGCCCACGTTTCGATAGCAAATACAAACAACGAAGGCCTGATAGTCCTCATCCCAAGGGTGCTCGAAGAGTGACGTTTAAACTCCCTGCTGAAGTGCCAACGGACAGATGGCTGCAAGTCAGAAATGACAAAGGCAAAGACAAATGGAGAAACGCTGAACGAAACGCACGCCATGCTATGACATATAGAAGGCAATTCAACATAGCGAAGAGGGAAGAGGTGAGATTAGAGAACTACAAAGGAAGAAACCCCATGTCAAGATCCCAGTGGCGAAGGCAACAGAGGATTCGAAAGGCTAAGAGGGAAGTTGTGGCAAATAAAGGGGCAACTTCAACAAAGAACCAAGGTGAATCTAGCACCAACAAACCCACACCAAAAAATCAAACTGAAGACAAACCCCCAGTTAATAGGAGGCTCTTTTCTGAAGTACAACTAGATGAGCCAAAGGAATACACTCCAGGTCCAGAAGAAGACGAAGATATGATAACGGACAACTTCGAATCAGAGGGGGAGTCTTCGTTCAACCTCAATTGCAACGTGGTATTTGTGCTTCCCTGTGAGTTTGGACAGGAAACTGAAATTGATGAATATGAGGAAGAAGATACCATAGACCTGATGAAGCATAGGCATGTGTGCTACTATGTGATGGACAATGGGGCTGTCGAGGAGCAGAATGCATTCTTCGAACGTCCAGAACCAGCTATAAAGAACCATCTTAAGCCACTATTTATTCGGGCAAAGGTTGGTGCCCATGGCGTGAATAAGGTTCTAGTGGATGGGGGTGCTCCAGTCAACTTGATACCCCACTTCATGCTGAAAAGGTTAGAAATACGCGAAGGAGACATCAAGCCCCACAATATGGTTCTATCCAATTATGAAGGGAAAGTGGGCAAAACATTGGGGGTGGTTCAATTGGACTTGACAATAGGCTCAAGTTATAGGCCCACCATGTTCATGGTGATCGAAGCCAAGGCCAACTACAACTTGTTGCTGGGAAGGGAGTGGATCCATGGCGTAGGGGCAGTTCCTTCGTCAATGCACCAGTGATTAGTTCTATGGAGAGAAGATGGGATCGTGGAAAACATTGAAGCAGACCAGAGTTACTTCATGTCAACAGTCAATTTAGTTGACAAGAGGAATTATGACAAACATCTGGCAAAGATTGCTCCTTGTGTCCCAAATGATGAAATCAATGAAACCAGAAACGCCCACTACTATATGACCCTTCGCCATGATGGCCTATACTGGGATAGAAGGATAATCAGTGACGACGAAGGAGTCGAAAGTACTATACAAAGGCGGCCAGCAGGCTGGGAATTCGACAGCCTTACTCATGACTGAGTCCTCCTTTTTCGAAAGGATTTCGGCCTATATGGCTGAGAACGAATCAAAGGCGGCCTTAGAGGCTGAAATGAATAAACTGGCTGTGAAGATGAACGAAATAAGTGGGGATGGCTCGAAAGGCTCACCCTCTAAAGAACTTGAGATAGATCAAAGGCTGGACGCCATCTATGATAAAGAACCCTTAGGCTTCGAAAGGGACCCCATAAACTCAGGTGCCAAAATGTTGGCGCAGGATCCACTCGAAGAAGTGAACTTAGGGGATGAAAACACGAAAAGAATAACCTACATAAGTGCAAAGCTTAGCCCAGGCCTCAAGCAGGAAGTGATCGAAGTCCTCAAGAAAAACAAAGATTGCTTCGCATGGGATTATGACGAAATGCCTGGTTTAAAGAGGGAGTTAGTCGAACACAGACTTCCAATCAAAGATGGCAAGACGCCCATCAAGCAAACTCCTATAAGATTCGCACCAGCGGTTCTCACAAAGATTAAAGCTGAGATCGAACGGTTGCTGCGTTGCAGATTCATCAGAACCACAAGGTATGTCGAATGGTTAGCAAATATAGTACATGTTATTAAGAAAAATGGTTCTTTAAGAATCTGCATAGATTTTAGGGATTTAAACACTGCAACCCCTAAGGATGAGTACTTCATGCCTGTGGCAGAAATGCTAGTAGACTCTGCTGCAGGATTCGAATACTTGAGTATGTTAGATGGATACTCTGGGTATAATCAGATTTTTATTGCTGAAGAAGATGTTGCCAAGATAGCATTTCGTTGCCCAGGAGCCTTAGGCACCTATGAATGGGTGGTGATGCCTTTTGGTTTAAAAAACGCTGGGGCAACTTATCAAAGGGCAATGAATTCGATTTTCCATGATTTCATTGAAACCTTTATGCAGGTGTATATTGATGATATAGTCATCAAATCTGTATCTGCAGAAACCCATTTGCATCATTTGAGCCAATCATTCGAACGAATGAGAAAACATGGCTTAAAGATGAATCCCCTTAAATGTGCAATTTTTGTGCAGGCTGGAGATTTCCTTGGCTTTGTGGTTCACAAGAAAGGAATTGAGATCAACCAAAACAAAACCAAAGCCATAATGGAGACGAAAGCACCTACGTCAAAAAGGGAGTTACAATCTTTGCTAGGGAAGATTAACTTTCTCAGAAGGTTCATTTCGAATCTGAGTGGAAGAACCCAAGCTTTCTCTCTGTTGCTTCGTTTAAAGCAAGGCCAAGCCTTCGAATGGAACGAAGCCCACCAGGAGGCATTTGACAAGATAAAAAGATAACTCTCCCAGCCTCCCATCTTGTCTCCACCTTCATGGGGAAAGCCCATGAGATTGTACATATCTGCCTCTGAAGTTAGTATAGGTAGTATGTTAGCACAAGAAGATAGCAATGGCATCGAAAGAGCCATATACTATTTAAGTAGAGTATTGAATGATGCAGAGACCAGATATAGCAATTTAGAAAAGCTATGTCTCTGTTTGTACTTCTCTTGTATGAAACTCAAGTATTATATAAAGCCTGTTGATGTTTATGTTTCATCTCATTTCGATGTCATTAAACACATGCTTTCGAAACCAATAATGCATAGCAGAGTTGGTAAATGGGCTTTAGCCTTAACAAAATATTCTTTGACTTTCATGCCTTTAAAAGCTGTGAAAGGCCAAGTGATTTCTGATTTCATTGTGGACCATTCATTGGTTGAGCAGACTGTCATGAGTTACGTCGAAATGCAACCATGGAAATTATACTTTGATGGTTCGACCCACAGGAATGGAAGTGGTGTTGGAGTCCTTATAATTTCTCCTGAAGGAATTCCATCAAATTTCAAGTATAAATTAGATGGTCCTCGTTGCTCGAACAACGAAGCTGAGTATGAAGCGCTCATCGTTAGACTTGAAGCTTTGTTGGAATTGGGGGCAACTAGAGTCGAAATTAAAGGAGACTCAGAATTAGTGGTCAAGAAAATAACAAAGGAGTATAAATGCATAAAGGAAAACCTGATGATATACTTCGTCATAGTTAACAGGCTACTTAGGAAATTTGAATACATGGATATTCAACATATACCAAGAATAGAAAACCAAGAAGCAAATGACTTAGCACAGTTGGCTTCAGGTTATAAAGTTTCTGCCAGAAACTTTGAGGATTTAGTTGAATTAAGGGGTAGAGTTATGGCTACTAGATTCACACCATCAGATCTAGAGAGTATGAAATTGGGTTATGCTGAGAAACAGGGATTCGAAATATTAGCCATAAACACTTTATCAGATGCAGATTGGCGAAGTCCACTTGTGAGTTATTTAACAAACCAAACTCTGAATGTTGATAGGAAGATAAAATATAGAGCATTGTCATATGTCCTCATGGGAAACAAATTGTTCAAAAAGACCCAAGAAGGTGTATTACTGAAGTGCCTAGGAGAAAGTGAGGCATACTTAGCGTTGTCAGAAGTCCACAATGGGGCATGTGGGGCACATCAAGCAGGTCATAAAATGAAATGGCTGTTATTTCGATATGGCATGTATTGGCCCAGCATGCTCAAAGATTGTATAGACTTTGCTAAAGGTTGTGAAGAATGTCAGAAACATACAGGGATTCAACATGCCCCTGCAAGTGAGTTGCATTCAATCATCAAACCATGGCCATTTAGAGGATGGGCATTGGATTTAATAGGAGAAATAAATCCTGCTTCGTCTAAAGGACAGAAATATATCTTGGTAGGAATAGATTATTTTACCAAGTGGATCGAAGCAATACCATTAATAGTTGCTGATCAAGAGGCTGTTATTGAGTTTATACAGAAACAAATTATCTATAGGCTCGGATTGCCAGAGAGCATAACCACAGACCAAGGCTCTGTGTTTACTGGTAGAAAGATGCAAGAATTTGCTCAAGAAATGGGGTTTAGATTACTAACATCAACGCCATATTATGCTCAAGCAAATGGTCAGGTCAAAGCAGCTAATAAAGTGATAATAGGGTTAATTAAGAAACATATTGGTAAAAAGCAAAGGAACTGGCACAAAACTTTGGACCAAATACTATGGGCCTGTAGAACATCTCCTAAAGAAGCTACTAACACCACGCCTTTCCAACTCACATTTGGTCATGATGCGGTTCTGCCAGTAGAAATTCATCTATAATCAGTTCGAATTCAAAGACAAAATGAAATTCCAGCTACATTATATTGGGAGATGATGATGAATGAGTTAGTTGAGTTGGACGAAGTTAGATTACATGCATTGGAAATCTTGATGAGACAAAAATAAAGAGTGGCCAGGACATATAACAAAAGGGTGAAAAGAAAAGCATTCACTATTAATGACTTAGTCTGGAAAGTCATATTGCCCATGGACAAGAAAAATAAAACGTTAGGTAAATGGTCACCTCATTGGGAAGGGCCTTTTTGAATAATAAAGGTATTCTCAAACAATGCATATGAAATCGAAGAGCTGATGGATGATAAACGTATCCTAAAGGTTAATGGGAAATATTTAAAGAAATATAAGCCACGCCTGCAGGAGATTCGAATAATAACAACGTAATCATAATATCATAAAAAATGCCAAAATGGCAATACGGGGTTGCCAAAATGGCGTTGTTCAAATGTTACATACAAAAAGTGATATTTTAACCAAATCAACACTAAGGTTTAGAAATAGGAATTATTCTTCAATCTGTTGAAGGTACTTCGAAAAGACTCAAGCCTTTGTTGAGCGAAGCGTCTTGCTCCCTCTAAGGTAGCCACTTCTCCTTTGAGTTGTTCTGCAGTTTCCATTTCTGCAAGCCCCTTGTTGAGGAGCTCTTCGAATTGGTTACCAACAGTATTGGTTTTGTAGGCTAATTGTTGTTCTTGAGCCTCTTTAACCTTCTGTTGAAGTTCCTGAATTTGCCTTTCCCAGAGAAGGATGGACTCAGCTCGAGCCTCATAATCAGTTTTTGCTTGCTTTAGATGCATGGCTTGATCCTCAGCTTCTTGAGAGAGTTTCGAAGCATGCTCATAAGCAGCATCCATTGCAGTTCGTTTTTCTTGAACCTTTCTGGCAGCAAATTCATCTTGGAGAAGGTACCCAGTCACGTTGTCCAGCAAAGATTGAAGATCGAACAAGATAGTGCTAACTGGCAAGGAGCAGGTAGCAAGGTTGACTTTTGTAAGCAACTCCTTCATAGTGTAGCAAGTTGTGCTATCCTGTTTGAGCACTTCGAACAAATCCACATCAAGAATTGTTCTCCTAATCCTGTTAAGAAGTACAATTCTGTCATCGGTGGGCAACGGATGGCTAGTCGAACTTGTGCCAGCCCTAGCAGGTGGAATATCCCTTTGAGCCAGCTTCGCCTTCATGTACCCAATAGGGTCATTTTGTCTCAGGAGAGCAAGCTCCTCTTTAGTCATTCGGGATAGAGACGGTTGAGGGAGTTCCACGCGCAGGGGAGTCACATCCATTTCGACTTCCATGGATTTATTGGTCGCGTCACCGTCACCTTCATTTGTTTCATGCTCATTGTCTTCATCATTATCATCCAAGTCCACCACTTCGATATCTTCGTTCTCGCTGCTATTTGCGTCTGACTCAATCCCAACAGTCGAACCATCGTTGGCATCTTCCTCCTCAGACCCTTCTTCTGCAGATTCTTCGTTTCTTTGATCAGAATCAGCTTTCTCTCCTTCAGCATGAGTGTCCTTTGGATCCTCTTGAAGGGTTTCAAGAGGGGACTTTTGAAGAGAAGTTCTTCGTAAAGTCTCTGCAGATTCATGAAGCGTTGCTTCATTTTTTTCTTTTAGAGGAGGAGAAGTACTCTGATCATCTTGCTGCTCAGAAGCCCCAGCCAGAACCGCCATATTGGAGGAACCTTTGTTCTGTACAAGGTTGTTGGAATCCCCTTGGGGAGAAGAGTTGATCGGAGCAGCAACTTTTGATGGTGAAGTCGAAGTGGTAAAAGCTGGATTCAAAATATCGTGCAAGAGGAAAAAGAATATTAAAAGCATGCATCAAGGTAATGAATAATTATTTTGTCAAAGATTTAAAAGTTCAATTTACATGTGGACTCTCAGAAGAGAGGTTGCTAGCTATGCGTTCCAACATTACGTTGGAGGTCGAAGATAGAATTTTGGATTTAGGTGAGGGAGCAGCATCCCTGGAATCGAGTCCAGAGACACTAGTTGGTACAGCACTTTTGGAAATTTCCTTCTTCTGCTTCTTCTTCGAAGCAGCTGGTAAATTCCCTCCAGCCTTGGGGTCTTCCCCAGTAGTGTTTGTTTTTCGCTTCTTTGGAGTGGTTGGCGGAAGTTTGTGAGTCTGAAAAGATTTAACAATAAGTTAGATACAAATCATGAAACATTAGTGTATTCGAAACATCAAGGCCAAGTGATTACCTATGGATTTGGAGCACTGGTTATTACTGGTGTAGTTGTTGTTGTTGTGGTTGCAGCTATTGTTGTTGGTTCGGATAGAGTCACATTATCAATGGTTTCGACAGAGGCCTGAGAGGCGCTCCCTTCTTTTGACTTTGAAGCAGCAGTCTTTATCCTGATGGCTGAAAATCGAAACAATTAAGGCAAAAGTTAAAAATATGGAAAATGAGAAACGTTTGGGATTTTCCCAAGCATTCGCACCTGTGCCTTGATCAGATTTAATCGACATGGCAGAAAGGTCATAGCGAAGATGTCCTGGGAAATCGTGGAGCCAATGTCGAGCCCATGTCACAGTCTCAGATGGCTTTGGTTTCTTTTGAAGATATTTGAACATTTCTTTGCAAGTGAACCACCAAGGGTATGGAGGAAACCAAGCCAGAGCCAGTTCTGAGGTAGGTAATCTAGGAAATTTAGGTGAATGCATTTCGAATGCCAACCTATACCTATCCTCAGGTGACAACCCTGAAGGAAGTTTTAACTTAGAAACTTTTTCTTTGAATTTTTCCTTCAAGGTCTCAGCCGCTTGATGCACAGTGGATTCCAAGTGTGTGGGATCATAAGTAGTTTCGAAATAATTTTGAAAAGCCTTAATCTCTTTGGCATGAGTGAACATACCTTTCTTGGATGGTACCTGTACATCGAATGCATCAGTTAGTTTTTGCTGAATAGTAAGAGTATCGAACATATAAGTCTGATAGAACTTTGTCCACCATTCCAGAAACCCCTTTGCTGTAAGGTGTATAGGTTCGAAAGTTATTAGTTCGAAATGGGCAAAGCCTTGGTATTGTTCCTGCTGTAGTTTGGCTTCTCTTGCTTTGAAGGTTCGCCCAGAGGTAATGGCATTTTCCGTTTGGAATAGGGGTTCAGGGATTAGTTGGCACAAGCCAAACTGTCTCGAAACGAAGTTGGGTTGATAAGCAAAAAGGAAAATTTGATTCTTAGCAGGAGTAATTCGTGAAGAGATTAGTCTGGGTAGCAAAAAGGCTCTCCATACATCTTGAGTTTCTTTTCTTTTGACAGCTTCTGAGAGAGCCATGGTGAACCATGAAGTTCCATGAGTCCTTGAAGCAAAAGGCACCATGGTCTCTTCGAATTTATGCCTCTTGGAGAAAATCATGATATATTTTGAGAAGAGAACTTTGAAGTCATCCTTATCATCGTTTGGGGTAAGTCTTCGCAGCCTAGTGCCTTCGATGATTCTATCTGCTATTTCTGGGTCTTGTTCAGCAATAGTGTTGGAAGTTGATAGTGAAGGTTCGAACATGGCATTGAGCCATAACTGGAGTAACCAGAAAGGGCCAGCTAGCAGGATGTTTTTAGAGGTGTGAGATTTCAGACTCGAAACAGCTGACCTTAGACTTTCGTAAAGATCAACTAAAAGCAGTTCGCTTAAACACACCCTTCGATTCTCATGCAAATCTCTAGCTAGAAGAATAAACCTACTGGCTACTTGTAGGGATCTGCTGCAAAAGACATACCTTGACAACCATAAGGTAAGGAAAGCAATGTGTTCCACATCTGACACACTGTCTCCTTCAGTGTGATAGTGGCTGATAAACTTTGAAAAGCTAGCTAGCTTGACTTCGAAGTCAATAATACTCGAATGCTCTTCATTGTCAGGAATATAGGTTTCTCCTATTGGTGATAACCCAGTAATGGATGCTATGTCAAAAAAGGTGGGTGTAATCATTCCACCAGGGAGATGAAAAGTATTGTAAGTACTGTCCCAAAAATATAGGGACGCGAATAACAATGGGTGGCTATAAGTAAAACCTGGTTTCGATAGTTTAATCAAGTTGTAAATGCATAACTCTTCCCATTGCTGGGATTTCTTAGCTTCTACCTTATTAAACCAGTTGTGATAAGCTGTGTCGGAGGTGGGGCAAGATCGAAATGGTTTGAAGTTACTCTTTACATAATCTAGCACAAAAGGGTCCTTAGGGGGAATGATTGGATTTTCCACGGTGGTTGAATCAGAAGACTCTATTGTCTTAGGGGCATCCATTTTATTAAACAGAGGTTTGAAATTATAACAAACAGGGAAAAATTTTCTGGTGTCTTTTAAGATTTCAAAGACTGTAAGAGGGCCCATTAAGGCTAACCTCTTGCCAGCGGCGTTAGCAGGAATTAGTACCTGGGATGCATAAAGCATTTCCTTCTCTTTTGAAATCATCTGGGGAACAAGAACAGATTGACCTTGGTAGGTGCCAACCTTGCTTTCCATTATGGTTCCTGTGGTCTTTCCTTTCTTTTTGGAAGCCTTTTTTAGTTGAGATGAAGTTGAAGAAGACATTGTTGGAAGAATGTTGGAAGTTTAGGGTTTCGGTGAGAAAAGAGGGAGAAAAGATTCAGAATGTGGGAAGAAAAGAAAAGACTAAGTTGATGGATTTTTATAGTGTGGAAGTTTAAGTATCCACTGAGTAAGATTGTGATACGTGGTAGTCGTGGGTTGGTTTGAGAAGGAGGTGGCGTAAAGTGAATATTGGTAATAGGCGTGATTAAAGATAATCATTGTTTTGTAACTGCACCATGCTGTGAAATGTTCAAGGCGGTTAAGGAATCTGAAAAGCGTTGTGATTGACGTGACTGGAGTCATATGCAATAAATGTTACGATGATTCGAAGGTCGCATCAAAATCTTGTGTATATGTTTAAAATAAGTATTTCTCAAAAGAATCGAAATACATATTTTAAAGGGGCATTTTGTTGGCTGAAGATTTTGATGATATTATTAGAAGCGAAGCAAATTGGACGTTTCGATTGGAATAAAGCTAGATGTCATGTTTCGAAATGGTAGAAGCAGTGCTTCGAATGGGCATATCAAAGCTTGGAGCTTCGAGTGATAGTTATGAGGATATATTCAAAGAAGTCTCGAAATGTTAACAAGGTTGTGTCCAAGAAATGCGTTCGAAGCGAAGAAGTGCCAAAACATTTGAAATTCAAATGCAAGCGGGATGTTCGAAATTTGAAATATATGCGCTGGAGCATTTGAAGACGCGTGGAAGCTAGGGAGAGGCGTTGCTCTGCATGTTCTGAACGTGGCAGAATCTTATAGCAATACCGTTATGGTCGAAGTAGTATAAATAGAAGTCTTAGCATTAGGATTTCGTGTGTCATATCTATTGTACAAAAAACTCAGTAAACATTAAAAATACCACATGGCTAGGGAAACGAATGCACGAGCAATGTACGTATGATAACACCAAGTGTTTATGATTTAATAAGAACTCTTTATCATTTCCAGCATTTTCCTTTATCTTCATGTCAATACTATTCAAAAGCTTTTGCACTAAAATGTTTTCATTCGAAGTCTTTTTACTGATGCCTTACATTTAAATGCTTTCTTTCTATTTCAAATACTTTACATTTCAGAAACCTTTGCACGTTTCATGCCTTTATCTTCAAGCTTTTATCATTTGAACACCTTTTTCACTTAAAGTCATTTTACTGTTTTCTTGCATTTAAACGCTTTCTTCATATTTCGAATCTTTTACATTCCAGAGAATCTTTTACATTACATGTTTTTATGCTTCGAAGTCATTTACTGGTCTTTTATGCAGTTTTACATGTCTTTACAATTGAACTTTATTCATGTAATTTAGTTTCGCGCACATTTACTTGATCAAGTTATTAGATCTTTAATAGAGTAATCGAAACAAGTTAAACACCTACACAACATTCTAAATACCAACCATGAATACCAGTTCTATCATGAGAGTTACCCTAATGACCAATACATCCTAGGATCAATCTAGTCGATCCTGCGAGTTACCAGAGAGATTGAATAACAGTCAGTAAGATTATTCGATAGTTTGGAGGACTAGCGGTTGTTTACCAGAAATCACTGTAAACAGCACCATACATAACTTCTGAGTTCTTCTTATTGTTTTGACACGCACAGAGCTCCTAAGGTTTTCTCATTATTCTAACATTCAGAAGTTCAGCACATAGCAATACAGAACTTCTGTGTTTGTTCTCTAAATTTATTGCAGGACCTCAGAGTTTACCAATTCAGAACTTCTGATGCCCACTGACGTCTCCTGTTGAGTCACGGCGCTCTTGACGTCAGAACTTCTGATCCTAGTTGTTCTTCTTGCAGCAGCACATTTTTTCTATTTTGCATTTATTTTCCTTTTCAACTCTTTTCTTTTATTAACATAAAAAAAATATAAAAATATTTTCCTTTTAATTTATTTCCTTAAGACAAAAACATTTTCTAAACAAGTCCATTTTCTTTCTTATATTATACATTTCAATATGGTTGTAATAGTAACTTAGGACTTATTTTTACTTGCAATCCCCATTCGTACATATGTACCCACATCCCCTAAATATTGTAATAGCGTAGAATTTTATTTTTTGCAATTTATTGTTTTCCTTATACTGTATAGTAATTAGGCATGTATGGCAAGAGATAAAATCAACAAGTAGACCACTAAAAATCAAAGACAAATGCATGCAATCAAACACACTTGCACACATGCACCCTTAGGGTAATCTCATTTGTTGCCTTGTAAAAATAGCCATGTTATGCATGTGGGATGTCTTAGCACAAACAAATCGAAAAAAGATCATAGTCCCTCGATGACGCTATCAAAGTTACCTTTCAAAATGATCTTAGTCCCTAAAGAAAAGTGTTAGGTCATCTCACAACATTGCTATCATGGTCATACGATGACCCAACGCTCGTCCCTTCACATCCAACGATGGGGCTTCTTACCAAAACAATGGTAAGATAGCAACATATAAAGGAAGAAGAAAAACACATCTAAGACCTTTTGAGTAGGTAGGTACGCTCTCGGTTACTCGCTTGCTCATAACAAAAACATTTCATACACCAACACTTCCATTTGAAACATTTTCAAAAGATAAACACTTTGTACGCGTTCTTATAGAGACGAGAGCCATTACAAAGAAACCCCTTTTCAAAATCACTTTCAAAACACATCTCACAAACACATATTTGAACTATTTTCAAAATAAACACTTTGTACGCGTTCTTATAGAGACGAGAATCATTATAAAGTTACATTTTCAAAATACTTTCAAAAACCACACACAAGCACCTTCAAACAAAAAGCAAGTGATCTAGAAAGTAACTAAGAGCCCATGGAAAACCATGGATGAAAAGGGTGCTAATACCTTCCCTTTTCATAATCTACCCCCCGAACTCAAGAAAACATCTCAAAGGTCTTTCCTGTGCTTTTTCACCTTTCCTTTTGGATAAAAGAAAAGTCGGTGGTGACTCTTGCTAAACCGCAATATTTGCAAACACAAACGCAAAACACCTCAAGTCAGTTCTCCCACCGCATCACAGAACTGGTGACTCTTCTGGGGAAATACTTAAAAGTGGGGTTACCTTAGGGCTAGATCACATTTATTTGCTTAAATTGTTTGATTTGTTTGCTTTACAATTTGGTTCCTTGTTTGGGTTTGTTTTAAATCCTTCACCCGGATTTGGGGGCACCTTTTAGGTAAGTAGCAATAAACTGTGAGGGAACTGTGCGGCGTATACCGACATGGTTGAAGCAGTAGCTATGTTGATGTGGCACTTTGGTTGGTACCGGTAACCCTTGAGTCAGTCAAGGGGAGTACGGGGCCTCCGCGTGGTGTCGTGAAGCATCAACTGACCTTAGAATCTTACTTGACCAACTTGGCCATTAGGCAGTAGTGAGATAGCCGGTTTCGGTGTAGAGCTGAAAATTGGTTAATACTCGATGCTACACTCACTGAGACTTGACCCCTGAGTTTTGTTCGGTTGCGAGTCAATTGCTTATTGAACGAAGCTTATGGGAAAGGTCAGTGATATTGAGATCCCTTAGAACCCAGTTACTATTAACTAGGACAGGTTGAGCCAACTAAACTTCAAGAGGATACTTACCTACAAACTCCATGCAAGCCTAAACCTAAGGACTTGTCTGCTTTGTGTGAATATGATTATTTGTATATATACTTGCTTACCTCACATACTTGTACATAACATCATAACATCATACCATAGCATTTTCAGTAACCATTTCAAGGATCTCGAGGGTCTTTGAAGCAGGTTGTGATGAACCAAACGTCTAGCAAGGGGCGGGGATTTGTTTTCCTTTGACCAAACACCGTCAAAGATCGATTACAACAAACTTGATTCAAGGGCTATGACCCACTTGATATGGTGAGCTTAATTGTCGTGGAAGGACATTCGCCGATACAAAGTTCTCCAAACAAAGTTGTTGATCAAAGTTCAACTTCTAACATTTCCTTGTATTTACCCCGCCAGATCCTTGAAAACATGCATCCACATATCATGCATCATACCATGATAGGTTTCTCCCATACAGGTTTCTTTATCTTCCTGCTGTTTATTTCAGTAAGATGGATATGGAACAAACAGTGAAAGATCTCCAAGCTCAAAACGCTCAATTCCAACAAATGTTCTTGGCTATGGCTAAGGAGCAAGAGGACCTGAAGACTCTTCTCAAAGATGAGAAGAAATAGTCCAAGAAGTCAATAGGCGTCCTGAGCTTGGGAAGAAGACCTAGAGGACCAGTCAAGGGAGCTCTAGATCTTTCAACTCCATCCAACATAGGGGGTAGTCTTTAAGAAGACCACAATTTGGAGATTGATGAAGTTGAAGCTGACTACTCCGAGGAACAATATCCTCCCACTGATGACAAGTACAAACAGCTGGAGGATCGCCTCAATGCTATGGAGATTCAACAGATACCTGACTTGGATCTAGGAGACATGGGTTTAGTTTCTGGAGTGGTCATCCCGCCAAAATTCAAAGTCCCTACCTTTTCCCTGTACGATGGAGTCTCTTGCCCTAAGATGCACTTAAAGTCTTATGTTCGTAAGATTCAAGCATACACAACTGATCCGAAGCTTTGGATCCATTTCTTCCAAGAAAGCCTAGTAGGGACTCAACTCGAATGGTTCTACCAATTGGAAAGTTCTCGCATCCACACCTGGGAGAATTTAGCTGCTGCTTTTTACAAACAATATCAATACAATGCTGATCTTGCACCAACTCGGGTGCAATTACAGAACATGACCATGGGTTCCAACAAGAGCTTCAAAGGGTATGCCCAAAAGTGGAGAGATCTGGCTGGTAGGGTGCAACCCCCTTTAACTGATAGGGAGCTGATTGACATCTTTATGGGAACTTTGACGGGGCCTTTCTTCAAACACATGATTGGAAGCTCCTCAGTCGGATTCACCGAGCTCATATTGACCGGCGAAAGAGTCGAAGTTGGCATCAAAAGTGGAAATATTCAAGAAGCTACACCTTCTGATGCTCAGAAAAAGCCATACAGTGGGAAGAAAGAGTCAAATGCTGTGGATGGTCAAAAAAGTCGTCGTGACCAACACGTGGGGGCAGTCCTAATCTCTGGTTCTGTGTCACACCGACAACAGCAAAGGGGAAATCAACGAAGGCCGGATGATCCCAAAAGATAGTTCACTAATATCAACATGTTGTTGTCTCAAGCACTGCAACACTTGTTGAGGATGAATCTGATTACATTGATAGGACCTCATCCAAACCCTAAAACTTCTTCTCCTAACTACAATCCTAATGCAACATGTGCTTATCATTCTAACAGTCTCGGGCATGACACTAACGATTATTGGGCATTGAAGTACAGGATTCAGAATTTGATTGACACCAAGGAGATCGAGTTCGACCCTCCGGAGACTCCAAACATGATCACTACTCCTTTGCCAATTCATTAAGAGGCTTTTGTTCATTTTGAATTTTCAGTTGTAATTTCTTTTGTTATTCAAACAATTATCTATTAATGTCAAACTTTGTTTCATCAATGCATTGCATATGTTTATCTTGATTTGATCCACTCATTTTCATTACATTTAAACTATGCTTTTTACTCTCTCTAGGACATTCAACTCTTGCTAAAAGTTACAAGCCTTTAGAGGGAGGATGACGAAAACAATGCCATAACCTCATACAGTATACTTTTGGACAGACCTTGCTGACGATGTACAAGCATTCCTTTAAATCTTAAACACTGGAGTTATAAGGAAGATAATCCCTAGTCAACCCCTTCGAGCCAAAGAAGTAGAAGTTTTTCTTTTTCACAAAATTGAAACCTTTAATCAAAACCTAGGGCAAGGTAGTCTCTCAGTTAATTCAAACACGTGTTTAGCCGCAAACTCTCATCTCGTAATACAACGAATGACATCAAAAACATTCCTTTGGAGTCAAAAGACAGTGGTGGTTCCCTACCACATAGGCAGTCATTATCTCTAAAAAAGAAAAGCCCACTAAGTCAAAACCTACAAAGAAGACTTAATAAAACTGGGGCATCCCGCTGACTGTAATCTCAAAAACAAGAACAGTCAGGCAAAAATCAGGGATAATAAATCAAAAAGAGGTCACTACAAGTCCCCAACAAACATGAAAGAAACATGTTGCAAAAATGACTGCCTTCCGACAAACTTAACTTGTCTAAACCATCACCAAAATGTCATTCCAGACCCAATTGGAGTTCAAACGTACAATTAACTGAGCTTAGGACTGAAGAACATCACGAAGAACGGGTGGGTACAAATACACTTTGAGCCTTTATCCTTTGTTTTTTAAACCGTGAACCAAGCCACGTTACAACCCTTCAAAAGTCCTAATTGAAGCATGGGTTAGTTCGAAAGCATACTGTTACAAAAGGTATCCTGACTCTTGTAAGGCTTTACTCAAAATCCAGAGTTGAATTACAAAATTTCTTTACTTGCTAAAAACGCATTTTTCAAAACTTCAAGACAAACATAAACTTTGCATTACTTGAATATCACTGTTTGCATATGGCTATTTGTTTGACAGTGAAGAAATTCACACAATGAATATCCAGTGAACGAAAGCTCTCTCAGTGAACAAAATCAATTCAAGAAGGATGACACTTCCTTTGCAAAATCTCCTATCAATAGGGGGACATGACATGTCACTATCTAGCACACCTGGGGCAGTCCAGTCAAGATTCCAAGAAATCTCTCAAGAATTGCAGAGTAACCAGGGGAAAGCCTCCATCTCTGTCACTTGGGGAATTGAACGTCAATCCCGACAAAGGGTTACGTACAGTCAAACATATTCAGGCAGTGCTACAAACACTCGCTACTAGGGGCGATGACAAATCTCCCCAAAATCCTTCTCATAGGATGATTCCCCACCAAGAGTTTAATCTCTGAAAAACCTTTCCCCAACTGGAACAACTTCAAGAATCCTCGAGGACTTTCCCCAACAAAGTCATCACCTCTCTAGCAGACCGACAACAGGGTTTATTTCCCAAACAAACGACATAAATCCCCAGCTTGAGGTGGCCTCTTCCAACTACTACAAATCAAAGGACCACAACTCCTCTTCCCCAGTAGGCTACTCTACAATCCCCAACAAGTTACTGTGAAACCTGGAGCCGACCAGATATCAGTTCAACTTTGACTTCCTGGTAGAGCAACGGACAACCGGGACTCCTGAACTCTTTCCCCGAGCAGGAATAAACATTCTCTCCACTGAGTTTTCAATATCCCCCAGCGGAATTCTCCTCAAACAACAAAACAGGAATCCCCAATGGAAACATTCTAAGCAAAGTTTGAAGACACACATACTCTTCCACAGCAGTCCAAGATTTAACGACTCCCCAGCATTTGTCAAGGATTTATTTTCCCAGACAATAATACATTCATAACATATCACATTTCATACATCCTATCTACATACATGATAAAGTGCATACGACACAATCTCATTTATTTTGAGAACATCATTACATCATGTATTTCATACATCATGATATTGCATACAACTAACGTTTTACCTTTTCAGGAAAAGGTCAATCAATAGATAGATACCATCAACCTTTTCAAGTTATAGATTAATACCTGTAGCAAGCCAGGAAAACTATTTGTGGATGACTGATTGTAGATTAATACCTGTAACAAGCCAGGAAAACTATCTACATGAAGAGATTGAAGATTAACACCTATAACAAGCCAGGAAAACTATCTTTCTTTCTCAGGTCAAAGATTAACACCTGAAACCAGACAGGACAACTATCTACTTGACCATCATCAGGAAACCCTACACTGGTTCCCTCTCTTTCTGAGATGCAGTTTTACACAGACTCATCATGAAGCAACCCTACACAGGTTCCTTCTCAGGAAATTTCAGATGCAGTTTTACACGGACTCATCATCAGGCAACCCTACACCGGTTCCCTCTCTTTCTGAGATACAATTTTACACAGACTCATCGTCAGGCAACCCTACACCGGTTCCCTCTCTTTCCGAGATGCAGTTTTACACTGACTCATCATGAAGCAACCCTACACGGGTTCCTTCTCAGGAAATTTCAGATGCAGTTTTACACTGACTCATCATCAGGCAACCCTACATCGGTTCCCTCTCTTTCCGAGATGTAGTTTTACACGAACTCATCATAAAGCAACCCTACACAGGTTCCTTCTCAGGAAATTTCAGATGCAGTTTTACACGGACTCATCATCAGGCAACCCTACATCGGTTCCCTCTCTTTCCGAGATGCAGTTTTACACGGACTCATCATCAGGCAACCCTACACAGGTTCCTTCTCAATTTAAGATGAATTTTTACACTGACTCATCATCAGGCAACCCTACACAGGTTCCTCCTTTCCAAATGAAGTTTTACATAGACTCTTCATTGAAGCAACCCTACATCGGTTCCTTCTCTTCCCAAGATGCAGTTTTACACGGACTCATCATCAAACAACCCAACATTCAAATACCGTTCAGATGCGCTCCAGATACGGACGCCATGCTGACAATCATACAGTCCAGATATAATCATTTCTGGATGGCATCTTTAAGCCCATCTCTAACAACTATCCATTACCTCTCCAAATGGCGTATTTAAGCCCATTCCCTACATAATCAACTAACACACCTTCGAGTGCAAATTTTCTGGGCACTCTAGTGTTCAATCATCTTCCACCTTCAAGTCACGAATGGCAGAATTACCAATCTAACTCTTCAGGTGTAAGAAGATTGAACAGGGGCAGTTGTTGTACCCTGTGATCGGTGGATCTGGAACTGACTGTTTAACGCTGGTTCGCGAAATATCGCGGAAGCAAGAGTCGCCACCGTATTTTATTTTCTCCAACATGGACAGGACAAAAGCACAGCAAAATTCCTTATGAGATATTTTCTCGGTTCGGGAGGTAGATTTATAGAAAGGGAAGGTGTTAGCACCCTTTCTATCCATGGTTATCCATGGGCTCTTAGATACTTGCTCATTTGTGTTTTCAAAATGTTTGTTTGCTTTTCAATTGTGAGTGAGTTTGAAAAAGTTTCGTTTAAAGTTTCAGATCGACTCTTGTATCAGTCCTCAAGAGTGTTTGAAAAGTTGTTTTTGAAAGCTTTTTGAAAAGTGTCGGTGTGAAAAGAAGTTTTTGATTTGTTTTGAATTAGAGAAAGTATCTACGAGTCATCTACCTACCCTAAGGAATTAGGCTGTGTAAATGTCCTTAAAGTAATGCCATCCCACCATTGAGAGGTAGGTAGCACCACCGTTGGAGGTGTTCGGGTCAATTCGATTGTTAGGGACAGTGTGGTCATCAGAGCAACAGTAGGACACCTTAGAAGCTACCCTTATGCCATGTTCATGGACATAAGGACTTACTAAAACGTCCTATACTCGACGACCACGTTTCGAGGGGCAAGGTAACAGTAAGGCGTACCCTAAGAGTGGTGTGTGAATTGTGTGTCATTTTCACTTATGTTTTATCTTGATCATGCATTGGGTGAGCTACACTTTGATTTTATTTGGGTCATTCATTCTTTCATGTGATTAGCAGTTTAAAGGTGCGGAAATTAAAATACGGAAAATAAAGTCCTACGCTATTACAAGGCGCGGGTCTATACATCACCAAATTAACAAAGACCCGATTTGAATAAAAATGCGGAGAATAAATAAATTTCCTAATTACTATTACAAGGCTTTGGCCAATTACATAAGATTTAAAACAAACATAAGAATACGCGTGCGAAAAGAAATTGGAATCGAGTGTGCGAGGGCGTTGGACCCTTTAAAGAAATTAAATTGAAATTGAAAGTTAATTAATTATTTAATAAGAAAAGGAGTTATTTTTTTATATTTTTTTGTATTTAATGAAAATAAAGAAAATTGATTAAAATTAGAAATTAAATAAAACCCTAGTTCTAAGTATTTTTAATTTTTAAAGAAAAAGATTAAAGTTTTAACCTAATTTATACTAATTATTTAATTACATGAGTATTTACAAAATAAATTAAGAATCAATAATAATAATAAGGAGAAAAAGTTGTTTATCAAGAAAAGAGAATAAAAATGCTAAAAACCTAATTTCTACATTTTTTATTTATTTAAGAAAAACATTAAAATTTTAACCTAAATTGATTATTAAATTTATTTACAACAAATATTAATGCATTAAATATTAAATAAACATTTTTTATTTTTTTGATTTTTTTGACTTTTTTTGTGTTATAAAAATTATTTTGTGAATTAAATAAAAGCAATTAATCAAAATAACAATTAAAAGAATAAAAGGAAAAAATAAATAGAGAAAGAAAAAAATGAAAAGATTGAGCAAACCCTGGGGGTGTCTGGACCCAATTTGGAGGTCAATTGTGAGCAATTTGGCCCATTGATTCAGGCCTTGTTTGACTTTTTGTGGTTACGTGTGCCTCAGTTGACTAGCGTGCATTGTAGATTCCACATTCTGGCCATTGGATTGATCCCTGGGGACATGTGGCAGGCACAGGCATTGGGGAGTTTGGTGGACCACTGGAGAGAAGCAACACCTGAATACATTACAAACAAAATTATGAAGAAATATGGGGGACCTGGGAATCGAACCCATGTCCCAATACCTGAAGGACAACACACCAACCAGCTGAGCCAACACATTATCTTGATATTATAATGGAACGTGATTAACATAAGCGAAAAGCAAGCATTATTGGTGGAAAACAAAAATCACGCGCGAATATTCAAACCATCCATTCATGCTGAGACACGTCCACCTTCTTCTTCGTTTGCCTGAAAATACAAAATAGATAGTGGGGGTTTTAAACCCCCACTAACCCAAACCTGCAAAAATAGCGATTAGGATATAGAGCAGTATAAATTGGGCACGATGTGTGGTTTGGCTTCGTTAGAATGTCACGAGTCCATTGGTACCAGTTTCATGGCCTGATTTTTCCATATATGCAAAACCCCAAATTGAAGTTTCTGAAACCCTAACCCACGTTCATGGCAATTTTGGATACAAGCGTTCTTAGTTCAATCAAATAACACCAATAGATTCAGAATGCTCATGTTAGTATAAATCAACAATTAAAAATCACAAATGATGCATGAAATTTAAAACACGATTATGAATGATTTTATGAAAAGTGAGAATTCAATCTACCAATTCCTTGAGTATGGAGGCGTGGTTTTGATTGGAAAAGCTTCCTGGTAGTGTCAGGAGTGTTTTGGAATAGCTTTTAGGCTTTGAAACGAGCTCTAGCTAGGTTTTCAGTTTCAAGTTTTTTTGTAAAAAAATGCAAGTTGGTTCTTGTGTTCTGAGCGCAGCTTCTGTGTCCTTGGCATTAGGGTTATGTTTGCATATGTATGTAGATGGAATTAGGTTAGAAAAACAAGCCCATGATCCATTGTTTTAATGCTTTTGAATATTTGATTTTGTATATCTTTTTCAATCCTTTTTGCCATGAAACCATTGCCAATTTCATATAATCTTTCCTTTTTGAATGTGCACGAAATCTTGAGGTCATGATGGATGAAAATGCTGCATAAAAAGATTTGAAAGGTGTGATTTGCTATTTTTTCATATTTAATTTTAATTAAGTGAATTAATAATAATAAAAATTCAAATAATTAATCAAAAATGATAAAATAACTCCCTTGGATTTCAATGGGTCGTTCATAGCCTTTGGGTGATGATTCATGGAAGAAATTGAGGCCCATTAGCAATTTTGAGGCATTTGAAGCAAAGTTAACTTTTCAAAATTCCCAAAAATTTCCCAACTTCCACAAGGCATATCTTGCTCAATTTTTAAGCTTTGATTATGTTCTTGGACATTTTGGAAAGGTCTTGAAGTACTCTAACCAATGCCTTTGGTCCCATGTCATTTTGATTTACCAATATCAAGTTATGGTCTTTGACTTAAAGTGCCTTTTTGTTGACTTTTGAAAATGACCTATAATGTTGAGATTGATAACTTTTTGTGAGATCATTTATTGGACTTGAAGTGTGAATATGAGTTGTAGGAAATGTCATTCTCTTCAAAATGAGCTTTGGATGGAATTTTTCTGATAAAACATGTGGAAGTTATGCCTTGGTCAATTTACAGTTGACTTTTCCAACTGTCCAAAAATAGAAACTTTTGCATCTTGAGACTTTTTGAGCCATGCCTTGAGAATCATGATCAAGAATTGATCAAATGATATTTGTGGCTTCAAAATAAGATGTTGACCAAAAATTTTGACTTTTGACTGTCAAATGACCATTTTGCCCCTGCAGTTGACTGTAGGGCAATTAGGGTTTTTGACTGTGCAATCTGGTGCTGTGAGTCCTGAAACTTGACATAAGGATGCTTGACAATTTTTATAGGCATGTGGGACTTGATTGGACCCTTGGAAACCTCAACTTCTTTGCCAGAACCAAAACCCTAATTTTGACTGTGTTAGGAGGCAATTGGACTGTGCAACCCTTGGGAGATTTTGAAGCATGATCTTAGCAAATCTTAAAGAATATGGGAGGGAAAATTTTGGGGTACAACAGTTGCCCCTGTTCAATCTTCTTAGACCTGAGGATGTAGATTGGCTGACGTGCCTTTCGTAATCCGAAGGTGGAAGATGATTGAACACTAGAGTGCCCAGAAATTTGCGCTCACATGTTAGCAGTGTGATGGTGGGAATGGGCTTATAGATGCCATTTGGAGACTGATGGATAGCAAGATAGGCTTATAGATGCCATCTGGGTGTCGATCGCGTAAGAGTTTCCTTAGAGAGAAACTTGCGTACCTGAGAAAGAAAAAGAAAAATAATTACCTGGCCTGCTACAGGAGTTGGTCTTTAAACTCTTTGTGTAGATGCGCCCTGGCTGGATACAGGTATCGGATCTTTAAACTCTTCAGACGTGCCCTGGCGAGATACAGGAATCGAGTCCGGAGAATATAGTCGTCAATAGATACACCCTGGCGAGATACAGGAATCAGATCCTCAAACTCTTCAGACGCACCCTGGCAAGATACAGGAATCAGGTCTGGTAATGTTAGTCGTCAACAGATACACCCTGGCAAGATACAGGAATCGGATCCTCAGACTCTTCAGACGCACCCTGGCAAGATACAGGAATCGGGTCTGGTAATGCTAGTCGTCAACAGATACACCCTGGCAAGATACAGGAATCGGATCCTCAAACTCTTCAGACGCACCCTGGCAAGATACAGGAATCGGGTCTGGTAATGCTAGTCGTCAACGGATACACCCTGGCAAGATACAGGCATCGGATCCTCTAACTCTTCAGACGCACCCTGGCAAGATACAGGAATCGGGTCTGGTACTGTTAGTCTTCAACGGATACACCCTGGCAAGATACAGGAATCAGATCCTCAAACTCTTCAGACGCACCCTGGCAAGATACAGGAATCGGATCTGGAATCGATCGTCAACAGATACACCCTGGCGAGATACAGGAATCGGATCTTTAGTTGTGACCGTTGATAGTAATTATCTTTGTATTAACTTTTGTCCTGAAAAGATAAAACGTTAGTTGTATGCGATGTCATGATGTATGACATGTGTGATGAGATTATATGTTCATGATGCGTATATGCATGCTATAATGTATGGAAATGCGATGTTTATGAATGTATGTTTTCGTCTTAGGAAAATAAATCCTTGACGGATGCCGGGAAGTTAAATCCTGGGCTGATGTAGAGCTTTTGTTTCCACTGGGGAGTGATGGTTGCAAGAATACCGGTAGGAGAAGATGACTCCTTTGGGGAATAAACTTGGCGAATGGATTACTCTGCGGGGAGGAAATTACTCTAGCGACCTTGCTGGGGAATGATACTCTGTGGGACGAGAGGTACTCTGTTGAGATGTTGGTAGTAACTTCATTGGGGATACCGTTGTTATGTTGGAAGTGTTAATAGACTCCGCTGGGGATAAAAAGACTTTGCCGAGGACGGTCTTTCCATGGCTTTTGGCTGAGGATAACCCAGTTATATCCTGATGGGGAAATAACCTTTGAATAAAGCCGGGGGACGCGTTCGTGCTCTGCAGGGGGGAAGCTTCCAGAATCTACTGGGGATAAGCTTCATGTTGGGGAGATGATTCCACTTTCCTGGGGAAATTTTGAGCTATGTTGGGGAAGTGGCTCCACTGAGTGTCTGATATACCGCCGGGGAACAATCTTAGATCAAGACTGCCGGGGATGCTTGTTAAGAATGTCTGTATATTGCACTGAGGAATGTTGAGCTCTACTGGGGATACCCAACTTCCTTAAGGCTGACCGGATAACTCTGCTTGGGGAGAGTGTATTGACTTGCTGGCTCACTCTCTGGGGATTTAAGATATCTTGGTTACATTCTTCAGCTGAAATTACCTTGGTACCTTGGTGGACAGAGCAATTAGATTGCTTAGACCACTCATTATTGCCCCTGTTTCTAATGTCACCTATAATTAATCCTTTGTTTTGCATGCAAATATTTATGAGTTAGCAATTATTGTCAAATACATATATCACAAATTGAACCTTGGACGTTCTTCGCAAAACCAAAACAGAAAAGGAAAAACAATTGGCAATTTTAACTGAAAAGTGAATTTATATTGATTTTTGAATTTGCCTGTAAATAGGCGTTTTATGTACAAGAGGCTGATGTCCTAGTAAGAGAACGCCGCCGAACAAGAGAGTTTATACAAATTTGTACAAAGGTAAAACAAAACAGCTATGTGAAAAGAATAATCCCACTGGGTTCCAATTCTGCTATCGCCTTTATATCTTCGAGCGTCTCATCACTTTGCTGCTCAGTTGACGATGAAGCTGATTGATCGATGCCGTCTGAACTTGATGTTGATACCGGATTCTGGATGCAAAGTGATCCAATGAGACATAGTATTACGCTTTATCCCTAACTTTTGCCTGGACCGCCGTTTCGGGTTTTCAGTCCACCGGGATACCCATTTTTGCCCAAGCCGCCTTTTCAGGTTTTCGACTTGCCGGGTGTACAGATTTTTTTCATTTCATCCCTCATTTTTCCCGAACCCTTTTGGTTCGCCGGGAAGCCCTAATTTTTGCCTAGGTATGTCAACCTAGCGGGTCTTTTATTATGCGTAGTATCTTTTTACTATGTTTGCATTGGCAGGGTGAGGAAGGTCGTCACCATCCATGGTGGTTAGAATCATGGCTCCTCCCGAGAACACATGTTTAACCACAAATGGCCCTTCGTACGTAGGGGTCCATTTGCCCCTGGGATCACTCTGAGGAAGAATGATACGTTTGATTACCAGGTCCCCAACTTGATACTCTTGTGGTCTGACTTTCTTTTTAAATGCCCTGATCATCCGTTTTTGGTACGTCTGACCATGACAAATAGAAGTGAGTCTCTTTTCGTCGATTAAGTTTAGCTGATCAAGTCGTGTCTGGATCCAATCATCTTCGCTCAGATCTGCATCCTTCATTATCCGGAGAGAGGGTATTTGCACTTCGATCGGTAAGACAGCCTCCATACCGTAGACCAAGGAAAAAGGAGTTGCCCCGGTTGACATCCTTGCTGAGGTACGGTACCCATGTAGAGCAAACGGTAACATCTCGTGCCAATCTTTATAGGTCACTGTCATCTTCTGCACAATCTTCTTGATATTCTTATTCGCTGCTTCTACAGCCCCATTCATCTTCGGCCGGTAAGGAGAAGAGTTGTGGTGCTGTATTTTGAATTGCTCGCAGAGCTCAGTGATCATCTTGTTATTGAGATTGGTACCGTTGTCTGTAATGATCCTTTCTGGGACGCCGTATCGACAGATCAGGTTATGCCGAATGAACAGTGCCACAACATTCTTGGTTACAGTGGCATAGGAAGCTGCTTCAACCCACTTCGTAAAGTAATCGATTGCTACAAGGATGAAGCGATGCCCGTTGGATGCTGTAGGTTTAATTTCGCCGATCATATATATGCCCCACATTGCAAACGGCCAAGGTGCTGTCAAGACATTCAGAGGAACTGGAGGAACGTGCACCTTATCAGCATAAATCTGACATTTGTGGCATGTCCGAGAATGTTGGTAACAGTCGGCTTCCATTGTGGACCAGAAATACCCTGCCCGAAGGATTTTCTTTGCCATAGTATGTCCACTGGAATGCGTTCCGAAGGTACCGTCGTGTAGCTCCGCCATGATCCTTTCTGCTTCAGTCTTATCCACACAACGCAGTAAGGTCGAATCATGGTTTCGCTTGTACATAATGTCGTTGCTAAGGAAGAACTTCGCTGCGAACCTTCTCAGAAACTTTTTATCATTGACAGATGCACCTTCAGGATACTCTTGAGCTTCCAAGTACCTCTTCACCTCATGGTACCAGGGTTTTTCAGTTACTGTCTCAGCCTCCAGATCACAACAGTATGCCGGTTCGTCCAGTTTCCAGATAATGACCCGGGGAGCCTCATTGTCCCATTTGACTTTGAACATGGAAGACATCATAGCTAACGCGTCCGCCAACTGATTCTCCTCTCTCGGAAAGTGTTCAAAAGTTATCTCTGTGAAATGGGGGATCAATGTCAACACACATTCTTTGTAAGGAATAAGATTCAGATGTTTCGTATCCCACTCGCCTTTGATCTGATTGATCACGAGAGCGGAATCTCCGAAGACACTCAGAAACTTGATCCTTAAGTCAATCGCAGCTTGAAGACCCATGATGCATGCCTCATACTCCGCCATGTTGTTGGTGCAGTTGAAACATAGCCGGGCAGTAAGTGGAGTATGAGTGCCTTGAGGGGATATGATCACAGCGCCGATGTCGTTACCCAAAGCGTTGGAGGCTCCGTCAAAGTGCATAGACCATCGGGATCCTTCCTCAGGTCCTTCATCCGGTCCAGGTACTTCACAATCAGTTACAATCATGATGCTCTCATCTGGAAACTCGAAGTTCGTTGACTGGTAGTCGTCTACTGCCTGGTGTGCCAAGTGATCTGCCAATACACTTCCCTTGATAGCTTTCTGAGTCGTGTACTGGATGTCGTATTCTGTCAAGATCATTTGCCATCTTTCTATTCTCCCAGACAGAGCAGGCTTTTCAAATATGTACTTGATTGGATCCATTTTAGAGATCAACAGAGTGGTGTGAGTCAGCATATACTGTCTCAGCTGGCGAGCAGCCCATACCAAAGCGCAACAAGTTTTCTCGAGCAGTGAGTATCGGGTCTCACATTCGGTAAACTTTTTTATAAGGTAATAAATGGCATGCTCTTTTCGGCCAGACTCGTCATGCTGCCCCAACACGCACCCCATTGAGTTGTCAAGTACTGTCAGGTATAATATCAGAGGTCTCCCTTCAATCGGTGGCATAAGAATGGGTGGCTCTTGGAGATACTCTTTGATTCTGTCAAAAGAGGCCGGACATTCATCGTTCCAACGTACTACCTGATCTTTCTTCAGCAGCTTGAAGATTGGTTCACAGGTAGCAGTTAGGTGTGAGATGAATCGGGTAATGTAATTCAGGCGTCCTAAAAAGCCTCTGACCTCTTTCTCTGTCTTAGGAACTGGCATCTCTTGAATGGATTTAACCTTGGCAGGGTCCACTTGAATACCCTTATCACTTACAACGAAGCCTAGCAACTTTCCAGATCTTACCCCGAAGGTGCACTTGTTCGGGTTCAACCTCAGCTTGTACAACTTCAGACGGTCAAACAACTTCTGCAGATGATCAAGGTGTTCCTCCTCAGTTTGAGACCTTGCAATCATATCGTCGATGTACACTTCAATCTCATGATGGATCATATCATGAAATAAAGCAACCATGGCACGTTGGTAGGTTGCCCCAGCATTTTTCAACCCGAATGGCATGACCTTGTAGCAGAAGGTGCCCCACTGAGTAACAAAGGTAGTCTTTTCCATGTCTTCAGGAGCCATCTTGATCTGATTATACCCTGAAAAACCATCCATGAAAGAGAACACCTTGTGCTGAGCAGTATTGTCAACCAGGACGTCAATGTGAGGTAGGGGAAAGTCATCCTTGGGGCTGGCCCTTTTCAGATCCCTGTAGTCAACACACATTCTGACCTTACCATCTTTCTTTGGTACCGGCACCACATTAGCAACCCACTGAGGGTAAGAAGTCACTGCAAGAAACCCGGCATCGAACTGTTTCATAACCTCAGCTTTGATCTTCTCAGACATTTTTGGACGCATACGGCGGACCTTTTGCTTAACCGGAGGGCAGTCTTCCTTGGTAGGCAAATGATGGACCACAATGTCAGTATCCAACCCAGGCATGTCTTTGTAGGACCAGGCGAAGATTTCCACATAATCATGTAACATCTGAGTCAACCGTTGTTTTACGCTGAGCTCCAGATTGGCGCCAATCTTGACTTCCTTCCTATCTGTCTCAGTACCCAGATTTATCGTTTCCACTGGCTCTTCATGTGGTTGAATTGCCCTCTCTTCCTGGAGTAACAGTCTTGCAAGCTCACCAGGCACTTCACAATCATCTTCACCTTCGTCTTCGGCCAAGTTGATCGGATTTTCGAAGTCATAACTGGCAGTAGTAGAGTCGTTACCAGTGAGATCCAGAGTGGATTGAAACCTGTATGGGTGAGTGTGTGTAAATACAGCTGTTTTGCAATATATAAAGAAAGAAAGAAAGGGAGCACAAGATTTGAAATGCGAAAAAACGTCCAAGATCTTTATTCATGATATATGGAAATGACAGTTATAAGCCCTCACAAATGAAGCCAACGGTGCCCCGGGTAAGACACCGGGCCATAAAGTTTCAATTCATTGTTTATTACAAATAACAAAACAAAGGAATTCATTACTGCGTAACAAAAGTAACAGGTGTATGATCTTTGGCGGTCCAATTGTTTAATCCACCGTCATTCGTCGGGTAGATCCAGCTATCGAACTCCGATTCTTCCACTTCGTCTTCATCCCCAATAGCATTCACTCCTGGATTGGTGATGAGCACAAGAGGTCTTCCGATCCTAGCCTTGCGCACAGCCTTCTGAGCCTCTGCAGTAAAACCCAGTCCAAACTTGTCAGTTTTAGGAGTGAAATCAGGGAGCCTGCCCCAGTTAGCATATTCACCTTTCTCGATTACAGCCCGGGCGTCCTTCAAGGAAGCCATCTTCAAAGGAAAGTCCTCTTCAACCACGGTTTCCGCTGCTGCCAATGTTGGAGGTACCTCTTCAAAATGTTGAAAGGGGGTTTCAATAAACTCCCCATCCATCTCAATATACCGGAAGGAATTCAAATGGCTAACCATGTATTCTTCCTCCCCCTGCACAGTGACAATCTTCCCTCTGACAGGGTACTTGAGCTTCTGGTGTAGGGTAGAGGTCACTGCCCCAGCTTTGTGAATCCAAGGTCGACCCAGCAAACATGAATAAGATGGACGAATATCCATCACATAGAATGTTGAGTCAAAGACTTGGGAACCAACACGAATAGGAATGTCTACTTCTCCATGAACCATCCTTTTTGATCCGTCAAAGGCTCGAACAATGATGTTGCTAGGTTTCAGCTCCAGGCCCTCACAATCCAACCGGTCTAAGGCCTTTTTGGGCAACACATTCAGGGAAGAACCGGTGTCCACCAACATGTGAGCGAGAGTAGTGCCCCTGCATTCTATAGAGACATGCAGGGCATCATTGTGGTTCTTTCCCTTGGCGGTAAGGTCAGCATCTGAGAAACCCAAACCATTGTCGGCTGTCAAATTGGCTACGCAATCAGTAAACTGGTCTGCAGATGTCTCTTGTGGCACATGGGCCGTCTTCAGAAATGAAATCAGGGCCTTGGCGTGGGCCTCTGAGCACAGCAGCAATGAGAGCATAGAGATCTTGGAGGGGGTATGCCCCAGCTGTTCAACGACATTGAAGTCGCTCTTCTTGATTATCTTAAGAATTTCCTCCATCTCTTGCTGGGAGGCTTCAACATTCACAGACTTTGGTGCCTCCATCCGGGCAGGCTCATCATCAATCCCTTTGCCCCGAGTATTAGATGACTCGGCAGCAGGGAAAGAAACTTGATCAGAAGTGGAAACAGGCGCACTTGCAGGCGTTATTATGAGAGGTCTTCGAATAGTTGGTGGCGCAATGTCAGGCGAGAAGAGCCTGCCACTGCGGGTTACTTTGGCGGGACCAGTGATATTGCTGATGCTGGTACCGGTGTTGAACTCTTGCTTTATTCCAAGTACATATACATCTGCCCCATAGTGCCATGGGACAGCCTTATCAGATTCATAGGGGAGAGGCCCCGGAACAGTAATAACAATGGGTGCAACAGTCATGATTTTAACTGGCTTCCTCGGGGGAGCCTTGATTGGATTGTTGAAAATTGTAACGACGGATACTTCTTCCACGGGAACACAAGGAACAGCGGTCTTCTTGAACAGAATCTCCTTGCTATCCATCAGGCTTTGGATGCCTAACTTCAGCAACGGACAACCAGTAAGGGAAACAACACACAAAAGGCAACCCTCGCTACAACCCGGAAATAAACCGGCTAGCAACAGGTTCCTCTTAACAGTCAATAGAGGAGTAGCTACATCATTCACAGAAACGGCATACAAGTCTTCATCAACGGCATTTACTCCATGCTGGGGCATAGGAGCAGTCACAACATTTGGCCTCTCAGGCGCCTCAAATTGTATCTCCTTTGCATCAATAAGGTCCTGCACCTTATTCCTCAGGGCCCAGCAGTCATCAGTAGAATGCCCCGGGCTATCGGAGTGATAAGCACAGCGGGCATTTGGATTATACTTGGGGGATGCAGTATTCACAACCTTTGGAGCCTCTCTGACAGTCACCAAGTTGGTGGATAGCAGCTGCGGCAAGATTTGTGACAAGGTCATACTCAGCCGGGTAAATTCTCTTCTGGGTCTTTCAGCCCTTGGTTGGTTGAGTTGCCGAGGAGCGGCAGCAGGCTTAGCAATCACCACCGCGTTGATAGTTTGGCGGCGCTCTGGTTTATCTTGTCTTCTAGGCCCATACACAGCAATGGCCTCCTTTTTGAAAGGCTTCTTCTCAGAACTTGCAGACGCACCTTTCTGAATCTTTCCTGACTTCATACCATCCTCTATCCTTTCCCCAGTCAGAATAAGGTTTGTGAACCCTGCAGATGAATTACCGATAAGATGATTGAAGAATGGCCCGGATAGGGTCCCCAAGAACATATCTACCAATTCACGGTTAGTTAATGGTGGCTGCACCCTGCCAGCCAGGTCCCTCCACTTCTGCGCATACTCTTTAAAACCTTCGCCTGATCCTAGCGACATACCCTGGAGTTGGGTACGTGTAGGAGCAAGGTCGAAATTATATTGATACTGCTTGTAAAAAGTAGTAGCCAACTCCTCCCAGTTACGAACCTTGGTTCCATCCAGCTGATAGAACCATTCGAGATGAGTCCCTGAAAGACTCTCCTGGAAGAAGTGGATCCACAAGTTCTTGTCCACTGTATACGGCTGAATCTTCGGCACATAAGATCTGAGATGTAACTTGGGGCAGGACGCCCCGTCATACTTGGTGAAAGATGGTGCTTTAAACTTGTGCGGGATGATCACACCAGAAGATAAACCCAAGTCTCCGAAATCCAAACCAGGCACTTGTTAAATCTCCATGGCGTTCAGACGGTCTTCCAACTGCTTGTATCTGTCTTCAGCTGGAGGATACTGTTCCTCATTAAAATCAGTCTCATTGTCAGAGACCACCGGACTTGGAGCCCTTCCCCCCTGGGGACTGTCTTTGCCTACAGAAGAACCAGCTTCCTCATTCTGCAGTCTGTTACCAAATCTCCGGCCTGAGTTGAATAGAACAGTTCTCTTCTTCTTCTTCTTCTTCTTAACCAGCAAAGCCTTCAGCTCCTCTTGACCTTGAGCCAAACCCATGACCAGCTCTTAGAATTGCGTGTTCTGCGCCTGAAGGGCCTTGATAGACAGCTCGGTAGATGATTCAGGGTTCATGATACTGAAATAAACAGCGAAGAACAGTAAGCAACCTGAAAAGAAGAGTACCTGTGATGCACATGATGAATGGAATGCGTATGATTTATGCTTTCAAAGACAATCGGGAATCAACTTTGTAAACAAAAAGGAACACACTTCATTAGATTCAACTTTAAAATTTAAATTGTTCAACAGGTTGCCCTTAGGCGTTACATAAAAAATGGGAATACTGAAAAGGGAAATAAAACTGTAAAAGAACATCCAAAGCTCATCATTGGTCCCAGGGTCTCCTCTTCTCAGTACGGATGTAGTCATTCAGAGCTCGCTCATTCTCCAAATGCTTTGTCAGCTTCTGGATTTTCAATTCCTGCTCGTTAAAATTTTCTCGATAAGAATCCCGTTCCTCTCGCAGTTGCGTCCAAGACCTCTTTAATATCTCATAATCAGTAGGTATCTGAGGAGGGAGGACAGTTGGAGGAACCCCGTCTTTATCAGGATACTCAAGAATGATGGGTCTGACAGCTTCGTATGGCATACCTAACTTCTGAGCACGGATGCGGACCCATTTGTAGTAGGCTTCCATAGGTAGAGAAGTCTTTGGTCCCAACTCTTGTGGGTCAGCCTTGTGAATTCTGTCCCAGGCCTTGATGAACCTACGACGCAGCTCGTTACTATCTACCTGAAACTCAAAACTGATGTGAGGCACCAATATCTCATGAGGCCCTGCTCTTCTGGCCCTTCCAAACTGACGGAGAGCTAGACATGGATTATAAGAGATTCCTCCTTGGGTACCAATCAAAGGAACATTAGGATATTCTCCGCAGCGATCAATAACAGCTACTTCATCCAAACCTCTGAGAGTCCAAATGATGTCTTTATCAGTGAGAGACATTAACCTATGAGCCCAACCTTTTCCTTCTTTGTTCTTCAGCACGAACTTAGAGAGGTGCGAAATAAACCACCTCACTAACAAAGGGATGTAACACCACAGAGTTCCTCGTCTTCGGGCAGTACGAGCATAAAGTTGTTGCAGGATATCACCCAAGAGAGTGGGCACAGGGTTCCGAGACATGAAGATCCTTATGGCAGTGACATTAATGAAGTTATCAGGATTAGGAAACAAGACTAGACCATAGATTAAGAGAGCCAGGATGTCTTCATACGCCCTAAAGTCCAAGTCATTCCAGAAACTGTTAGCCTTACCAACCAGAAACTTGGCCAAGAAACCCTTAACTCCGCTTCTAGTCACCCAATTGTCCATTACTTCTTGGTGGGTCAAGGGAAGAGCTGCAGCAACCTCCTCAAGCCTAAGAGTCTTTTCCCAACCAGTGAAGGGAGTCTGGTCCAAGATAGGGATACCAAGCAAATCAGAGAACTCTTCCAGGGTAGGGACCAGCTGGAAGTCTTGAAAGGTAAAGCACTGGTACAAGGGATCATAAAACTGTGTCAGGACACTCATCAGCTATTGGTCCCACTTTTCCGTGACTAAACTGAGAAGAGAACCATGCCTCTGGATGAAGGAAGTAGTATTTGGAATTCTGCTAACCAATTCTTCAAGTAACTCAGGTGGGTGAACAAAGTTGAACCGGATAGTATTCCTTCGCATAGGCATCATGATGTCCTACAAAACAGAGCAAAGGTGAAACCCTCTTGTCTTTGAAATGGCCAGTCCTTATGCAGGATGCATGCAATGTTCATGATAGCATGATGTTATGATAAAGCACACCACAAATATTTACAAAGGCAAACACGATAAGGCACACAAGTCACACAAGACAAGCCCTTAGAGTTTAGGCCAGCATGGGGTCTAGGTATTACCCTCTTTCAGTTTATTGGTTCAGACCTGTCCTATCAGAAGTAACCGGGTTCTAGAGGATCCCAATATCACTGACTACCCTCAATCGGTCATAACTCCAGCATCGCAATCATTTCTTGCGGCCAGAACCATCACGAGAGTTTAGCCTCAATGGGCGTAGCATACTGCTACTGTTCTATTGGCCAAGTTGAGTCATTTAAGGTTCTAAGGTCGGTTTGTGCTTAATGACTCCTCAGAAGACCCATATTCTCCTCGTTGCAACACAAGGGATATCGGTACAGACCAAGGTGCCACACCAATGTAGCCACTGCTTCACCCATGTCGGTCTACGCCGGACAGGTCCCTCACAGCTTATGCTACCTAACAGGGTATCCCCAGATCCGGATTAGGATCTATGTAACTCCGATGCAGCCCACAATAATAAAGCAAACAAGCACAACAATTGAAAACACAGTTATGAACTATCCTAAGGTACACCTCACTTTATAAGATTATCCCCAGCAGAGTCGCCAGTTCTGTGATCGGTGGATCTGGAACTGACTGTTTAACGCTGGTTCGTGAAATGTCGCGGAAGTAAGAGTCGCCACCGTCTTTTATTTTCTCCAACATGGACAGGACAAAAGCACAGCAAAATTCCTTATGAGATATTTTCTCGGTTCGGGAGGTAGAT
This sequence comes from Vicia faba, assembly GCA_948472305.1. Classification (NCBI taxonomy): domain Eukaryota; kingdom Viridiplantae; phylum Streptophyta; class Magnoliopsida; order Fabales; family Fabaceae; genus Vicia; species Vicia faba. The sequence goes on along the minus strand of OX451739.1, from coordinate 285,206,064 downwards.
TTATAGAAAGGGAAGGTGTTAGCACCCTTTCTATCCATGGTTATCCATGGGCTCTTATATACTTGCTCATTTGCGTTTTCAAAATGTTTGTTTGCTTTTCAATTGTGAGTGAGTTTGAAAAAGTTTCGTTTAAAGTTTCAGATCGACTCTTGTATCAGTCCTCAAGAGTGTTTGAAAAGTTGTTTTTGAAAGCTTTTTGAAAAGTGTCGGTGTGAAAAGAAGTTTTTGATTTGTTTTGAATTAGAGCAAGTATCTACGAGTCATCTACTTACCCTAAGGAATTAGGATGTGTAAATGTCCTTAAAGTAGTGCCATCCCACCATTGAGAGGTAGGTAGCACCACCGTTGGAGGTGTTCGGGTCAATTCGATTGTTAGGGACAGTGTGGTCACCAGAGCAACAGTAGGACACCTTAGAAGCTACTCTTATGCCATGTTCATGGACATAAGGACTTACTAAAACGTCCTATACTCGACGACCACGTTTCGAGGGGCAAGGCAACAGTGAGGCGTACCCTAAGAGTGGTGTGTGAATTGTGTGTCATTTTCACTTATGTTTTATCTTGATCATGCATTGGGTGAGCTACGCTTTGATTTTATTTGGGCCATTCATTCTTTCATGTGATTAGCAGTTTAAAGGTGCGGAAATTAAAATACGAAAAATAAAGTCCTACGCTATTACAAGGCGCTGGTCTATACATCGCCAAATTAACAAAGACCCGATTTGAATAAAAATGCGGAGAATAAATAAATTTCCTAATTACTATTACAAGGCTTTGGGCAATTACATAAGATTTAAAACAAACGTAAGAATACGCGTGCGAAAAGAAATTGGAATCGAGTGTGCGAGGGCGTTGGACCCTTTAAAGAAATTAAATTGAAATTGAAAGTTAATTAATTATTTAATAAGAAAAGGAGTTATTTTTTTATATTTTTTTGTATTTAATGAAAATAAAGAAAATTGATTAAAATTAGAAATTAAATAAAACCCTAGTTCTAAGTATTTTTAATTTTTAAAGAAAAAGATTAAAGTTTTAACCTAATTTATACTAATTATTTAATTACATGAGTATTTACAAAATAAATTAAGAATTAATAATAATAATAATAATAATAAGGAGAAAAAGTTGTTTATCAAGAAAAGAGAATAAAAATGCTAAAAACCTAATTTCTACATTTTTTTTATTTATTTAAGAAAAACATTAAAATTTTAACCTAAATTAACCTAAATTGATTATTAAATTTATTTACAACAAAAATTAATGCATTAAATATTAAATAAACATTTTTTATTTTTTTTTATTTTTTTGACTTTTTTTGTGTTATAAAAATTATTTTGTGAATTAAATAAAAGCAATTAATCAAAATAACAATTAAAAGAATAAAAGGAAAAAATAAATAGAGAAAGAAAAAAATGAAAAGATTGAGCAAACCCTGGGGGTGTCTGGACCCAATTTGGAGGTCAATTGTGAGCAATTTGGCCCATTGATTCAGGCCTTGTTTGACTTTTTGTGGTTACGTGTGCCTCAGTTGACTAGCGTGCATTGTAGATTCCACATTCTGGCCATTGGATTGATCCCTGGGGACATGTGGCAGGCACAGGCATTGGGGTGTTTGGTGGACCACTGGAGAGAAGCAACACCTGAATACATTACAAACAAAATTATGAAGAAATATGGGGGACCTGGGAATCGAACCCAGGTCCCAATACCTGAAGGACAACACACCAACCAGCTGAGCCAACGCATTATCTTGATATTATAATGGAACGTGATTAAGATAAGCGAAAAGCAAGCATTATTGGTGGAAAACAAAAATCACGCGCGAATATTCAAACCATCCATTCATGCTGAGACACGTCCACCTTCTTCTTCGTTTGCCTGAAAATACAAAATAGATAGCGGGGGTTTTAAACCCCCACTAACCCAAACCTGCAAAAATAGCGATTAGGATATAGAGCAGTATAAATTGGGTGCGATGTGTGGTTTGGCTTCGTTAGAATGTCACGAGTCCATTGGTACCAGTTTCATGGCCTGATTTTTCCATATATATGCAAAACCCCAAATTGAAGTTTCTGAAACCCTAACCCACGTTCATGGCAATTTTGGATACAGGCGTTCTTAGTTCAATCAAATAACACCAATAGCTTCAGAATGCTCATGTTAGTATAAATCAACAATTAAAAATCACAAATGATGCATGAAACTTAAAACACGATTATGAATGATTTTATGAAAAGTGAGACTTCAATCTACCAATTCCTTGAGTATGGAGGCGTGGTTTTGATTGGAAAAGCTTCCTGGTAGTGTCAGGAGTGTTTTGGAATAGCTTTTAGGCTTTGAAACGAGCTCTAGCTAGGTTTTCAGTTTCAAGTTTTTTTGTGAAAAATGCAAGTTGGTTCTTGTGTTCTGAGCGCAGCTTCTGTGTCCTTGGCATTAGGGTTATGTTTGCATATGTATGTAGATGGAATTAGGTTAGAAAAACAAGCCCATGATCCATTGTTTTAATGCTTTTGAATATTTGATTTTGTATATCTTTCTCAATCCTTTTTGCCATGAAACCATTGCCAATTGCATAGAATCTTTCCTTTTTGAATGTGCACGAAATCTTGAGGTCATGATGGATGAAAATGCTGCATAAAAAGATTTGAAAGGTGTGATTTGCTATTTTTTCATATTTAATTTTAATTAAGTGAATTAATAATAATAAAAATTCAAATAATTAATCAAAAATGATAAAATAACTCCCTTGGATGTCAATGGGTCGTTCATAGCCTTTGGGTGATGATTCATGGAAGAAATTGAGGCCCATTAGCAATTTTGAGGCATTTGAAGCAAAGTTGACTTTTCAAAATTCCCAAAAATTTCCCAACTTCCACAAGGCATATCTTACTCAAGTTTTAAGATTTGATCATGTTCTTGGATATTTTGGAAAGTTCTTGAAGTCCTCTAACCAATGCCTTTGGTCCCATGTCATTTTGATTTACCAATCTTAAGTTATGGTCTTTGGCTTAAAGTGCCTTTTTGTTGACTTTTGAAAATGACCTATAATGTTGAGATTGATAACTTTTTGTGAGAGCATTTCTTGGACTTGAAGTGTGAAGGTGAGTTGTAGGAAATGTCATTCTCTTCAAAATGAGCTTTGGATGGAATTTTTCTGATAAACCATGTGGAAGTTATGCCTTGGTCAATTTACAGTTGACTTTTCCAACTGTCCAAAAATAGAAACTTTTGCATCTTGAGACTTTTTGAGCCATGCCTTGAGAATCATGATCAAGAATTGATCAAATGATATTTGTGGCTTCAAAATAAGATGTTGACCAAAAATTTTGACTTTTGACTGTCAAATGACCATTTTGCCCCTGCAGTTGACTGTAGGGCAATTAGGGTTTTTGACTGTGCAATATGGTGTTGTGAGTCCTGAAACTTGACATAAGGATGCTTGACAATGTTTATAGGCATGTGGGACTTGATTGGACCCTTGGAAACCTCAACTTCTTTTCCAGAACCAAAACCCTAATTTTGACTGTGTTAGGAGGCAATTGGACTGTGCAACCCTTGGGAGATTTTGAAGCATGGTCTTAACAAATCTTGAAGAATATGGGAGGGAAAATTTTGGGGTACAACATACCTCAAAATTTGCCCTCTCATTTCTCAAGGAATCACCTTGGATCCTCAAGATTGCTTCCATCCAATTACAAGCCTTGAACTACAATTTTCCAAGGAAATCACTTATAAGGGCAAAATGGTCATTTGCATACTGAAAAGTAAAACTTTGACTTTTGGATCAACATCAAATCTCAAGAATCATATTTCATCAAAACATGTTGGAATATGAAGTTTGTTTCATCAAGAGGTTCAAAAGCCAAATTTACTATGGAAAAGCCAAATTTCTAAATACTTGGGATTTTTTCTAAGTATTTAAGAAAAATGACACTTCAGAATTTCTGAGCCAGCCTCCAGGAAGGTGCAGTCAGAAGATGTAAACATGATTCAACACATGGCCTTCAGTCAGAACACGGCTCTTCAGCATCTACGCAAGTTCAGTCAGAGTTTGCCAGGGTAATGCAAAGAAGGTTAAGGAGCATGCTGCAAGCTTTCTAGAAATTCTGAAAGCTCCTTCAGAACATGATGGAGCCAGAAGATACAAAGTTCAGAGGATGGATTCTACGCTGAAACAGAACTTCTAATCCAGAACTAAGTCTTGGTGTAGAGTTTCACGTTGCAGGATTTCTGGTTGTGATAAGTCTCATCAATCATTTAATGCTCACAACCACCTTCTGAGTCTTTATCCAAAGGATCTTCACCACGTGTACCTCTACTGTCTTGGGATAGCAACTCTGCTTTTGCTTTTCCTTAATTCCTGCTGACAGCCACCATGCTTGCTTCAAAGACAAGGCAACACTTCAACACATGAAGGTTATTTTCAAAGCTTTGGTCAGAACTTGACCAAATCCCAAAACCTTGTTCATGCAACTTGCTGCACACCTATAACCAACGGTTGGCTCAGCCTACGCCTGCATCTTATGATTACACCAAAATAGCATACGAAAACTGTGATGAAAAAGCAAAGGAACATGATTCCAAAACAGGTTCAAATCCTATTTGTTTTTTCCCAAAAGTCACAGCAAATTCATCTATAAATACTTGGCTCCATCATACGTTCAAGGGGGGGCTTTTTGGGGACGAGAGGCTAAATGCTGGCTGGCTTTTGAAGAGAGAGATTGGCCAAAAGAGAGAAAAGGAAGTGGTGAAACCTTCATAAAAAGCCATATTTCTCATACACAAAAACAAACCTTTGTTCTTCCCTTTGAACAAAAGGACACAACCACTCTTCCGTCTCTCTTGCTGACTCAGAACATCCAGAGGCAGCCACTCAAAGCTCCAAGCACGCCCCAGGTAAGTCTTTCTGACTTTATTTGCTTTTCATTCTGAACATCATTAGCATGTAAATATCATAGTATTAATGATGTACATATCATTGTATGAATAGAAAAAACTATGGATCAGAACTTCTAGAATAATGCTAGGCTCAGACTTAGGATTGGAATTTTTGTGATTTATTGTGCTGTGATCATTCTGATTTGCTGAACTGAATAAATTATTGGTGTGCTGATTAAGAGTTGAAATGTAACGCAGAACTTCTGTTTTTTCACTCATTATTTTAACACACAGAACCTCTAGGATTTTCTCACTGTTTAAGCACGCAGAACTTCTGAGTTCTCTTCACTATTTTAACACACATAACTTCCATGATTTTCTCACTGTTAACACACAATAAACTTCTGATGTTCACCCACTGGCTCAGCACAATAAAAACTTTTGTTTTTCACTCACTGTTAACAGACACTGAACTTCTGATGCTTACCTGCTGTTAACACAGCACAAAACTTCTAAGTTCTCCTTACATGTCAAATACACTGAACTTCTGATTTTCATGCGCTGATAACATGTTGAACTGCTGATTGTTTGTTTACTGCCTTAGCACCATACAGAACTTCTGAGTTCTTCTTATTGTTTTGACACGCACATAGCTTCTGAGGTTTTCTCATTGTTCTAACATTCAGAAGTTCAGCACATAGCAATACAGAACTTCTGTGTTTGTCCTCTAACATTTCTTGCAGGACCTCAGAGTTTACCAATTCAGAACTTCTGATGCCCACTGACGTCTCCTGCTGAGTCACAGCGCTCTTGACGTCAGAACTTCTGATCCTAGTTGTTCTTCTTGCAACAACACATTTTTTTCTATTTTGCATTTATTTTCCTTTTCAACTCTTTTCTTTTATTAACATAAAAAAAAAACATAAAAATATTTTCCTTTTAATTTATTTCCTTAAGACAAAAACATTTTCTAAACAAGTCCATTTTCTTTCTTATATTATATATTTCAATATGGTTGTAATAGTAACTTAGGACTTATTTTTACTTGCAATCCTCATTCGTACATATGTACCCCCATCCCCTAAATATTGTAATAGCGTAGAATTTTATTTTTCGCAATTTACTGTTTTCCTTATACTGCATAGTAATTAGGCATGTATGGCAAGAGATAAAATCAACAAGTAGACCACTAAAAATCAAAGACAAATGCATGCAATCAAACACACTTGCACACATGCACCCTTAGGGTAATCTCATTTGTTGCCTTGCAAAAATAGCCATGTTATGCATGTGGGATGTCTTAGCACAAATAAATCGAAAAAAGATCATAGTCCCTCGATGACGCTATCAAAGTTGCCTTTCAAAATGATCTTAGTCCCTAAAGAAAAGTGTTAGGTCATCTTACAACATTGTTATCATGGTCATACGATGACCCAACGCCCGTCCCTTCACATCCAACGATGGGGCTTCTTACCAAAACAATGGTAAGATAGCAACATATAAAGGAGGAAGAAAAATACATCTAAGACCTTTTGAGTAGGTAGGTTCGCTCTCGGTTACTCGCTTGCTCACAACAAAAACACTTCATACACCAACACTTCCATTTGAAATATTTTCAAAAGATAAACACTGTGTACGCGTTCTTATAGAGAAGAGAGCCATTACAAAGAAACCCCTTTTCAAAATCACTTTCAAAACACATCTCACAAACACATATTTGAACTATTTTCGGAACAAACACTTTGTACGCGTTCTTATAGAGTCGAGAATCATTATAAAGTTACATTTTCAAAATACTTTCAAAAACCACACACAAGCACCTTCAAACAAAAAGCAAGTGATCTAGCAAGTAACTAAGAGCCCATAAAAAACCATGGATGAAAAGGGTGCTAATACCTTCCCTTTTCATAATCTACCCCCCGAACTCAAGAAAACATATCAAAGGTCTTTCCTGTGCTTTTTCACCTTTCCTTTTGGATAAAAGAAAAGTCGGTGGCGACTCTTGCTAAACCGCAATATTTGCAAACACAAACGCAAAACACCTCAAGTCAGTTCTCTCACCGCATCACATCCATTAACTCATGTTATTCCATATTATTAATTATTATTATTTCATATACAACAAACGTGCCTGGCTCAGTTGGTGTTGAGGTGAATGAAAAGGCCATAAGACCTGGGTTCGAATCCTAAGTCCCCCATGTATTTCATGTTATTTTTACTTGTATGATCAGGCGTGTACACAGGCGTGAAGACCACCATGTGCCCTCAAGGCTCCATCATTAGATCTCCAGGAAGCCAGATCTGAAGGCCATTACATGAGGATCCATCATGCACCCCAGTCAATGTGCAGCGCTAGATCCAGGAAGTCAAACGTGGGTCAGAATTCTTGGGCCCAAAAGCTGCTATTGGCACCCCTTTATTTGCTGATTACAAGGCCAATCTTTGCTCTTTTTCTTTATCTTTTTTTCTCTTTTTATTTAATTCATTTAAATTATTTTACTAACACAAATTACTTCTTTTTTTTATTATCAAAAATCATAAAAAGAATTTTTCATCAAATTAGATTTAGGTTTTATTTTTTATCAAAATTTAATTTAATTAGTTTATTTAATTTTAGGATAACTTTAATTGTATTTGTAAATAAATTAAAACAAATTAGAAATTAGGGTTTTCTTGCTTAATTTAGTCTCTATTTTCTTTTCTTAAAAATAACAAAAACACAAAAATAGGTTTAAATAATTAATTAGCTTCCTTAATTTAATTTAATTAGTAATTAGGTTTGCTTGTATTTAATTTAAAACCTCATTTTCTTTATAAAAAAATCAAAAACAACAAAAAATTATTTTTCTTTTAATTAGGTTAGACGAGGTCAAAACCCTAATTTTCTCTCGTTCTCGACTCATCGCGCGCATTTACTTATTTTACAATATTGATGTAATTGCTCATGGGATGTAATAGATTAATTAGGACCTTTCTTTTCGTTTATTTTTTGTTTTTACGTGTTTTTTGGCTATGTAATTAATCCCGAAGCCTTGTAATAGCGTAGCTTTATTTTCCGCATTTTTATTTTTGTAAATGTTAACTGTTAGATGTATGATAATAGGGTTGCATGACAAGAATGTATGTAAATTTTAAAATGGTTAGCAAACCCTAAATGTGCAAAGATAATAACTGAAATTGAATCACTTGCACATGCACACTCCTAGGGTATACTCTCACTTTGGTTGCCTTCGGTAAACGATCATTAAGTATAGGGTATTTTAGTGGTCGCTCTCTTGTCTAAACAAAGATCAAATGTCCCGTTCAGAAATGTTTCCTCGAATATTGATCTTAAGACATTAGGGTTATTACTAAGACGTCCTAATATTGCTTTAGTGATCGTACGTCCCTTTCGAATTGACCCTTACAACTCCAACGACGGTGCTACCTACTCACTAATAGTAGGATAGCATTTTCTAAAGGAAACAAGAACAAAAACATTCTCTTTTTTTTTCGAGTAGGTAGATGCTAGTAGGTACTTGCTCAAAAACCAACTTCTTTCCACACTTATACTCTTTTCAAACAAAGTTTTTAAAACAACTTCGTAACACTCTTGAGGACTGATACAAGGGTTAAAACGAAGTAAAACAAAACTTTTCAAAGCAAGCACATACACAAGAAATTTTAAAAAGATGAGCAAGTACATAAGAGTCCGTAGAAAACTACGGATAGAAAGGGTGCTAATACCTTCCCTTTCTATAATCTACCCCCATACTCAGAATATCTCGAAAAAGGGGTTTTTTTTCTATGCTTTTTTCCTTTCCGATTGGATAAAATAAAAGTCGGTGGCGACTCTTGCTTACCGCAATATTTTGCAAACAAAAAATGCAAAACACAAACCAGTATTAAATAGTCGGTTCTGCCACCGTATCATAGTTAGTGTTATTCTTTGTATCTCTACCTTCAGTGAAAGTCGGTAGCTCATCTTCAGTAAATGTTGGTGTTATTATTTGTATCTCTACCTTTATTGAAAGTCGGTAGTTCACCTTCAGTAAACATTGGTGTTATTCTTTGTATCTCTACCTTCAGTGAAAGTAAGTAGTTCACCTTCAGTAAATATTGGTGTTATTCTTTGATCTCTACCTTCAGTGAAAGTCGGTAGTTCACCTTCAGTAAATGTTGGTGTATCTTTTGTATCTCTACCTTCAGTGAAAGTCAATAGTTCACCTTCAGTAAATGTTGGTGTTATTCTTTGATCTCTACCCTTAGTGGAAGTTGGCAGTTCACCTTCAGTAAACGTAGGTGTATCTTTTGTTTCTTTACCATCAATAAAAGTCGGTATTGTTCTATGTTTTTTCTACCTTCATCCTTGAGTTGGTAGTTTATCGTCGTTCTTGGTCGGCATTTATCTCTTTCTCCTCATTGGACCTTACTCCGATAAGAGTTGAGTTATTCCCAGCCATAAGTGATGATGTCAAACCTTGTTTCCAGCCATAAGTGTTAACGACAAATATTTGTTACCAGTCATAAGTACTAATACCAATCACTTGTTCACTAGTCTCGATGTTGATGTTTATCATCATCTCTGAGCGAGTATTATTTTACCGTATATGTCTGCATCTTTTAAGTTAGCAGTTGTCGGTCCCTTGTGAGTTGATGTTACTCTCTTTTTGATATCTGCTCTATGAGTGGATAGTTCGCATTTATTAGTTAACCATTGTTATCCATTACTTTTATCCTTATTTTATCGATTGAATGTTACTTTGTTTCTTCTCTGGGCTTTACCCCAGTAAAGTTGAGTCTTCTTTTCCCCAACAAAGTTGATTTATCTCCAATGGATTCGAATTTCTATCCCCAGAGTTGTGTTGTTCCCCAGAGATTTATTTTCCTGGTCGAACTCTTTTTGTTAGTTTTTGGATTTTATTTTTGCTTCTCCAGTGTGTCTTGCTCACCCGCATGAAGTTTATATTTTACATTCATAATCATGAGAATCACATGGCATCTTAGGGCCAAAAATAGAGTTTGTTTTATATTTAAGTATCTTCAATAGCGCCGAGATAAAGATTTTAACCTTTGTATCTCCGAATAGAAGACACTTAAATAAGGGTAGCTCTTATACCCCAATTTTTGTCCATAAGATCCCTCATCACATCATATATATATATATATATATATATATATATATATCTCATGCATATCATCAATTCCATGCTTATGGGATCAAAGGGCTCGTTGGCATTAGGATTTTTCCTATGAATTAAGGTTGCTACCTTGCTCAAAGTTGATTCAACAGGTGCTCTCATCATTCTTGGTATGAAACTAGGGTTTTGGATCACAAACATCATAGACGTCTTCACTGACAGGATTCTCGAACTATAAGGTTGTCTTCATCAGAATTTCTTCAAGAAATAGTGCTTTAGGGTTGACCGTATGCTCAATATTTCATCATGTATTCATTGAGAATGTTCTGAAGCCTGGGTTTTGTTCCCCTCTCTATCTCAATCCCTCTTCATTAATGGGATCAGAGCAAGATCATTTAGGGTTTCTCCTATCTTGTTTGGAGCTTGGTATTAGATCTTCAACAAAAGTTCATCGTGCTAGGTTTTTTATCCTTAAGGCTACAAGGATCATCATCTGTTCCTTGTCGTGATTTCATCATCATCGTGTAGAGCTTCCCTTTATTACGTACTCTACGAGTCATTTCTTTTCAAGAAGTCTAAAAGAATGAATCATGGTTCTCTTCTTGTGGTGAGACTTGCCAAATGATTAAGTGTGGCTTTGAGTTTTCAACATTACAACATGATAGGAGTTTAGGGATTCTTTGTAATCAAGGCCTTGTTATCTCTTCAACTTCCTGATTGTTTGCAAGTTGACTTGAATTTGAAGAGTGAAGTAGAGAATAGATTCATTATTGTGAAATTTTTCTTTCAAGATTGATTCAATGGAATTCATGCATATGATTTGGTTGGAATACAATTTACAAGTGACAAATTTCAAAGTATAATCTGAGTTCAAAATATAGTCAAGTGGACAATCGAGAATTAGAATTACAAAGGTCTTTATCATGTTTCATACAATTATCATTTCAAGATTAAGGTTGCAAAACTAGAAAATTTGTGAATTTGGTTTGCTTGGAATTTGGAACTCACATCTTGATTCATGAAAAGTTATGAGCATTCCATGTTTCAAAACTCATTATAGTTCTATTAACTCATCATGTCATCTTGCCAAAGCCAAAAGGAAAAAAATTTGAAGAAGATCACTTGAGATTGGTGAAGTTTCTTTGTAAAGGACAAGATTTATTCAAGACGAGATTAGAAGAAAAAGACTAGGCATTACAAAATCAATACTTGATCCAAGATTGCAAGATAAAGGAAGATTGGATGTCTAAATTGAAAAACTGAAGTAAAATTTGAGATTCAAATTAAAAGAAAAAGTCAAGTTGCTTTCCCTTGGAATTACTCCATTGATTGAAAGATAAATTCAGGATTCATTACAAAGTTACACCAAAAAATAGAATTCATAAAATATAAACCTATTATATTCTTCATCAATCTCATGCTATTTCGTCTTCACTTTGCTTCATCCTTTCAACCAAGTTGAAATTCAATACTTCAGGCCATAATCTCAACCTTGCTTCAAAACCATTGCTTCATCAAAAGCCAATTATTGTGCCCCTGCAGTCAACAAGATATCCAGTGGCATCACATCCTAATAGCCCCTGCGCTGCATTGCAAACCAATTCCGAAGCAAAATGATTAGCCCTACCATATTTCAAAACATTGCAATATGTTTAAAACATGCACAGTTCAGACACCAATCATCCTTCTGGAGTGATTTCCCTGTATGATGCAATGCTTTAAATAAATAAAAAAAGATAAGATGGTGCAACTTTAAGAATAGAAACTTTTTCGGTATACATTTTTTTAGGAATAAAGACAACATTGTGCAAGTACAAGTCAGGAGAAAATGAATGGTTTACCTTCACAATAAACCATTATGGCTGAATGAGCATGCAGAACACCTTATTGACACAAGGCAAAGAGGTCGATGAACTGTATTCATGGGTTGAAGCTTCGAGTCAGATGCTATGATGGTATTTTTGAAGCACAATTTTGTCCTGCATAACGAAAATTAGGAGAATAAATATTCTGGAAAAAAAATACCAAACAGAGGGGAAACTCTCAAAATTCAAGGGAGAATAACAAAGTTTGGGAGAGTCATAACTAACTGCCAACAACATAAATGATTCAAAACAAACTTTCTAACTGAATTTGAGAACAACTCCCAACCATCTATTTCTCTAATTGATTTTTCAACCAAGGGTTCAGATTCATTCTAATCTCTAACCAACTCTCACATATTGAAGAAACCATATAACATAATTCTAACAGAAAAGAGAAAGAGGATTCATTATGCAAAAAAACAGAAAAGTTTCACAGAATACTCACTTTTGAATCTCTGATATTTTTGGAAGAATCCTCATATTCATCTTCAACCTTCCTCATTCTTGAACCTAGCTTCAAACTTCTTGAATTCCTGCAACTTCTTCTCCTCTGAAATTCCCTCTGCAACCTCTCTTCAACCTTCAATCACCAATTTCAATCTCTCTCCGAAAATCACCTTCAATCTTCAAGCTTCAACAACCTTCAACATCATCATCATCATCCTTCACACTGCAACATAACCACGACAATTTTCATCCTTCAATTATCTTTTCACATAGAGCAATTGCAACTTCAACACATCAGTACAACCCACAAGAACATGTTACAACAGAATACGTGAAAGAAGAACAACATCGCAAAAGAACGCGGGAGAAAACAAGTAGAAGAATAACGAATAAGAGATTGGGAGTGTTTACCTGAAGTTCTCACCACTGACATCGTCAAAGCGAAATCAGAGTCACATTCGAAGACGCGAAGAAGAAAACTCGCAATTGACAAGAAACTAAATCGAAGCTGAAAGAAGCATGGGACGTAGGCTATGACGCGATGCCAAGATTGAAGGAGAACGAGAGGTCTTTGTTCATGGTGGAACGGCGTGCAAAAGGATGTGAATAGGAAAAGATGTCGACCGTGTTAGCCATGGCGTTGAAATCACGACAGAGATGGGGGAGATGGAAGAGCGAAGGGTGAATCGATAACGAAGAATAAGAGAAGAGGTTTGTGCGCCGTTGAGTTCGAAAAGAGAAGAAGACAGTGTATCGTGGAAATGTGAAGAGTCACTCATAGGTGAACCCTAGAAAAAAATGGTATCGTATTCTCTTTTTCTTTAATTGTTGTTTTTACTTTTACTAATAATTAACAATAATTGAGAAAATATATTGAAAGTAAATAAAATCTGAAGTGGGTTTGGTGTTGTTATTGGACCGAATCACACTCTCCCAAAGCCCACCGCTATTTTTGGATAAATTGAAGCTTGTGAACAAAAAGCTTTCATTGGACTGAGTATAATATTAGGCTTAATGTCTATTCAACTACTTATAACATACCACTAAATTCAGATTGCACCTCCAGAAGATTCATTTTTTATACGTGTTTCAAATTTCAATTTGAATTAACGGTTGAGGTTGACTTTTTGTGATATTGGTAAGCAGAAGAGACTTGAGTGAGGTGTTTCAAGAAGTTTCGAAGCTAGCTAAGAGTATAATTTTTATCAAGGAAATTCATGCAGGTTTTTAGTAGAGTTTTTTATCGCTTGTACGCTTTGAAGAGGCAATGGACCTTCTCCGTTAGCTTTGAAAAAGCAACAGACTTCTCTGTTAGGCAACATACCTTCTCTGTTAGCTCGCGCGAAGTATTTTGGATTTCTTTGCTTTGGTTGCGCTTTTTGCGGACATTATTGTTCGTTTGGTATTATATTATTTCTAGTTTATCTTTCCGCATTTTATTGCTTTCTAGATATCATGAGAAGTAGGAAATAAAGAGTGTATGCTCGAAGCCGCTGTTTAAAGACCTGTAGCAGGTATTCCGCACTTGTTTGCTAATTGTGTTTGTGTTTGTCTTTAGGGTTTGACGATCGATGATGTCACTCAATTATAATTGAGATAACGACTTTGATCTTTTGCATGCTCCCCTTAAGATTTTTATTTTCCTTTGTTAATGATCGATGATGTCACTCAACTAGAATTGAGATAACAACTTCGATCTTTTGCATGCTCCCCTTAGGATTTTCACTTTCCTTTTTTTGACAGTCGATGATGTCACTCAATTAGAATTGAGATAACGATTTTGATCTTTGCATGTTCCCTTAGGGTTGTTTGATTTTTGGATAGATTTTGAATCATTAGGTTGCGAACCATACATGTTAACATAGAATAAAGATTTCCCTTTCCATCCTTGACATAGGGCCATTATTGTATGATAACACTAGGTTAGAGATAGGTTAGTCTCCCTTAGGTGTTTTCTTCCCATTTTTTTACATAATTGCATTTAAAACTAAAACTTATTTTTCTTGACAAATGTATAAGACATGCTAAATACACAAAAATCCTTTTCATGGTAAAAAATATCAACCAATTCATTTCTTTTCGCCATTAGACTTTTCCCTTCTAAGAACATGTTGATTCCTTTCCACTACAGTGTGTGAGTCTCCAATGGTCGAGCAACGATGGAATGATTAAATTTAACATTGTTCATTAAAAAAATACAAACAAACAGAAACATGTGAGCCAAACTACGACGCTCTGATTTCTTAAAAGGGATACGTAGGCATCTAGTCACGGGGCTCGGCCGAGCGAAATTTGTAAATATTTCCTTCTTTTCTCTGTGTTTTCTTTGCATGCAATCCCTCTTAACAATTTTTTTTATTTTATTTTAGCTCTTAAACATTAGATTGAACACACCATTTGATTAGAACAATAAGAGTGGATCCCGTAGAGTACTACAGACGTGAGGAATGCTAATACCTTCCCCTTGCGTTATCGACTCATGTACCCAATCTCTCGGTCGCACGACCTTGGTTTTCCCCTTCAGGTTTTTCTTCGATGATTTTTGTTTCCCTTTATGTTGGATAAATAAATAATCGATGGCAACTTCATTGATTTTATCGCTACAAGTACCGCTAGAGGGACATAACCGAAACAAGTTTAAAATAGAATATAATAGAGTCACGCGGACAGAGACCCAGAAGAACCACAGTGTCTCTGTTGGTACGACATTCAACAAGAGTTTTGGTATTGATCGGGCGAGCCTCGAACGTAGGTTCTCTGTCTTCACCAAGAACATCGTCTCCCTACCTCGTCACCTACTTGGAGGGGAAGAAACCATCGACGAATTTATTAAGGATACACGATTAGTAAAAAAATAAATATAATGAAGATGCAATAATTTAGAATTGGTTAGAAGAATACATGCATGAGAATTTAAATCCTTATTTGGTCACCAAATCACAAGATATTATAATAATTAAAATGACATAAAGTTTTTGGAACAAAGTTAGTGTTCAAGCATCATCTAAAACTCTCTCTCTCTCTCTCTCTCTCTCTCTCTCTCTCTCTCTCTCTCTCTCTCTCTCTCTCTCTCTCTCTCTCTCTCTCTCCTTAGATGAAGAAGTTTATGTTAAACAACCAATTGAATTTGTGAAACATGACGAAGAGAGAAAGGTGTACAGGCTGCATAAAGCTCTGTATGGATTGAAACAAGCTCTAAGAGCTTGGAATAAGAAAATTGATAGTTTCCTAAGGGATAAGGAATTTGTGAAGTGCACAACTGAACATAGAGTATATGTAATAGGAAGCAATAGTGAATTGCTTATACTATGTCGATGATTTGTTGATAATAGGCAGCTGCAAAAGTGAGATCGAAGACTTCAAAGGTGATCTCAGCAAGGAATTCGAAATGTCTTATCTGGGTGAGATTTCATATTTCCTTGGCATCGAATTCTACAAGAGCAGTAGAGGTTTGATGATGCATCAAAGAAGATATGCAAGAGAAATTATCAAGAGATTTGAGATGGAAGAATGCAACTGAACTTTGACACCTGCAGAACCAAGACTACAACTGTCAAAAGATGCAGATGAAGATGATGTCGACCCAACCTAATACATAAGACTTATAGGTCATTGAGATACCTTTGTCATACAAGGTCTGACTTAACATATAGTGTAGGTATGGTAAGTAGATTCACGTAGAAGCCAAAGATATCACATCTAGCAGCGATGAAGAGGATACTAAGGTATCTCAAAGGAACTCTCGACTATGGAATTTTGTTGCATGCAACTAATAAAGGAAAAGAATGCAAGTTAGTGGGATACACTGATTCGAATTGGTGTAGTGATGCTGAAGATCGAAAATCAACAGCAGGATATGTGTTTATGTTAGGTGGTGCACCAGTTGCTTGGAGTTCAAGAAAGGAACCAGTAGTGACACTATCATCATGCAAAGCAGAATACATAGTTGCTTCTCTTTGTACATGTCAAACAACTTAGATGGTGAACTTGGTCGAAGAGATAACAAGGGAAAGATCATGGAGCAATTACGATGAAGATCAACAACATGTCAGCTATCAATCTAGCGAAAAACCCGATAACACATGGTCGAAGCAAGCACATCGACATGAGGTTCCACTATCTTCGAGAGCAGATAGCAGATGGGAAGATGAATTTGGAACATTGCAGAACTGAGAATCAGATTGCAGACATCATGACAAAGGGAGTGCAGGTCAAAGTATTCAGAAGACTAAGAATTATGATGAATATAGATAGTTTAAACACAATGAATTATGTGGTGTGTTAAATTGTAATTTGATTGTGTCGAAACAGTGTGTGTGTGTGTTGAAGGGAGGTTGCCCAGTCGAAGAGCTTATGGATCGAAACAAGCTACACATAGATTTGATTGGTTTTAAATTTAGATAAATTTGATTTAGATCTAAAATAGATAGATTTGATTTAGTACCAAAATAGGTATTTTGGGCTTTTATAGTTTTGGGATTTGGCTTGGGGAGCAAGCTAAGCTAAACCTATAAATAGAGGGAGTAACCCCTAATTTTGTAATTAAGTCAATTCATTGTAATCACAGAATTTGTAGTTGCAAGTGATTAATAAAGTTTTTCACAGTTTGTGGGCAGAGAGAAACTCTCCAAAAAATAATTGTCTTCTTTCTTTTCTTTTCTTTTCTCATAATTCATTGTCATTGTGTGGTGATATCAATCTTGTTCATCAAGATTGGTAGAAATTCATCATAGATATTTGATAGATTTCCAACATTCCTTACCACAAAAAAATTCTTAGGATTCTTTTCTTTGGTCTTTTTGATGTAACATACTTTATCCTTGCTCCTCTTATACTGCCATTTCTCTTGGTCTATTTTTGTTTGGGAACATCACTAATATTTAAAAAGTCAAATTATTTTTAAAATTTTTAATAAATTTTAGAGCTTTATTTTAATACACTTTTATTGTAAAAACTATTCTTAAGTATTTATTATTAAATGTATACTTACATAAATGTGAGTTTTAAATTTTTTATTTTTATGACATATTTAATCAATTTTATTTATTTATTATCACTAAAAATAATAATTAACGGGAAAAATATAAAAAAAAAGTATATTTTAAATACAATTATTTTAAAAAATGGAAATAATTTAAAATTAATTTTACAAACGGAAAAAAGTCAAAAAGTCTACTGTTGATACAATTGATTTTATAAATGGTAATAAATTACAAATTGTATATATTAATTAACTACAAAATTCATTTTTGACTAAATTAAAGAATCTTTTTAACCAAATTCGAATAAGTTATAAAATTTTACAATAAATTTATATATGATTAGTATTATTTTTTGTTTGAAGATTAGGTTAAAGATTTGATTTTAATCTTTAAGTTAAATTTGCATGCGCAGATTTATATAGTTTATTAAATTTTGACGGGGTTCTGTCATACATTTTAGATTTGTTAAATTTGTAAATATGATGTAATAAGAAGGTTTTAAAATTGAAAGTTAACGAGGAACTTCCATATACGGTAGGTTGTAAAAAATGTAAATATGATATAATACGAAAGTTTTAAAACTGAATTTTGACTGAGAGTTGTCATACATTTTAGGTTTGAAAAAATGGACTAATATCTAAAATATATTTAATAAATTTTTAGAATTAACTCATTTGGATTCAACTGGGGTTTGTTAGCTCATCTAGATTCACGGTAGATGTGAACGTATCTATGAGATATCAGCTATTGACTGGATTCACAGATAGATGTAGACATATCTATGAGATTACCAGCTATTGATTGATCATTTTAATGTCTATCTTTTAACAAATTTTTGTTGTTGTTTTATATAATTGAAGTTATAAAATTGGTCGTACGATTTATTATATATATGAATTGATGTTTAAAAATTGATACATATTATTAGTATATAATTAAAACTACGTGAATATTTATGAATTGCAAAATAAATTATAGTATTATGTTTGATATTCCAAACACATGAATAAATATTTGATAAATGATTATAAGTAATAATTATATTAACGTTATCCAACTAAAAATTTGGTGTGATACTTAACAATTTAGTCATTGATACATGTAATATGAAATCTGTTCGGACTTACTAGTTAATATATAAAAAGTAATTACCACCAAAATCACTTCATTACCTCAACTAAACAAGTTTAAACATTATTTTTCATGCCCTAAAAATAATTGCAATATATAACCATTAATTACCCTAAAACCCTAATTGATTATATTATATTTACCGCACTCTTAATTTTAGTAGACTACATCACGTAACTATTCTCCTTTCCATCATTGGATTGGAAACGTAAACAATTTTGAATTTTTCTTTGAAAAACTTCAACCCTTCCAATTCCCTTTTCACCTCTCACATTCACTTATAAATATCCTCCATCTACTTCACAATATTTTTCACATTCATTTATAAATATCTTCCATCTACTTCACAATTTTTTTCTATTCGACTAACTTTTATCCGTCAACGCACGGTCTGCTTCTCTCTTCGTCTTTCTTAGCCCACATTTTCTTCGCCAACATTTTCTTTCTTTGTCTACAAAATGCTTCTCCGACAATATTTTTTATATGCATATGTTTTTCAATATCTGTTATTTCATATCATTTTATTTTTAAGTTGCTCATAAAGCTTCAAGTATTTTCTTTTAGAACTAAATCAAATTACACAATTTCCTTAATCCCATAACACAAACAAATTCGACGCACAAATCATAAAAACGCAACTATACAAAACAGTTCACAGAAGCAACACACGAGAGAATCCACATAAAAGGAAGAAGTAGAATAATGTACATGATTTCATTTTCATTTTTTTGATCTGGTACTCTTGATATTCAATTGTAGCATGTAATCCTACTAATAACTATTGAATTTGGGTTTGAGATTTGATTGAGGTTAGGGCTCTTTTTATGTGGATTGATTTGTTTGCTTGCTTTGAATGATTTTTTTATATGTGTTGGTGTTGAGTGCAACATGAGAGAAAGAGGATAGGAATGAAAAAGCGTATAGATGAGGAGAGAAAGTGAGAAACATTTTGTTTTCCGATAAAAGAGAAAGTAGAGATTGGTTAATGAAAGAGAGTGAGCAGAAACCAATTTTGAGAGATCCATGAGTTTTCTTTTCCAAAAATAATTGCATTAATTTTTTTTTATTAATTATGATAATTGGTTGAAATTAATGAAAAATAGAATCGTGGAATAGCTCCTCGGTCAAAGTGAGTTATGATTCTTATTCTATTTTTCAAATATTTATTTTTAATTGTTCTTAATTGAGAATTTAATTTAATTTAATAAGTAAAAAGTTATACAAAACATACATGATGATTGTCATTTTGATGTTCTAGGATTTTTTCTGTCTTACATTGATATTTTAATTAGGCTAATATAACAATTATTTTAATATTTTTAATAATTTTTTTAGTGGTAACTACTATAAAACATACTTTAAAAATTATTTTAAAAACCTATTAATAATTTTTTATGATCTCTCCACTATCCAATTTATTAGAAAATAAGCTAAATAGTTTAAAAAACTTATTAATATTTTTTTTTTGTAATTTTAATCAATTATTCTTATATTTTATAGCTACGGATAGAGTTTTAAAGAATAATTTTTAAAGATCACACAAATAAATAAGTCACACAAAAAATTAAATAAATAAATATCTGAAAATCATGTATTTGATTTTTCTTTTAAATGGATATAAAATTTTCACATATAATTTTTTTAATATATTTTATTTTGTAATCAACATTACTTAATTGTTCACTTTATGATATATTAAATATAGTACAATAACAAATTAAATATCATTGTTTAGATATTTTTATTTATTTTTAATGTACATATAACATATATAATTAATATCATTAGGATAGAAAAATATTATTTTTAATGTTCACCATCGGTTTTGAAAGGATAGAAAAAAAATTATTTTTAATTAATATGTATTTTTTAATTTATATGATGTATATATTTAATTTATATGATGTATATATTTAATTATTTCAAATATTTTAAATGAATAGATGATTAAATAGAAAATATATTTGTTACCGTATATATAAATATTTTATTTTCTTTTAATACAAATTTTAATGTTATATTATTACTTTTTTTAATATTAAAGAAAAATTATTAAATATTCAAAGATATTCCAAAATGTTATTTGGAAATAGTTATTTGTACAAGATTTTTATAGCCGATATAAGAAGGATAAAGTTTTGTCATATTTCTTTAAGGATTTAATGAGACTCACTTTTTAAGAAATAACTTTGAAAATCGAAAAAGTCTCTCTATCTATCATATGCTCCTTTTAATAAAAAGTATAACATGGGTATTAGATTTTTTTATAATGGAAATTCATTAAAAATTTAATAATTAGTATTTATTATAAATTAATTAAAAATAAATATTTGAAAATGTGATTGTAGGTTAAATGGTTTTTTAGGCAAAATACTTATTTTGCTATCTTAATTATAGGTTATGGTTCACTTTGACCCCTTATTTTTTTTGGTACTAAAATGGTCTCTTAAGTTTCAAAATGCAACCGCGTTACTCTTTCTGTTAATTGGCCTCCAACATTCATTTATTTGCGTGAGGTGGCAAGTGAGCTGACAGTTTTCTTCTTCTTTTTTACATGCAGACATCGTATTTGACAGTGGTTCAAAATCTCCTCCACAAAATTTTGTTAACGTTCTCCTTCCCAAATTTTTTTGTACTTTCTTCATCTTCTTCCCTTTATCCATGAATACGAAACATTCATCTTCTCCAACGAAGCTCTGGCAATCAGAAAATGTTAGGTCAGGTGTACACAGTAGCTCGCGGATCGCACCACTTTGCCGTTGCGGAGACAACACTGCTCTACGTAGGGCAACAACTGAGAAGAATTATGGAAGGAACGTAGAACACTGTTGTCTCAGCAAAGACAAAGTGGTGCGATCCGCGAGCTACTGTATACACCTGATCCAATACTTTCTGATTGACTTGGCTTCGTTGGGGAAGATGAATGTTTCATATTCATGGAGAAAAGGGAAGAAGATGAAGAAAGTACAACAATTTTTGAGAAGGAGAACGTTAACAAAATTTTGTGAAGGAGATTTTGAACCACTGTCAAATACGATGTCTGCATGTAAAGAAGAAGAAGAAAAATGTCAGTTCACTTGCCACCTCACGCAAATAAATGGACGTTGGAGGCCAATTAACGGAAGGACTAACATGGTTGCATTTTAAAACTTAAGGGGCCATTTTAACAAAAAAAAAAAGGAAAGATAAGGGACCAAAGTGAATCATGACCTATAGTTAAGGGATCAAAATGAATATTTTGTCGGTTTTTTTAGGTAACAAGAAGTCATCAAAATTAATTGAATATTAATTATTATTATTAATATTGTCTATTCTTTAGGTATTTAGAAACATGGAGTTTAACTGAGCAATATCACGTGCAGTTGAGCAATATCACGTGCAGTTGCATGAATATTAAAATGAGATAAATATATTTTTAAAATAATAATTAAAAAAAATTAATAAAATTAAATAACAAATATTTTATGCTTAAGTTTAATTTTATATAAATAACAAATATTTTAAAGAAAAAATAAAATTGACTGAAAACATATTAATTTTTTTAATGATAAAATGTTAACATTTATACTAAAAAATGGTACAAATATTTATTTTTATAAAAAAAAACATGAAACAAATATGATTAGTGAATACACAAATTTTTTATAAATACACAATTTTATTATTTTTTTTAAAATGACCAATAAAAAATATGCTGCATAAAAGTTAGGATAAGATATGATGGATGATCTTTCTAAAAAAAAATGCTGCATGATCTTTCTAAAAAAAAATATATGTTGCATATAAGTTCTAAAAATTTCTATACAAATTTAACAAACAAAACATTATTTAATTCATTACCTCTAATCAAATTATAATCAATTTTAATTTTTTATTAAACTAATATGTTTTTTGGTATATAATATGTTTTATTTTATAATATTTGTTAATAAAAATTCAAGAATTATTATTATAAGCAATTATAAAAATTATAGACATGTCCTACGAGTCAAATTTGTTTTTTCACTCGTATATTTAATTTAATAGTAATTATCAAATTATATCAAATATATTTATATAAGTTTTTGCAACGGAATTAATTGAAAAAATGAGTTAATTGAAAACTTTGAGTATTAGATTTTTTTTTTATAATAGAAAGTCATTAAAAATTTAATAATTAGTATTTATTAGAAATTAATTAAAAATGAATATTTGAAAAAATGATTGTAGGTTAAATGGTTCTTTAAGTAAGGAGAAGTTATCAAAATTAATTGAATACTAATTATTATTATAATTTATTTATTTATTATTATTATTATTATTATTATTATTATTATTATTATTATTATTATTATTATTTATTAATATTATCTATTCTTTTTTTTAAGTTGTTGATTTATAAATATCTATATCTGTTTACATTTTGAAAGAAAATATAAATAAATATCGCAGTCAAGAGTTGAACCTCTTACTTACAACTTACACCTTCTAACTCAACTAGCAATTTCTTTAGGGAACTTCTAACTCAACTAGCAATTTCTTTAGGGAAATATTGAGGTTAGTTGAGCAATATCACGTGCGATTGCATGAAAATTTAAATGATATATATATATATATATATATATATATATATATATATATATATATATATATATATATATATATATATATATATATATATATATATATATATATATATATATATATATATATATATTTTAAAATAATAAATGAAAAGAATAAAATCAAATAACAAATATTTAATTTTTAAATTTAGTTTTATATAAATAACGAATATTTTTAAAGAAAAAAATAAAAATTTGACTTGAAAAAATATTAATTTTTTTAATGATAAAAAGTTAGATTTATTTGTGTAAACTATCAATGGCTTCAAGGAAAGGACGAGGGCGGCCGAAAAAGCCGGTGCCTCCGTCTTCATGCAACCATGATGCTCAGGTGGTAAAAACAGCTCCTTTGGATCCTGGTGGTGATTCTCAAGCAGCGAGTCCCTCCGTAGTACAATTTACATAAGATATAGAAGAAACAGGAACCCTAAAAGCCCCGACTATGGAAGATTCTCAATGGAAGTTATGGGTGGACATCTTGACAGAAAATAGGAATCCAGCAAGGGGGAGGGCGATGGAGTATGTTGCACCTTCCATTGTTAATGTCAAGATTGAAGTTGCTATCGAAGAGGAAGACATAATCTCTGAAATCATATTTTGGGAATCCTCCCTGATAATGTATGTTTTAGGGGGTGATTTAAGTATGAACACGGTGAAACATTTCATGACGAAGATGTGGAATTTTGTTCAATTGCCAGACATGTTCTATCATGAGGAGGAGTATTTCCTCCTGAAATTAAAATCCTTAAGAGAGAGAGAGATGAAGTTCTGATGAGTGGCCCTTATACCATAAGAAATATGCCAATGCTCCTTCGTGAATGGTGACCAGATTTCAATCTGAAGAACGATATGCTTCGCACACTCCTAATCTGGATGAAGCTCCCTCAACTTCCCCTGTACTAGTGGGGTGGAAAAAGTCTCAACAAAATTGGAAGCGCCCTGGGGAACCCGATGGTAACAGATGAATGCACAACGAATCGATTGCGAATATCATACGCGAGGATATTAGTAGAAGTAGATATTACAAAGGAGTTGCCAAAAGAGATAACTATCAGAGATAAGGACGACAAGAGGATGGTTCAGAAGGTTGAGTATGAATGGAAGCCAGCTTACTGTGATAAATGTCAGGTAGCATGCAATAAATGTGATATATCTAAACCTAAAGAGAAGCAGTGGAAACCCAAGCCTAAGCCCCCTGAAAATAAAAGCCTGGTCACTAGTCCCAGGAAAGCACCCTCTTCAGGCCCAACTAATGAGCAAGAAGTCCAGCAGGCAAAGGAGGGTTGGACATCCATCAACAACTGTGTTCGTGACAAAGGTAAGGAGATTGTAAAGGATAGCCGGCCTAAAGATTTGTTGTGTGAGAATGGGTTTGACGCCCTAGGGGTTTTGAATGACCTCCTAGAGCTGCAAAACTCGGGCCATTGATTGCTGCTTGGAATATCAGGGGGCTCAATAAATATGGTAAGCTCATAGATATTCGCTCTCGTCTCCTAGGGCTTAAGGCAAACATTAACATTATGATTGAAACTAGAGTTAAAAGGGACAAAGCTATGGTTATTAGGAATAAGCTTAGTTTAGGTGGGAAGTATGTTGATAATAATAGCTTCCACGAGAATGGGAGAATCTGGATTCAATGGAATCCCCTTGTTATTGATCTCAAAGTCCTCAACTGCACGAGTCAGATGATACATTGTGGTATTTATGATAGACAAGGTAAGCTCAGATTCTGGTTGACAGCCATATACGCCCTTAATAAACTTGATTAGAGAAGACAGTTATGGAAAGACATTGCTAATATTCAGAAGTAGGGAGCTTGGATGCTTATTGGAGAATTTAATAATGTGACTAAAGCCCTTGATAGGATTGGGGAGAAATTGTGACAGAGATTGAATACAAAGATCTGCAGGATATGATGGTCAATAAGGGTCTGTATGAGATGGACAACACTGAGGAGTATTATACTTGGTCTAACAAGCACAACGAGGGTACCATTTATTCGAGGATAGATATGGTGTTGGGTAATGTTGATTGGTTCCAAAGCCATTGTAACATGGTGTTGAAAATATTGCCTCCTAGTGTTTCAGATCATGCTTTGCTGCTTGTTACAGAGCATGTTCAGAAAATCAGAAGAACCCAATTCAAGTTTATTAACTCTGTTACATCTACTCAAGGTTATTCTTTGGCTTTAAAAAACAGCTAGAATGAGCCTTGTAGGGGTAGGCCCATATACGTTATGTGGAGCAAACTAAAGAGGTTGCAGCCTATTATCAGGAATTTGAGCAAATCCTTGTTGAATTCGAAGCAACATCTTACCATAGCAAGGGATGCCCTGGATAAATCCCAGACTAAGTTGGCCACTGATAGAATGAATAAATAGCTTATTAATGAGATCCATAGATACACCGCTGAAGTGATTAAGTGGAATGAGATTGATGAAGACATCCTTAGACAAAGAGCTAAGCTGGAGTGGCTTAAACTGGGAGATGGCAACAACTCCTTTTCCATGCTTCAGTTAAAGCCAGGAATAATGCTAATAATATGATGGCCTTATGTAGAGAGGATGGCACGTGCTCTAACACTTTTGATGAGATTGAGGAGGATGTTTTTCAGTACTACAACATTCTCATGGGGAAGAAGAAAAACAACTTGAAGCATATTGACATAGATGCAATGCAGAAGGGTCCTCAAATTGGCAGGGAGAAAATAGATAATCTTGTGAGTCCTGTTAGTGAGGATGAAATCTGCAATTCTCTAAAGGGAATTAATGATTTGAAGGCTCCAGGGCTGGATGGATATGGGGCCTGGTTCTTCAAATACAGTTGGGACATTATCAAGGGTGATGTGATAACTGCTGTGCAGAATTTCTTTGAACATGGCAGATTATTCAAAGCCTTTAATTGTATGATAGTCTCCCTTATCCCCAAACTTGATACAATAAAGCATATCAAGGACTTTAGGCCTATTTCTGTCTGCTCAACCTTTTATAAGATCATCTCCAAAATTTTGGCATCTAGGCTCAGTACTGTTATGGGTAACATCATTAGTTCCAGCCAAGCTGCCTTCATCCCTGGGCATAATATTCATCATCACATTATTCTGACTTATGAACTAATTAAGGGTTACACTAGGAAGGGGTGGTACTCCCAAATGCTTGGCTAAGATCGATCTTTAAAAATCTTATAACATGGTTGATTGGAATGCTTTAGAATGTATCTTCCTTAAAGTTGGTATGCCTAACAAGTTTGTGAGTTGTATTATGTCTACTGTCTCTTCAATACCCTACAAGTTTAATATTAATGGTGAGATTTTTAAATCCCTCGTATCTAAGAGAGGAATTAGACAGGGAGACCCAATGTCCCCCTTTTTATTTGTCTTAGTGATGGAATATCTTCATAGGTGCTTACACAAAATGCAGGAAAATCCTGATTTTAACCACCATGCGCAATGTGAAAAGTTGGAGATTACTCATTTGGCTTTTACAGACGATATCCTGCTGTTCTCTAGAGGGGATGTTAAATCTATGGAGCTTATGATGGAAGCTTTTCAAGTGTTCACATCCTTAACGGGCATGAGTATAAATCCTAACAAGTGCATCATGTTTTTTGGTGCACTGGAGACGACAATTAAGGATCAAATTCTGAGATTGACAGATTTTAAAGAGGGTTCCTTGCCATTTCGCTATTTTGGAGTACCCCTGACTTGCAAGAGATTGTCTATTAAACATTACGTGATTTTGGTGGAAAAAATTCCTGATAGGATGAAGCACTGGAGTTCTACTCTGTTGAGTTATGCAGGGAGACTGCAATTGATAAACATCATCTCCTTTGCTATGACGAATTACTGGTTGATGTGCATCCCGTTCCCGAAGTTTGTCATAAAGAAAATTGAGGCAATTTGCAGATCTTTTTTATGGACAGGAAATGAGATTATAAGCAGGAATAGCCCAGTTTCATGGCAAAAAGTGTGCAGCCCCAAAAACTGTGGTGGTTTGGGTGTTATTGACCTCTCCATTTGGAACAAAGTGGCACTACTAAAGCTACTTTGGAATATCCGTAATAAATCTGATAGCTTATGGGTTAAATGGATGCACACATACTACATCAAGAACCATGATATTAAGGACGTAAAGATCAAATCCAACAGTACATGGTTAATGTCTCAGATTTTGCAGCAAAGGGTGTATGTTAGCAGTTTCCAGGGGCTGTAGAATTTGATGGTTCAAAATAGTAAATTCCAAATGAAAAGAGTATACTTGAGCATGAGAAAGGATGATCAACATGTAGATTGGAAGACTCTTATGTTCAATAACACAACTAGACCGAGAGCCATGTTCACTCTTTAGCTAGCATGCCATAGGAGGCTACTCACAAAAGATAGATTGAAAAATTTTAGTTTACTTGTTGAAGACAGTTGCATCTTTTGTAAGAAAAAAGAATCTATTGATCATTTATTATTTACGTGTAAAGAGACTCAAGCCATATGGAGCTCAGTGTTAAATTGGTTGCAGGTGGTGCACATGCCAACAAGTTGGAATGCTGAAACGAAGAGTATTGTGTTCAAGTGTAAAGGGAAGGGTTGGCGCGCTTCGCTGTTCAAGCTAGCTATCGCGGAAACTGTTTATGGGATTTGGCTGTATAGAAACAATTTGTATTTTGACAAGAAGGATGATAATATTAATGTAGCTAACAATGTTATAGATAAAATAGTCTACAGGGTCTGGTTTTGTAAGAGGCTCAGGCCTCAGATAGTGCACTTGATGTTGAAATAATCAATTTTTTCGCTTCTTGGGCTGGATTCTAGCGATCGCCTTGTAGTCCCGATTTTTTGTTTAATCAATATTTGAATTATTCAAAAAAAAAAAAGGTTAAGATTTATACTAAAAAATAATGCAAATATTTGTTTTTATAAAAAAACATGAGACAATTATGATTAGTGAATACACAATTTTTTTATGAATACACAATTTTGTTATTCTTTTTAAATTATATATATATTTTTTATTATCAATATATTTTATTTATTTACTATTTATAATAATATTTTATTTATTTATTATTTATAATAATATTGTGTGACCCATGTGAACAATAAGTAGATAATTTAATTATTTATTTTATTTTTCTATTAAAATATATATATTTTTTACTAATCGAGACTAATTAAATTATATATATATATATATATATATATATATATATATATATAATATTGATATCGACTTTGCACGACTGATACGAATTTGCGGAGTACGAAACATTTACTAGTCTATTAATAAATATTTGATAGTAGATGTGCACCTAGATTGTCGGATTCAGATGTACTAAAAACATAAAGATGATAATTTTCAAAAACTTGTTCGTGCACACAAAATGCAAGTGGATTATATAATTCAGGAAAAATCATGTTGGAGCTATGTAATTCAAAAGAGCATAAATTTGAAATAGAGAGAATGTTGATAGCTTTGAAAAATATAAAAGGGAGATGTTTCTTTTACTGAAATAGTTACTAATTATGTTAAATAGAGCAAATCTAAAAGTAAAACTTATAGAGTGAGTTAGAGTAACCTCATGCTATTCTTTCCTTAAAAAAACTCCACTTATTGGCCACTACGGCGTTAAGATACTAAAATGATTAACTTAGGACTAGATAACTCTTTTTTACTAATAAAATATCATAAGGGGATGTAGCTCATATGGTAGAGCGCTCGCTTCGCATGCGAGAGGCACGGGGTTCGATTCCCCGCATCTCCAATTTAATTTTGTTATTTTTCTCTGTAGATATTCATTCATGTTTATTAACTAGTTCGTACCCTGCGCAATTCGTAAGAGATGGTTTTCTTTTTGTTTTTTTATAAACACAATGAACATATATGAATGGTGCGTTGTTATTGATTAATAATGAGATGGTAATAAGTTAGGTCTGCAAAAAACAACCATCCCAACAAAAGCATAATAAACCTGTCATGGGGGCAGTGAAAATGATTTCACCGATCTTTGTCAAAAACTATATACTCTTCTTAAATTGAATCATGAACAACAAAAAACCCCCACTCCAGAAAACTCAGAACTATAATTGGTGGCATTCTACTTATCCCATGCAACTGCTTCAATTTCTGACTGGGCACTTCTGTATAACTCAAGCCTCTTTGCAAGTGAGGTTCGACGCTGCATCACTGCCGGATCCTCATTCAGCAACGAAGCTAGTTGTTTCCCCTGCAAAGATGATCATTCTTTTTATCACATATCATCATGGATATATATTTTAATCATCAATAAAACAAACAAGTAAGAAAAAGTTTACCTCCTTTTTCCCTAAATCTGTAAAGAAATGATCGAGTAAGCTACGCTTAGCTTCGCGCACTTGACAATAAACTACAGACTTGGGAATGGTATGCCTGAGAGTACTACATACCATGTTCACATAGGACAAGACTGTGGTAGCTGTTACATACAAAGGAGTTTCAGTAAGAAAAATGGTGAAAAAGATGCATCTAATACTTGGAGTTGGAGCAAGTCGTCAATTTAGTTCTCGAATTCTTGTTGCTTACCAATTCGACGAAGATAAGCATCATTATATCTGTCAAAAAGCGAGTGAGTTGGATTTCCACCCTTCTCTGCGTCTTGAGGAAGTTTGCGAAAAAATTCAACTGTCAAATAACCATATTCCATGTCTACCAACAACAGTGTTGCTTTCTTACTTTCATCTCTCATCCTCTCCAATGATTCAATAGCTGCGTTTCCGAGTTCTACTTTCAAGGTCGGGTACTGCTTTAATTCCTACAATCAACAGAAAACTGCTACCATTAAGACCCTAGGTAAAATAATCATCTGCAGGCTTAAATTTAAACATGTAAAGAATCGTGTAGATGAAAGATAAAATAATCAATAAGCTCTACTTGCCATTGTCTCACTCATAGACTTGTGAATCAAATCCTTCAAAATTCCATGAACCTGAAACATTATAAAAGTTATGTATTAGGTGAATAACTGAACATAAGAACGAATTTCATCTGTATTTTCTAAATTTGATTTCAACTTTGCCTTAAATTAAGTATTCCAAACTATGTACCGCGTCAACAGCTGCTTCAGCAGGCCCTCTAATAGATACTAAGCAGGATTCAATAAGACGGCGATATCCTTGCTCAGGAGCGATAAGATGAGGTTGATATCCGTCCGCTTCAGTTATTAGTTTACGCACATTGTCCATCGATAGATGTTTATCAAACTGCAGTCTCTTTAGAGCTGCTGGAAACTGACTGTCAAATACTTGATAGATTTTCTCACCACCACCCCGTCTGTGGATAAACCATAATTTTCAAAATCAAATTGAACATGTCTACTACGAAAAAATCACACATTAATTAATTATATAGATTAAATAACAGGGGAAAAGGAACATACATGCCATCAAGACGATCTTTAAAACTCTGATCAAAATTCCGACATATTTCCATTACCATGTACAACTTCCCCTACAAATGGATAAAGAACATAAATTCTTCATTCACTTGTAAATGCAAAAGGAAGAAAGAGGAGTGGAAAGGAAGTGGCTTACTCCAGTATCAGCAGCAATAGGTTTTCCAATCCGGTTCATTTCTGTCTCCAACTCGATAATAGTCTTGTTAATAAGTGATTGAAGACCTGGGATCCGAGACTTGATGACAGTTTCTAAATGCTGAAAATTTATACATATACTTTATAAAATCTAAAAAAAAAGAAGGAAAATATACAGCAATTTTGGAAACCATAACTTGCTCCTCAAGAAATGTCAATTGAGTTTCAAGAATTTCTTTATAATCACAAATTACTATACCTTAGATAGAATCTTTCCTAGATGCACAGATCCCATTCTAGGAGCTAGATGTTTATATTCTGGGGTAGTAGCAAAATACTCATTCTCTCTACGCCGAGCAGCAATCATATCGACATTTTTGTTAATATCAGCTTGGGAGCGATTAACAACACCAATCCAAGGAAAATTTAGCTTATATGATTTCCCTTCAAGGATCTAGAAAAGAGGAAGCCAGTTTATGAACTTCACAGATTTGACCCAGTGATGTAAGTTTAGATAAGTAAAATAAGCCAAATTAGGAAATCTGAGTTCGAAGTTTGTGACTCTTTCAGCGTGGTGGCCGACACTTTTTTATATTGAGAGAGGAAAAAAATACTTACTTCCGATGCGTCAGTACCCTTATCCATAAGATCAATCTTTGTCAAAACTCCAAACGTCCTATCCCCTGAAAAAAAATCAAACAATTTTCACAAAGTGATCTTTAGTCACATAGTAATCTTATCATCCAATTAATTGCTTGTAATAATACTTTAAGTTGTCAGCTTGTATTTTCTAGAACCCCCTCCCAAACCATGCCAAAAAATATAAGTATGTACTTCTATACAATATATATTTTTGAACTATAACTACATAGAATCTAAGTCATATAATTTGGTGTCAACCAAGCTAAATTTACCTCTTCTAATGGCAATAATTATATTATCAAGCAAACTTATACATGATATTTTGTATGAATATGGTCCAAGTTTCCCAACACAAGAGACATAATCAATTAACAATGTGGTTTTCTTTGCAATAGATGTTATGATCCTAAGTTTTTATTTTAAACATCTTTAATAGTATATCAGCTTTAGCAACTTAATGAAATTAGTTAATACAGCTAACTTCTAATAACACATTCCTACAACAATCACTTCATCAACAAAATTATGTTCAATATCTTATTCTTACCTTTAGGATCTACTTCACGGGAAATCTTAATTGCATCTGAGGTAGCAAGATCTTGATTAGCAGGGGATATTGCCAAAATGATGCAATTCGGCTGCAATAAGTGATAAATTACAGAATTACTTTCATCGACATGATCAGAAATGGTTTAAATTGAATATGAAGTTTCATGAGCATTAAACTCAACTTCTAATAAAATATTTAATGTTTGCATATTCATAACAAATAAGTTTTTGCATATTCATCATAAATCATATATTTTTATGTAGAATCATTACCTTTTCGATAAAGGCCCGGACCATATTTTCAATATCTTGCACAATGCTATCTGGTTGACCCTCTGTAATATCCAGGGAAAATTATGCCATTAATCCCCATATTTATAATGCAGAAGTGCTCGAAAACTTAAATGACAGAGAAAAGTGATAATCTTAGAATGAAAACTCACCAACTGCCACTTTAGTAAGTCCAGGAAGATCAACCAGTGTCAAATTGACAACTGCCAAAAAACAAATTCAATGCATGAAAAGTTTGAACTTAAAAATAATTCAATTATGCATGTTATGAGTTCTCACCAACTTAAAAATATTTAACTGCTAATTGTATTTAGCTCACCATGAGGGGAGTAGATACTCAGATGGATGGGAACAGATGAAATACCCTTGGAGCGACCTGTTTCTCTATCAGTCTCATCGGCAATTTCCTGCCTAACAGTAGCTACAGAACAGGCAAAATTAGTAACTACTGGAAAAATAGCAGCAAGAAAGAATACAACGACAACAACAACAATCAATCAATTCTTATTCCACTAAGTGGGGTCGGCTACATGAATCATCTTTCACCATAATGTTCTTTCCAAGA
The DNA here is from genome assembly GCA_948472305.1 of Vicia faba. Taxonomy (NCBI): domain Eukaryota; kingdom Viridiplantae; phylum Streptophyta; class Magnoliopsida; order Fabales; family Fabaceae; genus Vicia; species Vicia faba. Next base: position 285,173,434 of record OX451739.1, on the reverse strand, counting down.
CCATGTTTCAATTTTAATCGTTAATCTCGATTATCGAGTAGGCAACATTTGCTTTGACAAAATATATATGAAGTTACTTGCTAGTTGCTACCTTAGTTATAAATATTATTAAGTGTAGTGCAAGTAAAACCATAAGTAGGTGAAATGAAAGGCAATCAATCTTTTATAAGAGAGAATACCAAAATCAGTAAATCTCTTCCTTGGAGCATGCATAAACTCAGCATATTCTCTCCCTTCGTCAATCTTGTGAAGCTGCAAAACAAGAGGGCGCCGAGTAACAATCCCTACATACAAAAAAAAGTGTTTAAATTATCCGAAACTCAACATGGTTAGAGAGTGAGAAAGAGGAAAAGCAAGTGTACGATACATGACCAAGTATACACACATACATATTTATATACACATATGTTAATATACTAAATTACCAGATCCACGAGGCAAAAAATCCTTTCCAACAATACTCTCCAACACTGAAGATTTTCCAGAACTCTGCAAAATTGAAATCGACGAATAAATCTATTTGAAAACCTACAAGCATTAGATTGTTATGATTTATGAATAAATACAGTTTCATTCGAACAAGAATATAGAAAAATACATTGCGAGCATTTTCAATTTGAAATCAAAACATCGCACTGAACTAACAATCACGTAAACTAAAATTATGAACTAGTATTGATTCATTTAACAATGTAACAACAATAACTCATTCTAGATCGAACCTGTCCTCCGACGACTGCGATGGAAGGAAGAGCATCCCAGAGAGTAGGCAAAGCGCTCTCCTCGCCGTGATCGCCGAGTGCAGTGCAAGCTCTTTGTATTTTGTTCACCAACTGTATCAGATTCTCCATTGTGTTAACAGCACTGAGTCAACTCGCTCACACGGAGTTTTTTTTTTTTAATCTGATAGAGAAGATCGAATCACGAAAGGAAGAAGAGGAAGCTGTTAGAAGAAAGTTTCCAAATGTTCGTTACAAAATTTTCCGTGCTTTTTTCTGTTATACGTCTATTGACTATATTGTCCCGTACTATCTCGAACATGGTTTCTATAAAGAGAAAATTTATATACAATTTCTTAGATGTTATTTTTATTATTTTCTAATAAAAATAGAATAAATTATTTAAATATTATTTTATGAATTAAAATAAGATAAAATTATATAGAGATTAATTGTTATGTATGTTGATGTAAAAAAATTTACACCATCAATATATCACAATTATTTATAAATATTACTTTATAAATAATTAAAATAAAAGTCAAATCTAATTTAAAATATAACAATTACCATTCAATGATGGTGTAAAATTTTTTTACACTGACGGTGTATTTTAATTAAATTCAATTACATGTGTGTAAAAGAAAACTATATATTTATCATATTTTCATTAAAAATAATAAAAATTACACATAAGGAATTATATCTAAATTTTCTCCTTTCTATAATATTTTTTAATAATCAACTTATAATTAATATTATATTTAAATTTTAAAACAAAAACAAAAATTCAGATTTAATTACAATTTAGATTCTCTATTTAGCTGATTCACAAAATTAATCTTTCAATTTAAAATTGATAATTTTAATTATGTTTCATATTTTAACACTTAAAATTGATAATGTATTCGTTTATAGATGATGTAATGTTTGTAAAAAGTAAAAAACATATTATAAATTTTTTTCAACTAAACTTCAAGAAGGTACTTACCTATGAGACTCCATGCAAGCCTAAACCTATGGACTTGTTTGTCTTGTTTGTATATGTTTACTTGTACATAACATCATTAATATCATAACATCATACTCATTCTCACTAACTATTTCAAGGATTTTTGGGATTTATCTTTGTTCTGTTTTGTAGGACATGACTTCTATTCGCAGGAAAACCATTCAAGTCAATCTCGTAAGAATTCCTTCTCAACTCAAAGAGCTAGCATCAAGGATCCCTGAGAATTATTCATTCACCGAAAGACATGGTTGCCTCATAAACTTGGTTACCTCTAGCACAAATGAAGATATGATGAAGGCATTTTTCCAATTCTTTGATCCTCTACACCATTGCTTCACCTTTCCCGACTATCAACTTGTACCTACTATGGAAGAATTCTCCCAACTCTTGAGGATTACTATTCTCAATCAACTACCTTTCAACGGTACGGAAAGAGATTTAAGACCTGAAGAGATTTCCCGAGCACTACACTTGCAACAATCTGATGTCACAACTAATTGGGAAACAAGGAGTGGTGTCAAAGGTTTCTTAGCCAAGTTCTTGTTCGAGAAAGCTCAAGATTGTTGGAACTCTTTGGACTTACAAGCTTTTGAAGAAATCTTAGCCCTTCTCATCTATGGGATGGTTTTGTTCCCAAACCCTGATCAACTCATAGATGTCAATGCTGTCAAAATCTTCATGTCTCGCAATCTGGTGCCTACTTTGTTAGGAGATATCCTGCATTCTCTCCACACTCGCACTATGAGGAAGAGAGGAGCCCTCATGTGTTGCACTCCTCTTTTGGCCAGATGGTTTACTTCGCATCTTCCCTGATCTGTGTTGAAGAACGAGCAAGGTTTGAGGTGGTCCCATAGGTTGATGATGCTCAGACATTCAGATATCCATTGGTGTTCTCGATCCTTGGAGAATGTTACTATCATCGACCGTTGTGGGGAATTCCCTAATGTCCCTTTATTTGGCATTAGAGGAGGTATCACTTACAATCCTTGCTTAGCCTTACGCCAGTTTGGATATGCCCGAAGGGATGGTTCTCATGAGATGCTCATCTAAGGAGTGGTATTCGACTATGAGAGCGATGATTAAGGTTACCACCAGAGGTTTATACGAGCTTGGAGGATGGTAAACAAGGTGGATAGTAAGACGCTAGGACATAAGAATTCCATTCCCCTCGAGCCTTACCTTAAGTGGGTACGAGCTCGTGCTCAAAAACTTGTGATGCCTTATCCCTCCATCTTACCAGTTATCATGGAACCTGTGGTTGAAGGAGATGTCCCGTACACTATCCTCCATCCTGACATGCCTACTTCTCTTGAAGACTTGCAAAAGGGTTGGATTCAGCTAAAGGAAGAACGAGATACTTTCGAAGCTCAATTCTATGCTAGTGAGAAGAGGGTTTTAGAGCTTACAAAGCAGTTACAAAAAGATCAAAGTGTGAACACCTACCTTGCACCGGAGAGGATGCGTTCAGTCTTTTTATCTTAGAGATTTATTTTGTAAGTTCAAGAGGCATGTTGTAATCTTTTTGAACTAATTAATGAAAATTGACGTCTGTTCAATCTTTTGTTGATACAAATTTAAATCTCATTAATCCTTGAAATCATTTGCATATACATTCCATGCATCATAACATGACAGGTTTTCACACAACAGGTTTCCTTATCTTTCTGTTGTTTATTTCAGCAAGATGGATCTAGAGAAAACTGTGAAGGATCTTCAGACACAAAACTCTCAATTCCAAGAGACTCTACTGGCCCTAGCCAAGGGGCAACAAGACATGATTGAAGAAGAGAAAAACACAAGAATAGGGGGTTGAATTGAAAACTTAAAATCAAATGCACAAAGACACAATATTTTTATCCTGGTTCGTTTGATCTCAAACTACTTCAGTCCACCCGTCAAGGTGATTTCGCCTCTCTCCAACGAGGACTTAATCCACTAATCAAAAACTGATTACAATCACTACTTTGACAACTGTCAAAGTCCTCTTGAGTACAACCACAACCCAGTTAATCTCAAGAAAAACTGGCTTAATCAAGATAAAAGAATTCTGTGTATGGTTGTTTTTCTTTACAAAAACAGTTATCACAACTGTGATATTTTACACAATTTTGAGCGTAGAAAAGAGTATGTAAGCTTGCAGCGTTTAGAGATGTATTGCAGTCGTGTTCAAAAATCGTGAACAATTTATTCTCTTAGCTTGTTTATATAGGCATAGGAATCCTGTCCAACATAAAGCGTGATAATGGACATTTAACCAGTTTCCATATTGAGAAGATTCTTGTCTGAATGAAGCCGTTGCATGTGATACTGTCTTGATTGAATAGTAACGCTTCAGAATCTTACAATCTTGCATGCTGCAAATGCTTCAGGACATTGGTGACTTAGAGATGTGAGGATCTAATTGTATATGAACCTTCTGTTCAGAATCAAAGTATTCTTCACTTCAATGCAGGTTCTGATCATCATTCTTCAGCGCATATTCTGATTACCTCAGCATGAAAGCTTCTATAGCTTAACTTCTGATGCTGCTTTAGTCAGAACTTCTACATACAAAATAACACAAATTTAGAGTGCATATTTGTTCTTTGTGTTTTTTATCATCAAAACTCTAATTAAGGGTTGTAGAATCAAACTATGTTCTAACAATCTCCCCCTTTTTGATGATGACAAAAACTAGGATTTTCAATGAAAAATAGAGAACAAAAGGCTTTAAGAGAGACTCCCCCTGAGTTAATTACTTCTCTGAAGTTCCTTCTCGTCAGAGCTTTTGATGCATCTCCTTATGTCCTTGTCAGAGTGTGTTCCTGTTCAAACTTTTCAGAAAATATAGAGGTTAAGATATTCAGAATGTTTGAGACTTTGTCCCGATATACTGTTATTGAAAATATCTTACTTTCTCCCCCTTTTTGTCAGGTATCAAAAAGCAATATAATCAGAGTTAAAAGGATGAATTATATTGAAAATAGAATGCAATGACAAGTTTCAGAAACAAGGAGGTAAAGATTAAAAAAATTACAAATAAACATTTTTAAAGAAAATCTAAGAAGGAGGGGGAAGACGTGTGAACAACGCTTCCAACAAGCTCTTGATTTGAGTGCTTGACTCTTCCTGCTTTCCCAGAATGTCTTTGATTTCTTTTGTAGTATCTTCTTGTTTATCCAGAATATCCTTGATCTCTTTGTTTGTAACCTCTTGCTTATCCAGTCTGGCATGGATTAAGGCATTCTCTTTCTTCAACTCTTACAGAGTTTGCATGACTAAAGACGAAGATGGTGTATCTTCAGGGGTTGCATGTTGTTTAGAACATTCTGCAGCCTCTTCTGATTGAACCACTTCTTCTGCTGCAATCCTGTCTTCTGGAGCAGTAGTCAGAGAGTGACTATCAGAATCTGGTTCAGCGACTTCTGAAGGATGGTGCTCTTTCCAGTGAGCATTATCCAGCAGAAGAATTTCTTTCTTGCACCATTGGCTTAGAACTTGATCTTGGAAGGCTTTCAGCTGATCACTGAAGTTCTACTGAGCCCTTTCATAGCCCAATTCTTTCAGCTTCTGAGTTTCAGAGTTGAGCCATTTTCTGAATCTTTCCCACAGAGAATCAGAAGCAGCAGGATTAGAAATCTCTTGGCTTGCTTGCTTCAAAGAATTGATCCATTCCTACATTTCTGTTTCAAAAATCAACAGATTCTTACCAACATCTGATTTGGTTGCGGTTGGTTTAGGTTTGGGAATGAGAATTTTGTTTGAGGTGGAAGCTAGTCGATCCAGCACTAGTGGATCAATGACAAGTCTGAGGTTGTCAGCTGGACGGTTGATGGGTGATGGAGTGGAAGAGTCGGAAATTAGAATTGGTGTGTTAGGGGTGTTTGGTGGTGTGGATTCATATGGTGAAGGGATTTCTGGAATATCATGAATAGTGAGAGGTAAGCGAACCGTAAGGGGTTCCGTTATTCCATGGATTGAGATAGTGGTATCAGAATCTGAAGGTGAGTCTTCAGATTGGTTTGCGGTAGCGTGTTGAGTTTCTGGTTCAGGAATTTCAGAAGATGGGTTTTCAGAAGGAGGAGAGAGAGAGTTTCCATTCTCTGGTTGTGGTGAGTTGAGGTTCAGATGTTCTAGTTGAGGAGAGTGTGGTTGTGGATTTTCTGGTTGTTGTTGAGTGTTTGGATTTTCTGATATTGGAGAGGAAAAGTCTTGATCAAACAGTTCAATATTAGATAGAACTTTGGCAAGTTCTGGTTGATGATGTTCTGGGTTTGGATATTGATTGGGGGAGTTAGGTTCATTCAAAAAGTTTCCAAGAGTTACAGATGGTTCAAACTCTATGTTAAAATCCTCAAATGTTTGAGGTGAAGGATTTTCTGTTGTTTGAGGGAGAATCATTTCAGATGTTGGAACAACTATTGATTTTACAACAGAAACAGAAGATGAGTTACCTTTCTTTTTCGCAGCTTTAGGTGTCTTCTGAGAAGATCCTTCTCCTACTGCCTTCCTATTTTTGGATTTCTTTAACACAACCTCTGGAGCTGGCTTATGTAGATCTTGAATGTTGTTTTCTGGAATAGTCCCATCAGCCTTGCAAGCTTCAAGGTATCTGACTATGATTTTTGGGGAGGCATTTATCTCAGAAAATAGTGGAAAATCCTTTAGAGGGATTCTCCTAGAAGTGATGGCCTCATGAGAAGCAATAGTTGGTTCCTTATTAATGTTCTCAATTATCTTCATTTTCTTCAGATTCTTGGCATTCAAAGGTTTCCCTGCGATTGCTTCCAGAGTTCTTATTTCTTGAGCCTCTGTCAGATGTTCTATCAGCTTGTTTTATGTGAGAATATCTGAAATCAGTCTTTCTAGGGGAATCCAATCCCTCTTAGTTCTTTTGTCTTCTCTTGTCTCTTTCACACTTGTTCTGAGATGGTTGAAGAGAAAGTGTGGAAGGTTTATCTTGGTCTTCTTTTCAATGAAGTAGATTAGGAATTGCTGATCAATATTGATGTAATCAGGAGAGCTTGTAGGATTCTTGTGATTGATACATCCCAGAATTATTCTAGCCCAGATTCTGTGATGATCCTTCAAGTCTCTGATCTTGATGGATAGCTGTCTAGAAGTGAAGATTTCCCTGGCAATAGATTTTAGGTCAGAACACCTATCAACCATATCAATGCATCTGACTCCACCACCATTGTATCCAATGAGTTTCCCAATTAAATCTTCTGTTATCACTATCTTCTTTCCCATAACATATGATGTAACCTAGTGGATGGATGAGGTAGCATTATTCCAGAACTCTTTGACGAGAATGGGAAACGTTGGACCCAACAGACGGTCAAAATATCTGTTCCATCCCTGTGTAGTTACGTCTTCATAGAGATTATACCCATTTTCTTGTAAACTTTCAAAATCAATGATCAATTCAGAGAGAACTTCCAAGTTGTCAACAAGAGTGAGAAGCGTTCTAATGGGTTCTTCATATTGTTCCGTTGGTGAAGATTCAGGAGCACTGAGATTCTTGAGACTTGATGATGATGCCATTGTTCACACGGGTTCGTTGAAGAAAATGGAAAGGGTTTTTGAAAATGAAACTTGAAACAAGAGAGAATATAGAAGAGAGTAAAATGTGAATGAATGAAATAGTAAATTGAGTTTATATAGGTTTTTAAAAAAAAAACGTAAACAGTAAGCAAGAAAATAAGTAATGATTATATGCATTAATGAAACCTGAAATTAGGGGATTTAGAAAGATATTGAACGGTTACCACTGACAAGTTTCTCAATGCATCCAATCAGAGCCTTAGACCCTTCAGAATTTGAATGCGTGTTCAGCCTCAGAAGGTATCTTGTGAGAGGATGACATATGTTTGATGATGTGAACTGCACACCTCTATCCTTGAAATGAAACATTCAGATCTTCATAGATAGATTCTGAGGCAACTGTACTTCTAACTTCTGAAGACAAGTTGATCAGATGTTCACAGAAAACAATAAAGTTCTGAGGGTTAAGATATGCAAATAAAACATTTTATTCTGGGCAGAACTTCATACTGAGATGTTTCAGAATGAAATTGAATCTATCTTCAGATAGGGGTTTTGTAAATACATCAGCCCATTGATGGTTTGTGTCAATAAATTTTAAGGTAAGAATTCCTTTCTGAATATAGTCCCTAATAAAGTGATGTTTTATTTCTATATGCTTAGCCCTAAAATGCAAAATGGGATTTCTACTGAGACATATGGCAGAAGAGTTATCACAGAAGATAAGAATGTTACTCTCAAATATGTTGAAGTATTCAAGTTGACTTTTCATCTAGAGCATTTGAGTTCTACATCCAGCAGCTGCTATGTATTCAGCTTCTATTGTTGACAATGCTATTATGGATTGTCTCTTGCTAGTCCATGAGATCAGATTGTCTCCTAGAAACTGGCAGCTTCCAGAAGTGCTTTTACGCTCTACTCTGTCTCCAGCAAAGTCAGCGTCACAATATCCTACTAAGCTGTATTCATTGGATTTTCTATAAAACAAACCCAGATTAGTAGTACCTTTCAGATACTTGAAAATTCTCTTAACTGCTGTTAAGTGAGATTCTCTAAGATCTGATTGGAATCTAGCACATAAGCAAACACTGAATAAAATATCAGGCCTTGAAGCCTTCAGATAAAGGAGAGAGCCAATCATACCTCTGTAGATTTTATGTTCTACCTTTTTACTTACCTCTTCCTTTTCCATAATGGACGTGGGGTGCATTAGAGTCTTTGAGGGCTTACATTCTGAGAGATCAAATTTCTTCAGAAGTTCTCTGACATATTTGCTCTGATGAATGTAAGTTCTTTCTGAAGTTTGGTTTATCTGAATGCCCAGAAAGAATTTGAGTTCCCCCATTAAGCTCATCTCAAACTCTGCCTGCATGCACTTAGCAAACTCTCTTCCCAGAGAAGGTTTAGTAGATCCAAAGATGATATCGTCTACATAAATCTGACACACTAAAATGTCATTCTTAAATGTCTTACAGAACAAGGTTGTGTTCACTTTCCCTTTGGTGAATTCCTTTTCTAGCAGGAAGTTACTTAGTCTTTCATACCAAGCTCTGGGAGCTTGTTTCAGACCATAGAGTGACTTATTTAGTTTGAAAATGTATTCTGGGTGTTTGGAATTCTCAAACCCAGGGGGTTGGTGCACATATACCTCTTCATTTATATAGCCATTTAGGAATGCACTTTTGACATCCATCTGATACAGAGTGATGCCATTGTTTACAGCAAATGAGATTAAGAGTCTGATAGATTCTAACCTGGCGACTGGAGTAAAGGTTTATGTATAGCCTATCCCCTCTTGCTAACTATAACCTTGTGCCACCAGCCATGCTTTGTTTCTGATGACTTCTCCTTGCTTGTTCAGTTTGTTTCTGAACACCCACCTTGTTCCAATGACGTTGAATCCTTTTGGTTTGGGAACCAGATCCCATATGTCATTTATGGTGAATTGATTTAATTCCTCCTGTATTTCTAGATCCATCATTGTCTATAAGAGCTTCATTAATTGTTGTTGGTTCAATCAGAGAGACCAGTCCCATGAAGGATTCTTCAGAGTTTCTGAAAGTTGATCTTGTTCTTATTGGATCGTCCTTCTTTCCCAAGATCTTATCTTCTGGGTGAGTTATGCTGCTTCTGGATAATATTTTCTGGAGTTGATCAACAAAAGGTGCTGGATTGCTTGTAACATTTCTTTCTGAGGTTGTTGGAGCGTCTCTGTTGAGAATTTCTGGCGAGTTGTCTTCAGTACCTGTGAATTCAACTTCTATATCTGCAAAGAATTCATTCTGCTTTGACTACTGTTCCAGAGCCAATGATCTTTCCTCTTTGGTTGCCTCCAAAACCCATGTAGCCTCCAGGTTTAAGTTCCAGGCTTTGGAACATATGCTTTCTTCCCGTCATGTGTCGAGAGCATCCAGAGTCCAGGTACCATGACTGGTGTTTTAGCCTTGCTGCTAAAGATATCTGCTACATATATAATTTTTTTTCCTTAGGTACCCATATCTTCTTGGGTCCCGGTTTGTTAGTTTTACCAAAATTCTGGTTGAATTTTGGTTTGACAGAGTAATCATTACTAGTGTATTTTAGGCCATGTGTGTGCCCATATGTGAAGTGTGATTTTAGTGGTGTGCGTTTTATGACTAGGTCCATGACTTTCTTAGGTGTAGATTGAAGATGTGAAAAACACAAGAGGGGGGGGGGGGGGGGGTTGAATTGTAAAACTTAAAACAAATTGCTTGACAACACAGTATTTTTATCCTGGTTCGTTTGATCTCAAACTACTTCAATCCACCCGTCAAGGTGATTTCGCCTCTCTCCAACGAGGTCTTAATCCACTATTCTCAAAGGATTACAACAACTACTTTAACAACTGTTAAAGTCTTCTTGAGTACAACCACAAACCGGTTTATCTCAAGGAAATCTTTTTTTACAAATGAATTAAACTAGTGTGTATGTTGTTTTCTTACAAAACTGTATATCATAACTGTGATAATTACACAAATTAAGATTGGAATAATGACTTTGCTAAAGCTTTGAATGAGTGTGATTTGAATAGCTTAGAAAAATTGGGTGCGTACGTACGTGCTTCTTTTCACAAGCAGTCCTGTTTATATAGGCAAGCAAAGATACGTTGTCCATAAAGCAGGTTAAATGATAATAATGCACTTTCCTTTTGTAGAAGATCTTTGTCTGAAGAAATCCGTTAGCATTTAATTCAGTCTTGAATAACCAGTAACGCTTTAGAATCTTCTTTGTTGTATCTGCTGATGATACTTCAGAGTGTTGATGACTTGGTAAAGATGTCTTTGATCAGAGTCAGAGTGTATTTGTTAAGCGCAGATTCAGGTCATCAAACTTCAGTGTTTCAGCGTGTGACATAGATTGCTGATCTTCTGATGTTGATTCTCTTCTGATGCTGATTCCATCAGAACTTCTGCAAATACAAAGCATAATTTTAAGGAGCATAATTGTTCTTTTGAATATACAATAGAAATAACATAATTCTATGTATTTTTTTATCATCAAAACTTTAACCAAGGGTTGTAGAATCAAACTATGTTCTAACAATCTCCCCCTTTTTGATGATGACAAAAAAACCAGATTTTTCAACAAAGAATAGATAACAAAAGGTATAGAGTTAAGTAGAAAAACTCCCCCTGAGTTGATTACTTCCCTTTAATTCCATGAGTCTTTGAGCATCAAAATCTTACTGTATTTTTCAGCAGACTTTTGTACCTATTCAAGCTTTTTAGAATAGAGAATTTAAGTAGATTAGAATGTTTGAGACTTATGTCTTAGTGATCCGTTATTGAAAATATCTTTTTCTTTCTCCCCCTTTTTGTCAGTTATCAAAAAGAACACATGATCAGAGCCAAAATAAGTTGATATTAAAACAGAATAAATGATAAGTTCAGAGCTATGTAGATAATATTACAGAAAAACAAAATTTTTTAAACATAGGAAAATCTAAGAGGGAGGAGGAAGACGCGTGAACAAAGCTTCCAACAAGCCCTTGATTTGGATGTTTGTTTCCTCCTGCTTTGTTAACATGTTCTTGATTTCCGAAATTTTGTCATCCTGTTTATCCATTCTTTCCTGCATCAGAATATCAGATCTCTTCAGGTCTTCTAAAGTCTGCCTTTCATAGGAGAAAGCTTGAGGATCTTCAGTCACTGGATGCTTCTCAGAGCATTCTGCAATGTCCTCTTTTTGACTCAGTTCTTCAGCAGGAATCATCTGCTCTGGAGAATCAGTCAGATTGAGATCTTCTGACTCTGGTTGAACTTTGTCTGTTGGACGGTGTTCAGACCAGGGAGCATTGTCCAGAGAGAGGAATTCTTCCTTGAGTAGCTGGCTCAGAACTTGATCTTCAAAGACTTTTAGCAGGTTTCTGAAGTTCTTTTGAACTTGTCCGTAGCTTTGATCTTGCATTTTATGAGTTTCAGAACATACCCATTTTCTGAAACTTGTCCAAAGATAATCTGATGCAGCAGGATCAATCAGCTCAAGACTAGCTTGCTTCAGTGAAGTTATCCACTTCTGCATTTCTGTTTCAAATATCAATAAACTGGTACCAACATCTGGTGTAGGTTCAGATGGTTTTGGTTTTGGTATGGCTGTTTTGTTGGTTATGGCAGCCAGGCGTTCAAAAACAGTTAAGTCAATGATAGTTTTGGCATGGTCATTTGGATTGATATTTGATGAGGAAGTGGGAGAGTCTGGGATGATTATTGGACTTGTTGGGGTGTTTGGTGGAGTTGATTCTAGTGAAGATTGAATTTGGGGAATACTGATGGTTAGGGGTATACTGATGTTCAGAGGTTCAGTGATTCCAGGAATGGGATTGAGATCAGAATCAATAGTTTGGTTGGATTGATGGTGATGAAGTTCTGGTTCGCAAGATTCAGAGGGTTGGACCTCAGAAGTTTGTACTTCTGGTTGTAAGGTTTCAGGTTGTGGAGAAGGTGGATGAGTTTTTGGTAGTGGAGAGAGTGGAATTTCTGGTTGAGGTGCTTCTGAAATGGTTTCAGAGTTTGGATTTAATGGTATGGGAGCAGATATATGCTGGTCAAAGGTTTCAATATCTGATAGAACTTTTGCAAGTTCTTGTTGTGTTACTTCATCATTTGGATTTGTAGGTAGGGAGTGAGATCCTCTAAGAGTTAAAGTTTCTGAGGGGTCAAATTCAATGTCAAAGTCATCAAGTGTTTGTGGAGTAGGGTTTTCTGATTGAGTGGGGATTGGTACAAATGTTGATACAGATACTGAATTTAAAACAGTTACAGAAGAAGGATTACCTCTTTTTTTTAGGAGTCCGCTGGGATGATCCTTCTGCTACAGCCTTTCTTTTCTTGCTTTTCTTCAGCACAACTTCTGGAGCCTTCTGCTGCAGATCCTGAATGTTTAGATCTAGTGTTGTACCGTTAGCTTTGCATGCATCCAGATATCTGACTATTATCTCAGGTTTAGAATCAATCTCTGAGAACATGGGAAAGTTATCCAGAGGGATTCTTCTGTTGGAGATGGTTGCAAAAGAAGTGACAATGGGTTCCTTCTTGATGTTCTCAATTAACTTCATCTTCTTCAGATTCTTTGCATTCAACTATTTGCCAACAGTAGCTTCTAAAGAGCTGATTTCCTGAGCTTCTGTTAGATGATCAATCAGCTTATTCTCTGTTAGAATGTCTGATATGAGCCTTCCTAGGGGTATCCAGTCCCTTTTTGTGCGCTCCTCTTCTTTGGTCTGCTTAACACTAGTCCTTAGATGGTTGAACAACAGATGATCCAGATTCACCTTAATCTTCTGGGAGATGAAGTAGATCAGAAACTGCTGATCAATATTGATGTAGTCAGGAGAGCTGATTGGCTTCCTGTGGTTTATGCATCCCAGAATAATCTTAGCCCATATTCTGTGATGGTCTTTTAGATCCCTTATCTTGCTGGAGGGAAGACCCAGAGTGAAGATTTCTCTAGCAATTAGGGCGACATCAACACATCTTTCAGCCATATATATGCATCTTACGCCACCACCACTGTAGCCTATCAACCTTGCAATAAGGTCTTCAGTTATGACTATCTTCTTCCATATTATGTATGAAGTAACTTGATGATTGGAAGATGAAGCATGAATCCAAAATTCCTTCACAAGGATTGGGAACGTTGGACCTACCAGACGGTCAAAATACATGTTCCATCCTTGAGCTTTTACTTCTTCAGAGAGATTGAACCCGTTCTCTTGAAGACTGTTAAAGTCCACAATCAATTCTGAGAGGACTTCTAGATTTTTGATGGGCGTGAGAAGAGTTCTGAAGGGTTCTTCATATTGTTCTAAGGAATCTGTTTTCTGAGCACTGGTAGTTGGGTTGCTTGAGGAAGCCATGTTCACACAAAAAGTTATGAGAAGAAATTGAAAGGGTTTTTTGAGAAAGATGCAAACTGAAATCAATTAGTTTGTAGAGAAAGTGAAAGTGAAAGTGTGTAAAGAATGAGAAATGTGTTTAAATAGATTTCAAAAATATTTTGAAAACGTAAACGGCAAGAGAGAGAAATAAATTATAATGATTATAAGCATTTAATGACAACTGATTTTGGGGGATTCAGAAAGATATTGGAACGGTTACCCATGACATGTGTCCCAATGCATCCAATCAGCGCTTTTGACCTTTCAGAAAAGTGAACGCGTGTTCAGCCTCAGAAAGTAGCTGATGAATGGATGACAACTGTTTGCTTGAGTGAACAACACATTTCTATCCTTGAAATGAAGCGCTCAGATCTTCATGGATAAATTCTGATACAATCTGTACTTCTAAGGATCCGAAGGAAGATTGATCAGTAGTTCACAGAAAATAACCAAAATTCTGAAGGTTAAGATATGGAAATAAAACTGTTTTATTCTGGGCAAGGCTTCATGCTGAGATGTTTCAGAATGAAGTTAAACCTATCTTCAGAAAGAGGTTTTGTAAAGACATCAGCCCATTGATGGTATGTGTTAATAAATTTTAAATTGAGAATCCCTTTCTGAATATAGTCCCTAATAAAATGATGTTTTATTTCTATATGCTTAGCCCTAGAATGTAAGATAGGATTTTTACTTAGGCAAATAGCAGAAGTGTTATCACAGAGGATAAGGATGTTACTCTCAAATATATTGAAGTCCTCAAGTTGACTTTTCATCCAGAGCATTTGCGTGCTACATCCAGCTGCTGCTATGTATTCAGCTTCTGCTGTTGATAGAGCTATTGTGGATTGTCTTTTACTGGACCATGAAATTAGATTTTCTCCCAGAAACTGGCAGCTTCCAGAAGTGCTTTTACGTTCTACTCTGTCTTCAGCAAAATCAGCGTCACAGTATCCTACTAAGCTGTAATCACTTGATTTTCTATAAAACAGACCCAGATTAGTAGTACCTTTCAGATACTTGAAAATTCGCTTAACTGCTGTTAAGTGAGATTCTCTAGGATCTGATTGGAATCTAGCATAAATATAAACAATGAATAGAATGTCAGGTCTTGAAGCCGTTAGATAGAGAAGAGAACCAATCATGCCTCTGTAGATCTTCTGTTCTACCTTGTTACTTACCTCTTCTTTTTCCAGAATGCACGTGGGATGCATTGGAATTCTTGAGGGCTTACATTCTGAGAGATCAAATTTCTTCAGAAGTTCTCTGACATATTTGCTCTGATGAATGTAGGTTCCTTCTGGAGTTTGATTAATCTAAATGCCCAGAAAGAACTTTAGTTCCCCCATTAGGCTCATCTCAAATTCTGCCTGCATACATTTAGCAAACTCTCTTCCCAGAGAGGGTTTAGTGGATCCAAATATAATATCATCAACATAAATTTGACATACTAAGATGTCATTCTTAACTGTCTTACTGAACAGGGTTGTGTCCACTTTCCCTCTGGTGAATTCCTTTTCTAACAGGAAGTTACTTAGTCTTTCATACCAAGCTCTGGGAGCTTGTTTCAGACCATAAAGTGACTTCTTTAGTTTGAAAACATATTCTGGATTTTTGGAACTTTCAAAACCAGGGGGTTGGTGCACATAAACCTCTTCTTCTATATAGCCATTTAAGAATGCACTATTGACATCCATCTGATACAGAGTGGTGCCTTTATTAACAGCAAATGAAATTAAAAGTCTGATAGATTCTAACCTGGCGATTGGAGCAAAGGTTTTTGTATAGTCTATCCCTTCTTGCTGACTATAACCTTGTGCTACCAGCCGTGCTTTGTTTATGATGACTTCACCTTGTTCGTTCAGTTTGTTTCTGAACACCCATTTTGTGCCTATGACGTTGAATCCTTTTGGTTTGGGAACTAGATCCCATACGTCGTTTCTTGTGAACTGATTTAGCTCCTCCTGCATTGCCAGAATCCAGTCATTGTCTAAAAGTGCTTCATCAATTGTTGTTGGTTCAATCAGAGAAACAAGTCCCATGAGGGATTCTTCAGAGGTTCTAAAGGTAGATCTTGTTCTGATTGGATCTTCCTTCCTTCCTAAGATTGTTTCTTCTGGGTGATCAATTCTGCTTCTGGATGGTCTTTTCTGAAGTTGTTCAGCAGAAGGTGCTGGGTTGCTTGTAGTGACTCTTTCTAATGTTGAGGGAGTGTCTCTGTTGAGAGACTCTGAGTTGTCTGCAGTACCTGTGATTTCAACTTCCATACTTGCAAGGAGTTCATTCTGCTTTGACTTTTGAGAGTCAAGCTTATCATCAAACCGAACACTGATTGACTCTTCAATAATCTGTGTTTCTGTATTGTATACTCTGTACCCTCTTGAGCGTTCAGAGTATCCTAACATTATGCACTTTTGTGCCTTAGAGTCAAACTTGTTCAAATAATTTTTTGTATTCAAAATAAAACATATACATCCAAATGGGTGAAAATAGGAAATGTTAGGTTTTCTGTTCTTCCACAATTCATATGGAGTCTTTTCCAGAATAGGTCTGGTGGAGATTCTATTCTGAATGTAACACGCTGTGTTTATTGCTTCTGCCCAAAAGATCTTAGCAACGTTAGTCTCGTTGATCATGGTTCTGGCTATTTCTTGCAATGTTCTGTTCTTTCGTTCTACAACTCCATTTTGCTGGGGAGTTCTAGGACAAGAGAAGTCATGCAAAATGCCTTTTTCATTAAGGAATACTTCAAAGTATCTATTTTCAAATTCTCCACCATGATCACTTCTGACTTTGACGATTCTAAGATCCTTTTCATTCTGAACTTGGTTGCAGAAGGTAACAAACAAAGAGTGTGACTCTTTCTTGTGTCTTAAGAACTTTACCCATGTCCATCTGCTATAGTCATCTACGATTACTAACCCATACTTTTTGCCACTGACTGAGGCAGTTTTTACTGGACCAAATAAGTCAATGTGCAGAAGTTCTAATGGCTTAGAGGTGGAAACAACGTTTTTGGATTTGAAAGCAGGTTTTGCAAACTTGCCTTTCTGACATGCTTCACACAGAGCATCTGAATTGAACTTCAAGTTAGGAAGTCCTCTGACCAGATTGAGTTTGTTAATCTGAGATATTCTTCTCATACTAACATGTCCTAATCTTCTGTGCCAGATCCATTGCTCGTTGTTAACAGACAAAAGACATTTTACATTCTGTCTTTTCAGTTCAGAAAGTTTAATTTTATAAATGTTGTTTTTCCTCTTTCCATTAAATAGGATAGTCCCATCTTTCTGACTAACAACTTTGCATGAATTTTGATTGAAGATTATATCATAACTGTTATTACTTAATTGACTTATGGATAACAGGTTATGCATTAATCCATCAACTAATAAAACATTACTAATAGAGGGAAGATTTCCATTACCTACTGTTCCAAAGCCAATGATCTTTCTCCTCTGATTGCCTCCAAAACCTA
This sequence comes from Vicia faba, assembly GCA_948472305.1. Classification (NCBI taxonomy): domain Eukaryota; kingdom Viridiplantae; phylum Streptophyta; class Magnoliopsida; order Fabales; family Fabaceae; genus Vicia; species Vicia faba. The sequence continues at coordinate 285,156,305 of OX451739.1, read as the reverse complement.
CGTGGCCTCCAGGCTTAAGTTCCAGACTTTGGAACATATGCCTTCTTCCTGTCATGTGTTGTGAGCAACCAGAGTTCAGGTACCATGACTGGTGTCTTTTCTTTGCTGCTAAAGATATCTGCCACATGTATTATTTTATCCTTAGGTACCCACATTTTCTTGGGTCCTGATTTGTTAGTTCTACTAAAACTCTGGTTGAATTTTGGTTTGACAGAGTAATCACTACTTGTATATTTTATGTCATGTGTGTGCCCATATATAAAGTGTGAATTAAGTGGAGTACGTTTTATAACTAAATCCATGGCATTTTTTGGTGTAGGAATCTTACCTTGATATCCTATCCCTTTTCTGCCATTTTTGCTAACTCCATAGATCATTGAAGTCATTTTGCTTCTGTCTATGTTTTTAGCTAGAAACTTCTGAAAGTTGTGATCATACTCTTTGATGATCTCATCAGCATTGCTGGGAGTTTCAGGGATTGTTTCCTTCTTAGAGTTTTTCATTTGATTTTCTAATTTTGAAATTTTATCTTTTAACTCAAAATTCTCCAATTTGAGACTCTCAGTCTTATCAGAGTCAGAAGCAAGATTCCTTTTCAGGTTTCTGAATTTGACTCTGATCTGCTGATACCTTTCCAGAATTTCATTAAGGCTTTCAGCTAATTCAGCCTTAGTAAAATTAATAGTAAAGTCAGGGAATACCTCTTCTGTATCTGATTCAGAGTCTGACTCATAAGCTTCACTGTCTTCAGATACGTTTGCCATGAGAGCTATGTTTGCTCTTTCATCATCTGATTCTGAGTCAACTTCAAATGTATCAGAATCATCCCATGTAGCCATGAGACTTTTCTTCTTTTCTTTTCCAAACTTCTTTTTGGGCTTCTCCTTCTGAAGCTTTGGGCAATCACTTTTGTAGTGCCCTTGCTCATTACACTCATAACAGATGATATCTTTGTAGTTTGGCTTTTTGTATCCTGAGGAGCCTTCAGATCTTTTGTTTCTAGAGGAGGATTCCGACCTTCTGTATCTGGAGGAAGATTCATTCTGATTTTCTGATCTTCTGGGATTCCTGAACTTCCTTTGCCTCTGCTTCCATAGCTGGTTCACTCTTCTGGAGAGAAGAGATAATTCATCTTCTTCTGATGAGGATCCGTCAGAGGTTTCTTCTACAGCTTGCAAAACTTTGGAATCAGATTTTCTGTTAGATTTTAATGCTAATGGCTTACCTTGCTTTTGAGGTTCATCTGCTTCTAGCTCTATCTCGTGACTTCTGAGGGAGCTGATAAGTTCCTCCAGAGAGATTTTGTTGAGATCCTTGGCTAGCTTAAGCGCTGTGACCATTGGCCTCCACTGTTTTGGCAAGCTTCTGATGATCTTCTTGACATGATCAACAGTGGAATATCCTTTGGCAAGAACTTTTAGACCAACAACAAGAATTTGAAATCTTGAAAACATAGCTTCTATTTATTCACTGTCTTCCATCTTGAATGCCTCGTACTTCTGAATGAGCGCAAGGGCTTTTGTTTCTTTGACTTGAATGTTGCCTTCATGTGTCATTCTCAGAGAATCAAACATATTCTTAGCAGTTTCTATGTTTGATATTTTCTCATACTCTGAATATGAGATAACACTGAGAAGAATTGTTCTGGCCTTGTGATGATTTTTGAACTCACGCTTTTGCTGATCAGACATCATTTTCCTGTCAATCTTCTGACCACGTCCATCCAGTGGGTGCGTGTATCCATCAGTTACCATGTCCCACAGATCAGCATCATGGGCCAGAAAGAAACTCTCAATTCTGTCTTTCCAGTAGTCAATGTTTTCTCCATCAAAGACTGGAGGTTTGCCACTGAATCTGTTCCTTTCTTCATTGTTGTCATTGCTGATGTTCTGACTTGGTCCTGCCATTGTGTTTTTCTGACGCTGGATCTTGTACTGACACGGTTAAGTGTTAAAGCTCAGAACCAGGCGCTATAATGCCAATTGAAGATGTGAAAAACACAAGAAGGGGGGGTTGAATTGTAAAACTTAAAACAAATTGCTTGACAACACAGTATTTTTATCCTGGTTCGTTTGATCTCAAACTACTCCAATCCACCCGTCAAGGTGATTTCGCCTCTCTCCAACGAGGTCTTAATCCACTATTCTCAAAGGATTACAACAGCTACTTTAACAACTGTTAAATTCTTCTTGAGTACAACCACAGACCGATTTATCTCAAGGAAATATTTTTTTACAAATGAATTGAACTAGTGTGTATGTTGTTTTCTTACAAAACTGTATATCACAACTGTGATAATTACACAAACTAAGATTGGAATAATGACTTTACTAAAGCTTTGAATGAGCGTGATTTGAATAGCTTAGCAAAATTGGGTGCGTACGTACGTGCTTCTTTTCACAAGCAGTCCTGTTTATATAGGCAAGCAAAGATACGTTGTCCATAAAGCAGGTTAAATGATAATAATGCACTTTCCTTTTGTAGAAGATCTTTGTCTAAAGAAAGCCGTTAGCATTTAATTCAGTCTTGAATAACCAATAATGCTTCAGAATCTTCTTTGCTGTATCTGCTGATGATACTTCAGAGTGTTGATGACTTGGTAAAGATGTCTTTGATCAGAGTCAGAGTGTATTTGTTAAGGCGCAGATTCAGGTCATCAAACTTAAGTGTTTCAGCGTGTGACATAGATTGTTGATCTTCTGATGCTGATTCTCTTCTGATGCTGATTCCATCAGAACCTCTGCAAATACAAAGCATAATTTTAAGGAGCATAATTGTTCTTTTGAATATACAATAGAAATAATATAATTCTATGTATTTTGTTATCATCAAAACTTTAACCAAGGGTTATAGAATCAAACTATGTTCTAACATAGATACCTTACCTTGATATCCTATCCATTTTCTGCCATTCCTACTAACTCCATAGATAATTGAAGCCATCTTGCTTCTATCTATGTTTTTAGCCAGAAACTTCTGAAAGCTGTGATCATACTCTTTGATGATCTCATCAGCATTACTGGGAGTCTCTGAGATTATTTCCTTCTGAGAGTTTTGCAAATCATTTTCTAGTTTTGAAACCTTTTCTTTTAACTCATAATTCTCTAATCTGATACTCTCAGTCTTTTCAGAGTCAGAGACAAGATCCCTTTTTAGGTTCTTGAATTTGACTCTGATTTGCTGATACCTTTCCAGAATTTCATTTAGACTTTCTGCAAGTTCAGCCTTAGTAAAATTAATAGTGAAGTCAAGGAATACCTCTTCAGTGTCTGATTCTGAGTCTGAACCAGAAGCTTCACTGTCTTCTGACACGTTTTCCATGAGAGCTATGTTTACTCTTTCATCATCTGACTCTGAGTCAGCATCAGAAGTGTCTGAATCGTCCCATGTTGCCATGAGGCTTTTCTTCTTCTCCTTGAAGAACTTCTTTTTGGGCTTCTCCTTCTGAAGCATTGGACAATCACTTTTGTAGTTCCCTTGCTCATTGCACTCATAGCAAATGATGTCCTTGTTATTTGACTTTTTGTGTCCTGAAGAGCCTTCAGATATTCTATGTCCAAAGGAAGACTCAGACTTTCTGTATCTGGAGGAGGATTCATTTTTATTCTCTGATCTTTTAGGATTTCTGAATTTCCTTTGTCTCTGCTTCCATAGTTGATTCACCCTTCTGGAGAGGAGAGACAATTCATCTTCTTCTGATGAGGATCCATCAGAGGTTTCTTCCATAGCCTGCAAAACCTTAGAATCAGATTTTTTTGTTAGATTTTAATACTAGTGGCTTACCTTGCTTTTGAGGCTCATCTTCTTCTAGCTCTATCTCGTGACTTCTGAGGGAGCTGACAAGTTCCTCCAGAGATATCTTGTTGAGATATTTAGCTAGCTTAAGTAATGTGACCATTGGTATCCATTGCTTGGGTAGACTTCTGATGATCTTCCTTACGTGATCAGCAGTATAATATCCTTTGTCAAGAACCTTCAGCCTAGCGACAAGGATCTGGAATCTTGAGAACATTACTTCTATGGATTCACTATCTTCCATCTTGAATACTTCATACTTCCGAATGAGCGCAAGGGCCTTGGTTTATTTGACTTGTATGTTGCCTTCATGCGTCATTCTCAGAGAGTCAAACATGTTTTTTGTTGTCTCTTTGTTTGAGATTTTATCATATTCTGAGTACGAGATAACACTGAGAAGTATTTTTCTGGCTTTATGATGGTTTCTGAAATCACATTTTTGCTGGTCACACATCCTTTTTCTGTCTATCTTCTGACCACTTTCATCCACTGGATGTGTGTATCCATCAATTACCATGTCCCATAGATCAACATCATGGGCCAGAAAGAAGCTCTCAATTCTGTCTTTCCAGTAGTCAAAGTTTTCTCCATCAAAGACTGGAGGTTTGCCACTGATTTTGTCCTTGTCTTCATGATAGTCATTGTTGATGTTTTGGCTTGGTCCCACCATAGTATTTTTCTAAAGCTTGGATCTTGTACTGACACGGTTAAGTGTATGAACTCAGAACCAGGCGCTCTGATGCCAATTAAAGAAGAGAAAAACACAAGAAGGGGGTGGGGTGGGTGGGGGTGGGTGGGGGGGTGGGGGGGGGGGGGGGGGGGGGGGGGTTGAATTGAAAACTTAAAATCAAATGCGCAAAGACACAATATTTTTATCCTGGTTCGTTTGATCTCAAACTACTCCAGTCCACCCGTTAAGGTAATTTCTCCTCTCTCCAACGAGGACTTAATCCATTAATCAAAACTGATTACAATCACTACTTTGACAACTGTCAAAGTCCTCTTGAGTATAACCACAACCCGGTTAATCTCAAGGAAAACTGGCTAAATCAAGATAAAAGAATTATGTGTATGGTTGTTTTTCTTTACAAAAACAGTTATCACAACTATGATATTTTACACAATTTTGAGCGTAGAAAAGAGTATGTAAGCTTGCAGCGTTTAGAGATGTATTGCAGCCGTGTTCAAAAATCGTGAACGATTTGTTCTCTTAGCTTGTTTATATAGGCATAGGAATCATGTCCAACATTGTGATCGGTGGAAATAGAACTGACTGTTTTAAGCTGGATCGCGTATGTCGCGGTAAGCAAGAGTCGCCACCGTCTTTTATTTTCTCCAACATGGACAGGACAAAAGCACAGCAAAATTCCTTATGAGAACGTTTCTCGGTTCGGGAGGTAGATTTATAGAAAGGGAAGGTGTTAGCACCCTTTCTATCCATGGTTATCCATGGGCTCTTAGATACTTGCTCTTATGTTTTCAAAATGTTTGCTTTTCAAAATGTGAGTGGGTTTAAAAAAGTTTCATTGAAAGATTTCTGAATGACTCTTGTATCTGTCCTCAAGAGTGTTTGAAAAATTTGTTTTGAAAGCTTTTGAAAGTGTCAGTGTGAAAAGTTTTTTTGATTTGTTTTTGAAAAGAGAAAGTATCCATGAGTCATCTACCTACCCTAAGGAATTTGGCTGTGTAAAAGTCCTTAAGGTAGTGCCATCCCACCATTGAGAAGTAAGTAGCACCACCGTTGGAGGTGTTCGGGTCAATTCGATTGTAGGGACAGTGTGGTCACTGAAGCAACAGTAGGACACCTTAGAAGCTACCCTTATGTCCTAGATCCTTTTTAATCCGAGGCAACCGTTTCGAGGCAACTGTTTCGAGGCAACTGTTTCGAGGCAACTGGATCATGGACATAAGGACCGCTAAAACGTCCTATACTTGACGACCACGTTTCGAAGGCAACGAGTGAGGCGTACCCTAGAAGTGGTGTGTGTATTTGTGTGTTGTTTTCAGTTTAACAGTTATCTTGATCATGGCATCGTGAGCTACGCGTTGTTTTTAATTACCATACATTCTTTCATGCAAGTTAGAATTTAGGAGTGCGGAAAATTAAAAGACGGAAATATAAAAGCTACGCTATCACAAGGCGCGGGTCTATACATCGCCAAAATACAAAGACCCGTTTTTGATAAAAGATGCGGAAAGTAAAAAAAACAGTAAACCTAATTATTATTACATTCCTTGGACAGTTACATAATAATCAGTAAGAAAATAAAGCGCGAAAGAATTAAATTGGACGTTCGAGGGTTTTGACCCTTTGCTTGAAATTAAATTAAATTAAAGTCTAATTAATTATTTAATTAAAGAAAAGAAAGTATTTTTATGTTTTTTTGTATTTAATGAAAATAAGAAAAAGAATTAAAAGGAAACCCTAAATATAGATTATTTTAATTATTAAAGAAAATGTCAAAGTTGACCTAATTTATTAATTAATTAATTTACATGTTATTTAGAAAAATAATAATAATAATAAATAATGATGAAAATAATTAATTAAGAAAAAATAAAAATGTCAAAAACCTAATTCTATACATTTTTTATTTATTAAGAAAAAGATTGAATTTTAAACCTAAATTAACTAAGTTAATTATTAACATTTATTTACAAAAATAAATTAGTGAGAAAATTAATAAATAACTAAATATATTTTGTATTTTGATTTTCTGTTTTTATTATGAAAACAATTATTTTAGGTGAATTAAATAAAAATAATTAAAGCAATTAAAAGAATTAAAAAGAAAAGAAAATTAAATTTAAAATACAAACAAAGGGGGGTGTCTGGCCCATGTGGAGGTGATTTGAGGAATTCTGGCCCATGAACACAAGGCCATCTTTGACTTTTCTGGTTGTGTGGATGCTCATTGACTGGACCATACCATGGGTGTTGTTTCCTGACCATTGGATTGGATCTCCTGGCCACTTGGAAAGCCACGCGTGAGAGTGCATGATGGACTTCTAAGCATACGTTGCATGTGAACGCTTTATAAAAAAATAGAACAAATTATATGGGGGACCTGGGGATCAAACCCAGGTCCCAACACTCACCAAGACACGTCCCTTGCCAATTGAGCTATTGCGCGCGTTTGTCATATGAATGGGAAACAATTATTATATAAGAAAAAACGAATATTATGGTATCAAACAAAACAAAAACGCGCCAGATTTGAATGTCCCAACCACAGGATGCCACCTATGCTTCTTCTTCGTTTGTACCTGTAAACATGAATAAGATAACGGGGGTTTTAAAACCCCACTAAGTGAAAGTCCAAAAAATAGCGATTACGTCCACAGATAATATAAATTGAGCGCGAGGTTGCCATTCAAATCGTATTGAGCTCCTGAATTCAACTACATAGGTCTCAAGGTTCAATCTTTCCCCAACAAGAAAGCCCTAATTTGGAGCTTCAGAAACCCTAAATGCCGTTCATGGTAACTGGCGTTTCAAGGCATATTAATGGAATTAAATCATACCAAAAGCTTTGCCTGAATGCTGTGAACACAAAACAATCAACCAAATGTATTAACAATGCATGAATCGTGATGTGCAAATCTAAAAAATAAAGCAAACCGTGTGGCCTATGTTCTTGGATTATTCACGTGTTAGGATTGGTTCTTGATGCCAATAGACTCCTGGAAGGTCCAACAACGTGTTAGAATCCTTTTTAGGCTTTGAAACATACTGCAAATATGATTTCAGTTTCACCAATTTCTTGAGTTTTTTGCAACTTGGTTATGAGTTTTCAGCAGCTTTTTCGTGTATGTATGAATAGGGTTAGCTCATGCCTTTGTATGTGAATGAATTAGGTCAAGAATAAGCCCATGAATCCATTGCAATAATGTTTCATATCTTTGATTTTTTATCATATAATTTCCAATCTTTTTTCATTGAAAACTTTGCCAATCATGGATGATTTTCCTTTTTTGAATGAGAAACGGTTTTGCCAGCTTGCCCTGATATGATTTGCTTCACAAAAGATCCAAAAAACATATCTTTTTAATTTTCATATAATTAAAATCAATTAAATGAATTAATATAAATATAAATTCAATTAATTAATTAAAAATATGAAAATAAATTATTTTGAGCTCAATGGGTCGTGCATAGGCTTTGGGTAATGATTCAAGAAAGAATTTGAGGCCCATTAGCAAATTTGAAGCTTTTTAGGCAAAGTTGACTTTTGAAAATTCCCAAAAGTTTCCCAACTTCTCCAATGCATATCTTGCTCAATTTTGAAGCTATGAACATGTTCTTGGACATTTTGGAAAGGTCTTGAAGTCCCCTAACCAATGTCTTTGGTCCCATGTCATTTTGATGTACCAATCTCAAGTTATGGTCTTTGACTTAAAGTGCCTTTTTGTTGACTTTTGAAAATGACCTATAATGTTGAAATTGCTAACTTTTTGTGAGAGCATTTCTTGGACTTGGAGTGTGAAGATGGGTTGTAGGAAATGTCATCCCCTTAAAAATGAGCTTTGGATGGGATTTTTCTAATAAACCATGAGGAAGTTATGCCTTGGTCAATTTGCAGTTGACTTTTCAATTGTCCAAAAATAGAAACTTTTGCATCTTGAGACTTTTTGAGCCATGCTTTTGGAATCATGATCAAGAATTGATAAAATGATGATTGTGGCTTCAAAATAAGATGTTGACCAAAATTTTTGACTTTTGACTGTCAAATGACCATTTTGCCCCTGTAGTTGACTGTGAAGCATTTAGGGTTTTTGACTGTGCAACTTGATGCTGTGAGTCTTGAAACTTGACATATGGATGCTTGACAATGTATGTAGGCATATGGGACTTGATTGGACCCTTGAAAACCTCAATTTCTTTGCAAGAACCAAAACCCTAATTTTGACTGTGTTAGGAGGCAATTGGACTGTGCAACCCTTGAGGGATTTTGAATCATCTGGAGATTGATCTTGGCAAATCTTGAAGAATATGGGAGGGAAAATTTTGGGGTACAACAGTTGCCCCTGTTCAATCTTCTTAGACCTGAGGATGTAGATTGGCTGGCGTGCCTTTCGTAATCCGAAGGTGGAAGATGATTGAACACTAGAGTGCCCAGAAATTTGCACTCGCATAGTAGAGTATCAGCAGTGTGATGGCTGGAATGGGCTTACAGATGCCATTTGGAAAGGTGGTGGATATGAGGATGGGATTATGGATGCCATCAGGAAGTGGGACAGAACCTTGTCGGGAATGGGCTTATGGATGCCATTTGGAGACTGTAATGGTAGGTGGATGGGCTTATAGATGCCATCTGGGTGTCGATCGCGTAAGAGATTCTTTAGCGAGAACTTGCGTACCTGAGAAAGAAAGATAATTACCTGGCCTGTTACAGAGGTTAATCTTCAATTCTTTTTATGTAGATGTGCCCTGGCTGGATACAGGAATCGAATCTAGAACATAGTCGTCAACAGATACACCCTGGCAGGATACAGGAATCGGATCTTCAAACTCTTCAGACGTGCCCTGGCAGGATACAGGAATCGAGTTTGGAATTAGTCGTCAATAGATACACCCTGGCAAGATACAGGAATCGGATCTTCAAACTCTTCAGACGTGCCCTGGCAGGATACAGGAATCGAGTCTGGAATATAGTCGTCAACAGATACACTCTGGCAAGATACATGAATCGGATCTTCAAACTCTTCAGACGTGCCCTGGCAGGATACAGGAATCGAGTCTGGAATTAGTCGTCAACAGATACACCCTGGCAAGATACAGGAATCGGATCTTCAAACTCTTCAGACCTGCCCTGGCAGGATACATGAATCGAGTCTGGAATAAGTCGTCAACAGATACACCCTGGCAAGATACAGGAATCGGATCTTCAAACTCTTCAGACGTGCCCTGGCAAGATACAGGAATCGAGTCTGGAATATAGTCGTCAACAGATACACCCTGGCAAGATACAGGAATCGGATCTTCAAACTCTTCAGACGTGCCCTGGCAAGATACAAGAATCGAGTCTGGAATATAGTCGTCAACAGATACACCCTGGAAAGATACAGGAATCGAATCTTCAAACTCTTCAGACGTGCCCTGGCAGGATACAGGAATCGAGTCTGGAAAATAGTCGCTCACAGACATGCCCTGGCTAGATACAGGAATCGAATCTGGAATTGCGATAGTTGATAGTAATCATCTTTGTATTGACTTTTGTCCTGAAAAGACAAAACGTTAGTTGTATGCGATGTCATGATGTATGAAATGTGTGATGTTCTCAAAATAAATGAGATTGTATGTTCGTGATGCGTATGCGCATGCTATAATGTATGAAGATATGATGTTTATGACTGTATTTTTGTCTAGGAAAATAAATCCTTGACGGATGCCGGGAAGTCAAATCCTGGGCTGATGTTGAAGAGTAGAGCTTTGTTTCCGCTGGGGATGATGGTTGCAAGAATACCGGTAGGAGAAGATGACTCCGTTGGGGAATAAACTTGGCGAATAGATTGCTCTGCGGGGAATTACTCTGTGGGGAAGAGAGGCACTTTGCTGAGATGTTAACGATAACTCCGTTGGGGATACCGTTGATAAGCCCTGTTGGAGGATTTGATGAACTCCGCTGGGGATAGGAAGATTTCGCCGGAGACGATCTTTCCGTGGCTTTCAGCTGAGGATAACCCAGTTATACCCTGGTGGGGGAATAACCTTTGAATAAAGCCGGGGGGAGCGTTCGTACTTTGCAGGTGATAAGCCTCCAGAATCTACTGGGGATAAGCTTCCTGAATCTATTGGGGAAATTGATTGAACTCTCCTGGGGAGACTTTTCAGATTGGACTGGGGAATGGCTCTGTTGGATGTTCGGTATTACGCCGGGGAACAATCTTAGATCAAGACTGCCGGGGATGCTTGTTAGGAATGTTTGTGTACTCCGTTGGGGAATGTTGAGATCTTCAGGGGATAATCCAACTTCCTTAAGGCTGACTGGGTATAACTCTGCTCAGGGAGAGTATTGCTAACTTGCTGGAGATACGGTGCCTTGTTAGGGTTGACGGGAGACCAACTGCTTGGGAGAATTGTTGAGTCTAATCTTACTCGGTGGGGAGTGAAGGTATCTGGGTTACATTCTTCGGCCGAACCTACCTTGGTACCTTGGTGGACAGAGCAATTAGATCGCTTAGACAACTTATTATTGCCCCTGTTTCTGATGTTACCCGTAATTAATCCTTTGTTTCGTATGCAAATATTTATGAGTTAGTAATTAGTGTCAAATGCATATATCACAATTGGACATCAGACGTTCTTCGCAAAACAAAACAGAAAAAGGAAAAAAAACCATTGGCAATTGGTCTGAAAAGTGAATGTGTATTGTTTTTTGAATTTGCCTGTAAATAGGCGTTTAGGTACAAGAGGCTGACGTCCTAGTAAGAGAACGCCGCCGAACAACAGAGTTTATACAATTTGTACAAAGAAAACAAAACAGCTGTGTGAAAAGAGTAATCCCACTGGGTTCCAACTCTGCTATCGCCCTTATATCTTCGAGCGTCTCATCACTTGGCTGCTTAGTTGAAGATGAAGCTGATTGATCGATGCCGTCTGAACTTGATGTTGATACCGGATTCTGGATGCAAGATGATCCAATGAGACATAGTATTACGCTTATCCCTAACTTTTGCCTGGACCGCCCTTTCGGGTTTTCGGTCCACCGGGATACCCATTTTTGCCCAAGCCGCCTTTTCAGGTTTTTGACTTGCCGGGTGTACAAATTTTTTCATTTCATCCCTTATTTTTGCCCGAACCCTTTTGGTTCGCTGGGAAGCCCTAATTTTTGCCTAGGTATGTCAACCTAGCGGGTCTTTTATCATGCATAGTATCTTTTTACTATGTCTGCATTGGCGGGGTGAGGAAGGTCGTCACCATCCATGGTGGTTAGAATCATGGCCCCTCCTGAGAACACATGTTTAACCATAAATGGCCCTTCGTATGTAGGGGTCCATTTGCCCCTGGGATCACTTTGAGGAAGAATGATGCGCTTGATTACCAGGTCCCCAACTTGATACTCTTGTGGTCTGACTTTCTTGTTAAATGCCCTGATCATCTGTTTTTGATACGTTTGACCATGACAAATAGCAGTGAGTCTCTTTTCGTCAATTAGGTTTAACTGATCAAGTCGAGTCTGGATCCAGCCATCTTCGCTCAAGTCTGAATCCTTCATTATCCGGAGAGAGAGGGTATCTGGACTTCAATCGGCAAGACTGCCTCCATGCTATAGACCAAGGAAAAAGGGGTTGCCCCAGTTGACGTCCTTGCTGAAGTACGGTACCCATGAAGAGCAAACGGCAACATCTCGTGCCAATCTTTGTAAGTCACTGTTATCTTCTGCACAATCTTTTTGATATTCTTATTAGCTGCTTCTACAGCTCCATTCATCTTCGGCCGATAAGGAGAAGAGTTGTGGTGCTGTATCTTAAACTGCTCGCAGAGCTCAGTGATCATCTTGTTATTGAGATTGGTACCGTTGTACGTAATGATCCTTTCCGGGACGCCGTACCGACAGATCAGGTTATGACGAATGAACCGTGCCATGACGTTCTTGGTTATGGTAGCGTAGGAAGCTGCTTCAACCCACTTTGTAAAGTAATCGATCGCCACCAGGATGAAGCGATGCCCGTTGGATGCCGTAGGTTTAATCTCACCGATCATATCAATGCCTCACATTGTAAAAGGCCAAGGTGCAGTCAAGACATTCAGAGGGACTGGAGGAACGTGCACCTTATCTGCATAAATCTGGCACTTATGACATGTCCGAGAATGTTGGTAACAGTCGGCTTCCATCGTGGACCAGAAATATCCTGCCCGAAGGATTTTCTTTGCTATGGTGTGTCCACTGGAATGTGTTCCGAAGGTACCTTCATGCAGTTCTGCCATGATCCTTTCTGCTTCAGTCTTATCCACACAACGCAGTAAGGTTGAATCATGGTTTCGCTTGTAGAGAATGCCGTTGCTGAGGAAGAATTTTGCTGCGAACCTTCTCAGAAACTTTTTGTCGTTGACAGACGCACCCTCGGGGTATTCTTGAGCTTCCAAGTACCTCTTCACCTCATGATACCAGGGTTTTTCAGTTACCATCTCAGCCTCAAGATCACAACAATATGCAGGTTCGTCCAATTTCCAGATAATGATCCGGGGAGCCTCGTTGTCCCATTTGATTTTGAACATGGAATACATCGTAGCTAACGCGTCTGCCAACTGATTCTCCTCTCTTGGGAAGTGTTCAAAAGTTATCTCTGTGAAATGGGGGATCAATGTCAACACACACTCTTTGTAAGGGATAAGGTTTGGGTGTTTTGTATCCCACTCGCCTTTGATCTGATTGATCACGAGAGCGGAATCTCCGAAGACACTCAGAAACTTAATCCTTAAGTCAATCGCAACTTGAAGACCCATGATGCATGCCTCATACTCCGCCATGTTGTTGGTGCAGTTGAAACATAGCCGGGCAGTAAGCGGAGTATGAGTGCCTTGAGGGGATATGATCACCGCGCCGATACCGTTACCCAAAGTGTTGGAGGCTCCGTCAAAGTGCATAGACCATCGGGATCCTTCCTCAGGTCCTTCATCCGGTCCAGGTACTTCACAATCAGTCACTACCATGATGTTCTCGTCAGGAAATTCAAAGTTCATCGACTGATAGTCGTCCACTGCCTGGTGTGCCAAATGGTCTGCCAATACACTTCCTTTGATTGCTTTCTGAGTCGTGTACTGGATGTCGTATTCTGTCAAGATCATCTTCCATCTTGCTATTCTTCCAGACAGAGCAGGCTTTTCGAATATGTACTTTATTGGATCCATCTTTGAAATCAACAGAGTAGTGTGAGTCAACATATACTGTCTCAGCCAGCGAGCAGCCCATACAAAAGCGCAGCAAGTTTTCTCGAGCAGTGAGTATCGGGTCTCACAGTCGGTAAAATTTTTGCTAAGGTAATAAATGGCGTGCTCTTTTCGGCCAGACTCGTCATGCTGCCCCAGCACACACCCCATTGAGCTGTCAAGTACCGTCAAGTATAGTATTAGAGGTCTCCCTTCCACCGGTGGCATAAGAATGGGTGGTTCTTGGAGATACTCTTTGATTCTGTCGAAAGCAGCCTGACATTCATCATTCCAACGTACTACTTGATCTTTCTTCAGCAGTTTGAAGATTGGTTCACATGTAGCAGTTAGATGCAAGATGAATCGGGCAATATAATTCAGACGTCCTAGAAAGCCTCTAACTTCTTTCTCTGTCTTGGGAATTGGCATCTCTTGTATGGCTTTAACCTTGGCAGGGTCCACTTGAATACCTTTGTCGCTTACGACGAAGCCTAGCAATTTTCCAGATCTTACCCCAAAGGTGCACTTGTTTGGGTTCAACCTCAGCTTGTACAACTTCAGACGGTCAAACAGCTTCTGTAGATGGTCAAGGTGTTCCTCTTCAGTTTGGGACCTTGCAATCATATCATCGACGTATACTTCAATCTCATGGTGGATCATGTCATGAAATAAAGCAACCATGGCACGTTGGTAGGTTGCCCCAGCATTTTTCAGTCCAAAAGGCATGACCTTGTAGCAGAAGGTGCCTGTGATCGGTGGATTTGGAACTGATTGTTTAACTCTGGTTCGCGAAATGTCGAGGAAGCAAGATTCGCCACCATCTTTTATTTTCTCCAACATGGACAGGACAAAAGCACAACAAAATTCCTTATGAGATTATCTCTCGGTTCGGGAGGTAGATTTATAGAAAGGGAAGGTGTTAGCACCCTTTCTATCCATGGTTATCCATGGGCTCTTAAATACTTACTCATTGTGTTTTCAAAAGTGTTTGTTCGCTTTTCAAGTGTGAGTGAGTTTGAAAAAGTTTCTTTGAAAGTTTCAGATCGACTCTTGTATCAGTCCTCAAGAGTGTTTGAAAAATTGTTTTTGAAAGCTTTTTGAAAAGTGTCAGTGTGAAAATAAGTTTTGATTTGTTTTGAATTAGAGCAAGTATCTATGAGTCATCTACCTACCCTAAGGAATTAGGTTGTGTAAATGTCCTTAAGGTAGTGCCATCCCACCATTGAGAGGTAGGTAGCACCACCGTTGGAGGTGTTCAGGTCAATTCGTTTGTTAGGGACAGTGTGGTCACCGGAGCAACAGTAGGACACCTTAGAAGCTACCCTTATGCCATGTTCATGGACATAAGGACTTACTAAAACGTCCTATACTCGACGACCACGTTTCGAGGGCAAGGCAACAGTGAGGCGTACCCTAAGAGTGGTGTGTGAATTTGTGTATTGTTTTCAGTTATGTTTTATCTTGTCATGCATTATGGTGATCTACGCTTTGATTTTATTTGGGCCATTCATTCTTTCATGCAAAATTTAGCAGTTAAGGGGTGCGGAAATTAAAGTACGGAAAATAAAGTCCTAGCTATTACAAGGCGCGGGTCTATACATCGCCAAATTAACAAAGACCCGTTTTTTTAATAAAATGCGGAAAATAAATAAATTTCTAATTACTATTACATGGCTTGAGCAATTACATAATATTAAAAAGAAAATAAAAATAAATGCGCGAAAAGCAATAAGAATCGAATGTTCGAGGGCGTTGGACCCTTTAAAGAAATCAAATGAAATTAAAAATTAATTAATTATTTAATAAAGAAAAGAGGTTATTTTTATAGTTTTTGGTATTCATGAAATAAAGAAAATTAATTAAAATTAGAAATTAAATAAAACCCTAGTTCTAAATTATTTTTAATTGTTAAAGAAAAAGATTAAAGTTTTAACCTAATTTACACTAATTAATTAATTACATGTTTATTTACAAAATAATTAATAATTAATAATAATGGTACTAAGAAAATTATTTATCAAGCAAAAGAATAAAAATGCTAAAAACCTAATTTCTACATATTTTAGTTATTTAAGAAAAAACATTTAAATTTAAACCTAATTTTACTAAATTGATTATTAAAAATTTATTTACAAAAATATTAATGAATTAAATATTAAATAAACATATTTTATTTTTTTGATTTCTGATTTTTGTGTTATTTTTATTATGAAAATTAATTTTGGTAGATTAAAGAAAATAATTAAAAGAATTTAAGAAAGAAAATCAAATAAGAATAAGTGAAAAAAATGTGCAAACCATGGGGTATTCAGACCCAATTTGGAGGTTTATTGAGCAATTTGGCCCACTGCAATCCCAAGCCCTTTTGACTTTTTGTGGTTGTGTGTGCGTCAGTTGACTAGCGTGCATGGTGGAGTCCACATTCTGGCCATTGGATTGATCCCTTGGGACACTTGGCAGGCACAGGCGTTGGGCATATGGTGGACCGCTGGAGAGAAATAACGCCTGAACACGTTACAACAAAAATTATTGAGAATATGGGGGACCTGGGAATCGAACCCAGGTCCCAGTACCTGCATGCCACTTCATCCACCAACCAAGCCAACGCGTTTATTTGTATGTATAATGGAACGTGATTAATATAATAGAAAAAACAATATTATGCTGGAATAACAAAAAAAAAAACGCGCCAATGTTTAAACTATCCAACCATGTCCAGACACGCATGCATCGTCTTCATCTTTTTCCTGGAAATAATATCAAATAGCGGGGGTTTTAAACCCCCACTAACTGCAAAGCATAAAAATAGCGATTAGCATATGAGTAAACATAAAAAGGGCGCGAGGTGGTTGTTCAATTCGTCCTGATGTCCTGATTTCAATGGTACCAGTTTGGATGGCCAATTTTTCCTTATGTGTAAAACCCCAAATTGGAGCTTCTGAAACCCTAACCTACGTTAATGGTGGATTCTTGTACAGGCAGTATTAGTTCAATTGAGTAGTACCATTAGCTTCAGAGCATTCATGTTAGTATAAATCAATCAACAAAATGCATGAATAATGCTTAAAAATCAAAACACGATAATGGATAATTTCATGAAAAGTAAGACATCGTTCTACCACTTCTTTGGGTATGGAAGCCTGGATCTGATTGGAAACGCTTCCTAGGTCGTCCAGCAATGTATTGGAATAGCTTTTAGGCCTTGAAACGTGCAGCAGCTATGAAAACAGTTTCCAATATTTTGTCCAAAATTGCAAGTTTGTTCTTGATTCTCTGCGCAGCTTCTTGTGTATGTATGCATTAGGTTAGCTTTGTATATGTAACTGAATAGAATTAGGTTAGAAAAAACAGCCCATAACCCATGCATTGATGATTTGGAGATTTGATTTTCAATGAGATCAATTTCAATCTTTTTGCCATGAAACTTTTGCCAATTGCATAGAATCTTTCCATTTGAATGATGCATGAAATATTTTATTCATAATGAGTGAAATCTCTGCACAAAAATATTTGAAAGGTATGATTTAGTATTTTTCTCATAATTAATTTTAATTAAATGAATTAATAAGATTAAAAATTCAATTAATTAATTAAAAATAAGAAAATAACTCCCTTTTAGGTCAATGGGTCGTGCATAGCCTTTGGATAATGATTCATGGAAGAAATTGAGGCCCATTAGCATTTTTGAAGCCTTTTGTGCAAAGTTGACTTTTCAAAATTCCCAAAAATTTCCCAACTTCCACAAGGTATATCTTGCTCAATTTTTAAGCTTTGATCATGTTCTTGGACATTTTGGAAAGGTCTTGAAGTCCTCTAACCAATGTATTTGGTCCCATGTCATTTTGATTTACCAATCTCAAGTTATGGTCTTTGACTTAAAGTGCCTTTTTGTTGACTTTTGAAAATGACCTATAATGTTGAGATTGATAACTTTTTGTGAGAGCATTTCTTGGACTTGAAGTGTGAAGATGAGTTGTAGGAAATGTCATTCTATTAAAAATGAGCTTTGGATGGAATTTTTATGATAAACCATGTGGAAGTTATGCCCTGGTCAATTTGCAGTTGACTTTTTCAGTTGTCCAAAAATAGAAACTTTTGCATCTTGAGACTTTTTGAGCCATGCTTTGAGAATCATGATCAAGACTTGATCAAATGATGTTTGTGGCTTCAAAATAAGATGTTGACCAAAATTTTTGACTTTTTACTGTCAAATGACCATTTTGCCCCTGCAGTTGACTGTGAAGCAATTAGGGTTTTTGACTGTGCATTTTGATGCTGTGAGTCTTGAAACTTGGTATATGGATGCTTGTCAATGTATAAGGGCATATGGAACTTGATTGGACCCTTGGAAACCTCAACTTCTTTGTCATAACCAAAACCCTAGTTTTGACTATGTTAGGAGGCATTTGGACTGTGCAACCCTTGAGAGATTTTGAAGCATGATCTTGGCAAATCTTGAAGGATATGGGAGGGAAAATTTTGGGGTACAACAGTTGCCCCTGTTCAATCTTCTTAAACCGGAGGATGTAGATTGGTTGGCGTGCCTTTCGTAATCCGAAGGTGGAAGATGATTGAACACTAGAGTGCCCATAAATTTGCACTCACATTGTAGAGTGTCAGCAGTATGATGTGGGGAATGGGCTTACAGATGCCATGTTGAGGGGTGATGGATAGGTGGATGGGCTTATAGATGCCATCTGGGTGTCGATCGCATAAGAGATTCCTTAGCGAGAACTTGCGTCCTTGAGAAAGAAAATAATTACCTGGCCTGTTACCGGAATTGATCTTCAAACTCTTTATGTAGATGCGCCCTGGCTGGTTACAGGAATCGAATCTTTAAACTATTCAGACGTGCCCTGGCAAGATACAGGAATCGAGTCCGGAGAATATAGTCGTCAACAGATACACCCTGGCAAGATACAGGAATCAGATCCTCAAACTCTTCAGACACACCCTGGCAAGATACAGGAATCGGGTCTGGTAATGTTGGTCGTCAACAGATACACCCTGGCAAGATACAGGAATCGGATCTTCGAACCCTTCAGATGCACCCTGGCAAGATACAGGAATCGGGTCTGGTAATGTTAGTCGTCAACAGATACACCCTGGCAAGATACAGGAATCAGATCTTCGAACCCTTCAGACGCACCCTGGCAAGATACATGAATCGGGTCTAGTAATGTTAGTCGTCAACAGATACACCCTGGAAAGATACAGGAATCGGATCTTCGAACCCTTCAGACGCACCCTGGCAAGATACAGGAATCAAGTCTGGTAATGTTAGTCGTCAACAGATACACCCTGGCAAGATACAGGAATCGGATCTTCGAACCCTTCAGACGCACCCTGGCAAGATACAAGAATCGGGTCTGGTAATGTTAGTCGTCAACAGATACACCCTGGCAAGATACAGGAATCGGATCCTCAAACTCTTCAGATGCACCCTGGCAAGATACAGGAATCGGGTCAGGAATCAGTCGTCAACAGATACACCCTGGCAAGATACAGGAATCGAATCCTCAAACTCTTCAGACGCACCCTGGCAAGATACAAGAATCGGGTCTGGGATCAGTCGTCAACAGATACACCCTAGCAAGATACAGGAATCGGATCTTTAGTTGCGACCGTTGATGGTAATCATCTTGGTATTAACCTTTATCCTGAAAAGACAAAACGTTAGTTGCATGCAATGTCATGATGTATGACATGCGTGATATTCTCAAAATAAGTGAGATTGTATGTTTATGATGCGTATATGCATGCTATAGTGTATGAAGATGCGATGTTTATGAATGTATGTTTTCGTCTTAGGAAAATAAATCCTTGACGGATGCCGGGAAGTTAAATCCTGGGCTGATGTGGAATAGAGCTTCGTTGTTTTCGCTGGGGATGATGGTTGCAAGAATACCGGCAGGAGAAGATGACTCCGTTGGGGGATAAACTTGGCGAATAGGTTACTCTGCGGGGAGAAATTACTCTAGCAATCTTGCTGGGGAACAATACTCTGTGGGAAGAGAGGTACTCTATTGAGATGTTGATGATAACTTCGCTGGGGATACCGTTGTTGTATTGTGTTGGAAGATGAACTCCGCTGGGGATAGGAAGACTTTGTCGGGGACGATCTTTCCGTGGTAATTGGATGAGGATAACCCAGTTATATCCTGGCGGGAAATAACCTTTGAATAGAGCCGGGAGACGCGTTCGTGCTATGCAGGGGATAAGCTTCCAGAATCTACTGGGGATAAGCTTCCTGCTGGGAAGATGGATTCAAACTTTCCTGGGGAAATCTTTTCAGATTGGACTGGACTTTCCTGGGGAAAATTTTGAAATGTATTGGAAGCGGCTCCACTGAAAGTCTGGTATACCGCCGGGGAACAATCTTAGATCAAGACTGTCGGGGATGCTTGTTAAGAATGTTTGTATGTTGTGCTGAGGAATGTTGAGATCTGCTGGGGATACCCAACTTCCTTAAGACTGATAGAGTAAGTTAACTCTGCTTGGGGAGAGTGTATTGACTTGATGGCTCACTTTCTGGGGACTTAAGATATCTTGGTTATGTTCTTCAGCTGAACCTACCTTGGTACCTTGATGGACAGAGCAATTAGATCGCTTAGACAACTCATTATTGCCCCTGTTTCTAATGTTACCTGTAATTAATCCTTTGTTTCGTATGCAAATATTTATGAGTTAGCAATTAGTGTCAAATGCATATATCACAAATTGAACCTTGGACGTTCTTCGCAAAAAAAAACAGAAAAGGAAAAACAATTGGCAATTTTAGCTGAAAAGTGAATTTGTATTGATTTTTGAATTTGCCTGTAAATAGGTGTTTTATGTACAAGAGGCTGACGTCCTAGTAAGAGAACGCCGTCGAACAAAAGAATTTATACAATTTGTGAAAAGGGAAATAAAACAGCTATGTGAAAAGAAATAATCCCACTGGGTTCCAACTCTGCTATCGCCTTTATATCTTTGAGCGTCTCATCACTTTGCTGCTCAGTTGATGATGAAGCTGATTGATCGATGCCGTCTGAACTTGATGTTGATACCGGATTCTGGATGCGAAGTGATCCAATGAGACATAGTATTACGCTTTAATCCCTAATTTTTGCCTGGACCGCCCTTTCGGGTTTTCGGTCCACCGGGATACCCATTTTTGCCCAAGCCGCCTTTTTAGGTTTTCGACTTGCCGGGTGTACAGATTTTTTTTATTTCATCCCTCATTTTGCCCGAACCCTTTTGGTTCGCCGGGAAGCCCTAATTTTTGCCTAGGTATGTCAACCTAGCGGGTCTTTTATCATGCGTAGTATCTTTTTACTATGTCTGCATTGGCGGGGTGAGGAAGGTCGTCACCGTCCATGGTGGTCAGAATCATGACTCCTCTTGAGAACACATGTTTAACCACAAATGGCCCTTCGTACGTAGGGGTCCATTTGCCCCTGGGATCACTATGAGGAAGGATGATGCACTTGATTACCAGGTCCCCAACTTGATATTCTTGTGGTCTGACTTTCTTGTTAAATGCCCTGATCATCCGTTTTTGATACGTTTGACCATGACATATAGCAGCGAGTCTTTTTTCGTCAATTAGATTTAATTGATCAAGTCGTGTCTGGATCCAATCATCTTCGCTCAGATCTGCATCCTTCATTATCTGGAGAGAGGGTATCTGCACTTCGATCGGTAAGACTGCCTCCATACCATAGACCAAGGAAAAAGGAGTTGCCCCGGTTGACGTCCTTGCTGAGGTGCGATACCCATGTAGAGCAAACAGTAACATCTCGTGCCAATCTTTATAGGTCACTGTCATCTTCTGCACAATCTTCTTGATATTCTTATTCGCTGCTTCTACAGCCCCATTCATCTTCGGCCGGTAAGGAGAAGAGTTGTGGTGCTGTATCTTGAATTGCTCGCAGAGCTCAGTGATCATCTTGTTGTTAAGATTGGTACCGTTGTTTGTAATAATTCTTTCAGGGACGCCGTATCGACAGATCAGGTTATGCCGAATGAACCGTGCCACAATATTCTTGGTTACTGTGGCGTAGGAAGCTGCTTCAACCCACTTCGTAAAGTAATCAATCGCCACCAGGATGAAGCGATGCCCATTGGATGCTGTAGGTTTAATCTCGCTGATCATATCTATGCCCCACATTGCAAAGGGCCAAGGTGCAGTCAGGACATTCAGAGGAACTGGAGGAACGTGCACCTTATCAGCATAAATCTGGCATTTATGACATGTCCGAGAATGTTGGTAACAGTCAGCTTCCATTGTGGACCAGAAATATCCTGCCCGAAGGATCTTCTTTGCCATAGTATGTCCACTGGAATGTGTTCCGAAGGTACCTTCATGCAGCTCCGCCATGATCCTTTCTGCTTCAGTCTTATCCATACAACGCAGTAAGGTCGAATCATGGTTTCGCTTGTACAGAATGCCATTGCTGAGGAAGAACTTTGCTGCGAACCTTCTCAGAAACTTTTTATCATTGATGGATGCACCTTCAGGGTATTCTTGAGCTTCCAGGTACCTCTTCACCTCATGATACCAGGGTTTTTCAGTCACTACCTCAGCCTCAAGATCACAACAGTATGCTGGTTCGTCCAGTTTCCAGATAATGACTCGGGGAGCCTCATTGTCCCACTTGACTTTGAACATGGAAGACATCGTAGCTAACGCGTCCGCCAACTGATTCTCCTCTCTTGGGAAATGTTCAAAAGTTATCTCTGTGAAGTGGGGGATCAATGTCAACACACATTCTTTGTAAGGAATAAGGTTCGGATGTTTCGTATCCCACTCTCCTTTGATCTGATTGATCACGAGGGCGGAATCTCCGAAGACACTCAGAAACTTGATCCTTAAGTCAATCGCGGCTTGAAGACCCATGATGCATGCCTCATACTCTGCCATGTTGTTGGTGCAGTTGAAACATAGCCGGGCAGTGAGTGGAGTATGAGTGCCTTGAGGGGATATGATCACAACGCCAATACCGTTACCCAAAGCGTTGGAGGCTCCGTCAAAGTGCATAGACCATCGGGATCCTTCCTCAGGTCCTTCATCCGGTCCAGGTACTTCACAATCAGTCACTATCATGATGCTCTAGTCCGGAAACTCGAAGTTCATTGACTGATAGTCGTCTACTGCCTGGTGTGCCAAGTGGTGTGCTAATACACTTCCCTTGATAGCTTTCTGAGTTGTGTACTGGATGTCGTATTCTGTCAAGATCATTTGCCATCTTGCTATTCTCCCAGATAGAGCAGGCTTTTCAAATATGTACTTTATCGGATCCATCTTTGAAATCAACAAGGTAGTGTGAGTCAGCATATACTGTCTCAACCGACGAGCAACCCATACCAAAGCGCAACAAGTTTTCTCGAGCAGTGAGTATCGGGTCTCACAGTCGGTAAACTTTTTGCTAAGGTAATAAATGGCGTGCTCTTTTCGGCCAGACTCGTCATGCTGCCCCAGCACACACCCCATTGAGTTGTCAAGTACTGTCAGGTACAGTATTAGAGGTCTCCCTTCAACCGGTGGCATAAGGATGGGTGGTTCTTGGAGATACTCTTTGATTCTGTCAAAAGCGGCCTGACATTCATCGTTCCAACGTACTACCTGATCTTTCTTCAGCAGCTTGAAGATTGGTTCACAAGTAGCAGTTAGGTGTGAGATGAACCGGGCAATGTAATTCAAACGTCCTAGAAAGCCTCTGACTTCTTTCTCTGTCTTGGGAACTGGCATCTCTTGAATAGCCTTAACCTTGGCAGGGTCCACTTGAATACCCTTGTCGCTTACGACGAAGCCTAGCAACTTTCCAGATCTTACCCCGAAGGTGCACTTGTTCGGGTTCAACCTCAGCTTGTACAGTTTCAAACGATCAAACAGTTTCTGTAGATGGTCAAGGTGTTCCTCCTTAGTTTGGGACCTTGCAATCATATCGTCGACATACACTTCAATCTCATGATGGATCATATCATGAAATAAAGCAACCATGGCACGTTGGTAGGTTGCCCCAGCATTTTTCAATCCAAAAGGCATGACCTTGTAGCAGAAGGTGCCCCATTGAGTAACAAAGGTAGTCTTTTCCATATCTTCAGGAGCCATCTTGATCTGATTATACCCTGAAAAACCATGCATGAAAGAGAACACCTTATGCTGAGCAGTATTATCAACCAGAACATCAATGTGAGGTAGGGGGAAGTCATCCTTGGGGCTGGCCCTGTTCAGATCCCTGTAGTCAACACACATTCTGACCTTACCATCTTTCTTCGGTACTGGCACCACATTGGCAACCCACTGAGGGTAAGAAGTCACTGCTAGAAACCCGGCATCAAACTGCTTCATAACCTCAGCTTTGATCTTCTCGGACATCTCTGGACGTATACGGCGGACCTTTTGCTTAACCGGAGGGCAGTCTTCCTTGGTAGGCAAATGATGGACCACAATGGCAGTATCCAACCCAGGCATGTCTTCGTAGGACCAGGCAAAGATCTCCACATAATCATGCAACATCTGAGTCAACCGTTGCTTCACGTTGAGCTCCAAATTGGCACCAATCTTGACTTCCTTCCTATCTGTCTCAGTACCCAGATTTATCGTTTCCACTGGCTCTTCATGTGGTTGAATTTCACTTTCTTCCTGGAGTAACAGTCTTGCAAGCTCACCAGGCACTTCGCAATCATCTTCACCTTCGTCTTAGGCTAAGTTGATCGGATTTTCGAAGTCATAACTGGCAGTAGCAGAGTCGTTACCAGTGAGATCCAGAGTGGATTGAAACCTGTATAGGTGAGTGTGTGTAAATATAGCTGTTTTGCAATATATAAAGAAAGAAAGAAAGAAAGGGAGCACAAGATTTGTAATGCGAAAAATGTCCAGTGTCTTTATTCATGATATATGTAAATGACAATTATAAGCCCTCACAAATGAAGCCAACGGTGCCCCGGGTAAGACACCGGGCCATAAAGTTTCAATTTATTGTTTATTACAAATAACAAAAACAAAGGAATTCATTACTGCGTAACAAAAGTAACAGGTGTATGATCTTTTGCGGTCCAATTGTTCAATCCATCGTCAGTCGTCGGGTAGATCCAGCTATCGAACTCCGATTCTTCCACTTCGTCTTCATCCTCAATAGCATTCACTCCTGGGTTGGTGATGATCACGGGAGGTCTTCCGGTCCTAGCTTTGCACACAGCCCTCTGAGCCTCTGCAGTAAAACCCAGTCCAAACTTGTCAGTTTTAGGAGTAAAATCAGGGATCCTGCCCCAGTTAGCACATTCACCTTTCTCAATTACAGCCCGGGCATCCTTTAAGGAGGCCATCTTCAAAGGAGAACCCTCTTCAGTTACTACTTCCGCTGCTGCCAATGTTGGAGGTACCTCTTCAAAATGCTGAAAGGGGGTTTCAATGAACTCCCCGTCCATCTCAATATACCGGAAGGAATTCAAATGACTAACCATGTATTCTTCCTCCCCCTGCACGGTGACAATCTTCCCTCTGACAGGGTACTTGAGCTTCTGGTGTAGAGTGGAGGTCACTGCCCCAGCTTTATGAATCCAAGGTCGACCCAGCAAGCAGGAATAAGATGGACGGATATCCATCACATAGAACGTTGAATCAAAGATTTGGGAACCAACACGAATAAGAATGTCTACCTCTCCATGAACCATCCTCTTCGACCCGTCAAAGGCCCTAACAATAATGTTGCTAGGTTTCAACTCCAGGCCCTCACAATCCAACCGGTCTAAGGCCTTCTTGGGTAACACATTCAGGGAAGAACCGGTGTCCACCAACACGTGTGCGAGAGTAGTGCCCATGCATTCTATAGATACATGCAGGGCATCATTGTGGTTCTTTCCCTTAGCGGTAAGATCAGCATCCGAGAAACCCAAACCATTGTCAGCTGTCAAATTGGCCACACAGTCAGTGAATTGATCTGCAGAGGTCTCTTGTGGCACATGGGTCGTCTTCAGAAATGAAATCAGGGCCTTGGCATGGGCCTCTGAGCATAGCAGCAATGATAGCATAGAGATTTTGGAGGGTGTATGCCCCAACTGTTCAACGACATTGAAGTCGCTCTTCTTGATTATCTTAAGAATTTCCTCCATCTCTTGCTGGGAGGCTTCAACATTCACAGACTTTGGTGCCTCCATCCGGGAAGGCTCATAATCAATCCCTTTGCCCCGAGTATTAGATGACTCGGCAGCAGGGGAAGCAACTTGATCAGAAGTGGAAACAGGTGCACTTGCAGGCGTTATTATAAGAGGTCTTTGGATAACTGGTGGAGCAATGTCAGGCGAGAAGAGCCTGCCACTGCGAGTTACTTTGGCTGGACCGGTGATATTGCTGATACTGGAACCGATGTTGAACTCCTGCTTCACCCCCAGTACATATACATCTGCCCCATAGTGCCATGGGACAGCCTTGTCAGATTCATAGGGGAGAGGCCCCGGAACAGTAATAATAATGGGTGCAACAAACATGATTTTGACTGGCTTCCTCGGGGGAGCCTTGATTGGATTGTTGAAAATTGTAACGACAGATACTTCTTCCACAGGAACAAAAGGAACGACGGTCTTCTTGAACAGAATCTCTTTGCTGTCCATCAGGCTTTGGATGCCTGACTTCAGCAACGGACAACCAGTAAGGGAAACAGCACACAAAAGGAAACCCTCGCTACAACCCGGAAATAAACCGGCTAGCAACAGGTTCCTCTTAACAGTCAACAGAGGAGTAGCCACATCATTCACAGAAACTGCATACAAATCTTCATCAACAGCATTCACTCCATGCTGGGGCATAGGAGCAGTCACCACATTTGGCCTCTCAGGCGCCTCAAATTGTATCTCCTTTGCATCAATAAGGTCCTGCACCTTATTCCTCCGGGCCCAGCAGTCATCAGTAGAATGCCCCGGGCTATCGGAGTGATAAGCACGGCGAGCATTTGGATTATACTTAGGAGATGCAGTATTCACAACCTTTGGAGCCTCTCTGACGGTCACCAAGTTGGTCGATAGCAGTTGCGGCAGGATTTGTGACAAGGTCATACTTAGCCGGGTAAATTCTCTTCTGGGTCTCTCACCCCTTGGTTGGTTAGGTTGCCGAGGAGCGGCAGTAGGCTTAGCAATTACCACCGCATTGACAGTTTGGCGGCGTTCTGGTTTATCTTGCCTTCTAGGCCCATACACAGCACTGGCCTCCTTTTTAAAAGGTTTCTTCTCAGAACTCGAGGACGCACCCTTCTGGATCTTTCCTGACTTCATACCAGCCTCTATCCTTTCCCCAGTCAGAATAAGGTCTGTGAACCCTGCAGACGAATTGCCAATGAGATGATTGAAGAACGGCCCGGATAGGGTCCCCAAGAACATATCTACCAATTCACGGTCAGTTAATGGTGGCTGCACCCTGCCAGCCAGGTCCCTCCACTTCTGCGCATACTCTTTAAAACCTTCTCCCGATCCTAACGACATACCCTGGAGTTGGGTACATGTAGGAGCGAGGTCGGCATTATATTGATACTGCTTGTAAAAAGCAGTAGCCAACTCATCCCAGTTACGAACCTTGGTTCCATCCAGCTGATAGAACCATTCGAGATGAGTCCCTGAAAGACTCTCCTGGAAGAAGTGGATCCACAAGTTTTTGTCCACTGTATACGGCTGAATCTTTCGCACATAAGATCTGAGATGTAACTTAGGGCAGGACGCCCCGTCATAATTTATGAAAGATGGTGCTTTAAACTTGTGCGGGATGATCACACCAGAAGATAAACTCAAGTCTCCGAAATCTAAACCAGGCACTTGTTGAATTTCCATGGCGTTCAGATGGTCTTCCAACTGCTTGTATCTGTCTTCAGCTGGAGGATACTGTTTCTCATTAAAATCAGTCTCATTGTCAGAGACCACTGGACTTGGAGCCTTTCCCCCCTAGGGACTGCCTTTGCCTACAGAAGAACCAGCTTCCTCATTCTGCAGTGTGTTACCAAACCTCCGGCCCGTGTTGAATAGAACAGTTCTCTTCTTCTTCTTCTTGACCAGCAGAGCCTTCAGCTCCTCTTGACCTTGAGCCAAACCCATGATCAGCTCTTGAAATTGTGCGTTCTGCGCCTGAAGGGCCTTGATAGACTGCTCGATAGATGATTCAGGGTTCATGATGCTGAAATAAACAGCGAAGAACAGTAAGCAACCTGAAAAGAAGAGTACCTGCTATGCACATGATGAATGGAATGCATATGATTTATGTTTTCAAAGACAATCGGGAATCAACTTTGTAAACAAAAAGGAACACACTTCATTAGATTCAACTTTGAAATTTAAATTATTCAACAGGTTGCCCTTAGGCGTTACATAAAATGGAAATACTGAAAAGGGAAATAAAAACTGTAAAAGAACATCCAAAGTTCATCATTGATCCCAGGGTCCCCTCTTCTCAGTACGGATGTAGTCATTCAGAGCTCGCTCATTCTCCAACTGCTTTGTCAGCTTCAGGATCTTCAATTCCTGCTCGTTGAACTTTTCCCGATAAGAATCCCGTTCTTCTCGCAGTTGCACCCAAGACCTCTTTAGTGTATCATAATCAGTAGGTAACTGAGGAGGGAGGACAGTTGGAGGAGCCCCATCTTTATCAGGATACTCAAGAATGATGGGTCTGACAGCTTCATATGGCATACCTAACTTCTGAGCACAGATGCGGACCCATTTGTAGTAGGCTTCCATAGGTAGAGAAGTCTTTGGTCCCAACTCTTGTGGGTCAGCTTTGTGAATTCTGTCCCAAGCCTTGATGAACCTACGACGCAGCTCGTCACTATCCACCTGAAACTCAAAACTGATGTGAGGCACCAACATCTCATGAGGCCCTGCTCTTCTGGCTCTTCCAAACTGACGGAGCGCTAGACATGGATTATAAGAGACCCCTCCTTGGGTACCAATCAAAGGAACATTAGGATATTCGCCGCAACGATCAATAACAGCTACCTCATCCAAACCTCTGAAAGTCCAAATGATGTCCTTATCAGTGAGAGACATTAACCTATGAGCCCAACCTCTTCCTTCTTTGTTCTTCAGCACGAACTTAGGGAGGTGCGAAATAAACCACCTCACCAACAAAGGGATGCAACACCACAGGGTTCCTCGTCTTCGGGCAGTACGAGCATAGAGTTGTTGCAGGACGTCACCCAAGAGAGTGGGCACAGGGTTCCGAGACATGAAGATCCTTATGGCAGTGACATTAATGAAGTTGTCAGGATTAAGGAACAAGACTAGATCATAGATTAAGAGAGCCAGGATGTCTTCATATGCCCTAAAGTCCAAGTCATTCCAGAAACTGTTAGATTTACCAATCAGAAACTTGGCCAAGAAACCCTTAACTCCGCTTCTAGTCACCCAGTTGTCCATTACTTCTTGGTGGGTCAAGGGAAGAGCTGCAGCAACCTCCTCAAGCCTAAGAGTCTTTTCCCAACCAGTGTAGGGAGTCTGATCCAAGATAGGGATACCAAGCAAATCATAGAATTCTTCCAGGGTAGGGACCAGCTGGAAGTCTTGAAAGGTGAAGCACTGGTACAGAGGGTCATAAAACTGGGTCAGGACACTCATCAGTTGTTGGTCCCACTTTGCCGTGACTAAACTGAGAAGAGAACCATGCCTCTGGATGAAGGAAGTAGTATTTGGAATTCTGCTAACCAACTCTTCAAGCAACTCAGGTGGGTGAACAAAGTTGAACCGGATAGTATTCCTTCGCATAGGCATCATGATGTCCTACAAAACAGAGCAAAGGTGAAACCCTCTTGTCTTTGAAATGGTCAGTCCTTATGCAGGATGCATGCAATGTTCATGATGGCATGATGTTATGATAAAGCACACCATAAATATTCACAAAGGCAAACATGATAAGGCACACAAGTCACACAAGATAAGCCCTTAGAGTTTAGGCCAGCATGGGGTCTAGGTATTACCCTCTTTCAGTTTGTTGGTTAAGACCTGTCCTATCAGAAGTAACCGGGTTCTAGAGGATCCCAATATCACTGACTACCCTCAATCGGTCATAACTCCAGCATCGCAATCTTTTCTTGCGGCCAGAACCATCACGAGAGTTTAGCCTCAATGGGCGTAGCATACTGCTACTGTTCTATTGGCCAAGTTGGGTCATTTAAGGTTCTAAGGTCGGTTGGTGCTTAATGACTCCTCAGAAGACCCATATTCTCCTCGTTGCGACACAAGGGATATCGATACAGACCAAGGTGCCACACCAACGTAGCCACTGCTTCACCCATGTCGGTCTACGCCGGACAGGTCCCTCACAGCTTATGCTACCTAACAGGGTATCCCCAGATCCGGGTTAGGATCTATGTAACTCCGGTGCAACCCATAATAATAAAGCAAACAAAGCACAACAATTGAAAACACAGTTATGAACTATCCTAAGGTACACCTCACTTTATATATTCCCCAGCAGAGTCGCCGGTTCTGTGATCGGTGGATCTGGAACTGACTGTTTAACGCTGGTTCGCGAAATGTCGCGGAAGCAAGAGTCACCACCGTCTTTTATTTTCTCCAACATAGACAGGACAAAAGCACAACAAAATTCCTTATGAGATTATCTCTCAGTTCGGGAGGTAGATTTATAGAAAGGGAAAGTGTTAGCACCCTTTCTATCCATGGTTATCCATGGGCTCTTAGATACTTGCTCATTGTGTTTTCAAAAGTGTTTGTTCGCTTTTCAAGTGTGAGTGAGTTTGAAAAAGTTTCTTTGAAAGTTTCAGACCGACTCTTGTATCAGTCCTCAAGAGTGTTTGAAAAATTGTTTTTGAAAGCTTTTTGAAAAGTGTCGGTGTGAAAAGAAGTTTTGATTTGTTTTGAATTAGAGCAAGTATCTATGAGTCATCTACCTACCCTAAGGAATTAGGCTGTGTAAATGTCCTTAAGGTAGTTCCATCCCACCATTGAGAGGTAGGTAGCACCACCGTTGGAGGTGTTCGGGTCAATTCGTTTGTTAGGGACAATGTGGTCACCGGAGCAACAATAGGACACCTTAGAAGCTACCCTTATGCCATGTTCATGGACATAAGGACTTACTAAAACGTCCTATACTCGACGACTACGTTTCGAGGGCAAGGCAACCGTGAGGCGTACCCTAAGAGTGGTGTGTGAATTTGTGTATTGTTTTCAGTTATGTTTTATCTTGTCATGCATTATGGTGATCTACGCTTTGATTTTATTTGGGCCATTCATTCTTTCATGCAAAATTTAGCAGTTAAGGGGTGCGGAAATTAAAGTACGGAAAATAAAGTCCTACGCTATTACAAGGCGCGGGTCTATACATCGCCAAATTAACAAAGACCCGTTTTTTTAATAAAATGCGGAAAATAAATAAATTTCTAATTACTATTACATGGCTTGAGCAATTACATAATATTAAAAAGAAAATAAAAATAAATGCGCGAAAAGCAATAAGAATCGAATGTTCGAGGGCGTTGGACCCTTTAAAGAAATCAAATGAAATTAAAAATTAATTAATTATTTAATAAAGAAAAGAGGTTATTTTTATGGTTTTTGGTATTCATGAAATAAATAAAATTAATTAAAATTAGAAATTAAATAAAACCCTAGTTCTAAATTATTTTTAATTGTTAAAGAAAAAGATTAAAGTTTTAACCTAATTTACACTAATTAATTAATTACATGTTTATTTACAAAATAATTAATAATTAATAATAATGGTACTAAGAAAATTATTTATCAAGCAAAAGAATAAAAATGCTAAAAACCTAACTTCTACATATTTTAGTTATTTAAGAAAAAACATTTAAATTTAAACCTAATTTTACTAAATTGATTATTAAAAATTTATTTACAAAAATATTAATGAATTAAATATTAAATAAACATATTTTATTTTTTTGATTTCTGATTTTTGTGTTATTTTTATTATGAAAATTAATTTTGGTAGATTAAAGAAAATAATTAAAAGAATTTAAGAAAGAAAATCAAATAAGAATAAGTGAAAAAAATGTGCAAACCATGGGGTATTCAGACCCAATTTGGAGGTTTATTGAGCAATTTGGCCCACTGCAATCCCAAGCCCTTTTGACTTTTTGTGGTTGTGTGTGCGTCAGTTGACTAGCGTGCATGGTGGAGTCCACATTCTGGCCATTGGATTGATCCCTTGGGACACTTGGCAGGCACAGGCGTTGGGCATATGGTGGACCGCTGGAGAGAAATAACGCCTGAACACGTTACAACAAAAATTATTGAGAATATGGGGGACCTGGGAATCGAACCCAGGTCCCAGTACCTGCATGCCACTTCATCCACCAACCAAGCCAACGCGTTTATTTGTATGTATAATGGAACGTGATTAATATAATAGAAAAAACAATATTATGCTGGAATAACAAAAAAAAACACGCCAATGTTTAAACTATCCAACCATGTCCAGACACGCATGCATCGTCTTCATCTTTTTCCTGGAAATAATATCAAATAGCGGGGGTTTTAAACCCCCACTAACTGCAAAGCATAAAAATAGCGATTAGCATATGAGTAAACATAAAAAGGGCGCGAGGTGGTTGTTCAATTCGTCCTGATGTCCTGATTTCAATGGTACCAGTTTGGATGGCCAATTTTTCCTTATGTGTAAAACCCCAAATTGGAGCTTCTGAAACCCTAACCTACGTTAATGGTGGATTCTTGTACAGGCAGTATTAGTTCAATTGAGTAGTACCATTAGCTTCAGAGCATTCATGTTAGTATAAATCAATCAACAAAATGCATGAACAATGCTTAAAAATCAAAACACGATAATGGATAATTTCATGAAAAGTAAGACATTCTTCTACCACTTCTTTGGGTATGGAGGCCTGGATCTGATTGGAAACGCTTCCTAGGTCGTCCAGCAATGTATTGGAATAGCTTTTAGGCCTTGAAACGTGCAGCAGCTATGAAAACAGTTTCCAATATTTTGTCAAAAATTGCAAGTTTGTTCTTGATTCTCTGCGCAGCTTCTTGTGTTAGAACAAAGTTTGAATCTACTACCCTATGTTTAAGTTTTGATGATAACAAAGTGAAAAGATATATTATTTATATGATTCATGTATGAACTATCTGCTGCCTAAATTATTACGTTCTGATTTGCAGATACTTTGATTGGTATAAGCAAGATCACACCTAATCAGCATCAGAAATTTGGTTCCTGACATCAGCATCAGAAGTTGCCATATCAGAATGTCAGAATCAGAAGATCAACTCACGTGTATGCTGAAGTCTGATGAACAGAACTGCGCTCAACACTCTGATAAAGAAACACAACAGTTCATCAGCAGCTAAGCAGAATTAGAATGAGCCAAGCCAGAACTTGCATTAAGTAAGCAACGGTACTGTGCTTTGAAAGCAAATTAATACCAACGGCCTCATTCCAGACAAGATCTGCTCGATATGGAAAGTTTGTTATTAGCATTAAATCAAGAATATTGCTCCAACGTTCAACATCTCAGTGCTATATAAACAAGACTTTGAAGATTGAATTGGCTAATGCTCTCCAAATCTTTACACGCCTAAAAGCTGATCATAATCTTCCTTCTCTCAGTTTGCTAAACACTACACATTCTCTTATTCAATCATTGTTTAGCAATCTAGTTTCTAAGCTTTAAGTTGTGTATACATCACAGTTGTGATACAGTTTTGTAGAAAACATTCACACACTTAGATTTATATTCTTTGTAAGAAAGTGTTTCCTTGACAAATCGGGTTGTGGTTTGCATCAAGAAGGCTTTAGCAGTTGTTAAAGCAGTCTGTAATATTCAGTTGAATATAGTGGATTAAGACCTCGTTGGAGAGAGGCGAAATCACCTTGACGGGTGGACTGGAGTAGTTTGAGATCAAACGAACCAGGATAAAAATATCTTGTTCATTGCATTGATTTTCAGTTTTACAATTCAACCCCCCCTTCTTGTGTTTTTCACTACTTCAATTGGCATCAGAGCGCCTGGTTCTGAGCTAAAACACTTAACCGTGTCAGTACAAGATCCAGCGTCAGAAAAACACAATGGCAGGAAACTATTCTCACACCAGCAATGACAACAATGAGGACAAAGACAGATTCAGCGGCAAACCTCCAGTCTTTGATGGAGAAAACTTTGATTACTGGAAAGACAGAATTGAAAGCTTCTTTCTGGCACATGATGCTGATCTGTGGGATATGGTGACAGATGGATACACGCACCCTGTGAATGCAAGCGGTCAGAAGATTGATAGAAAAACAATGTCTGACCAACAAAAGCGTAACTTCAAGAATCACCACAAGGCCATAACCATCCTCCTCAGCGCCATCTCCTATACTGAATATGAAAAGATCTCCAACAGAGACACAGCAAAGAACATTTTTGACTCACTCAGAATGACGCATGAGGGCAACGTTCAGGTCAAAGAAACTAAAGCTCTGGCGCTCATTCAGAAGTATGAGGCGTTCAAAATGGAAGAATCTGAATCCATTGAAACAATGTTCTCAAGATTCCAGATTCTGGTAGCTGGTCTCAAGGTTCTGGACAAAGGATACTCTACTGCTGACCATGTCAAGAAAATCATCAGAAGTTTACCCAAGTAGTGGAGACCAATGGTTACAACTCTGAAGCTAGCTAAGGATCTCAACAAAATCACTCTGGAGGAACTTATCAGCTCCCTCAGAAGTCATGAGATAGAGCTAGAAGCTGACGAGCCTCAGAAGCAAGGTAAGCCTTTAGCATTAAAATCTAACAAAAAATCTGAGTCTAAAGTTTTGCAGGCAGTTGAAGAAACATCTGATGGATCCTCATCAGAAGAAGACGAACTCTCCCTCCTCTCCAGAAGAATAAATCAACTGTGGAAGCAAAGACAAAGGAAGTTCAGGAATCCAAGAAGATCTGATCAGAACGAGTCTTCTTCCAGATACAGAAGGACAGATTCTTCCTCTGGATACAGAAGATCTGAAGGCTCCTCTAGTAGCAAAAAGCCAAACACCAAGGACATCATCTGCTATGAGTGCAATGAGCAAGGACACTATAAGAGTGACTGCCCAAAGCTTCAGAGGGAAAAGCCCAAAAAGAAGTTTGGAAGAGAAAAGAAGAAAAGTCTCATGGCTACATGGGATGACTCTGACTCGTCTGAAGCTGACTCAGAATCAGATGATGAGAGGGCAAACATAGCTCTCATGGCTAACATCTCAGAAGATAGTGAAGCTTCTGAATCAGACTCAGAATCAGATACTGAAGAGGTATTTCCTAACTTTGCTGTTAACTTTACCAAGGATGAACTTGCTGAAAGCCTTAATGAGATTCTGGAAAGGTATCAGCAAATTAGAGTTAAATTCAGAGACCTGAAAAGGAATCTTGAATCTGACTCTAATAAGACTGAGAGTCTCAAATTGGAGAATTCTGAGCTGAGAAATAAGATTTCAAAATTAGAAAACACTTTACAAAACTCTCAGAAGGAACCAATTTCTGAAACTCCCAGCAACGCTGATGAGATCATCAAGGAGTATGATCACAGTTTCCTGAAGTTCCTTGCTAAAAGCATAGATATAAGCAAAATGGCTTCAATGATCTATGGAGTTAGCAGAAACGGCAGGAAAGGAATAGGATACCAAGGTAAGGTTCCTACACCAAAGAATGTCATGGACTTAACCATTAAACACACTCCTCTGAATTCACATTTTGTGTATGGTCACACACATGATATTAAATACACTAGCAGTAAGCACTCTGTGAAACCAAAATTCAACCAGAGTTTTGGTAAAACTAACAAATCAGGACCCAAGAAAATCTGGGTACCTAAGGATAAAATAATACATGTTGCAGATATCTTTAGCAGCAAGTCAGAAACACCAGTCATGGTACCTGGACTCTGGCTGCTCGCGACACATGACGGGAAGAAGGCATATGTTCCAAAGCCTGGAACTTAAGCTTGGAGGCCACGTTGGCTTTGGAGGCAATCAGAGGGGAAAGATAATTGGCTCTGGAACTGTAGGTAATGGAAATCTTCCCTCTATTAATAATGTTCTGCTAGTAGATGGATTGATGCATAATCTGTTATCTATAAGTCAATTAAGTGATAACGGTTATGATATAATATTTAATCAAAAATCATGTAAAGCTGTTAGTCAGAAAGATGGGACTATCCTGTTTAATGGTAAGAGGAAAAACAACATTTACAAAATCAAACTTTCTGAACTAAAGAGTCAGAATGTAAAATGCCTTCTGTCTGTTAACAACGAGAAGTGGATCTGGCACAGAAGATTGGGGCATGTTAGTATGAGAAGAATATCTCAGATTAACAAACTCAATCTGGTCAGAGGACTTCCTAATTTGAAGTTCAATTCAGATGCTCTGTGTGAAGCATGTCAGAAAGGCAAGTTTGCAAAACCTTCTTTTAAATCTAAAAATGTTGTTTCTACCTCTAAGCCATTAGAACTTCTGCACATTGACTTATTTGGACCAGTTAAAACTGCTTCAGTCAGTGGTAAGAAGTATGGGTTAGTAATCGTAGATGACTATAGCAGATGGACATGGGTAAAGTTCTTAAGACACAAGGACGAGTCACACTCTGTGTTTGTTACCTTCTGTAACCAAGTTCAGAATGAAAAGGATCTTAGAATCGTTAAAGTCAGAAGTGATCATGGTGGAGAATTTGAAAACAAAGATTTTGAGTCATTCTTTAATGACAGAGGCATTCTGCATGATTTCTCTTGTCCTAGAACTCCCCAACAAAATGGAGTTGTAGAACGAAAGAACAGAACATTGCAAGAAATGGCCAGAACCATGATCAATGAGACAAACGTTGCTAAGACCTTCTGGGCAGAGGCAATAAACACAGCGTGCTACATTCAGAATAGAATCTCAATAAGACCTATTCTGGAAAAGACTCCATATGAATTGTGGAAGAACAGAAAGCCCAACATTTCATATTTTCATCCATTTGGATGTACTTGCTTTATGTTAAATACAAAGAATTATTTGAACAAGTTTGACTCTAAAGCACATAAGTGTATTATGTTAGGATACTCTGAACGCTCAAGAGGGTACAGAGTATACAATACAGAAACACAGATTGTGGAAGAATCAATCAGTGTTCGTTTTGATGATAAGCTTGACTCTAAAAAGTCAAAGCAGAATGAAGTTTTTGCAGGTATGGAAATTGAATTTACAGGTTCTGAAGACAAGTCATCAGAAGCTCTCAACACAGACACTCCTTAAACGTCTGAAAGGAGCACTGCTAGCAATCCTACAACAACTGCTGATCAACCTCAGAAGAGATTACCGAGAAGCAGCTTGGATCATCCATAAGAGACTATCTTAGGAAGAAAGGAAGATCCAATCAGAACAAGAGCAAGCTTCAGAAACTCTGAAGAAACTCTCATGGGGCTTGTGTCTCTGATTGAACCTTCTTCTATTGATGAAGCACTTCTGGATAATGACTGGATTCTGGCAATGCAAGAAGAGCTGAATCAATTCACCAGAAATGACGTATGGGATCTCGTTCCCAGACCAAAAGGATTCAACGTCATTGGAACAAGATGGGTGTTCAGAAACAAGCTAAATGAACAAGGTGAAGTCATCAGAAATAAGGCACGACTGGTTGCACAAGGTTATAGTCAGCAAGAAGGGATAGACTATACAGAAACTTTTGCCCCAGTCGCCAGGTTAGAATCTATCAGACTTTTAATTTCATTTGCTGTTAATAGAGGCATCACTCTGTATCAGATGGATGTCAAAAGTGCATTCTTAAATGGTTATATAGAAGAAGAGGTTTATGTACACCAACCTCCTGGTTTTGAAAATACAAAACATCCAGAACATGTTTTCAAACTAAAGAAGTCACTATATGGTCTGAAACAAGCTCCCAGAGCTTGGTATGAAAGGCTAAGTAACTTTCTGTTAGAAAATGAATTCACCAGAGGGAAAGTGGACACTACCTTATTCTGTAAATCAGTTAAGAATGACATCTTAGTCTGTCAAATTTATGTTGATGATATTATTTTTGGTTCTACTAATCCTTCTCTTGGAAGAAAATTTGCTAAGTGTATGCAGGCAGAATTTGAGATGAGTCTTATGGGGGAACTGAAATTCTTTCTAGGAATTCAGATCAATCAAACTCCAGAGGGAACTTACATTCATCAGAGCAAATACATCAGAGATCTTCTGAAGAAATTTGACCTCTCAGAATGTAAGCCATCAAAAATTCCAATGCATCCCACGTGCATTCTGGAAAGAGAAGAGGTAAGCAAAAATGTAGAACAGAAAGTCTACAGAGGTATGATTGGTTCTCTCCTCTATCTGACTGCTTCAAGACCTGGCATATTATTCAGTGTTTGTATCTGTGCTAGAT
The DNA here is from genome assembly GCA_948472305.1 of Vicia faba. Taxonomy (NCBI): domain Eukaryota; kingdom Viridiplantae; phylum Streptophyta; class Magnoliopsida; order Fabales; family Fabaceae; genus Vicia; species Vicia faba. Next base: position 285,118,297 of record OX451739.1, on the reverse strand, counting down.
TCCAATCAGATCCTAGAGAATCTCACTTAACAGCTGTTAAGCGAATTTTCAAGTATCTGAAAGGTACTACTAATCTGGGTTTGTTGTATAGAAAATCTAGTGATTACAGCTTAGTAGGCTACTGCGATGCTGATTTTGCTGGAGACATAGTGGAGCGTAAAAGTACTTCTGGAAGCTGCCAGTTTCTGGGAGAAAATCTGATCTCTTGGTCCAGCAAAAGGCAATCAACAATTGCGCTATCAACAGCAGAAGCTGAGTACACAGCAGCAGCAGGATGTAGCACACAAATGCTCTGGATGAAAAGTCAGTTTGAAGACTTCCAGATTTTTGAGAGTAACATTCCTATACTCTGTGATAATACTTCTGCTATTTGCTTAAGTAAGAATCCCATTTTACATTCTAGAGCTAAGCATATAGAAATAAAACATCACTTCATTAGGGACTATATTCAGAAAGGAATTTTGAACTTAAAATTTATAGATACAGACCATCAATGGGCTGATATCTTTACTAAACCCCTTTCAGAAGATAGGTTTAATTTCATTCTGAAACATCTCAGCATGAAAGTCTGCCCAGAGTGAAAATGTTTTAATTCCATATATTTACCTTCAGAATGTAATTGTTTTACTGTGAACTTCTGATCAATCTTCTTTCAGAAAGATAGAACATGCAGATTGTATCAGATGCAAGTCTAAAGATCTGAGAGTCTAAGCTCAAAGACAGACGTGCTGATCACTACATCAAACAAGTGTCATCCAATCATCAGCAAATCTCTGAAGCAGAACGCGTGCACGCTTCTGAGAAGGCAAAACACTGATTGGGTGCATTGAGACACATGTCTGGTAACCGTTTTTAAGTATCTTTCTAAAATCCCCCAAAATCAGCAAGCATTTAATAAAAGTAATCATGCTTTTAAAACGCAATCATGATTTTTCTCTTTCTTAAAAACGTTTATTTTTTTCAAAATATTCTGAACTCTATTTAAACACATTAACCTCTCATTCTAATTCTTTACAGTTTCTCACTAATTCTCAAGCATTCTCTTCATTTTTCTGTGTTCATCTCTTGCAAACCCCTTTTCTCAGTTTCTTCTCAAAATCTTTTAGTGTGAACATGGCAACCTCCAGCAGTGCTTCTGAAGGTCCTCAGAAGAAAGCATCATCTGAACAGTATCAAGTGCCATTCAGAACACTCCTCACTCCTGTGAAGAATCTTGAAGTGTTATCTGAATTAATCATTGATTTTGGAAGCTTGAAGGAGAACGGTTTTGACCTAGCAGAAGAAGTTAGGGCACAGAAATGGGAAAGGTATTTTGACAGGTTGGTTGGACCAACATTCCCTATGTTAGTCAAGGAGTTCTGGATTCATGCAAAGGCTTCAACGCATCTAGTCACCTCCTTCGTTATGGGGAAGAAGATTGTGATCACTGAGGATCACATAGCAAGGTTAATCGGTTACAATGGCGGTGGCGTCCGCTGTATTGATATGGCTGAGAGATGTGCTGACGTGGGCGTGATAGCTGAAAGGATTTTCACCCATGGGGTGCCCAGCAGCAAGATCAAAGATCTGAAGGATCATCACAGAGTTTGGGCAAAGATAATTCTGGGGTGCTTCAACCATAGGAAGCCAACTAGTTCCCCTGATTACATAAATGTGGATCAGCAGTTTCTGATCTACTTTATCGATCAGAAGGTAAAAATCAACTTGGCTCATCTTCTGTTCAACCACCTCAGAACAAGTGTGAAGGAAACCAGGGAAGAAGAAAGAACAAAGAGGGATTGGATACCCTTTAGAAGGTTGATATCAGATATTCTGACAGAGAATAGGCTGATAGAGCATCTGATAGAAGCTCAAGAGTTAAGCACCATTGAACCAACAGTTGGGAAGCCTCTGAACGCGAAGAACTTGAAGAAAATGAAGTTGATAGAGAATATCAAAAAGGAAACCAGAGCTACTCCTATTGCTGATATCACCAGCAGAAGAGTTCCACTGAGTGACTTTCCTTTATTTTCTGAGATAGAATCTAAACCAGAGGTGGTTCTCAGATACTTAGACGCGTGCAAGGCAGATGGTACAGATCCAAATATGATTATCAAAGATCTGCATCAACCTCAACCAGAAGTGACTCTGAAGAAGACGAAGAAGAGGAAGGCACCTTCAGAAGGATCATCCCAGCAGACACCCAAGAAAAGAGGTAATTTATCTGCTGCTTCTGTTTTAAATTCTTCTACTATTCCAGCATCTATTCCACCTCCAACCTCTCATAGAATCTCAATCCCCATCCCAACAATAGATGAAACTGAACCAGAAGATGACCCTTCTGAGGCATTAAAACTCAGAAGACCCAGAACCAAACATCCCAAACCAACAATCTCAACAACATCAGTAATTGACAAAGTGCTGTCTGACATTGATCAACACACTTCTGATCACTCCGCCAATCCAAACTCTGAACCACAAATTGTCCCTCCTCCACAACCAGAACAACAGCAATCTGCTGAAGAACCAGAACAACAACAACCTCTCTCATCAATTCCAGAAGAACCCCTTATCCCTGAACAACCAGAAATTCCAACAACTTCTCCTCAACCAGCAATTCTGTCTCCCTCTCCTCAACCAGAAATTCATCCACCATCACCTCAACCCGAGTTTCATCACTCTAAAACTCAAACTCCTCCACCTTCTGAACCTCATTCACCTCAATCATCTGAACCACAACCTCTGGCAATCCAGTTGCCATGTGGAACAACAGTCACCATGGCCCAGTTGCCATCCTCACCAGAATCTACACCACCCAATACTCCCAAAACACCAAACAGTCCAATCATAATTTCTGATACTCCCACTCCATCTCCAAAACAAACAGCTGCCAAGCAAACCACCGAAAACCCCAGCAGGACCTTCATAGACTTAACCAGCCTTGACCGTCTTGCTGATCTGAAACACAAAATAGCCATCCCAAAACCAAAACAACCAGATGTTGGCTCTGGTATTATGAATTTTGAAACAGGTTTGCAGCAATGGATTGCTTCTCTGAAGCAAGTCTGTCCTGGAATGATTGACCCAACTGCCTCTGACCAGCTCTGGTCACAATTCAGACTTTGGGTACGTGCTGAAGCCCTCAAGTTGCAGGATATCAACTATGAGCAGGCACAACAGAACTTCAGCAAGCTACTGAAGGAAGTTGAAAGTCAGCTGCCTCAGGAAGCTGTGCTCCCTCTGGATAGTGAACCTTGGTATGAGAAACAGCTAGCTTCAAAGGTGCAACCAGAAGAAGACAAGACCATTCAAGCTGAAGCAAGTCAAGCAGAAGATGTTGCAGAAAGCTCTCAGAAGCTTCCTGCTTCTGATGTTTCTCAAGCTGCCTTGGACAGGCAGACTCTGGAAGAGCTGAAGCTGAATGACATGCGTCTGCAGCAGAGGATGGATGAAAACGACCAGAAGATGAAAGAAAGAATGGATGTACAGGATAGCAAGATTGACACTGTTGTCAGCATGGTGCACAAGAAGAATGAGACTGCTGATCAGATCAAAGCCATACTGGAGAACCTGTTCACACGCTTTCCTCCCCAACCTTAGTTTTTTTATTCATGTCATTTTCATGTTTTCTTTGATTTTCTGATGTACTGTTTGAATATGTTTTGTTTGATTCTGAACCTTTTAATATGACAAGTTTTTCTGATCTTAATTGTTTTAGCACATCACCTACACTTTTTGATTGCTGACAAAAAGGGGGAGAACAAGAATGATATTTTAAACAATAACGGTTAACTAAGACATAAATTCTCGAACATTCTAACTCTATTATACTTGAAAATGTTTTCTGTTTTGCTTAAATTCTACAGGTACAAGGAAGCTCCTGGACACTCTGAAGACTAAAAGCTCTGAAGCTCTGATCTGCTCTGATACTCTGATCCAAAGAAAAGCTCTGACAAGAAAAGCTCTGATACGCTGATCTGAAGCTCTACTCTGATATGCTGATCTAAAGCTTCCGATAGTCAAAGACTCTGATACTCTGATGTTCAAAGAAAGGCAAAAAGATCTGATCCTGAAGAACACTTGTAATCAAAAAGGGAAGTAATAAACTCAGGGGGAGTATCTCTCAACTCTGATATCTTTTTATCCCTTATCTTTGATAACCTCTTACTCTGATGCATCTCTCTGATACCTTTTCACGTTATTTTCATTTAAAAAATATCTAGTTTTTGTCATCATCAAAAAGGGGGAGATTGTTAGAACAAAGTTTGAATCTACTACCCTATGTTTAAGTTTTGATGATAACAAAGTGAAAAGATATATTATTTATATGATTCATGTATGAACTATCTGCTGCCTAAATTATTACATTCTGATTTGTAGATACTCTGATTGGTATAAGCAAGATCACGCCTAATCAGCATCAGAAATTTGGTTCCTGACATCAGCATCAGAAGTTGCCATATCAGAATGTCAGAATCAGAAGATCAACTCACGTGTATGCTGAAGTCTGATGAACAGAACTGCGCTCAACACTCTGATAAAGAAACACAACAGTTCATCAGCAGCTAAGCAGAATCAGAATGAGCCAAGCCAGAACTTGCATTAAGTAAGCAACGGTACTGTGCATTGAAAGCAAATTAATACCAACGGCCTCATTCCAGACAAGATCTGCTCGATAAGGAAAGTTTGTTATTAGCATTAAATCAAGAATATTGCTCCAACGTTCAACATCTCAGTGCTATATAAACAAGACTTTGAAGATTGAATTGGCTAATGCTCTCCAAATCTTTACACGCCTAAAAGCTGATCATAATCTTCCTTCTCTCAGTTTGCTAAACACTACACATTCTCTTATTCAATCATTGTTTAGCAATCTAGTTTCTAAGCTTTAAGTTGTGTATACATCACAGTTGTGATACAGTTTTGTAGAAAACATTCACACACTTAGATTTATATTCTTTGTAAGAAAGTGTTTCCTTGACAAACCGGGTTGTGGTTTGCATCAAGAAGGCTTTAGCAGTTGTTAAAGCAGTCTGTAATATTCAGTTGAATATAGTGGATTAAGACCTCGTTGGAGAGAGGCGAAATCACCTTGACGGGTGGACTGGAGTAGTTTGAGATCAAACGAACCAGGATAAAAATATCTTGTTCATTGCATTGATTTTAAGTTTTACAATTCAACCCCCCCTTCTTGTGTTTTTCACTACTTCATCTTGTGTATGTATGCATTAGGTTAGCTTTGTATATGTAACTGAATAGAATTAGGTTAGAAAAAACAGCCCATAACCCATGCATTGATGATTTGGAGATTTGATTTTCAATGAGATCAATTTCAATCTTTTTGCCATGAAACTATTGCAAATTGCATAGAATCTTTCCATTTGAATGATGCACGAAATATTTTATTCATAATGAGTGAAATCTCTGCACAAAAAGATTTGAAAGGTATGATTTAGTATTTTTCTCATAATTAATTTTAATTAAATGAATTAATAAGATTAAAAATTCAATTAATTAATTAAAAATAAGAAAATAACTCCCTTTTAGGTCAATGGGTCGTGCATAGCCTTTGGATAATGATTCATGGAAGAAATTGAGGCCCATTAGCATTTTTGAAGCCTTTTGTGCAAAGTTGACTCTTCAAAATTCCAAAAAATTTCCCAACTTCCACAAGGCATATCTTGCTCAATTTTTAAGATTTGATCATGTTCTTTGACATTTTGGAAAGGTCTTGAAGTCCTCTAACCAATGTATTTGGTCCCATGTCATTTTGATTTACCAATCTCAAGTTATGGTCTTTGACTTAAAGTGCCTTTTTGTTGACTTTTGAAAATGACCTATAATGTTGAGATTGATAACTTTTTGTGAGAGCATTTATTGGACTTGAAGTGTGAAGATGAGTTGTAGGAAATGTCATTCTCTTCAAAATGAGCTTTGGATGGAATTTTTCTGATAAACCATGTGGAAGTTATGCCCTGGTCAATTTGCAGTTGACTTTTTCAATTGTCCAAAAATAGAAACTTTTGCATCTTGAGACTTTTTGAGCCATGCTTTGAGAATCATGATCAAGACTTGATCAAATGATGTTTGTGGCTTCAAAATAAGATGTTGACCAAAATTTTTGACTTTTTACTGTCAAATGACCATTTTGCCCCTGTAGTTGACTGTGAAGCAATTAGGGTTTTTGATTGTGCATTTTGATGCTGTGAGTCTTGAAACTTGGTATATGGATGCTTGTCAATGTATAAGGGCATATGGGACTTGATTGGACCCTTGGAAACCTCAACTTCTTTGTCATAACCAAAACCCTAGTTTTGACTGTGTTAGGAGGCATTTGGACTGTGCAACCCTTGAGAGATTTTGAAGCATGATCTTGGCAAATCTTGAAGGATATGGGAGGGCAAATTTTGGGGTACAACAGTGCCCCACTGAGTAACGAAAGTAGTCTTTTCCATATCTTCAGGAGCCATTTTAATCTGATTATAACCTGAAAAGCCGTCCATGAAGGAGAACACCTTGTGCTGAGCAGTATTGTCAACCAGAACGTCGATGTGAGGCAGAGGGAAGTCATCCTTGGGGCTCGCCCTATTCAGATCCCTGTAGTAAACACACATTCTGACCTTGCCATCTTTCTTTGGCGCCGGAACCACGTTGGCAACCCACTGAGGGTAAGAAGTCACTGCTAGAAACTCGACATCAAATTGTTTCATAACCTCAGCTTTTATCTTCTCGGACATCTCTGGACGCATACGGCGGACCTTTTGTTTAACCGGAGGGCAGTCTTCTTTGGTAGGCAAGTGATGGACCACAATTTCGGTATCCAACCCAGGCATGTCTTCGTAAGACCAGGAAAAGATTTCCACATAATCATGCAACATCTGAATCAACCGCTGTTTCACGCTGAGCTCTAGACTGGCACCAATCTTGACTTCCTTTCTATCTGTCTCAGTACCCAGATTTATCGTTTCCACTAGCTCTTCATGTGGCTGAATGGCCCTCTCTTCCTGGAGTAACAGTCTTGCAAGCTCGCCAGGCACTTCGCAATCATCTTCACCTTCGTCTTCGGCTAAGTTGATCGGATTTTCGAAGTCATAACTGGCAGTAGCAGAGTCGTTACCAGTGAGATCCAGAGTGGATTGGAACCTGTATAGGTGAGTGTGTGTAAATATAGCTGTTTTGCAATATATAAAGAAAGAAAGAAAGGGAGCACAAGATTTGAGATGCGAAAAACGTCCAATGTCTTTATTCATGATATATGGAAATGACAAGTAATAAGCCCTCACAAATGAAGCCACGGTGCCCCGAGTAAGACACCGGGCCATAAAGTTTCAATTTATTGTTCATTACAAATTAAAAAAACAAAGGAATTCATTACTGAGTAACAAAAGTAACAGGTATGTAGTCTTTTGCAGTCAAATTGTTCAGTCCACCGTCGGTCGTCGGGTAGATCCAACTATCAAACTCTAATTCCTCCGTATCGCCTTCAATAGCATTCACTCCCGGGTTGGTGATGAACGCGGGAGGTCTTCCGATCCTTGCTTTGCGTACAACCCTCTGAGCCTCTGCAGTGAAACCCAGCCCAAACTTGTCAGTTTTAGGAGTAAAATCAGGGAGCCTGCCCCAGTTTGCACATTCACTTTTTTCAATCACAGCCCGGGCGTCCTTCAAGGAAGCCATCTTCAAAGGAGAGTCTTCTTCAATCACTGTCTCAACTAACGCCAATGTTGGAGGCACCTCTTCAAAATGTTGAAAGGGGGTTTCAATAAACTCCCCGTCCATCTCTATATACCGGAACGATTTCAGATGACTAACCATGTATTCTTCCTCCCCCTACACTGTAACAATCTTCCCTCTGACAGGGTACTTAAGCTTCTGGTGTAGAGTGGAGGTCACAGCCCCAGCTTTGTGGATCCAAGGACGACCCAACAAACAAGAATAGGATGGACGAATGTCCATCACATAGAACGTTGAGTCAAAGACTTGAGAACCAACACGAATCGGAATGTCCACCTCACCATGTACCATCCTCTTCGACCCGTCAAAGGCTCGGACGACGATGTTACTAGGCTTCAACTCCAAACCCTCACAATCCAACCTGTCTAAGGCCTTCTTGGGCAATACATTCAGTGAAGAACCGGTGTCTACCAACACGTGTGCGAGAGTAGTGCCCCTGCATTCAATGGAGACATGCAGGGCATCATTATGGTTCTTTCCCTTAGCGGTCAGATCAGCATCAGAGAAACCCAACCCATTATCAGCGGTCAAGTTGGCCACACAATCAGTAAATTGATCCGCAGACGTATCTTGTGGAACATGGGCCGTCTTCAGGAATGAAATCAGGGCCTTGGCATGGGCCTCTGAGCACAATAACAGTGATAGAATGGAGATCTTAGAGGGGGTATGCCCCAGCTGTTCAACGACGTTGAAATCGCTCTTCTTAATGATCTTAAGGATTTCCTCCATCTCTTGCTGGGAGGCTTCAACATTAACGGTCTTCGGTGCCTCCATCCAGGCAGGCACATTAGCAATCCCTTTGCCCCGAGTGTCAGAGGACTCAGTAGCAGGGGTAGAAACTTGATCAGAAGGGGAAACAGGCGCACTTGTAGGCGTGATAATAAGAGGTCTTCGGATGACTGGTGGCGCAATGTCAGGCGAGAAGAGCCTGCCACTGCGAGTAACTTTAGCGGGACCGGTGATGTTACTGATACCGGTACTAGTGTTGAACTCCTGCTTTACTCCAAGTACATACACATCTGCCCCATAGTGCCATGGGACAGCCTTGTCAGATTTATAGGGGAGGGCCCCCGGAACAGTAATAATGATAGGTGCAACAGACATGATTTTGACTGGCTTCCTCGGGGGAGCCTTGATAGGATTGTTGAAGATGGTGACAACGGATACTTCTGCAGTAGGAACAAAAGGAACAACGGTCTTCTTAAACAAAATCTCTTTGCTATCCATCAGGTTTTGGACGCCTGACTTCAGCAACAGACAGCCAGCAGGGGAAACGGCACACAGAAGGCAACCCTTGCTACAACCCGAAAATAAACCGGCCAGCAACAGGTTCCTCTTGACAGTCAATAAAGGGGTAGCAACATCATCCATAGAAACTGCATACAGGTCTTCCTCAATAGCATTTACTCCATGCTGGGGCATATGAGCAGTCACAACGTTGGGCCTTTCGGGTGCCTCAAACTGTATCTCCTTGGCATCGATAAGGTCCTGAACCTTATTTCTCAGGGCCCAACAATCATCAGTAGAATGCCCCGGGCTATCAGAGTGATAGGCACAACGGGCGTTGGGATTATACTTCGGAGAGGTTGTGTTTACCACCTTCGGAGCTTCTCTGACGGTTACCAAGTTGGTCGATAGCAACTGCGGCAAGATCTGCGACAAGGTCATACTAAGCCGAGTATATTCTCTTCTGGGTCTCTCACCCCTTGGTTGGTTAGGTTGCCGAGGAGCGGCAACAGGCTTTGCAATCACAACCGCGTTGACAGCTTGGCGGCGTTCTAGTTTATTTTGCCTTCTAGGCCCATACACAACACTGGCCTCCTTTTTGAAAGGCTTCTTCTCAGAACTTGAGGACGCACCTTTCTGTATCTTCCCTGATTTCATGCCAGCTTCTATCCTTTCCCCAGTCAGAATGAGGTCTGTGAAACCTGCAGAAGAATTACCGATGAGATGGTTGAAGAACGGCCCGGATAGGGTCCCCAAGAACATGTCCACTAGTTCACGGTCGGTTAATGGCGGCTGCACCCTGCCAGCTAGGTCCCTCCACTTCTGCGCATACTCTTTAAAACCTTCTCCCGATCCTAGCGACATACCCTGGAGTTGGGTACGTGTAGGAGCGAGGTCGACATTGTACTGATACTGCTTATAAAAAGCAGTAGCCAAGTCCTCCCAGTTACGAACCTTGGTTCCATCCAGCTGATAGAACCATTCGAGATGAGTCCCTGAAAGACTCTCCTGGAAGAAATGGATCCATAAGTTCTTGTCCACAGTGTATGGTTGGATCTTCCGCATATAAGATCTGAGATGTAGCTTAGGGCAGGACGCCCCGTCATACTTTGCGAAAGATGGTGCTTTGAACTTGTGTGGGATCACCACACCAGAAGATAGACCCAGGTCTCCAAAATCCAACCCAGGCACTTGTTGAATTTCCATGGCATTCAGGCGATCCTCTAACTGCTTGTACTTGTCTTCAGCTGGAGGATATTGCTCTTCATTGAAATCGGTCTCGTTGTCAGAGACCACCGGACTAGGAACCCTTCCCCCTTGGGGACTGCCTTTCCCTACAGAAGAACCAACTTGATCAACCTCATTCTGCAGTGTATTGCCAAACCTCCGGCCAGTGTTGAATAGCACAGTTCTCTTCTTCTTCTTCTTGACCAGCAGAGCCTTCCATTCCTCTTGACCTTGGGCTAAACTCATGATCAGCTCTTGGAACTGGGCGTTCTGAGCCTGGAGGGCCTTGATGGACTGCTCAGTAGATGATTCAGGATTCATGATGCGTGTTGAAATAAACAGCGAAGAACATTAAGCAACCTGAAAATAAGAGTACCTGTGATGCACATGATGAATGGAATGCGTATGATTTATGTTTTCAAAGACAATCGGGATTCAACTTTGTAAACAAAAAAGAAACGCACTTTATTAGATTCAACTTTGAAATTTAAATTGTTCAACAGATTTCCCTTAGGCGTTAAATACTGAAAAGGGAAATAAAAACTATAAAAGAACATCCAAAGCTCATCAGTGATCCCAGGGTCTCCTCTTCTCAGTACGGATGTAGTCATTCAAGGCTCGCTCATTCTCCAACTGCTTTGTCAGCTTCTGGATTTTCAATTCCTGCTCGTTGAACTTTTTCCGATAAGAATCCCGTTCTTCTTGTAGTTGCACCCAAGACCTCTTTAGTGTATCAACATCAGTAGGTATATGAGGAGGGAGAACAGCTGGAAGAGCCCCATCTCTATCAGGATATTCAAGAATGATGGGTCTGACAGCTTCATATGGCATACCTAAATTCCGAGCACGGATGCGGACCCATCTGTAGTAGGGTTCCATAGGTAGGGAAGTCTTAGGTCCCAATTCTTGTGGGTCAGCTTTGTGGATTCTGTCCCAAGCCTTGATAAACCTACGACGCAGCTCGTCACTATCTACCTGAAACTCAAAACTGATGTGAGGCACCAACATCTCATGAGGCCCTGCTCTTCTGGCTCTTCCAAACTGACGGAGAGCTAGACATGGATTATAAGAGATTCCTCCTTGGGTACCAATCAGAGGAACATTAGGATATTCTCCGCAACAATCAATAACAACTACCTCATCCAAACCTCTGAGAGTCCAAATGATGTCATTATCAGTGAGAGACATTAACCTATGAGCCCAACCTCTTCCTTCTTTGTTCTTCAGCACGAACTTAGGGAGGTGCGAAATAAACCATCTCACTAACAAAGGAATACAACACCACAGAGTTCCTCGTCTTCGGGCAGTACGAGCATAAAGTTGTTGCAGGATATCACCCAAGAGAGTGGGCACAGGGTTCCGAGACATGAAGATCCTTATGGCAGTGATGTTAATGAAGTTATCCGGATTAGGGAACTGAACCAGACCATAGATTAAGAGAGCCAGAATGTCTTCATACGCCCTGAAGTCTAAGTCATTCCAGAAACTGTTAGCTTTACCAACCAGATACTTGGCTAAGAAGCCCTTAACTCTGCTTCTAGTAACCCAGTTGTCCATTACCTCTTTGTGGGTCAAGGGAAGGGCTGCAACAATCTCCTCAAGCCTAAGAGTATTTTCCCAACCAGTGAAGGGAGTCTGATCTAAGATAGGGATGCCAAGCAAATCAGAGAACTCTTCCAGGGTAGGGACCAGCTGGAAGTCTTGAAAGGTGAAACCGTTATACAAGGGATCATAAAACTGGGTCAAGACACTCATCAGTTGTTGGTCCCACTTTGCAGTGACTAAGCCGAGAAGAGAACCATGCCTCTGGATGAAGGAAGTAGTGTTTGGAATTCTGCTAACCAATTCTTCAAGCAACTCAGGTGGGTGAACAAAATTGAACCGGATAGTGTTCCTTCGCATAGGCATCATGATGTCCTACAAAACATAGCAAAGGTGAAACCCTTTTGTCTTTGAAATGGTCACTCCTTATGCAGGATGTATGCAATGTTTATGATGGTATGATGTCATGATAAAGCACACCACAAATATTCACAAAGGCAAACATGATAAGGCACACAAGTCACACAAGACAACCCTTAGGGTTTAGGCCAGCATGAAGTTCAGGTACTACCCTCTTTCAGTTTGTTGGTCAAGACCTGTCCTATCAAAGTAACCGGGTTCTAGAGGATCCCAATATCACTGACTACCCTCAATCGGTCATAACTCCAGCATCGCAATCTTTTCTTGCAGCCAGAACCATCGCGAGAGTTTAGCCTCAATGGGTGTAGCATACTGCTACTGTTCTATGGCCAAGTTGGGTCAAATTAGGGTTCTAAGGTCGGTTGGTGCTTAATGACTCCTCAGAAGACCCATATTCTCCTCGTTGCGACACAAGGGATATCGGTACAGACCAAGGTGCCACACCAACGTAGCCACTGCTTCACCCGTGTCGGTCTACGTCGGACAGGTCCCTCACAGCTTATGCTACCTAAAAGGGTATCCCCAGATCCGGGTTAGGATCTATAAAACTCCAAGACAATGCCCATAATAATAAAGCAAACAAGACAAAGCAATTGAAAACACAAGTATGAGCTATCCTAAGGTACACCTCACTTTAAGTGTCCCCAGCAGAGTCGCCAGTTCTGTGATCGGTGGAAATAGAACTGACTGTTTTAAGCTGGATCGCGTATGTCGCGGTAAGCAAGAGTCGCCACCGTCTTTTATTTTCTCCAACATGGACAGGACAAAAGCACAACAAAATTCCTTATGAGAACATTTCTCGGTTCGGGAGGTAGATTTATAGAAAGGGAAGGTGTTAGCACCCTTTCTATCCATGGTTATCCATGGGCTCTTAGATACTTGCTCTTATGTTTTCAAAATGTTTTCTTTTCAAAATGTGAGTGGGTTTGAAAAAGTTTCATTGAAAGATTTCTGAATGACTCTTGTATCTGTCCTCAAGAGTGTTTGAAAAATTTGTTTTGAAAGCTTTTGAAAGTGTCAGTGTGAAAAGTTTTTTGATTTGTTTTTGAAAAGAGCAAGTATCCATGAGTCATCTACCTACCCTAAGGAATTAGGCTGTGTAAAAGTCCTTAAGGTAGTGCCATCCCACCATTGAGAGGTAAGTAGCACCACCGTTGGAGGTTTTCAGGTCAATTCGATTGTAGGGACAGTGTGGTCACCGAAGCAACAGTAGGACACCTTAGAAGCTACCCTTATGTCCTAGATCCTTTTTAATCCGAGGCAACTGTTTCGAGGCAACTGTTTCGAGGCAACTGTTTCGAGGCAACTGGATCATGGACATAAGGACCGCTAAAATGTCCTATACTTGACGACCACGTTTCGAAGGCAACGAGTGAGGCGTACCCTAGAAGTGGTGTGTGTATTTGTGTGTTGTTTTCAGTTTAACAGTTATCTTGATCATGGCATCGTGAGCTACGCGTTGTTTTTAATTACCATACATTCTTTCATGCAAGTTAGAATTTAGGAGTGCAGAAAATTAAAAGACGGAAATATAAAAGCTACGCTATTACAAGGCGCGGGTCTATACATCGCCAAAATACAAAGATCCGTTTTTGATAAAAGATGCGGAAAGTAAAAAAAAACAGTAAACCTAATTACTATTACATTCCTTGGACAGTTACATAATAATCAATAAGAAAATAAAGCGCGAAAGAATTAAATTGGACGTTCGAGGGTTTTGACCCTTTGCTTGAAATTAAATTAAATTAAAGTCTAATTAATTATTTAATTAAAGAAAAGAAAGTATTTTTATGTTTTTTTGTATTTAATGAAAATAAGAAAAAGAATTAAAAGGAAACCCTAAATCTAGATTATTTTAATTATTAAAGAAAATGTCAAAGTTGACCTAATTTATTAATTAATTAATTTACATGTTATTTACAAAAATAATAATAATAATAAATAATGATGAAAATAATTAATTAAGAAAAAATAAAAATGTCAAAAACCTAATTCTATACATTTTTTATTTATTAAGAAAAAGATTGAATTTTAAACCTAAATTAACTAAGTTAATTATTAACATTTATTTACAAAAATAAATTAGTGAGGAAATTAATAAATAACTAAATATATTTTGTATTTTGATTTTCTGTTTTTATTATGAAAAAAATTATTTTAGGTGAATTAAATAAAAATAATTAAAGCAATTAAAATAATTAAAAAGAAAATAAAATTAAATTTAAAATACAAACAAAGGGGGGTGTCTGACCCATGTGGAGGTGATTTGAGGAATTCTGGCCCATGAACACAAGGCCATCTTTGACTTTTCTGGTCGTGTGGATGCTCATTGACTGGACCACACCATGGGTGTTGTTTCCTGACCATTGGATTGGATCTCCTGGCCACTTGGCAAGCCACGCGTGAGAGTGCATGATGGACTTCTAAGCATATGTTGCATGTGAACGCTTTATAAAAAAATAGAACAAATTATATGGGGGACCTGAGGATCGAACCCAGGTCCCAACACTCACCAAGCCACGTCCCTTGCCAATTGAGCTATTGCGCGCGTTTGTCATATGAATGGGAAACAATTATTATATAAGAAAAAACGAATATTATGGTATCAAACAAAACAAAAACGCGCCAGATTTGAATGTCCCAACCACAGGATGCCACCTATGCTTCTTCTTAGTTTGTACCTGTAAACATGAATAAGATAGCGGGGGTTTTAAACCCCCATTAAGTGAAAGTCCAAAAAATAGCGATTACGTCCACAAATAATATAAATTGAGCGCGAGGTTGCCATTCAAATCGTATTGAGCTCCTGAATTCAACTGCATAGGTCTCAAGGTTCAATCTTTCCCCAACAAGAAAGCCCTAATTTGGAGCTTCAGAAACCCTAAATGTCATTCATGGTAACTGGCGTTTCAAGGCATATTAATGGAATTAAATCATACCAAAAGCTTTGCCTGAATGCTGTGAACACAAAACAATCAACCAAATGTATTAACAATGCATGAATCGTGATGTGCAAATCTGGAAAATAAAGCAAACCGTGTGGCCTATGTTCTTGGATTCTTCACGTGTTAGGATTGATTCTTGATGCCAATAGACTCCTGGAAGGTCCAGCAACGTGTTAAAATCCTTTTTAGGCTTTGAAACGTACTGCAAATATGATTTTAGTTTCACCAATTTCTTGAGTTTTTTGCAACTTGGTTATGATTTCAGCAGCTTTTTCGTGTATGTATGAATAGGGTTAGCTCATGCCTTTGTATGTGAATGAATTAGGTCAAGAATAAGCCCATGAATCCATTGCAATAATGTTTCATATCTTTGATTTTTTATCACATAATTTCCAATCTTTTTTCATTGAAAACTTTGCCAATCATGGATGATTTTCCTTTTTTGAATGAGAAACGGTTTTGCCAGCTTGCCCTGATATGATTTGCTTCACAAAAGATCCAAAAAACATATCTTTTTAATTTTCATATAATTAAAATCAATTAAATGAATTAATATAAATATAAATTAATTAAAAATATGAAAATAAATTATTTTGAGCTCAATGGGTCGTGCATAGGCTTTGGGTAATGATTCAAGAAAGAATTTGAGGCCCATTAGCAAATTTGAAGCTTTTTAGGCAAAGTTGACTTTTGAAAATTCCCAAAAATTTCCCAACTTCTCCAATGCATATCTTGCTCAATTTTGAAGCTATGAACATGTTCTTGGACATTTTGGAAAGGTCTTGAAGTCCTATAACCAATGTATTTGGTACCATGTCATTTTGATTTACCAATCTCAAGTTATGGTATTTGACTTAAAGTGCCTTTTTGTTGACTTTTGAAAATGACCTATAATGTTGAAATTGATAACTTTTTGTGAGAGCATTTCTTGGACTTGGAGTGTGAATATGGGTTGTAGGAAATGTCATCCCCTTCAAAATGAGCTTTGGATGGGATTTTTATGATAAACCATGAGGAAGTTATGCCTTGGTCAATTTGCAGTTGACTTTTCAACTGTCCAAAAATAGAAACTTTTGCATCTTGAGACTTTTTGAGCCATGCTTTTGGAATCATGATCAAGAATTGATCAAATGATGATTGTGGCTTCAAAATAAGATGTTGACCAAATTTTTTGACTTTTGACTGTCAAATGACCATTTTGCCCCTGCAGTTGACTGTGAAGCATTTAGGGTTTTTGACTGTGCAACTTGATGCTGTGAGTCTTGAAACTTGACATATGGATGCTTGACAATGTATGTAGGCATATGGGACTTGATTGGACCCTTGAAAACCTCAATTTCTTTGTAAGAACCAAAACCCTAATTTTGACTGTGTTAGGAGGCAATTGGACTGTGCAACCCTTGAGGGATTTTGAATCATCTGGAGATTGATCTTGGAAAATCTTGAAGAATATGGGAGGACAAATTTTGGGGTACAACAAACATAAAGCGTGATAATGGACATTTAACCAGTTTCCATATTGAGAAGGTTCTTGTCTGAATGAAGCCGTTGCATGTGATGCTGTCTTGATTGAATAGTAATGCTTCAGAATCTTACAATCTTGCATGCTGCAAATGCTTCAGAACATTGGTGACTTAGAGATGTGAGGATCTAATTGTATATGAACCTTCTGTTCAGAATCATAGTATTCTTCACTTCAGCGTAGGTTCTGATCATCATTCTTCAGCGCATATTCTGATTACCTCAGCATGAAAGCTTCTATAGCTTAACTTCTGATGCTGCTTTGGTCATAACTTCTGCATACAAAATAACACAAATTTAGAGTGCATATTTGTTCTTTGTGTTTGTTATCATCAAAACTCTAATTAAGGGTTGTAGAATCAAACTATGTTCTAACAATGATGGCATTACTGGCAGTTAAGAAGAAACCCAAGAAGAGGGCCCTGGTCAACATGGGAAGAAGGTTCAAAGATCAAGTTCGTCAGATCCCGGTAGTGGAAGACTCATCTGAAGAAGACGAGAATCAGATTGGTGAGGTTAAGAGTACCCTGGCTAACTGTATTAATGAACAAGCGTCTGATGATGATTATTTTGATGAGCAGTATCCACCTGCCGATGTCAAGTATAAGCAGTTAGAAGACAGATTGAAGGTCGTCGAGATCCAAGTCATCCCCGGTTTATATTTTGATGATTTGGGTTTGATCTCTGGGGTTGTCATTCCCCATAAATTCAAAATACCAGTCTTTGCAAAATACGATGGAGTTTCTTGTCCAAAACTTCACCTAAAATCTTATGTGCGCAAGATACAGCCGCACACTGCTGATAAGAAACTCTGGGTTCACTTTTTCCAAGAGAGCTTGACCGGAACACAACTTGAGTGGTTCTACCAGTTGGATGGTTCCCGTATCAATACCTGGGAAGACTTAGATACCGCCTTCTACCTTCAGTACCAGTATAATACTGACTTGGCGCCAACAAGAGTTCAGTTGCAAGATATGACAATGGGAAAGAATGAAGGATTTAAAGAATATGCACAAAAGTGGATAGACCTCGCCAGTAGGGTTCAACCACCTTTGACTGATAGGGAGCACATTAACATATTTATGGGCACTTTATATGGTCCTTTATTTAATCTATTGGTTGGCTGTTCTTCTTCCGACTTCACCGAGTTGATCTTAACCGGTGAAAGAGTTGAAAGCGACATCAAAAGTGGGAAGATTCCCATGGCTTCTGCCTCCACTTCAAATCCTGTAAATAAACCTTTTTCTACAAAGAAGGAAATCAATGTTGTGTACGGGGCAAGGGCCCGTACCAAGAGAATGATCATCTGTCTGTTAATGCTGTCTGAATCTTCAATCCAACTCATACTCAAAAACCATATGCAAATCACCAACAGTTTGAAACTCTGAGAAGACAATTCACGAGGTTAGGAATGTCATTATCTCAAGCCTTACAACACTTGCTAAAGGCTAATTTGGTGACATTTTGCGATCCTCCTGCCAACCCTGATACCTCTTCACCAAAGTATAATCCGAATGCTAAATATGCTTACCACTCAAGTATCCCTGGGCATGAGACTGACCAATGCTGGGCCTTGAAGAATAAAATCTAGGACTTAATCGATAACAAGACTATTGAATTTGATCCTCCTCCAACTCCGAATGTAATCACCGCTCCTATGCCAAAGCATGGCAAGGATGTCAATGAAGTTAATGCTATAGGTGATTCTGATGAAGAAGCTGCATTTGAAGATTAGGTGTGTCCAACTACAACAGAGCTGAAGAATTGGCATGCAAAGGACTTCATGCCAACATCCTTCGTTGAGGAGTAATTACTTGTTATTTCTTTTCTTTCAATTCAAGAACATTTTGTCTGTAATATTTTACAATGACTTTTAAGCCATGTGCCTGGTCCGGGGCACTATGGTCCATTTGTCAAGGGTTTTATTTATGTTCATCTAATCATATGATCATTCAATACAAATCATTGGACTCTTTTGCATTCAAATCTTTGTGTTCATTGTCTTTCTTTTCTTTCAAATACATTTTTCAAAATAGCCATGTATCTTACATGCACACACACACACACACACACACACACACACACACACACACACACACACACACACACACACACACACACACACACACACACACACACACACACACACTTGCAGGTCCTCATCCACTCTGGATCTTATTGCTAATGACTCTACTATTGCTGACTATGACTTCGAATGTCCAATTAACCAAGCCGAAGACGAAGACGAGGAAGATTATGAAATACCCGGAGAACTAGCCAGACTTCTATTACAAGAGGAAAAAGTTATTTAGCTGCACGAAGAGTCAGTTGAAGTCATCAATCTGGGTACTGAGACAGACAAGAAAGAGATTAAGATTTGTGCTAATTTAGAAAGTAGTGTCAAGAGCAGGTTGGTTCAAATGTTGCATGACTATGTGGAAGTGTTTGCTTGGCCGTATGAAGATAAGCCAGGGTTGGATACCAACATCATAGTTCATTGTCTACCGATAAAGGAAGACTTTCCTCCTGTCAAACAAAAATTTCGCCGCATGAGGCCTGACATGTCTGAAAAGATAAAAGCTGAAGTAATGAAACAATTTGACGCATGGTTCCTAACTGTGACATCTTACCCCCAATGGGTTGAAAATGTGGTGCCAGTGCCGAAGAAAGACGGAAAAGCTCGTATGTGCATATATTATAGGGATCTAAATAGAGCAAGCCCCAAGGATGACTTCCCTCTATCACACATTGACGTCTTGGTCGATAATACTGCTCAACATAAAGTCTTCTCTTTCATGGATGGCTACCTAAGACATGGAGAAGACCACTTTCGTTATGCAATGGGGCACCTTTTGCTACAAGGTCATGCCGTTTGGATTGAAGAATGAAGGGGCAACATATCAATGAACTATGGTAGCTTTGTTTCATGATATGATTTATCATGAAATAGAGGTATGTGTGGATGATATGATTGCCAGATCACAAACTAAAGAGGAACATCTCGATCACCTGTACAAACTATTCGAGAGGCTGAGAAAGTACAAGTTAAGGTTGAACCCTAACAAGTGCACATTTGGAGTATGATCTGGAAAGCTTCTAGGTTTTGTTGTCAGCAATAAAGGCATTGAAGTTGATCTTGCCAAGGTAAAGGGCATCCAAGAAATGTCAGTCCCTCACTCTGAAAAGGAAGTTAGAGGATTCTTGGGTCGTCTCAATTACATCGCCCGCTTCATATCTCACTTGACTGCTACTTGTGAGCCAATCTTCAAACTCTTGAAGAAAGATCATGTAGTAAGATGGAATAATGAATGTCAAGTTGCCTTCGACAAAATTAAAGAATATATGCAAGAACCTCCCATCCTCATGCCTCCAATTGAAGGAAGACTCGTGATCATGTATTTGACAGTACTAGAGAACTCTATGGGGTGTGTTTTAGGCCAACATGACGAGTCTGGCCAAAAAGAGCATGCTATTTATTACCTGAGCAAAAATTTTACCGATTGTGAAACTACATATTCACTGCTCAAGAAAACTTGTTGCGCTCTGACATGGGCTACTCTCTGGCTAAGACAGTATATATTGACTTATACCACTTTTTTGATTTCTAAGATGGACCCAATCAAGTATATCTTCGAGAAACCTGCCATTTCCAGACGGATAGCCAGATGGAAAATGATCTTGACTGAGTACGGCATTCAATACACAACACAAAAGGCCATCAAAGGAAGCGTACTAGAAGATCATTTGGCCCATAAAGTTGTTGATGATTATCAGTCCATGAACTTTGACTTCCCTAATGAGAACATCATGCTAGTAACCGACTGCACAAAACCTGGACCGTATGACAGACCTGAACAAGGATCCCAATGGACTATGGTCTTCGATGGGGCCTCCAACGCTTTGGGTAATGGAATTGGTGTTGTGATCATCTCCCCTGAAGGTTACCACACTCCTTCCACTTCCAGATTATACTTCGATTACACGAACAATATGGCCGAATACGAAGCATGCATTTTGGGTCTGAGGGCTGCCATTGATTTGAGGATCAAGCATTTGAATGTGTTTGGGGATTCCGCTCTAATGATTAGCCAATTAAAAGGATATTGGGACACTAAGCACCCTAATCTCATCCCATATAAGGAACTTATGCTATCCCTGATTCCTTACTTTGAAGAGATCGCCTTTGAACATTTCCTAAGGGAAGAAAATCATCTAGTCGATGCTTTGGCAACCATGTCTTCAATGTTCAAGGTCATATGGGACAACGAAGCTCTTATGATTACAATTGAGAGATTCGACGAACCTGCGCACTACTGTGAGCTTGACACTGACGCGGAAAAGCCATGGTACCATAAGGTGATGAGACACCTTGAGGCACAAGAGTATCCCGAGGGAGCATCCATCAATGACAGAAAGTTCTTACGAAGACTTTCAGCCAAATTCTTCCTAAGCAACGGAATTTTGTACAAGTGTAACCATGATTCTACTCTACTCAGATGTGTGGACAAGAAGGAGGCAGAGGAAATTATGGAAGACATACACAATGGTCTTGTCGGCACTCACTCTAGCGGACATACTATGGCAAACAAAATCCTGAGAGCCGGTTACTATTGGTCAACAATGGAGACTGATTGCCATCAACACTCTAGGACTTGTCACAAATGTCAAATCTATGCTGACAAGGTCCATGTGCCTCCTATCCCTCTGAACGTCATGACCGCTCTGTGGGCATTTGCAATATGGGGAATTGACATGATTGGAGAGATCAAGCCCACCGCTTCCAATGAACATCGCTTCACTCTGGTTGCTATTGATTATTTCACCAAATGGGTCGAAGCTGCCTCGTTTGCCTCAGTCACCAAGAATGTGGTAGCCAGATTCATCAAACATAACCTCATCTGCTGCTATGGTATCCCCGAAAGGATCATCACTGACAATGAGACTAACCTCAACAATGCTATGATTACCGAGCTTTGCACTGAGTTCAAGATCAAGCATCACAATTCTTCTCCATATAGACATAAAATGAATGGCACAGTCGAAACGGCCAACAAAAACATTAAGAAGATTGTGCAGAAGATGGTAGTAACCTATAAGGACTGGCATGAGATGTTACCGTTTTCTCTACATGGCTACCGTACTTCAGCTAGAACATCAATTAGGGTAACTTCCTTTTCTCTAGTCTATGGCATGGAAGCTATTCTGCCAGTGGAAGTTCAGATTCCCTCACTAAGGATTATGAAGGAAGCAGGCTTAGGCGAAGACGAGTGGATTCAGACGAGATTGGATCAGTTGAACTTGATTAATGAAAAGCGACTGGCTGTTGTTTTTAATGGCCAGACATACCAAAAATGTATGATCAAGGATTTCAACAAAAAGATCAAGCCTCGAGTATATCAAGCTAGCGACTTGGTGATAAAGCGTGTCATTCTGTCACAAGGTGATCCCAGAGGCAAATGGACTCCCACCTACGAAGGGCCATTTATTGTCAAGAGAGTGTTCTCTGGCGGTGCCATTATACTGACTACCATGGATGGTGAAGACTTCCCACATCCTATAAACGCGTGTGATACGGTGGGAGAACTGACTTGAGGTTTTGCGTTTGTTTTCGCACTTGTTCGGTTTAGCAAGAGTCGCCACCGACTTTTTATTTTATCCTAAGGAAAGGTCAAAAAGCACAGGAAAGACCTTTGAGATGTTTTCGTGGGTTCGGGGGGTAGATTATGAAAAGGGAAGGTGCTAGCACCCTTTTCATCCATGGTTATCCATGGGCTCTTAGTTACTTGTTTTAGATCACTTGCCTTTGCTTTTCAATTGTTTGAAATGGTGCTTGTGTGTGTGGTTTTGAAAATGTTTTGAAAAAGATGCCTTGTCTAGGCAACCATTGTAACAATTCTTTACTCGAATGTTTTACAAAGGTATTTGTCTTTTTGAAAAGATGTTTCAATGTTTTTGAAAGTTTGTTTTGAAATTGTGTGGAGATGTGTGTTTGAAAGTAGGCAAGTGTGTTTTGCAAGTTTGATCAAGTAACTAAGAGTTTTCTACCCTAATTTTACTCAAAGATCTTTCTCATGTTTTAACCCTTTTAACAGTGTTGTTTCACCATTGTATTTGGTGAATAACCTTGTGTTAGGATGTTAACGGGACGGGCGCGGGTCATCGTTTAGACCATGAATGCAATAGTGTCACGTGTCTTTGGTAATTTTCTCGAGGGACTATGATCATTTTTTGTTTAGGCAACTTCGAAAGCGTCATCGAGGGACTATGATCATTTGATTTGTTTTTTTGTTTTGCCAAAGTACTTGACATGCAAACATGGCCCATTTTTGAAGGCAACAAGCGGGATTACCCTAGAGGTGCAAGTGTGAATTGTGTATTGATTTTCATGCATTTGTCTTGTGTTAGGTTATCTAGCGGTTGATTTTGAATCTTCGCATACAAACCCTAATTACTATACAGTATATGGAAAGCGATAAATTGCGGGAATTTAAAGTCTAAGCTATTACAAATAAGTATCTGGGGATGGGGGTACAAATGTCTACAAATGGGGATGAGTCTTATCAGGATAGTAGTGTCCAAATATTATTTACAACCAAATCGAATTGTATTCTCAATGTAAAATATAACAATGTATAAGAATAAAAGATAAACAAAAATATTGTGTCATGCATATAATTATTTACAAATGATGCAAGTTAAGTATTATTATTTTTTTTTTGTATTTTTGTTAATATTATATAAACAAAAGGTTTAATAATAATAAAAAGAAAGGAAATATTTAACCTTAAAAATTCTATTTTTTGATGTATTTTTTACTAATTTTTTATATACAAGGTTTAATTTAAACAAAAAAAGGTTTTAATAAAATAAAAATTGTTTAAACTTAATAAACCTAAGATTTACATATTTTTGTAAAAGGTAATAAACAATAAGAAAAGTTTTGTACAAAAAATGATATATTGTTTTTCTTAACAAAATAAATTATATAAAAAGAAATGGAATAATGTGATAATAAAAAAAAGGAAGGGTATCAGTTTGTATATAAAAAAAAGAGTGGGCTTTAGTGTGTTAATATGAGGGGCAGGCCCAAGCAACAAGAACAAACAGATTTAAGTAAAAGGGGGGGGGGTATGCGCCAGAATCTTGGGCTTAAGGTTTTGTTTTCAAGGGACAAGCCCAAATGCTTGTGACAATTTTGTTTAGGGTTTGAAATGTTTGTTTCAGAATTAGGGTTACAGAGTTTCACAAACGGTGCCGCTTCTCTTCTTCGCCTATTCATCTTTCTCCACCATGGCTTCTGATGCCCGCTTCTCCTCGCCTCAGGATACCCGGCGCCATCTCCACTCTCCTCCCTCCATGGTCGTATCCAGGCGGTGATAAAAGGTAACGATTTCTCAGTATTTTTCATCTTCGTGTTTTAGGGCTTTGGATTCATATTCTTGCATGTTATTAACCTTGGACACGTTTTGATCTTATGTGTTGTCTATGTTTGTGTGAGGTGTAAAAAGAAAAGGGAAGGAGAATTTATACCTTGGTTCTGCTTTTTGGAAATGAGGAGGAGAACTTGGACAGGAGGCGTCTTAGGCGGCCAAGGCGAGGGAGTATGATGACGAGGGCTTGCTGGCTTTGTCTGGTATTTGTATCTTTTAGCTTTTGTTTGGTTTAGTGATGATATGCTATAAATCTGAAAACCCTAGGATAGCCACTTCTGAATCTTCTTCCTCTCTTTTGCTTGATTTGTTTGATCTTGTGATGAACTTGGCTCTGAGGATGCTTGCTTTTGATGAAGATGATATCTGAGATGCCTTTGGCTTTGCTTCTGAGTTGCTTTTCCTCTCTTGATGCTGTGTTGGCTTTTTTTCCAATGATGATGTTAAATCTGAGATCTTTGTTGGCTATTGTTTCACTTCTGACTTCTTCTTTTCTCTTGATGCTGTTGACTTCCAATGATGATTATTTCTAAGAATGTGGTTATTGTTGTTCTTTGAGTTTTCCTATTTTTTTTGATTTGGGTGAGCTTTCAATGATGATGATGAGTTTTGACTCTGAGGGCTTTTGGCTTTGCTTGAAGCAGGTTTGGGTGTTACTGGTTTTTTGACAGGCTTTTTAATTTGAAGGCTTGCTTTTGATTGCTTGTTTGTACAGACAGGCTTCTAGTTTTATGCAGGCTTGTGTTAATTCAGGCTTCAGGGCTTTGGCTTGAATGGTTGTTTGCTTGAAGACAGTTTGTTGTGTAGGTTTGAGCAGCTTGAAGCAGGCTTGAAGTTTGGTGCTTTATGCAGGCCTGTATGCTTGCTTATTGTGCAGTTGGCTTGAGGTTTATGTTTTTGGTAACTTTTGCTTTTATTATAGGCTTGAGGTAGGTTTTTAGGCTATATGTTTGAGTTGTGTTTGACAGGCTTGAGGCAGGTTAAGGCTGTGCTTGCTTCTTCAAGGCTTGTGTTATGTTTACAGTTTTGTGTTATCTTGGTTCTTTATGTTCTGCCCCCTCCTTTTGACAATTTGGTTTGTTATATTTATCTAACTCTAAGCCTGCCTAAAAACTGTAAGCCTGCTCCTTTTTTCTCTCTTTTTCTCTCTCCAGAAAGCATATCTTTGCTTAGAATATCTTTCTTTTTTTATGAAAAGGTTTTTGGCTAGAAAATGATGAAAAATGTACTTTTACAAGCTTTCTTGCATTTTGTCTTTCCTCTGCATATCTTCTTACCTCCAGATTTTCTGCATTGCTTTTGTGTACTTGTTGACAGCTTTATTGAAAGCTTCTTTGACAGCTTCTTTGACATCTCTTTTTGACAGTTTTGTTGACAGCTTTGCACTTGTGACTTAGTTTGGCATTTTCAGTTTGACAATACAATTCAGTTTGGATTTATGCAGCTTGTTTGGCATTTCAGTTTGCATTTTGCAATTTAAATTTATGCAACTTTGTACATTTTGCAAAAATAATTCATATGCTTGCAAACATTTTATTTCCCTCTTTGTGAACCAAGAAGAGACATCTTCTTGCGATTTGCAGAGAAGACGAACAAACTGATTCCGGCCAAAACCTTTAATGATGAGTTTTTGATTAACTGTCTGAAAAAATACCTTTTTTTAAAATTCATCTGTGTTGACTTCTTTCTTCTCTTTTTGCAGGTAAATATCAGTTGAGCAAAGGAAGCAGCAGTAGCAGATGAAGACTTCAAGAAACTTAGGATATAAATTTAGTTTATTTTTAATCATTGTAATAAATGTCATTGTAACACTGTAAATAAATTTACTGTATCAAATAAACATTTGTAACAACAATTGAAAATAAATATAAAAAAAATCCTTTGTCAGTTAATCTCTTTTAATTCTTCTGCACTTGTTTATTTAATTACTTAAATTTCTTGAATTATAATAATTGTAAATTATCCAATAATCTTAACTTAGAAATTATAAATAATCAATAAACGTCCGGCATTCCGAATAACCAAAAGCATTGCACAGTTAATAAACAAACGTCCATATGCCTTTTACCTTACTGATTAAACCAACACTTCAAACTCTCAATCAGAAGCCTCAACCCATATCCCAGATGTTTAGACTTTGAGAAACAAACAAAAATCTTGAACAAACGTCAAAACCATGTGACAGTCAATTAAGACACTGTGGATTCAAATTCTTCTGAAAATGCACGTGCAAACCCTAATTCTTGATTTAATGTCAAAGAAGCGTCTGCTTGACCAAACCCTGAGCCAAACTCAACCAAATCAATAGAAACCCTAATACTCTGCTATGGACTGATTCAAAAGTTAATGGAAACCCTAATTTTGTTTGACTGATAAGAAAAGTCTGTTTGATCGATTCTTAAGCTAATCTGAAAAATCAGGAAAAGCCCGAAGCTGTGATTTCTTGTGAAAAAGAGAGAGGGCAAATTTTGGGGTAGAACAATTGCCCCTGTTCAATCTTCTTGAACCTGAAGAGTTAGATTGGCAGGTTTGCCGTTCGCGACTTGAAGGTAAAAGGAGATTGGACACTAGAGTGCCCAAAAAATTTGCACTCGTCCAAGCGTAGTTGAGGGAATGGGCTTAAAGATGCCATTTGGAGATGGGCTTAAAGATGCCATCTTGAGATGTGACAAAATCTTGTCGGGGGATGGGCTTAAAGATGCCATCTGGAAATTGTTGGTAGGAGGATGGGCTTATAGATGCCATCTGAAGGTGATTGTATCTTGTTGGAGATGGGCTTGTAGATGCCATCCAAGAATGTTTGTTGAACTGTATGTCGTTGGTGAGTGGGTGAATATCAGAAAGGTATCCATGTTTGGAACATCTCTGAACTGGGGATCTGAATAAGAAATGAATTGACATCCATGTTTGGAATCATCCGTAAACTATTTTCAGTAGTTGAATCTGAACAAGCGATAGATTAACATCCGTGTTTGGAGAATCCATAAACTGTTTTCAGAAGTCTGGAATAGTGAGGGAACCGGTGTAGGGTTGCCCGATGATGAGTCAGTGTAAAACTACATCTGAATTTGAGAAGGAACCGGTGTAGGGTTGCTTCATGATGAGTCCGTGTAAAACTGCATCTGGATAATTGTTACTGATAGCCTTTTATTCTTATCCTGAAAAGGACAAAATGTTAGCTAAACACAAAGTTATGTTGCATGATATGTATGATGCAATGAATCGTACTTCATCAATGTTTATGATATGAATGTAATGGATGCACATGTAAGCTGAGTAGCTGTCTTGCTGAGGAAGACAAATCCTGGATAATAAAATCTTTGACTGCTGTTGGGGAAAGTAAATCCTTGACTGCTGCAGGGGATTGTTGGGAATGAGAAGTCCTGGAACCATTGTTGGGGAATCAGGAGGTTGGGTTGTATGCCAATCTACTGGGGATTCCTGTCTTGAGGAGATCTTCACTGGGGAATATCTGAATATCCTGTGAGGAACTGAGAATGAGAGTCTTCATTCTGCTTGGGGAATAAGAATTCTGGTTGTCTGCCACTTTGAGAATGAGAATCTTCATTCTGTCGAGGATATCATGAGCTTGGGTGTATGTCAATCTACTGGGGTTTTAAGGATGAGAGTCTTCATTCTGTTAAGGGTCAGAAATTAGGAGTATACCAATCTTCTGAGGTTTCAAGGATGAGAATCTTCATTCTGTTAACGGTCAAAAACTGGGAGTATACCAATCTTCTGAGGTTTTAAGGATGAGAGTCTTCATTCTTGAGAGAAACAGATTTTTAGGAGCTTCAATTCCATTATTCTGTTGGTGGTTGTAACTTCCAGCAGGTGATGAAGGAATTTTGATGATGACCGCAACTTCCAGAAGGAAATTTTGAACGCTCTTGAATTCCAGCAGGTGATGAAGGAATTTTGATGATGACCGCAACTTCCAGAAGGAAATTTTGAACGCTCTTGAATTCCAGCAGGTGATGAAGGAATTTTTGATGATCACCGCAATTTCCAGCAGGTGATGAAGGAAATTTTGAACGACCTTGAGATTGACATTCGAATGCCCCAAGTGATGATGACGGAGACTTGCCCCAGGTTAATCTGTAATTGAGAGATTTGTTGAAATCTTGACTGGACTGCCCCAGGTTAATTTGAACTTGGAAAGATTTGTTGAAATCTTGACTGGACTGCCCCAGGTTAATTGAACTTTGAAAGATTTGTTGAAATCTTGACTGGACTGCCCCAGGTTAATTTGAACTTTGAAAGATTTGTTGAAATCTTGACTGGACTGCCCCAAGTGTGCTGGATAGTGACATGTCATGCCCCCTTGTTGATAGGAGATTTGTCAATGGAAGTGTCGTTCCTTTTTGAAATGATTTTGCTCACTGAGAGGGCTTTCGTTCCTTTGAACATTCGCTGTATGAATTTCTTCGCTGTCAAACAAATAACCATGTGCAAACAACAATATTCAAATAATGTAAAGTTTATACTTGTCTCGAAGTTTTGAAAAATGCGTTTTTTAGTAGAAAACTTTTTATAAGACAAATTCAACACAAGATTTAGAGCAAAGCCTTACAGGAGTCAGGATACCTTTTGTAACATTATGCTTTCGAACTAACCCATGCTTCAATTAGGACTTTTGAAGGGTTGTAACGTGGCTTGGTTCACGGTTTAAGAAACAAAGGATAAAGGCTCAAAGTATATTTGTACCCACCCGTTCTTCATGATGTCCTTCAGCCCTAAACTCAGTTAATTGTGCGTCGAACTCTATTCGAATTTGGAACGACTTTTTGGTGATGGTTCACACCAGTTAAATTTTATGGAAGGCAATCATCATTATTTTTTTTTTGTAACATTTTTCATGTTGTTGAGGATTTATATTGACCTCGTTCTTTTGATTTGTTATCCCTAACTTTTGCCTGACTGTTCCTGTTTTCGAGATTACAGTCAGCGGGATACCCCTGCTTTCTTAAGCCTCCTTTATAGGTTTTGGCTCAGTGGGCTTTTCTCTTTTGAGAGATTGACTGCCTATGAGATAAAGAACCATTACCGACTTCTGGTTCCAAAGGAATGTTTTTTTTGATGTCATTCATTTGTATTACGAACTGGGAGTTTGCGACCTCAATGCGCATCTTTTTTGAATTAACTGAGAGACTACCCTGCCCCAGGTTTAAATCAAAGGTTTCAATTTGTTTAGAACATAAAAATCCTACTTCTTTGGCTCGAAGGGGTTGACTAGGGATTATCTTCCTTATAACTCCAGTGTTTGGGATTTGAAAGAAACGCTTGTACATCATCAGCAAGTTCTGTTCAAAAGCATACTGTATGAGATTATGGCATTGTTTCGTCATCCTCCCTCTAAAGGCTTGTAGCTTTTGCAAGAGTTAAGTGTCATAAAGAAAGTAGAAAGCATAGTTCAAGAATAGTGAAAACGAATGGATGAATTCAAGACAAACATATGCAATGCATTAATGAAACAGAGTTTGACATTAAAAGATAATTGTTTGAATAACAAAAGAAATTACAACTTGAAAATTCAAATGGAACAAAAGTCTCTCAGTTCAAGCTTTGTCATTTCAGGTGGAGAAACCCTTAACGGAAGATTTTCATCTCTCCATCTGGCATGAATTTCAGCACTCCATTGTCAATCAAGTCTTGGATCTTGTTCTTCAAGGCCCAACAGTCGTCGGTGTCATGTCCCGGACTATAGGAGTGGTATACACAAAATGCGTCAGGATGATAGCTAGGAGCAGAGGTGTTGGGATCCCGGATAGGATCCCTTAAAGCAGTCAGATTGACTTCCAACAAGCGTTCCAGTATTAGAGATGATGGTATGTCAGTCTCAGTGAACTGTCTTCCAGACGTATTTTGCTTACGCTGATTACCCCGTTGACGCTGACATGGTTGTTGACGGGCTTGTAACCCCGAAGCAAGTTGAGGAGCTTTTCCCTTGTCTTCTTGTCTCAAAGGGGGTTGAATGATGACTTGCTCTTCAACCTCATATGTTTTCCCCACTTGGTTGTCCCGAAGAAATTTGTTGATGAGAACCCTGAGCTCCTCTTGTCTTTGAGCCAAGTCCTGGATGAGAGCCATCTGGCCCACCAGCTGTCCCATCATCTGGATCTTCATTGTTGCCAGCTCAATCTGCAATCCTTCCAACTGATCACTCCTGGCATTGCTTGAATTCCCCTGGACCATGCCCCTTGTGAGGAGAGCTTTTATCTCTTCTTGCCCCTGGGATAGGTTCAAGAACATCTCTTGAAGTTGAGCGTTTTGAGCCTGGATGCCCTTGATAGTCTGCTCCAGAGCCATCTCTACTAAAATAAACAGTAGGAGAATAAGGAAAGATGAAAAGGAAAACTTGTTATGATGCAATGCATGATATGTGGATGCATGTTTTCAAGGATCTCTCGGGGTAAACACGAGAAAATGTTAGAGATTGAACTTTGGTCAACATCTTTGATTGGAGAACTTTGTAATGGTGGATGTCTCTCCACGAGAATCAAGCTCACCATGTCAAGTGGGTCATAGCCCCTGATTCAAATTGTTGTACTTGATCTATGATGGCATTTGTTTAGAGGAGAAAACCTCTTTCCCCTTGGTAGACGTCTGGTTCAACGTGACCCTGCATCAAAAGACCCCCGAGATCCTTGAAAAGGTTATTGAAAATGCTATGGTATGATGTTATGATGTTATGTACATGTATGCAAAAGCAAGTAAGTGTATATACAGGTAATCATATTCACACAAAGCAAACAAGTCCTTAGGTTTAGGCTTGCATGGGGTTCGTAGGTAAGTACCCTCTTGAAGTTAGTTGGCTCATCCTGTCCTAAAATAGAAACCGGGTTCTAAGGAGCTCAATATCATTGGATTATTTTGTGTTTATTGTTTTGGTTTAGCCACTTAACTGGCGACCAAAATATTCCAAGAAAACAATCCTCAATGAGTGTAGTATCGAGTATCTACCAACTTCGGACTGCACCAAAGTCGGTCATCTCACTACCCCTAAAAAGGCCAAGATGGTCAAGTAAGGTTCTAAGAGTTCGTTAGTGCTTCATGACATCACTCAGCAGCCCCGTATTCTCCTTGACTACTCAAGGGCTACCGGTACTCACAAATATGTCACACTAACATAGCTACTGCTTCAACCATGTCGGTATACCCCGCACAGTTCCCTCATAGTTTATTGCTATTTACCTAAAAAGGTGCCCCCAAATCCGGGTGTAGGATTTACAAACCCAAACAAGGAACCCAAAAAGTAAAGCAATCAAAGCAAATAAAGTAAGCATGTAAAGGTGATCTAAAACCCTAAGGTAACCCCACTTTTAGAAAAATCCCCAGCAGAGTCGCCAGTTCTGTGATACGGTGGGAGAACTGACTTGAGGTTTTGCGTTTGTTTTCGCACTTGTTCGGTTTAGCAAGAGTCGCCACCGACTTTTTATTTTATCCTAAGGAAAGGTCAAAAAGCACAGGAAAGACCTTTGAGATGTTTTCGTGGGTTCGGGGGGTAGATTATGAAAAGGGAAGGTGCTAGCACCCTTTTCATCCATGGTTATCCATGGGCTCTTAGTTACTTGTTTTAGATCACTTGCCTTTGCTTTTCAATTGTTTGAAATGGTGCTTGTGTGTGTGGTTTTGAAAATGTTTTGAAAAAGATGCCTTGTCTAGGCAACCATTGTAACAATTCTTTACTCGAATGTTTTACAAAGGTATTTGTCTTTTTGAAAAGATGTTTCAATGTTTTTGAAAGTTTGTTTTGAAATTGTGTGGAGATGTGTGTTTGAAAGTAGGCAAGTGTGTTTTGCAAGTTTGATCAAGTAACTAAGAGTTTTCTACCCTAATTTTACTCAAAGATCTTTCTCATGTTTTAACCCTTTTAACAGTGTTGTTTCACCATTGTATTTGGTGAATAACCTTGTGTTAGGATGTTAACGGGACGGGCGCGGGTCATCGTTTAGACCATGAATGCAATAGTGTCACGTGTCTTTGGTAATTTTCTCGAGGGACTATGATCATTTTTTGTTTAGGCAACTTCGAAAGCGTCATCGAGGGACTATGATCATTTGATTTGTTTTTTTGTTTTGCCAAAGTACTTGACATGCAAACATGGCCCATTTTTGAAGGCAACAAGCGGGATTACCCTAGAGGTGCAAGTGTGAATTGTGTATTGATTTTCATGCATTTGTCTTGTGTTAGGTTATCTAGCGGTTGATTTTGAATCTTCGCATACAAACCCTAATTACTATACAGTATATGGAAAGCGATAAATTGCGGGAATTTAAAGTCTAAGCTATTACAAATAAGTATCTGGGGATGGGGGTACAAATGTCTACAAATGGGGATGAGTCTTATCAGGATAGTAGTGTCCAAATATTATTTACAACCAAATCGAATTGTATTCTCAATGTAAAATATAACAATGTATAAGAATAAAAGATAAACAAAAATATTGTGTCATGCATATAATTATTTACAAATGATGCAAGTTAAGTATTATTTTTTTTTTTTTGTATTTTTGTTAATATTATATAAACAAAAGGTTTAATAATAATAAAAAGAAAGGAAATATTTAACCTTAAAAATTCTATTTTTTGATGTATTTTTTACTAATTTTTTATATACAAGGTTTAATTTAAACAAAAAAGGTTTTAATAAAAGAAAAATTGTTTAAACTTAATAAACCTAAGATTTACATATTTTTGTAAAAGGTAATAAACAATAAGAAAAGTTTTGTACAAAAAATGATATATTGTTTTTCTTAACAAAATAAATTATATAAAAAGAAATGGAATAATGTGATAATAAAAAAAAGGAAGGGTATCAGTTTGTATATAAAAAAAAGAGTGGGCTTTAGTGTGTTAATATGAGGGGCAGGCCCAAGCAACAAGAACAAACAGATTTAAGTAAAGGGGGGGGGGGGGGGGAGGTATGCGCCAGAATCTTGGGCTTAAGGTTTTGTTTTCAAGGGACAAGCCCAAATGCTTGTGACAATTTTGTTTAGGGTTTGAAATGTTTGTTTCAGAATTAGGGTTACAGAGTTTCACAAACGGCGCCGCTTCTCTTCTTCGCCTATTCATCTTTCTCCACCATGGCTTCTGATGCTCGCTTCTCCTCGCCTCAGGCTACCAGGCGCCATCTCCACTCTCCTCCCTCCATGGTCGTATCCAGGCGGTGATAAAAGGTAACGATTTCTCAGTATTTTTCATCTTCGTGTTTTAGGGCTTTGGATTCATATTCTTGCATGTTATTAACCTTGGACACGTTTTGATCTTCTGTGTTGTCTATGTTTGTGTGAGGTGTAAAAAGAAAAGGGAAGGAGAATTTATACCTTGGTTCTGCTTTTTGGAAATGAGGAGGAGAACTTGGACAGGAGGCGTCTTAGGCGGCCAAGGCGAGGGAGTATGATGACGAGGGCTTGCTGGCTTTGTCTGGTATTTTTATCTTTTAGCTTTTGTTTGGTTTAGTGATGATATGCTATAAATCTGAAAACCCTAGGATAGCCACTTCTGAATCTTCTTCCTCTCTTTTGCTTGATTTGTTTGATCTTGTGATGAGCTTGGCTCTGAGGATGCTTGCTTTTGATGAAGATGATATCTGAGATGCCTTTGGCTTTGCTTTTGAGTTGCTTTTCCTCTCTTGATGCTGTGTTGGCTTTTTTACCAATGATGATGTTAAATCTGAGATCTTTGTTGGCTATTGTTTCACTTCTGACTTCTCCTTTTCTCTTGTTGCTGTTGAATTCCAATGATGATTATTTCTGAGAATGTGGTTATTGTTGTTCTTTGAGTTTTCCTATTTTTTTTTGATTTGGGTGAGCTTTCAATGATGATGATGAGTTTTGACTCTGAGGGCTTTTGGCTTTGCTTGAAGAAGGTTTGGGTGTTACTGGTTTTTTGACAGGCTTTTTAATTTGAAGGCTTGCTTTTGATTGCTTGTTTGTACAGACAGGCTTCTAGTTTTATGCAGGCTTGTGTTTATTCAGGCTTCAGGGCTTTGGCTTGAATGGTTGTTTGCTTGAAGACATTTTGTTGTGTAGGTTTGAGCAGCTTGAAGCAGGCTTGAAGTTTGGTGCTTTATACAGGACTGTATGCTTGCTTATTGTGCAGTTGGCTTGAGGTTTATGTGTTTGGTAACTTTTGCTTTGATTACAGGCTTGAGGTAGGTTTTTAGGCTATATGTTTGAGTTGTGTTTGATAGGCTTGAGGCAGGTTAAGGCTGTGCTTGCTTCTTCAAGGCTTGTGTTATGTTTACAGTTTTGTGTTATCTTGGTTCTTTATGTTCTGCCCCCTCCTTTTGACAATTTGGTTTGTTATATTTATCTAACTCTAAGCCTGCCTAAAAACTGTAAGCCTGCTCCTTTTTTCTCTCTTTTTCTCTCTCCAGAAAGCATATCTTTGCTTAGAATATCTTTCTTTTTTTCTGGAAAGGTTTTTGGCTAGAAAATGATGAAAAATGTACTTTTACAAGCTTGCTTGCATTTTGTCTTTCCTCTGCATATCTTCTTACCTCCAGATTTTCTGCATTGCTTTTGTGTACTTGTTGACAGCTTTATTGAAAGCTTCTTTGACAGCTTGGTTGACATCTCTTTTTGACAGTTTTGTTGACAGCTTTGCACTTGTGACTTAGTTTGGCATTTTCAGTTTGACAATACAATTCAGTTTGGATTTATGCAGCTTGTTTGGCATTTCAGTTTGCATTTTGCAATTTAAATTTATGCAACTTTGTACATTTTGCAAAAATAATTCATATGCTTGCAAACATTTTATTTCCCTCTTTGTGAACCAAGAAGAGACATCTTCTTGCGATTTGCAGAGAGGACGAACAAACTGATTCCGGCTAAAACCTTTAATGATGAGTTTTTGATTAACTGTCTGAAAAAATACCTTTTTTTAAAATTCATCTGTGTTGACTTCTTTCTTCTCTTTTTGCAGGTAAATATCAGTTGAGCAAAGGAAGCAGCAGTAGCAGATGAAGACTTCAAGAAACTTAGGATATAGATTTAGTTTATTTTTAATCATTGTAATAAATGTCATTGTAACACTGTAAATAAATTTACTGTATCAAATAAACATTTGTAACAACAATTGAAAATAAATAAAAAAAATCCTTTGTCAGTTAATCTCTTTTAATTCTTCTGCACTTGTTTATTTAATTACTTAAATTTCTTGAATTATAATAATTGGAAATTATCCAATAATCTTAACTTAGAAATTATAAATAATCAATAAACGTCCGGCATTCCGAATAACCAAAAGCATTGCACAGTTAATAAACAAACGTCCATATGCCTTTTACCTTACTGATTAAACCAACACTTCAAACTCTCAATCAGAAGCCTCAACCCATATCCCAGATGTTTAGACTTTGAGAAACAAACAGAAATCTTGAACAAACGTCAAAACCATGTGACAGTCAATTAAGACACTGTGGATTCAAATTCTTCTGAAAATGCACGTGCAAACCCTAATTCTTGATTTAATGTCAAAGAAGCGTCTGCTTGACCAAACCCTGAGCCAAACTTAACCAAATCAATAGAAACCCTAATACTCTGCTATGGACTGATTCAAAAGTTAATGGAAACCCTAATTTTGTTTGACTGATAAGAAAATTCTGTTTGACCGATTCTTAAGCCAATCTAAAAAATCAGGAAAAGCCCGAAGCTGTGATTTCTTGTGAAAAAGAGAGAGGGCAAATTTTGGGGTACAACAACGCAGACATAGTTAAAAAATACTACGCATAAGAGACCCGCTAGGTTGACACACCTAGGCAAAATAAGGGCATCCCGACAAAACAAAAGGTTTGGGGAAAAAATAAGGATATATGCAAAAGATTGTACACCTGGTAAGTTGAAAACCCGAAAGGGCGACTTGGGCAAAAATGGGTATCCTGGTGGGCTGAAAACCTGAAAGGGCGGTTGTTGTACCCCAAAATTTCCCTCTCATTTCTCAAGGATTCTCTCACAAGATCTTCCATGACGTCAAGTTCGTAGCACTCATACATCAATTTAGGCTTGGAATTAGCACAAGGGCAAGATGGTCAATTGCATACTGGAAAGTCAAACTTTGACTTTTTGGTTAACATTACATTCCAAAGATTAAATTTTATCAAGACATGCAAGAATATCAAGCTTGATCATAAAGAAAGTCAAAAGTCAACTTGAAAAGTCAAGATTTCCAAGACTTAGAAATTTTCTAAGTGTTTTTATACATGATAATTTCATCACTTCATGCCATTCTTTCACCAAGATGCAAGATGGCTCAAGGAAAACTTTCAACATGAAAGTCGTAGATCTCGATGATATCTACAACTTTGCTTTGCTGATCAAATCCTAGAAGTGCTTGGATTTTGAGTTATAAATTCATGAAGTCATGACATTTTCATTAAACACTTAGAGAAATTTTCAACAGATTTTGTTCAGGATTTTATCCCAACTTCTTGGCCAATTTTCATCAAGTTCCAGTTTGATTTGACAAAAGTGGTCAACATGAAAGTTGTAGAAGGTGTTTTAAGCTTTCCAAAACATTCAAGAGCATGAATTTATCATAGTTGAGCTATGAGATTCGAGAGCCTGAAGTTGGGAATTCATTCTTGAATTGCAAACCATTTTTGTTGAAGGACACATAATCCAATTGGCATGATTTGCTGCATAATCTTATGTTGTAGGCCAACTTGCTTGTAAATCTCTACATAATTTAATGTTTACACAACAACTTGATCTATTACCCAAGTTTTTGAGCCATTGTCCAAAAGATCTTCCCATTTATGGCATAAAGGCACCATTGCTATTCTTGAAAAGCAAGCTTTTGTACAAAGTTTTGTCTTGAGCCCATACCTTGTTGGTTGGTGATTATACTCTACCATAAATCATGGGAAGTAGCTCCTCAATACCAGCAACTTTGGTACTTCATCTTGGGACTATAGAGTACTTGACTTAGTTTGATCTTTATAATCTAACCAAACCATAACATGCTGTTTTGAAAACCTAATCAGCTCATATGCACAAACCCCTTTGCCTATAAATAGAAGAAGCATTTGCAAGAGGAGGAGGTTAGAAAAAATAGAGAGAAAAGCCAGAAGTCTTGTTGTAAACTAGCCATCAAAAGCCATAATTGTCCAAAAAAGCTTCCACTCTTGAGTTTTAAAGTCCAAATATTTGGAACTCTCACACCTTGCAAGCTCTGTCCAAACATCTAAGCACCTCACATACATCACATAGAAATTGTTCAAACTCAAGAACAAGCTTCTACAACACCTCTGTTTTCTCTTCCAATTTCAAGAACAATCAAGACAATAACTCAAGCTCAAAATATAAGATCCAGCTGCAAGGTAAGTTTCTTGAATTTAGTTCTTCATTTCAAGCATCATTAGTGTTGTACCCCAAAATTTTCCCACCCATACTTCTCAAAACATCTCAAGAAAATTCTCAAGTTGCTCAAGGTAGTCCAAGGGTTGACCATACAAGCTCCCTCCTAAGGCAGTCTACCTCAAATTAGGGTTTCATGTTGCATCAAGACACTTGAGTCCAAGGGATACCAAATGCTCACCATTATCCTAATATGTTCTCAAGATCATCCATGTCAAGTTTCAAGCCTTGCAGAGGAAGTTTGCTCAGTCAATTGCTCAAAAGCCCAAAAATCGACTGTGCTAGGGCAAAAGTTAACTGTGGCCCACATACAGTCAAACTTCAAGATTTTTGGTTAACATCCTCATTTTGAAGTATATTTCATCATTTGGTCAAGGGTTGATCATGATTCATCAAGGATTGCTCATAATTCATCAAGAATCAAAAGTTGCTAAATTAGGGTTTTGTAGGAAAAGTCAACTCAACTTTGACCAAGCATAACTTTCTCATACTTTATAAGAAATGACCCATCCAAATCTCATTTTGAAGAGGATTCCATTCTCTACAATCCATATTCATCTCCCAAGTTCAAAATATGCACTCACAAGAAGTTATGAATTTGGACATTATAGGTCATTTTGAAAAGTCAACAAAAACACCTTTTTTGTCAAAGCATCATACATGAGCATGGAATATAAAATTGAGATGATACCAAAAGGGTTGCTTAGAGGACATCTCAAGATTTCTAAAAAGTCTAAGAACACCTCCAAAGAGTCAAAATTGAGGAAGTTATGCATTGGTGAAGTTGACCTTTTTTTGTAAAATTGCCAAAAGTCAACTATGCCTAAAACTTCAATTTTTGCCAAATGGGCTCAATCTTTTTCACTTGTTTTAAGTTGGCAACATGGTCTACGAGCCCTAGCCTTTTCCACTTGTCATTATCTTATTTATATTATTTATTTTGATTTTTATTTGAATTTAATTATTTTAAATCAAAACAAATCATAAAAAATCCAAAACATTGAAATTCAAATATCTTGTGCTTGTTTGAGGTCTTAATGTCCAGCTTGCATCAAATAAAATTCGTGTAAAGGCATGGTGTGTACAAAAAGATTGAATTAGGCCATTTTTGGAAAGATATTCAAGGTGTATCAAATCAAAATCCAATTCATTGATGGAGGAAGATTGAGATCAGTTATCAACCCTAATCTATTCCTCAATACATATAGAGTGTGTGCAGACCAAAAACTAGGTTGGAAAGAGGCGCAACATCAAGAACACAAACTTGAAAAATCAAGAAAAAGTGCAAACACAAATTCACACTTAGAGGCCAATTCAAGACCCTTGGACCATTCCAATCATTTCCTGAGGTCATCAGCAAGCAAAAGCAATCAAAATCAAGCATTTCCAGGCCCTATATCGCACTGTAAGTCTATCACGACATTGCTTATTTCTTGAATTCGGTTTGCATGATTTAGACATTGTTAGCATGAATTAACCATATATTCTTGATCCTTGGAACATTTGCAAGCTTTCTATATTGTTTAATTGCATTTATATGGCCTATAGTGGATTTCACCATTATTAGGGTTCCTTGCTTCAAATTAGGATCTTTGTTTACAGGCAAAATTGGGCCATGAAAGGGCCACCATTGTACCCAGCAGGTTCAGACGAAGCCATCCATGGCTTTGGTTTTTATTTATCACGCTTGTAATTGATTTTGAGAATACGCATGCCTGTAGTGACGGACAAACGTCCGTAGGTAAAAG
The DNA here is from genome assembly GCA_948472305.1 of Vicia faba. Lineage (NCBI taxonomy): Eukaryota > Viridiplantae > Streptophyta > Magnoliopsida > Fabales > Fabaceae > Vicia > Vicia faba. The sequence goes on along the minus strand of OX451739.1, from coordinate 285,079,164 downwards.
TATGGGACTTTTACCAGCGGTGCAAGGAGGGAGACCAAGACGTGGCAAGCCATCACTCGTCCATTTGAATTTCTGCACGAGTTTTCCATATAACGCTTGTTTATAATATAATTATTGTTTTGTATTATTATAACAACATAAGCAGCTGGCTCAGTTGGTAAGTAGAGCGTGGAAAAGTACATTGGGGCCAAGGTTTGAATCCCAGGTCCCCCAAATATTTCATGTATTTTTCCTTTTCTAGATTCAGCGCATGCACAAGCCAAGGGTCTATCATGTGACCTCAAGATCCAGTCTGCCAAGTGGCCAGATGGCCAGATCCAAAGGCCATCCATGAAGGAGCACCAAAGGCCTAGTCAAATGCACATGCATGGGATTCTGGAAGTCAACGTGGACCTCCATCTTTTGGGCCCAGAAGTTGCTTCTCATACCCCCCAGAATTGCTGTTGCAGGCCCAAATTTCTTTTCTTTATTCTTTTATATTTATTTCATTTATTTTATTTTACTAACCAATTAAATTATTTTCTTATTACCAAAAAATCACAAAAATATTGCTTTTCACAAATTAGGTTTAGATTTTATTTTTTATCAAAAATTAATTTAATTTAATTAGGTTTGTTAATTTAGATAACTTTAATTCCTTTTGTAAATAAATTAAAAATAATTAGAATAATTAGGTTTTTATTTCTAACTTAATTTTATTTTCTTTTCCTAAAAATAGCCAAAAACCCAAAAATAGGCTATGTAATTATTTTTATTAATTAATTTAATTAACTAATTAATTGTATATATAATTTTAGGACCTAATTCTTTTCTTTAAACAATATTAAAAACAACAAAAACAAATTTTCTTTTAATTAGGTTAAAAGGGTCAAAACCCTAATTTCTTTCCGAATTTCACCGCGCGCGCTTTATTGTTTTATTATTCACCATATTGATGTAACTGCCTACAAGTTTGTAATAGTTTAATTAGGACTTTTACTTTTCATTTATCGCTTTATTTTTTAAGGGTTTGTTTTTGGCTATGTAAATACCCAAAGCCTTGTAATAGCGTAGTTTAATTTCCGCATTTTAAATTCCGCAAAACATTAAACTGTTAGATGTATGATATTAGGGATGCATGACAAGAATGTATGATTAATTTTTAAAACAGTTAGATAACCCTAAAATGTGCAAAGATAAATAATCTGAAATTGAATCACTCGCACATGCGCACTCCTAGGGTACACTCCCACTTGGTTGCCTTCGGTAAGCGGTCATTGAGTATAGGATGCTTTAGTGGTTGTCCTTTTTTCCAAAGATCAAAGTTGCCTCGGAAAGGTTGCCTCGGATATTGTTGCCTCAGATAATTGATCTAAGACATTAGGGTTACTACTAAGACGTCCTAACATTACTTTAGTGATCATACGTCCCTTTAGAATTGACCCTCAAAACTCCAACGACGATGCTACCTGCTCACTAATAATGGGATAGCATTGTCTAAAGGAAACAAATATAGAACGATTCTTTTTCGAGTAGGTAGATTAACTCTTAAGTACTTGCTCAATCAAAACAAACTTTTTCACACTTACACTCCTTTACAAACTAAGTTTTTCAAAAACACTTTGTTGTACCCCAAAATTTGCCCTCCCATATTCTTCAAGATTGGCAAAGAGCATGCTTCAAAATCTCCCCAAGGGTTGCACAGTTCAAGGGCCTCCTAACAGTCAAAAACTAGGGTTTTGGTTCTGACAAAGAAAATGAAGTTTACAAGGGCCCAATCAAGTCCCACATGCCTATAAACATGGTCAAGCATCCTCATGCCAAGTTTTAAGACTCACAGCACAAAATTGCACAGTCAAAAACCCTAATTGCTCAGCAGTCAACTGCAGGGGCAAAATGGTCATTTGACAGTCAAAAGTTCAAATTTTTTGGTCAACATCTTATTTTGAAGCCACAAACATCATTTGATCAATGCTTGATCATGATTTTCAAGGCATGGCTCAAAAAGTCTCAAGATGCAAAAGTTTCCATATTTGGACAGTTGAAAAAGTCAACTGTAACTTGACCAAGGCATAACTTCCACATGGTTTATCAGAAAAATTCCATCCAAAGCTCATTTGAAGAGAAAGACATTTCCTACAACTCCTCTTCACACTTCAAGTCCAAGAAATGCTCTCACAAAAAGTTATCAATTTCAACATTATAGGTCATTTTCAAAAGTCAACAAAAAGGGACTTTGAGTCAAAGGCCATAACTTGAGATTGGTAAATCAAAATGACATGGGACCAAAGGCATGGGTTAGAGGACTTCAATACCTTTCCAAAATGTCCAAGAACATGATGAAATCTTAAAAATTGAGCAAGATATGCCTTGTGGAAGTTGGGAAATTTTTGGGAATTTTGAAAAGTCAACTTTGCTTCAAATGCCTCAAAATTGCTAATGGGCCACATTTTCTTCCAAGATTCATCATCCAAAGACTATGCACGACCATTTGGCCCAAAGGGGATTTATTTAATCATTTTTATTTATTTATTTGAATTTTTAATTACTATTAATTCATTTAATGAAATAAAATATGACAAAAATACTAAAATAAGGTTTTCAAATCTTTTTGTGCAGAATAAACTCTCATCAAGGCCTAAGGATCTCGTGCATATCAAAAGAGGAAAGAATTGGTGCAAATTGGCATGATTCTTCATGAATAAAATATTGAAAAAAGATTCATAAAAATCAAATCTTGAAAACCATTAAAGACAAAGCTTTGGGCTTGGATTATTGACTAAAATCATTCCTTATACAAGCACAAACCTAACCCTAATGCCAAGAACCCTGGAAGCTGCGCTCAAGCCATAAACAAACTTTGTATTTTTTGAAGAAAATTTCAAAACTGTTTTCCTATTTTCAGCAGGTTTCAAGGCAAAACAACAATTCCATTGCACTCCTGACACCTCCAGGAATCTCCCTGAATCAAAATCATAACCTCTAACATCAAGAAACGGTAGAATCAAGTGGTCCTGTTTCCAGTTTTGTACATATTCGTGTTTCAATTTTTAAGAATCTTCATTGCATTCTTTCTGCTGATTTATACTAATCTACCCATTCTAAAGCTAATGATGTTATTTAATTGGATTTTCGTGCCCTATATGCCAAATTACCATTGAAGCTTTCTAGGGTTTCAGAGTTGCAGAATTAGGGGTTTCCTCTTCAGGAAAAATTGAGACATGAGACTTAGGCCATTAGAACCAGGAGCTTCAAACGAACTCAATGCATAGGTCGCGCCTAATTTCTGATCAACGACGGCCTATTCGCTATTTTTCCATGTATCATATAGTGGGGGTTTAAAACCCCCGCAATCTTGTTTTATGTTTTTCAGGCAAATGCAGACCAACGAAGAAGAAGGCATGATGTCTCAACGTGATAGGTCAATTCAGGTTTTAGCGCGTTTTTTTGAATTAACAGCATTAGCGTTTGTTTTGTTATATATTAATTGCATTCCAGTAATATTACAAAGAAAGCGCTTGGTACAAGTGGTAGCTGCGTTGTCACATAAGCACTGGGACCTGGGTTCGATTCCCAGGTCCCCTCACTTCCTTAATATATTTTGTTTCCATGTGATTCTATGCAGCTTGCCTCCTGAAGTCTACCATGAAGCCTTGTATCCAAGCGTGCCACACGTCCCATGGCATCAGTCCAATGGTCCAGATCTAAGGCCTATGGAATGATTCAGTCAACAAATCCACACGTGATTACCAGAAGTCAACAAGGCCAGGAATCAAATGGGCCTAATTGCTGGCCAGATACCTCCAAATTGGGGTCAACACCCCCCATTGGTTTGCATTAATTTTTCTTTCTTTTTTATTCTTTTTTATTTATTTGTTTTATTTCTTTTTTAGTTTAATTCATAAATCAATTTTTTTTCTCTAACATAAAAAAATAATAAAAAAATCAGAAAGACAAAATAAAAATATATTTTATTTAATGTTATTTTTTGTAAATAAATCTTATTAATTAATTTAGCTCTTTTTAATTCTAGGTTTAATTCTAATATTTTTCTTAATAAACTAAAAAAATGTAGAATTAGGGTTTTAAGTATTTTTTTATCCTTTTTCTTTTCTTTCACCATATTTAATTATTAATTATATTTTGTAAATAAATTGCCATGTAAATATTTAATTAAAATTAGGTCAAACTAAAAACACTTTTCTTAATAAATTAAAAACAATTTAGAATTAGGGTTAATTAACTTTTCTTTTTAAATTCCCATTTAATTTTCTTACTAAAAGTCCATAAATACAAAAAACTCAAAAAAAATAATCTCTTCCTTTTATTTAACTTAATTAATTTGTTAATCGTAATTTAATTTCCTAAAAGGGTCCAACGCCCTCGCATTCCCGATTTTAATTCCCTTCGCATTTTTATTTCTTTTTGTGAATATTCATGTAATTCTCCCAAAGCCATGTAATAGACTAAATTAGATATTTATTTTTCGCACTTTATTTTATTTCAAATCGGGACCTGGATTAAATTTGGTGATGTGGACCCGCGCCTTTGTAATAGCGTAGGACTTTTAATTCTCGCATCTTTTTAACTGTTAATTAAATTGCATGAAAGAATGAATGCTCAAAATAAAAGCAACGCGTAGATCACCAATGCATGAACAAGACAAAAATAAATGAACATGACACACAAATCACACACCACCCCTAGGGTACGCCTCACTGTTGCCTTGCCCCTAGAAAGGTGATCGTCGAGTAGAGGACGTTTTAGTAAGTCCTCATGTCCATGAACATGGCATGAGGGTAGCTTCTAAGGTGTCTTCCTATTGCTCCGATGATCACCATGTCCCGAATCTTCGAATTGACCCGAACACCTCCAACGGTGGTGCTACCTACCCTTCAATGGTGGGATGGCACTACTTTAAGGACATTTACACAGACGAATTCCTTAGGGTAGGTAGACGACTCTAGATACTTGCTCTAATTTCAAAACAAATCAAAAAATACTTTTCACACCGACACCTTTTCAAAAAGCTTTCGAAAGCAACTTTTCAAACACTCTTGAGGACTGATACAAGAGTCGAACTGAAATTTTCAAAGAAACTTTTTAAAAACCCACAGTTGAAAAGCAAACAAACCATTTTTTGAAAACACAATGAGCAAGTATCTAAGAGCCCATGGATAACCATGAATAGAAAGGGTGCTAACACCTTTCCTTTCTATAATCTACCTCCCGAACCGAGAGCAATCTCTATAAGGAATTTTTCTGTGCTTTTGTCCTTTCCATTTGGAGAAAATAAAAGACGGTGGCGACTCTTGCTTCCGCGACATTTCGCGAACCAGCGTTAAACAGTCAGTTCCAGATCCACCGATCACAGAACTGGCGACTCTGCTGGGGATCTATCTTTTAAAGTGAGGTGTACCTTAGGATAGTTCATAACTGTGTTTTCAATTGTATTGATTTGCTTGCTTTAAATTGTGGGTTGCATGGGAGTTACATAGATCCTAACCCGGATCTGGGGATACCCTGTTTAGGTAGCATAAGCTGTGAGGGACCTGTCCGGCGTAGACCGACATGGGTGAAGCAGTGGCTACGTTGGTGTGGCACCTTGGTCTGTACCGATATCCCTTGTGTTGCAACGAGGAGAATATGGGTCTTCTAAGGAGTCATTAAGCACCAACAACCTTAGAACCTTAAATGACACAACTTGGCCATTAGAACAGTAGCAGTATGCTACGCCCATTGAGGCTAAACTCTCGTGATGGTTCTGGCCGCAAGAAAAGATTGCGATGTTGGAGTTTTGATCGATTGAGGGTAGTCAATGATATTGGGATCCTCTAAGAACCCGGTTACTTTGATAGGACAGGTATGAACCAACAAACTGAAAGAGGGTAATACCTAGACCTCATGCTGGCCTAAACTTTAAGGGCTTGTCTTGTGTGACTTATGTGCCTTACCATGTTTGCCTTTGTATCTGTTTGTGGTGTGCTTTATCATAACATCATAACATCATGAGCATTGCATGCATCTTGCATAGGGATTGACCATTTCAAAGACAAAAGGGTTTCACCTTTGCTCTGTTTTGTAGGACACCATGATGCCTGTGCGAAGGAATACTATCCGGTTCAACTTTGTTCACTCACCTGAGTTGCTTGAAGAGTTGGTTAGCAGAATTCCAAATACCACTTCCTTCATTCAGAGGCATGGTTCTCTTCTCGGTTTAGTCACTGCAAAGCGGGATCAACAGTTGATGAGTGTCCTGACTCAGTTCTATGACCCTCTGTACCAGTGCTTCACCTTTCAAGACTTCCAGCTGGTCCCTACCCTGGAAGAGTTCTCTGATTTGCTTGGCATTCCTATCCTGGATCAGACTCCTTACACTGGTTGGGAAAAGACCCTCAGGCTTGAGGAGGTGGCTGCAACCCTTCCTTTGACACACCAAGAAGTAATGGACAACTGGGTGACTAGAAGCAGAGTTAAGGGTTTCTTGGCCAAGTTTCTGATTGGTAAAGCTAACAGTTTCTGGAATGACTTGGACTTTAGGGCATATGAAGACATCCTAGCTCTCTTAATCTATGGGCTAGTCTTGTTTCCTAATCCTGACAACTTCATCAATGTCACTGCCATAAGGATCTTTATGTCTCAGAATCCTGTGCCCACTCTCTTGGGTGACATCCTGCAACAACTTTATGCTCGTACTGCCCGAAGACGAGGAACCCTATGGTGTTGTATCCCTTTGTTGGTGAGGTGGTTTATTTTGCACCTCCCTAAGTTCATACTGAAGAACCAAGAAGGAAGAGGTTGGGCTCATAGGTTAATGTCTCTCACTGATAAGGACATCATTTGGACTTTCAGAGGTTTGGATGAGATAGCTGTTATTGATCGTTGCGGAGAATACCCTAACGTTCCTTTGATTGGTACTCAAGGAGGGATCTCTTACAATCCATGTCTAGCGCTCCGTCAGTTTGGAAGAGCCAGAAGAGCAGGGCCTCATGAGATGTTGGTGCCTCACATCAGTTTTGAGTTTCAGGTGGATAGTGACGAGCTGCGTCATAGGTTCATCAAGGCTTGCGACAAAGTTCATAAAGCTGACCCACAAGAATTGGGGCCAAAGACTTCTCTACCTATGGAAGCCTACTACAAATGGGTTCGCATCCGTGCTCAGAAGTTAGGTATGCCGTACGAAGCTGTCAGACCTATCATTCTTGAGTATCCTGACAAAGATGGGGTCCCTCCAACTGTCCTCCCTCCTCAGATACCTACTGATTATGAGACATTAAAGAGATCTTGGTCGCAACTGCGAGAAGAACGGAATTCTTACCGGGAAAAGTTCAATGAGCAGGAGTTGAAGATCCAGAAGCTGACCAAGCAGCTGGAGAATGAGCGAGCTCTGAATGATTACATCCGTACTGAGAAGAGGAGACCATGGGATCAATAAGGAGCTCTGGATGTTCTTTTACAGTTTTATTTCCCTTTTCAGTATTTCCATTTTTATGTAATGCCTAAAGGCAACCTGCTGAACAATTTAAGTTTCAAAGTTGAATCTAATGAAGTGTGTTCCTTTTTGTTTACAAAGTTGATTCCCGATTGTCTTTGAAAACATAAATCATACGCATTCCATTCATCATGTGCATAGCAGGTTTTCTTCTTTTCAGGTTGCTTACTGTTCTTTGCTGTTTATTTCAGCATCATAAACCCTGACTCATCATCAACCGAGATGTCTATCAAGGCCCTCCAGGCCCAGAATGCCCAGTTCCAGGAGTTGATTGTGAGCCTAGCCCAGGGTCAAAAGGAATTGAAGACTCTGATTCAGAAGAAGAAGAAGAAGAGGACTGTTTTATTTAACCCTAGACGCAGATCTGGGAACACATTGCAGAATGAAGCTGAGAGGACTACTCCATCTGTGGGGGAAGGCAGTCCCCAAGGGAGAGAGGTTCCTAGTCCAGAGGTCTCCGACAACGAGACTGATGATGAGCAGTACCCTCCAATTGAGGACCGGTATAAGCAACTAGAGGACCGTCTGAATGCCATGGAAATTCAACAAGTGCATGGGTTGGATTTCGGAGACCTGGGTCTATCTTCTGGTGTGGTGATCCCACACAAATTCAAGGTTCCTTCTTTTGCTAAGTATGATGGGGCATCCTGTCCCAGGCTGCATCTCAGATCTTACGTGCGGAAGATTCAACCATACACTATGGACAAGAACTTGTGGATCCACTTCTTCCAGGAGAGTCTTTCAGGGACTCATCTCGAATGGTTCTATCAGCTGGATGGAACCAAAGTTCGTAACTGGGAGGAGTTGGCTACTGCTTTTTACAAGCAGTATCAATATAATGCCGACCTTGCTCCTACACGTACCCAACTCCAGGGTATGTCGCTAGGATCAAGCAAAGGTTTTAAAGAGTATGCACAGAAGTGGAGGGACCTGGCCGGCAGGGTGCAGCCACCATTAACTGACCGGGAACTCGTTGATATGTTCTTGGGGACCCTGTCCGGGCCGTTCTTCAATCATCTCATTGGTAATTCATCTGCAGGATTTACCGACCTCATTCTGACTGGGGAAAGAATTGAAGCTGGTATCAAGGCCGGGAAGATTCAAGAGGCCACACCTTCTGATACTCACAAAAAGCCTTACATGGGAAAGAAGGAATTTAATGCTGCATACAGTCAAAAGAGTCGTCATGACCAACATGCAGGGGCAGTCATGATCTCTGGTTCTGCGCCACACCGACAACCACCAAAGGGAAATCAGCGAAAGCCAGACGAGCCTAAAAGACAGTTCACCAACATCAACATGTCGTGGTCACAAGCATTGCAGCATATGTTGAAGATGAATCTGATTACGGTGATCAACCCTCCTGCAAATCCCAAGACCTCCTCTCCAAACTACAATCCAGAGGCTAGGTGCGCTTATCATTCTGATAGTCCGGGGCACGATACCGAGGACTGTTGGGCGCTGAAGTATAAAATCCAGAATATGATCGACGCTAAGGAGATCGAGTTCGAGCCTGCCGAGACTCCCATTGTGACCACTGCTCCTTTGCCAAAACATGGCTAGGATTGAGAGATTTTTGTTCATTTGAATTCAAGTTGTATTTTTCTTTTCTTGTTCAAATAAACAATTGTCATGATAAACTCTTTTATTTCATGAATGCATTACACATGTCTGTCTTGAATTAATTATGTTTACTATACTTAAAACTGTTTTCATATTTTTGTGATGATCAACTCTTGGTTAATAATGCTAAGCCTCTTGAGGGAGGATGACGAAAATGATACCACAATCTACAGTATGCTTTTGAACAGACCCCGCTGATGAGGTACAGGCATTGTTTCAATTCCTAAACACTGGAGTTATAAGGAAGATAATCCCTCGTCAACCCCTCTGAGCCAAAGAAGTTGGAGTTTTTTTCTTTTTCGAAATTAAAACCCTTAATCATAACCTGGGGCAGGGTAGTTCTCTCAGTTGATCCAGGTGCACGATGAATGGCATCAAAGGAATCCTTACAAAACAAAAGACAGCGATGGTTCCGAATGATCATAAAGAAAGGCAGTCATTATCTTTCAAAATAAAAACCCATTAAGTCAAAACCTAGGAAGGAGACTTACAAAACTGGGGCATCCCGCTGACTGTAATCACAAAAGAACAGCTCAGGCGAAAAAAAAAGGGGATAACAAAAGTCAGAAAAAAGAAAGAGGTCTTACAAACCCTCGACAAAAATGACTGCCTATTCAAAATAAAATGTCTATATCCAAACCATCACTAGAGCATCAAAGCAAAGACTCGAACAAGGTCTAACGTATGATCAACTGAGTTTAGGTTTGGAGAACATCACGAAGAGCGGGTGGGTACAAATAATTTGAGCCGTTATCCTTTGTTTCTTAAACCGTGAACCAAGCCACGTTATAACCCTCAAAAGTCCTAGCTGAAGCATGGGTTAATTCGAAAGCATACTGTTACAAAGGTATCCGGACTCCTTAAGGCCTACGGTAAATACGGAGTTGACATCACGTTTTACAAACATTCACTTGTGTTATGAAAAAGAATGCATTTTCAAAATCTTCAAGACAGACATAAGCTTTTCATTTTTGATATAACATTGTTTGCATATGACTTTTTGCTTGAACAACAGGAAAATTCGCACGAAGAATATCTGGTGAACAAAAGCATTTCCAATCAAGGGGCATGGCCTGATCATTGTCCATCATCTAGGGCAGTCCAGTCAAGATTCAAGGAATCTCTCAAGATGCCAAACAGCCAGGGGCAAACCTCCGCCTGAGCCACTTGGGGCATTGGACATGAATTCCCAGCAACAAATCTTGCATGACCAAACATCTTCTAGTAACATGGCAACACAAGCAGCCAGGGGCATCTCCCTGCATTCTAAGAGCGTGGACATAGTCGAAAAAATACTACGCACGATAAAAGAACCGCTAGGTTGACATACCTAGGCAAAAATTAGGGCTTCCCGGCGAACCAAAAGGGTTCGGGCAAAAATAAGGGATGAAATGGAAAAAAATCTGTACACCCGGCAAGTCGAAACCTGAAAAGGCGGCTTGGGCAAAAATGGGTATCCCGGTGGACTGAAAACCCGAAAGGGCAGTCCAGGCAAAAGTTAGGGATAAAGAGCGTACGACTATGTCCCGGTATCTCGTCACTGGCCTACCAAAGGGAAGATTCGTCAATCGGCAGTCATCCAGCACCTCCACAAGGTATCTTTTCTCCTCACCTCAGAAACAGGGGCAATAATGAGTCGTCCAGGCGATCCAGTTGCTCTGTCAACCAAAGTACCAAGGAAAGTTTAATACAAAGATGATTACCATCTGCCTTTACAAATTCCAGATCGTGGGTTAACATCCGGAACCAAACAGGACAATCATCCACTTGATCATCATCGGGCAACCCTACACCGGTTCCTTCTCAACTTTCAGACAAAGTCTTACACAGACTCATCCACAGGCAACCCTACACTCAATTCCTCCAGAAGTCTTACACAGACTTACCTCAAAGATAACCTTACCCCGGTTTATCAAGAAGTTTTACACGAACTTATCCTGCAGTAACCTTACCCCGGTTCCTCCAGAAGTCTTACACGGACTTACCTCAAAGATAACTTTACCCCGGTTCATCAAGAAGTTTTACACGAACTTATCCTGCAGTAACCTTACCCCGGTTCCTCCAGAAGTCTTACACGGACTTACCTCAAAGATAACCTTACCCCGGTTCATCAAGAAGTTTTACACGAACTTATCCTGCAGTAACCTTACCCCGGTTCCTCCAGAAGTCTTACACGGATTTACCTCAAAGATAACCTTACCCCGGTTCATCAAGAAGTTTTACACGAACTTATCTTGCAGTAACCTTACCCCGGTTCCTCCAGAAGTCTTACACGGACTTACCTCAAAGATAACCTTACCCTGGTTCATCAAGAAGTTTTACACGAACTTATCCTGCAGTAACCTTACCCCGGTTCCTCCAGAAGTCTTACACGGATTTACCTCAAAGATAACCTTACCCCGGTTCATCAAGAAGTTTTACACGAACTTACCCTGCCGTAACCTTACCCCGATTCATCAAGAAGTTTTACACGAACTTATCCCGAAGTAACCCTACACATGTTATCTCTTTCCAGACGTAGTTTTACACAGACTCGTCATCGGTAAACCCTACCCAGGTTTCCTTCTCAAAACTCCAGATGTAGTTTTACACGGACTCGTCACCTAGAAATCCTACACGGGTCCTCTATTTCCAAAAATGCAGTTTTATACGGACTCATTGTCAGTAAACCCTACACAGGTTTCCTTCAACTCCAAATGCAGCTCCACACGAGCCCAACCTCAAAGTAACCCTACACAGGTGTCCTTCTTTCCAAGATGCGGTTTTACACGAGCTCATCATCAGGCAACCCTACATAGGTTCCCTCTTTCAGCTTACAAAAATTCCAATATATCTCAAAATTTCCCCAGGAGAGTCCAATCCAGTTTCCCCAAGAAAGTTGGAATCCATCTCCCCAAGCAGTAAGCTTATCCCCAGTAGATTCTGGAAGCTTATCCTCGCACAGCACGAACGCGTCCCCCGACTTGATTTAAAGAGTTATTTCCCTAATAGGATATAACCGGGTTATCCTCAGCCAAAAGCCACGAAAAGAACATTCTCGACAAAGTCTCCTTACCCCCAGCGAAGTCTATTAACACTTCCAACATAACAATGGTATCCCCAGCGAAGTTACCATTTTAGCAAAGTACCTCTCTCCCCACAGAGTATTGTTTCCCAGCAAGATCGTTAGAGTACTTTTCTCCCTGCAGAGTAATCCATTCGCCAAGTTTATTCTCCAACAGAGTTATCTTCTCCTACCGGTATTCTTGCAACTATCATCCCCAGCGGAAACAAATATTTATTCTTCAAGATCAGCCCAGGATGTGACTTCCCGGCACCCGTCAAGGATTTACTTTCCTAGACGACAAACATACATTCATAAACATCGCATTTTCATACATTATAGCATGCATATACGCATCATATCTTACAAATCTCATTTATGTTGAGAACATCATTGCTTGATCCACATCATGCATTGCATATAACTGACCCTTACTTTTCAGGAAGGATCCAGTTAAAGTTCTCAGTTATATTCCAGTCAAAGGCCTTCTCTGGTTCAGTCAGATCGACCCTAAGATCTCCCTGTTTCTTATCCAGTTGAAGATTTCAAGACCTTGTCCGGTTCAGTTAAATCGACCCTAAGATTTTCCTGTTTCTTATCCAGTCAAAGGCCTTCTCTAGTCCAGTTAAATCGATCCCTAAAAGATTTTCCTGATAAAGACTCAGTAGAAGACACCAAAGATTCTCTCAGCGTTACTGTTGAGGTTGAAGTCGCCAAAGATTCTCTCAGCGTTACTGTCGAGGTTGAAGTCGCCTATGATTCTCTCAACGTTCCTGTTGAGGTAGTAATCGCCCCAAGATTCTCTCAGCGTTCCTGTTGAGGTAGCAATCACCCCAAGATTCTCTCGGCGTCCCTGTCGAGGTAGTAATCGTCTAAGGTTCTCTCACCGTCCCGTTGAGGTAGTAACCATCCCTGGTTCATTCATCACCGTTTGAAGCTCCAGACTCAATTCCTGTAACCAGTCAGGGCGCACCTACATAAGAGTTTGAAGACCAGCTCCTGTCACACCAGGTAATCATCTTCTTTTTCAGGTACGCAAGCTCTCGCTAAAGAATCTCTTACACGATCGACGCCCAGATGGCATCTATAAGCCCATCACCCTATCCATCAATCTCTAAATGGCATCTATAATCCCATTCCCCACATCACACTACTATGTGAGCGCAAATTTCTGGGCACTCTAGTGTCCAATCATCTTCCACCTTCGGATTACGAAAGGCACGTCAGCCAATCTGCATCCTCAGGTCTAAGAAGATTGAACAGGGGCAACTGTTGTACCCTAAAATTTGCCCTCCCATATTCTTCAAGATTGGCAAAGAGCATGCTTCAAAATCTCCCCAAGGGTTGCACAGTTCAAGGGCCTCCTAACAGTAAAAAACTAGGGTTTTGGTTCTGACAAAGAAAATGAAGTTTCCAAGGGCCCAATCAAGTCCCACATGCCTATAAACATGGTCAAGCATCCTCATGCCAAGTTTCAAGACTCACAACACAAAATTGCACAGTCAAAAACCCTAATTGCTCAGCAGTCAACTACAGGGGCAAAATGGTCATTTGACAGTCAAAAGTTCAAATTTTTTGGTCAACATCTTATTTTGAAGCCACAAACATCATTTGATCAATGCTTTATCATGATTTTCAAGGCATGGCTCAAAAAGTCTCAAGATGCAAAAGTTTCCATATTTGGACAGTTGAAAAAGTCAACTGTAACTTGACCAAGGCATAACTTCCACATGGTTTATCAGAAAAATTCCATCCAAAGCTCATTTTGAAGAGAAAGACATTTCCTACAACTCCTCTTCACACTTCAAGTCCAAGAAATGCTCTCACAAAAAGTTATCAATTTCAACATTATAGGTCATTTTCAAAAGTCAACAAAAAGGGACTTTGAGTCAAAGGCCATAACTTGAGATTGGTAAATCAAAATGACATGGGACAAAAGGCATGGGTTAGAGGACTTCAATACCTTTCCAAAATGTCAAAGAACATGATGAAATCTTAAAAATTGAGCAAGATATGCCTTGTGGAAGTTGGGAAATTTTTGGGAATTTTGAAAAGTCAACTTTGCTTCAAATGCCTCAAAATTGCTAATGGGCCACATTTTCTTCCAAGATTCATCATCCAAAGACTATGCACGACCATTTGGCCCAAAGGGGATTTATTTCATCATTTTTATTTATTTATTTGAATTTTTAATTACTATTAATTCATTTAATAAAATAAAATATGACAAAAATACTAAAATAAGGTTTTCAAATCTTTTTGTGCAGAATAAACTCTCATCAAGGCCTAAGGATCTCGTGCATATCAAAAGAGGAAAGAATTGGTGCAAATTGGCATGATTCTTCATGAAGAAAATATTGAAAAAAGATTCATAAAAATCAAATCTTGAAAACCATTAAAGACAAAGCTTTGGGCTTGGATTATTGACTAAAATCATTCCTTATACAAGCACAAACCTAACCCTAATGCCAAGAACCCTGGAAGCTGCACTCAAGCCATAAACAAACTTTGTATTTTTTGAAGAAAATTTCAAAACTGTTTTCCTATTTTCAGCAGGTTTCAAGGCAAAACAACAATTCCATTGCACTCCTGACACCTCCAGGAATCTCCCTGAATCAAAATCATAACCTCTAACATCAAGAAACGGTAGAATCAAGTGGTCATGTTTCCAGTTTTGTACATATTCGTGTTTCAATTTTTAAGCATCTTCATTGCATTCTTTCTGCTGATTTATACTAATCTACCCATTCTAAAGCTAATGATGTTATTTAATTGGATTTTCGTGCCCTATATGCCAAATTACCATTGAAGCTTTCTAGGGTTTCAGAGTTGCAGAATTAGGGGTTTCCTCTTCAGGAAAAATTGAGACATGAGACTTAGGCCATTAGAACCAGGAGCTTCAAACGAACTCTATGCATAGGTCACGCCTAATTTCTGATCAACGACGGCCTATTCGCTATTTTTCCATGTATCATATAGTGGGGGTTTAAAACCCCCGCAATCTTGTTTTATGTTTTTCAGGCAAATGCAGACCAACGAAGAAGAAGGCATGCTGTCTCAACGTGATAGGTCAATTCAGGTTTTAGCGCATTTTTTTGAATTAACAGCATTAGCGTTTGTTTTGTTATATATTAATTGCATTCCAGTAATATTACAAAGAAAACGCTTGGTACAAGTGGTAGCTGCGTTGTCACATAAGCACTGGGACCTGGGTTCGATTCCCAGGTCCCCTCACTTCCTTAATATATTTTGTTTCCATGTGATTCTATGCAGCTTGCCTCCTGAAGTCTACCATGCAGCCTTGTATCCAAGCGTGCCACACGTCCCATGGCATCAGTCCAATGGTCCAGATCTAAGGCCTATGGAATGATTCAGTCAACGAATCCACACATGATTACCAGAAGTCAACAAGGCCAGGAATCAAATGGGCCTAATTGCTGGCCAGATACCTCCAAATTGGGGTCAACACCCCCCATTGGTTTGCATTAATTTTTCTTTCTTTTTTATTCTTTTCTATTTATTTGTTTTATTTCTTTTTTAGTTTAATTCATAAATCAATTTTTTTTCTTTAACATAAAAAAATAATAAAAAAATCAGAAAGACAAAATAAAAATATATTTTATTTAATGTTATTTTTTGTAAATAAATCTTATTAATTAATTTAGCTCTTTTTAATTCTATGTTTAATTCTAATATTTTTCTTAATAAACTAAAAAAATGTAGAATTAGGGTTTTAAGTATTTTTTTATCCTTTTTCTTTTCTTTCACCATATTTAATTATTAATTATATTTTGTAAATAAATTGCCATGTAAATATTTAATTAAAATTAGGTCAAACTAAAAACACTTTTCTTAATAAATTAAAAACAATTTAGAATTAGGGTTAATTAACTTTTCTTTTTAAATTCCCATTTAATTTTCTTACTAAAAGTCCATAAATACAAAAAACTCAAAAAAAACAATCTCTTCCTTTTATTTAACTTAGTTAATTTGTTAATCGTAATTTAATTTCCTAAAAGGGTCCAACGCCCTCGCATTCCCGATTTTAATTCCCTTCGCATTTTTATTTCTTTTTGTGAATATTCATGTAATTCTCCCAAAGCCATGTAATAGACTAAATTAGATATTTATTTTTCGCACTTTATTTTATTTCAAATCGGGACCTGGATTAAATTTGGCGATGTAGACCCACGCCTTTGTAATAGCGTAGGACTTTTAATTCTCGCATCTTTTTAACTGTTAATTAAATTGCATGAAAGAATGAATGCTCAAAATAAAAGCAACGCGTAGATCACCAATGCATGAACAAGACAAAAATAAATGAACATGACACACAAATCACACACCACCCCTAGGGTACGCCTCACTGTTGCCTTGCCCCTCGAAAGGTGATCGTCGAGTAGAGGACGTTTTAGTAAGTCCTCATGTCCATGAACATGGCATGAGGGTAGCTTCTAAGGTGTCTTCCTATTGCTCCGGTGATCACCATGTCCCGAATCTTCGAATTGACCCGAACACCTCCAACGGTGGTGCTACCTACCCTTCAATGGTGGGATGGCACTACTTTAAGGACATTTACACAGACGAATTCCTTAGGGTAGGTAGACGACTCTAGATACTTGCTCTAATTTCAAAACAAATCAAAAAATACTTTTCACACTGACACCTTTTCAAAAAGCTTTCGAAAGAAACTTTTCAAACACTCTTGAGGACTGATACAAGAGTCGAACTGGAATTTTCAAAGAAACTTTTTTAAAACCCACAGTTGAAAAGCAAACAAACCATTTTTTGAAAACACAATGAGCAAGTATCTAAGAGCCCATGGATAACCATGGATAGAAAGGGTGCTAACACCTTCCCTTTCTATAATCTACCTCCCGAACCGAGAGCAATCTCTATAAGGAATTTTTCTGTGCTTTTGTCCTTTCCATTTGGAGAAAATAAAAGACGGTGGCGACTCTTGCTTCCGTGACATTTTGCGAACCAGCGTTAAACAGTCAGTTCCAGATCCACCGATCACACACTTCATTACACTCTTGAAGACTGAAGCAAGAGTTAAATCGAAGTCAAAACAAAAACTTTTCAAATCACACAAAACACACAAAGAAGCAATTTTGAAAATGATGAGCAAATACCTAAGAGCCCGTAGATAACTACGGATAGAAAGGGTGCTAATACCTTCCCTTTCTATAATCTACCCCCCGTACTCAGAAATATCTCAAAAAAGGAATTTTTCTGTGCTTTTTTCCTTTTCTTGTTGGATAAAATAAAAGTCGGTGGCGACTCTTGCTTACTGCGACATTTTGCAAACACAAACGCAAAACGCAAACCAACAATTCCTAAAAAACAGTCCCGGTTCTGGCCACCGTATCACAGAACTGGAGACTTTGCTGGGGAGTTAATAAGTGGGGTGTACCTTAGGATTAGTTCATCATATTGTTTTCAAATGTTTGATTTGTTTGCTTTATATTTGTGGGCTTTGTATCGGAGTTACTATAGATCATAACCCAGATCTGAGGATACCTTTTAGGTAAGTAGCAATAGACTGTGAGGGAACTGTACGGCGTGGACTGATACGGTTGAAGCAGTAGCTATGTTGATGTGGCACATTAGTTGGTACCGATATCCATTGTGGTGGAACAAGGAGAGTATGGGGCTGTTATATGGGTCATTAAGCATCAACTGACCTTAGAACCTATAATTGACCAACTTGGCCATAGAAAGTAGCAGAATGCTACACTCATTGAGACCATACTCTCGCGATGGTTCCGGCCGCAAGAAAAGATTGCGTGAGCTGAAACTATGACCGATGGAGGATGGTCAGTGATATTGAGAACCTCTAGAACCCGATTACTATTATTAGGACAAGTTGAACCAACTAAACTGCAAGAGGGTAGTACCTAAACTCCATGCCATCCTGAAATTTAAGGGCTATTGTGTGACTTGTTTGCCTTACCATGTTTTCTATCTGTGATACCTGTGGTGTGTTTTTATCATAACATCATTCATCATGACATCGCATGCATATTTCATTAGACTAACCATTTCAAAGACCGAGGGGATTCATCTTTGTTCTGTTTTGCAGATCATGGCTTCTATGCGCAGAAATACCATTTGAGTCAACTTCGTACAAATCCCTGCTCAGCTTAGAGAGTTGGTTTCAAAGGTTCCTGATACTTCTTCCTTTGTTAGAAGACATGGTCATCTCCTTATCCTGGTCACTTCAAATTTGGATGAGAAAATAATGAGCGTGTTGTTCCAGTTCTTTGATCCATTGCACCACTGTTTCACCTTCCCGGACTATCAGCTAGTCCCTACTTTGGAGGAGTTTTCTGATTTACTTGGCATATCTATTCTAGAGCAGACACCCTTTACAGGTTTGGAGATAGCTCCTAGGCCAGAGGATATTGCTTAAGCCCTACATCTAAAAATGGCTGATGTAGTATCTAACTGGGAGATTCGGAGTGGGGTTAAAGGTTTCTTGGCTAAGTTTTTGATTGATCAAGCTCAACAGTTCTGGGATAGTTTGGACTTTCAAGCATTTGAAGACATCCTGGCTCTCCTCATCTACGGCTTGGTTCTGTTCCCTAATCCAGATTCTTTCGTCGATGTAAATGCAGTCAAGATCTTCATGTCTCGTAACCCAGTGCCTACTCTCTTGGGTGATATTCTGCATGCTCTTTATACCCGTACCGTGAGGAGAAGAGGTACCCTCATGTGTTGCACGCCGCTGTTAGTGAGGTGGTTTATTTTGCACCTCCCCAAGTCTGTATTGAAGAATGAGGAAGGTGTAGGTTGGGCTTACAGAATCATGTCCCTTGCTCATACGAACATCCTTTGGAGTTCTAAAGACATGGAAAGGGTAGCTGTCATTGATCGGTGTGGGGAATAACCCAATGTTCCATTGCTTGGAATTAGAGGAGGAATAACATATAATCCTTGTTTGGCCTTACGACAGTTTGGACGAGCTCGAAGGGACGGTCCTCATGAGCTGCTACTTACAGGCATTGTCTTTGACTTCAAGGGGGATGTTGAGGGACATCGCCTCCGGTTTATACGAGCTTGGGACAGAGTGAACGAGTCTGACCCACATGAGCTAGGAATGAAGACTTCTCTCCCGATGCAACCCTATCTCCAGTGGGTTCGAGCCCGTGCTCAAAAGCTGGGGATGCCATATGTGATACGGTGGGAAGAACTGACTGTTTTTTGGAATGTTGGTTTGAGTTTTGCGTTTGTTTTCGCAAAATGTCGCGGTAAGCAAGAGTCGCCACCGACTTTTATTTTATCCAACAAGGAAAGGAAACAAGCACAGAAAAATTCCTTTTTTCGAGATATTTCTCGGGTTCGGGGGGTAGATTATAGAAAGGGAAGGTGTTAGCACCCTTTCTATCCGTGGTTATCCACGGGCTCTTAGGTACTTGCTCATATTGTTTTCAAAATATTGCTTTCTTTGTGCTTGTGGGTTTGAAAAAGTTTTTGTTTTGAAACTTCAATTTTACTCTTGCTTCTGTCCTCAAGAGTGTATGAAGTGTTTTTGAAAACTTTGTTCGAAAAGTGTAAGTGTGAAAAAAATTTTGTTTTTTGAAAGAGCAAGTACTTAAGAACCATCTACCTACTCGCAAAAAGAATCGTTCTATGCTAATATCCTTTAGACAATGCTATCCTACTATTGATGAGTAGGTAACACAATTGTCGGAGTTTGAGGGTCAATTCGAATTAGGGACGTGCGGTCACTAAAGCAATGTTAGGATGCCTTAGCGGTAACCCTAATGTCTTAGATCATTTGTTTGAGGCAACAATATCCGAGGCAACCGTTTCGAGGCGACTATGATCTTTAGACAAGAGGGCGACCTCTAAAACAACCTATACTCAATGACCGCGTACGAAGGCAACCAAATGGGGTGTACCCTAAGAGTGCGCATGTGCGAGTGTGTCGTTTTCAGTTATTTTTATCTTTGTACATGTTAAGGGTGATCTAAGTTGATTTTAGGTTAAAGCATTCATTCTTGTCATGCAAGCCCTATTATCAAACATCTAGCAGTTATATAATTTGCGGAATTTAAAATGCGGAATTTAAACTAACTATTACAAGGCATCGGGTATTTACATCGCCAAAAACAACCCTTTGAAATTTAAATGCGGAAAAATAAATAAAATTCCTATTAAGCTATTACAAACCGGAGGCAAATACATCATTGGTAAAAGAAAGTAAATCGCATGCGGGAAATTAAAGCGAACACAAAGTTCTAGGGTTTTGACCCTTTTGATTAAAGAAAATATCTTTTTTTGTTTTTTATTTTAAGAAAGAAATTAACCTATATTAATTACTAAATTAAATTAAATAAATAAATTAAATAAATTATTTTTGGTTTTTTTGTTATTTTAAGAAAGGAAAATAAAATAATTAATGTTAGTAATTAAAACCTAATTAAATCTAATTTAATTTTAATTATTTACAAAAATATGTTAAAGTTATTCTAATCAAAACCTAAGTTAATTTAATTAGTGTTTATTAATAAAATAAAAATAAAAATTGAATAAAATATTTTGTGGTTTTTATTTTTATAAAGAAAAGAATTTTTTGATTGGTTAGAAATTAAATGGAAATAATAAAACAAATAATTAAAACAAAATAAATAAAATAGAAAGAGAGAGGGGTTGGGCCTAAAATAGGGTGTTTGAACAGCAATTCTATGGCCCATTAAACGCTGACCCTGTTGACTTTTTGAGATCCAGTAGGCGTGCATGGACTTTTCTTGTGGTAGACCCTCACCCCTGGATCACCAGATTTGGCCTTTGGCCATCTGGCTATTGGATGTATGAAGGTGCACGGTGAGCTGCAGGCTTGGATACACACACAATTGCCTGAAAGAAAAAATCAAATAGGAATTGGGGGACCTGAGATTAGAACCCAGGTCCTGAAAGTGATTGCTTGCTTCCCTTGCCACTACACTGCTTTGTTTCATTTGCAAGTAATATACAAAATAATAATAATAAAACAAAACAACGCTTATTGATCAGAAAAATAAAACGCGCGAAAAACATTTGAATGGGCCAATGGGTGAACGCCAGCTCTTCATCCCTGTCCTTCCACTACTGTAATTTTACCTGCGGATTTGAATCCGCAGCTAAAAACGCAGCTCGATCCAAAAATCAATTCCAGGCAATAAGAATGACCTTCAAGGGCATGGTTGTGTTCGTCTCCTTCTCCTGAGTGCAACCATGCCCATTATATGGACCAATTTCACCTGAAATAAGAATCCCTAAAAACAAAAACACAACCTAGCTATGGTGTTTTGCAATACAGGTCATGTAAACGAAATTAAATAAAGCCAAAAGCTTGGAAATGTTGAGAGGATCACAAATATGTAGTTAGTTTTTTCAAATGATGCAAGAATGAGCCAAATCGAATCCAAGAACAGATCTAGGTAACGAGGGACTTACAACATGTTTGGGCGTATGAGCAAGCTTGCTTTTGATCTAGGAAGATTGAGTGAACACCAAGGAAACGATTGGGATAGGTTTTGGCTTCTGAAAATGCCTCTAGCTATGATTTCGAATTCAAACTTTTGGTGACTTTTTTCAAACTTTGTTCTGCCTATGCTTGCACTTTCCAACCCTTGTCTCGATTCCCTTTGCGTCGTTATGTATCATGCTTTGCATTAGGGTAGAAATTATGGACTGAATCTCTCTATATCAATGCCTTGGGATTTGATTTGATCTCCTCTTTACCACTTGCCAAATTTATCAAAAATCAATCTTTTTGCACATGATATTGTATGATTCGATTTTGATGATGATAATGGTGATAATTACAACCTGAAACAGCCAAAAAATCTCATGTAATCAAAGTTTTGGATTTTATATGATTTAATTTGATTTAAAATGAGTAACTTCAATAAAAAATCAAATTAAATAACAAAAATAAAATATGGGCTCATGGTTGAAGCTAGGACACGTGGGCTACAATGCAAACTCAAATCAAGTGGAAAAGAATGGGCCCATTTGACAAAATTTGAAGTTTTGGGGATAGTTGACTTTTGACAATTTTGCAAAAAAGTCCAACTTCAACAATGCATAACTTCTTCAATTTTGAACTTTTGGAAGTGTTCTTGGACTTTTTAGAAATCTTGAGATGTCCTCTAATCAACCATTTTGGTATCATCTCATTTTTATATTCCATGCTCAAGTTATAAGCTTTAGAAAAAAAGGTGTTTTTGTTGACTTTCAAAAATGATCTATAATGTCAAAATTCATAACTTCTTGTGAGTGCATTTTTTGAACTTGGGGTATGAATATGGATTATAGGAACCACGTTGGCAAACCACTGTGGGTAAGAAGTAACTGCTAGAAAACCGGCGTTAAACTGTTTCATAACTTCAGCCATGATTTTCTCAGACATCTCTGGGCGCATTCGGCGAACCTTCTGCTTTACTGAAGGACAATCTTCCTTGGTAGGCAATTGGTGAACCACAATATCGGTATCCAACCCAGGAATATCTTCATAAGACCAGGCAAAGATCTCAACATAGTCTCACAGCATCTGAATCAACCGTTACTTCACACTAAGCTCCAGATTCGCACCGATCTTGACCTCTTTCTTGTCTACCTTTGTACCCAGATTCACTGATTCCACGGGCTCTTCATGTGGATGAATAACCCTCTCTTCCTGAAGTAACAGTCTAGGAAGTTCACCAGGCACTTCGCAATCATCTTCACCTTCGTCTTCGACTAAGTTGATCGGACTTTCGAAGTCATAACTGGCAGTAGCAGAGTCGTTATCAGTGGGATCCAGAATGGATGTAGACCTGTATATGTGAGTGTGTGTAAAATAGCTATTTTGCAATATATAAAGAAAAACAAGAAGCACAAAATTTGAAATGCAAGAAAACGTCCAATGCTTGTATTAATGATATATGTAGATGACACACATAAAGCCCTCACAAATGAAGCCACGGTGCCCCGGGTAAGACACCGGGCCGTAAAGTTTAAAACATTGTCTATTACAAATTCAAAACAGAAGTCTCATTACTGGGGGATAACAGAAACAGGCATAGAATCCTTCATTGTCCAGTTGCTCAATCCACCGTCGGCAGTCGGGTAAATCCAGTTGTCAATGTCAAACTCTTCATCATCGTCATCCCCGATAGCATTCACCCCTGCGTCTTGTTTAGGCTTTTCTGGTGCTCCGAACTCGATCTCCTTCGCATCAATTAAGTCTTTTACTTTGTTCTTCAGGACCCAGCAGTTATCCGTATCGTGTCCCGGGCTTTCAGAGTGAAAAGCACAGCTGGCATTCGGATTGTACATTGGCGATGTTGTGTTGGGACTCTTTGGGGCCTCCCTCGGAGTCACCAGGTTGGTCTTCAATAATTGCGGCAGAATTTGGGATAAAGTCATATTGAACAGAGTGAATTGTCTTCGAGGCCTCTCGGCCCTTGGCTGATTGTTGCGCTGAGGAGCACCAGCAGGTCTTGATATAACCACCACATTAACAACTTGGTGGTGTTCAGGTCTATTGTGGCCTTTTGAACTGTAAATAACACTGGACTCCTTCTTAAAAGGATTCTTCTCGGTGCCCGATGAAGCACCCTTCTGTATCTTGCTAGATTTGATACCGGCCTCAATCCTTTCCCCGGTCATAATTAACTCCATAAACCCGGACGAAGAACTTCCAATCAGATGGTTGAAATACGAACCAGACAAGGTCCCCAGAAACATATCCACTACCTCCCTATTAGCCAAGGGTAGTTGCAATCTTCCAGCGAGGTCCCTCCACTTCTGAGCATAATCTTTGAAACCTTCGGCCGCACCCATAGACATACCCTGAAGTTGGGTACGCGTGGGAGCAAGGTCGGCATTGTATTGGTACTGCTTGTAGAAAGCAACATCCAAATCTTCCCAATTACGAATACTAGCTCCTTCCAGCTGGTAAAACCATTCAAGCTGAGTCCATGAGAGACTATCTTGAAAGAAGTGGATCCAGAGGTTCTTGTCAGTGGTGTATGGCTGGATCTTTCTAACATACGAACGGAGGTGCAGTTTTTGGCAAGAAACCCCGTCGTATTTAGTAAAGATCGGTGCTTTAAATTTGTGGGGAATTACCACCCCAGATGACAGACCAAAATCACCAAAGTCTAGACCAGGCACTTTCTGAACTTCCATCGCGCTCAACCGGTCTTCCAGTTGCTTGTATCTATCCTCAGCCAGAGGATACTGGTCTTCGTCAAAGTCAGTCTCGTTGTCTGAAACCACAGGGCTAGGAGCCCTCCTTTCTTCATGATTATCTTTCCCTCCAGATGAGGGGGTCAAATCAACCTCTTCTCGCAAATCATTTCTGAATCTGCGACCCATGTTGAATAGGACCGTCTTCTTCTTCTTCTTCTTTTTTTTTCTCTTTCAAGATAAGGGTCTTCAGATGTTGCTGACCCTTAGCCAAACTCATGAACAATTCCTGGAACTGGGCGTTTTGAGCTTGCAGAGCCTTGATTGCTTGTTCAGTTGATGGTTCAGAAGACATGATGCTGAAATAAACAGCGAAGAAGATAAGAGACCTGTAATGGGTACCTGTTATGAGGTGCATGGAATGAAATGCGTATGATGTGATTTCAAAGACGTCGAGAGATTCAAATTCGTAAACCAAAAATGCAACACACTTTTATTAGATAAACTTTAAAATCAATTGTTTAACAGATGCCTTTAAGGCGTTACAAGAAAGAAAAACTGAAAAAGTAAATCAAACTAGAAATAATCAAAAGACAAATTAGTGCTCCCATGGTCGCTTCTTGTCGGTGCAGACATAGTCATTGAGGATCCACTCGTTCTCCAGCTGCCTAGTCAACTTCTGAATCTTCTGCTCTTGCTCGGGATACTTTTCTCGATAAGTATCCCGTTCTTCTCTCAGCTACATCCAGGACCTCTTCAATTCCCCAATGTCAGTAGGCATGTAAAGCTATAGGATGGTAGGAGGAACCCCCTCTTCATCAGCAACTTCAACAATGATAGGCAAGATGGCTTCGTAGGGCATTCCCAGATTTTGGGCACGTATGCGAACCCATCGGAGATATGGTTCCATTGGTAGAGAAGTCTTCGCACCCAGCTCGTGTGGATCAGACCTGTGTACCCTATCCCAAGCTCTTATGAATCTGCGGCGTTGCTCGTCACTATCTCCTTAGAAATCAAAGACAATACTAGGCATTAGCAACTCATGAGGTCCTTCTCTCCTAACACGCCCAAACTGACGTAAGGCCAAGCACAGATTATAAGTGATTCCTCCATTGGTTCCTATCAGTGGAACATTAGGGTATTCCCCACATCGATCAATAATAGCCACGTCTTCCATACCCTTGATAGTCCAAATGATGTCATTATGAGAGAGAGAGAGACATAACCCTGTAGGCCCAGCCCATGCCTTCCTTATTCTTCAAAACTGATTTGGGGAGGTGAGAAATAAACCACCTCTCCAGCAATGGTGCACAGCTCATAAGGGTTCCCCGCTTCCGAGCAGTACGAGCATAAAGAGAATGAAGGATGTCACCCAAGAGAGTGGGTACTGGATTACCGGATATGAAGATCTTTACCGCGTTCACGTCAATAAAGGAATCGGAGTTAGGAAACAATACCAAACCATATATGAGAAGAGCCATAATGTCTTCAAATTCCTGGAAGTCTAGACTGTCCCAGAATTGATTAGCCTTACCAACCAAGAATTTAGTCAAGAAGCCCTTTGCTCCACTACGAGTTTCTCAATTAGACATTACCTCAGGTTTTGTCAGATGAAGGGCTGAAGCAATTTCTTCTGGCCTAAGGATCTTCTCCCAACCTATAAATGGAGTTTGCTCCAGAATAGAGATACCAAGCAGATCAGAGAACTCTTCCAAGGTAGGGACCAACTGGTAGTCCGGAAAAGTAAAACAATGGTACAGTGGATCAAAGAACTGGACTAAGACACTCATCATCTGTTCGTCCAATTTGGAAGTGACCAAACCCAGGAGGTGACCATGTCTTATGATGAAGGAGGTAGTATCTGGCATCTTTGCAACCAATTCTTTAAGCATAGTGGGAACCTGGACAAAGTTGATCTGGATGGTGTTTCTATGCATGGGTGACATGACCTACAAAACAGAACAAAGATGAATCCCTCCTGTCTTTGAAATAGGTTAGTCCAATGCAATATGCATGCAATGTCATGATGTCATGATAGAGAACACACCACAAGTTGGTGCTTAATGACCCCTTAGCAGACCCATATTCTCCTCGTTGCGCCACAAGGGATATCGGTACAAACTAAAGTGCCACACCAACGTAGCTACTGCTTCACCCGTATCGGTCTACCACCTTCGGAGCTTCTCTGACGGTTACCAAGTTGGTCGATAGCAACTGCGGCAAGATCTGCGACAAGGTCATACTAAGCCGAGTATATTCTCTTCTGGGTCTCTCACCCCTTGGTTGGTTAGGTTGCCGAGGAGCGGCAGCAGGCTTTGCAATCACAACCGCGTTGACAGCTTGGCGGCGTTCTAGTTTATTTTGCCTTCTAGGCCCATACACAACACTGGCCTCCTTTTTGAAAGGCTTCTTCTCAGAACTTGAGGACGCACCTTTCTGTATCTTCCCTGATTTCATGCCAGCTTCTATCCTTTCCCCAGTCAGAATGAGGTCTGTGAAACCTGCAGAAGAATTACCGATGAGATGGTTGAAGAACGGCCCGGATAGGGTCCCCAAGAACATGTCCACTAGTTCACGGTCGGTTAATGGCGGCTGCACCCTGCCAGCCAGGTCCCTCCACTTCTGCGCATACTCTTTAAAACCTTCTCCCGATCCTAGCGACATACCCTGGAGTTGGGTACGTGTAGGAGCGAGGTCGACATTGTACTGATACTGCTTATAAAAAGCAGTAGCCAAGTCCTCCCAGTTACGAACCTTGGTTCCATCCAGCTGATAGAACCATTCGAGATGAGTCCCTGAAAGACTCTCCTGGAAGAAATGGATCCATAAGTTCTTGTCCACAGTGTATGGTTGGATCTTCCGCACATAAGATCTGAGATGTAGCTTAGGGCAGGACGCCCCGTCATACTTTGCGAAAGATGGTGCTTTGAACTTGTGTGGGATCACCACACCAGAAGATAGACCCAGGTCTCCAAAATCCAACCCAGGCACTTGTTGAATTTCCATGGCATTCAGGCGATCCTCTAACTGCTTGTACTTGTCTTCAGCTGGAGGATATTGCTCTTCATTGAAATCGGTCTCGTTGTCAGAGACCACCGGACTAGGAACCCTTCCCCCTTGGGGACTGCCTTTCCCTACAGAAGAACCAACTTGATCAACCTCATTCTGCAGTGTATTGCCAAACCTCCGGCCAGTGTTGAATAGCACAGTTCTCTTCTTCTTCTTCTTGACCAGCAGAGCCTTCAATTCCTCTTGACCTTGGGCTAAACTCATGATCAACTCTTGGAACTGGGCGTTCTGAGCCTGGAGGGCCTTGATGGACTGCTCAGTAGATGATTCAGGATTCATGATGCGTGCTGAAATAAACAGCGAAGAACATTAAGCAACCTGAAAAGAAGAGTACCTGTGATGCACATGATGAATGGAATGCGTATGATTTATGTTTTCAAAGACAATCAGGATTCAACTTTGTAAACAAAAAAGAAACGCACTTTATTAGATTCAACTTTGAAATTTAAATTGTTCAACAGATTTCCCTTAGGCGTTAAATACTGAAAAGGGAAATAAAAACTGTAAAAGAACATCCAAAGCTCATCAGTGATCACAGGGTCTCCTCTTCTCAGTACGGATGTAGTCATTCAAGGCTCGCTCATTCTCCAACTGCTTTGTCAGCTTCTGGATTTTCAATTCCTGCTCGTTGAACTTTTTCCGATAAGAATCCCGTTCTTCTTGTAGTTGCACCCAAGACCTCTTTAGTGTATCAACATCAGTAGGTATATGAGGAGGGAGAACAGCTGGAAGAGCCCCATCTCTATCAGGATATTCAAGAATGATGGGTCTGACAGCTTCATATGGCATACCTAAATTCCGAGCACGGATGCGGACCCATCTGTAGTAGGGTTCCATAGGTAGGGAAGTCTTCGGTCCCAATTCTTGTGGGTCAGCTTTGTGGATTCTGTCCCAAGCCTTGATGAACCTACGACGCAGCTCGTCACTATCTACCTGAAACTCAAAACTGATGTGAGGCACCAACATCTCATGAGGCCCTGCTCTTCTGGCTCTTCCAAACTGACGGAGAGCTAGACATGGATTATAAGAGATTCCTCCTTGGGTACCAATCAGAGGAACATTAGGATATTCTCCGCAACAATCAATAACAGCTACCTCATCCAAACCTCTGAGAGTCCAAATGATGTCATTATCAGTGAGAGACATTAACCTATGAGCCCAACCTCTTCCTTCTTTGTTCTTCAGCACGAACTTAGGGAGGTGCGAAATAAACCATCTCACTAACAAAGGAATACAACACCACAGAGTTCCTCGTCTTCGGGAAGTACGAGCATAAAGTTGTTGCAGGATATCACCCAAGAGAGTGGGCACAGGGTTCCGAGACATGAAGATCCTTATGGCAGTGATGTTAATGAAGTTATCCGGATTAGGGAACTGAACCAGACCATAGATTAAGAGAGCCAGAATGTCTTCATACGCCCTGAAGTCTAAGTCATTCCAGAAACTGTTAGCTTTACCAACCAGATACTTGGCTAAGAAGCCCTTAACTCTGCTTCTAGTAACCCAGTTGTCCATTACCTCTTTGTGGGTCAAGGGAAGGGCTGCAACAATCTCCTCAAGCCTAAGAGTATTTTCCCAACCAGTGAAGGGAGTCTGATCCAAGATAGGGATGCCAAGCAAATCAGAGAACTCTTCCAGGGTAGGGACCAGCTGGAAGTCTTGAAAGGTGAAACCGTTATACAAGGGATCATAAAACTGGGTCAAGACACTCATCAGTTGTTGGTCCCACTTTGCAGTGACTAAGCCGAGAAGAGAACCATGCCTCTGGATGAAGGAAGTAGTGTTTGGAATTCTGCTAACCAATTCTTCAAGCAACTCAGGTGGGTGAACAAAATTGAACCGGATAGTGTTCCTTCGCATAGGCATCATGATGTCCTACAAAACATAGCAAAGGTGAAACCCTTTTGTCTTTGAAATGGTCACTCCTTATGCAGGATGTATGCAATGTTTATGATGGTATGATGTCATGATAAAGCACACCACAAATATTCACAAAGGCAAACATGATAAGGCACACAAGTCACACAAGACAACCCTTAGGGTTTAGGCCAGCATGAAGTTCAGGTACTACCCTCTTTCAGTTTGTTGGTCAAGACCTGTCCTATCAAAGTAACCGGGTTCTAGAGGATCCCAATATCACTGACTACCCTCAATCGGTCATAACTCCAGCATCGCAATCTTTTCTTGCAGCCAGAACCATCGCGAGAGTTTAGCCTCAATGGGTGTAGCATACTGCTACTGTTCTATGGCCAAGTTGGGTCAAATTAGGGTTCTAAGGTCGGTTGGTGCTTAATGACTCCTCAGAAGACCCATATTCTCCTCGTTGCGACACAAGGGATATCGGTACAGACCAAGGTGCCACACCAATGTAGCCACTGCTTCACCCGTGTCGGTCTACGCCGGACAGGTCCCTCACAGCTTATGCTACCTAAAAGGGTATCCCCAGATCCGGGTTAGGATCTATAAAACTCCAAGACAATGCCCATAATAATAAAGCAAACAAGACAAAGCAATTGAAAACACAAGTATGAGCTATCCTAAGGTACACCTCACTTTAAGTGTCCCCAGCAGAGTCGCCAGTTCTGTGATCGGTGGAAATAGAACTGACTGTTTTAAGCTGGATCGCGTATGTCGCGGTAAGCAAGAGTCGCCACCGTCTTTTATTTTCTCCAACATGGACAGGACAAAAGCACAACAAAATTCCTTATGAGAACATTTCTCGGTTCGGGAGGTATATTTATAGAAAGGGAAGGTGTTAGCACCCTTTCTATCCATGGTTATCCATGGGCTCTTAGATACTTGCTCTTATGTTTTCAAAATGTTTTCTTTTCAAAATGTGAGTGGGTTTGAAAAAGTTTCATTGAAAGATTTCTGAATGACTCTTGTATCTGTCCTCAAGAGTGTTTGAAAAATTTGTTTTGAAAGCTTTTGAAAGTGTCAGTGTGAAAAGTTTTTTGATTTGTTTTTGAAAAGAGCAAGTATCCATGAGTCATCTACCTACCCTAAGGAATTAGGCTGTGTAAAAGTCCTTAAGGTAGTGCCATCCCACCATTGAGAGGTAAGTAGCACCACCGTTGGAGGTTTTCAGGTCAATTCAATTGTAGGGACAGTGTGGTCACCGAAGCAACAGTAGGACACCTTAGAAGCTACCCTTATGTCCTAGATCCTTTTTAATCCGAGGCAACTGTTTCGAGGCAACTGTTTCGAGGCAACTGGATCATGGACATAAGGACCGCTAAAATGTCCTATACTTGACGACCACGTTTCGAAGGCAACGAGTGAGGCGTACCCTAGAAGTGGTGTGTGTATTTGTGTGTTGTTTTCAGTTTAACAGTTATCTTGATCATGGCATCGTGAGCTACGCGTTGTTTTTAATTACCATACATTCTTTCATGCAAGTTAGAATTTAGGAGTGCGGAAAATTAAAAGACGGAAATATAAAAGCTACGCTATTACAAGGCGCGGGTCTATACATCGCCAAAATACAAAGATCCGTTTTTGATAAAAGATGCGGAAAGTAAAAAAAACAGTAAACCTAATTACTATTACATTCCTTGGACAGTTACATAATAATCAATAAGAAAATAAAGCGCGAAAGAATTAAATTGGACGTTCGAGGGTTTTGACCCTTTGCTTGAAATTAAATTAAATTAAAGTCTAATTAATTATTTAATTAAAGAAAAGAAAGTATTTTTATGTTTTTTTGTATTTAATGAAAATAAGAAAAAGAATTAAAAGGAAACCCTAAATCTAGATTATTTTAATTATTAAAGAAAATGTCAAAGTTGACCTAATTTATTAATTAATTAATTTACATGTTATTTACAAAAATAATAATAATAATAAATAATGATGAAAATAATTAATTAAGAAAAAATAAAAATGTCAAAAACCTAATTCTATACATTTTTTATTTATTAAGAAAAAGATTGAATTTTAAACCTAAATTAACTAAGTTAATTATTAACATTTATTTACAAAAATAAATTAGTGAGGAAATTAATAAATAACTAAATATATTTTGTATTTTGATTTTCTGTTTTTATTATGAAAAAAATTATTTTAGGTGAATTAAATAAAAATAATTAAAGCAATTAAAATAATTAAAAAGAAAATAAAATTAAATTTAAAATACAAACAAAGGGGGGTGTCTGGCCCATGTGGAGGTGATTTGAGGAATTCTGGCCCATGAACACAAGGCCATCTTTGACTTTTCTGGTCGTGTGGATGCTCATTGACTGGACCACACCATGGGTGTTGTTTCCTGACCATTGGATTGGATCTCCTGGCCACTTGGCAAGCCACGCGTGAGAGTGCATGATGGACTTCTAAGCATATGTTGCATGTGAACGCTTTATAAAAAAATAGAACAAATTATATGGGGGACCTGAGGATCGAACCCAGGTCCCAACACTCACCAAGCCACGTCCCTTGCCAATTGAGCTATTGCGCGCGTTTGTCATATGAATGGGAAACAATTATTATATAAGAAAAAACGAATATTATGGTATCAAACAAAACAAAAACGCGCCAGATTTGAATGTCCCAACCACAAGATGCCACCTATGCTTCTTCTTAGTTTGTACCTGTAAACATGAATAAGATAGCGGGGGTTTTAAACCCCCATTAAGTGAAAGTCCAAAAAATAGCGATTACGTCCACAAATAATATAAATTGAGCGCGAGGTTGCCATTCAAATCGTATTGAGCTCCTGAATTCAACTGCATAGGTCTCAAGGTTCAATCTTTCCCCAACAAGAAAGCCCTAATTTGGAGCTTCAGAAACCCTAAATGTCATTCATGGTAACTGGCGTTTCAAGGCATATTAATGGAATTAAATCATACCAAAAGCTTTGCCTGAATGCTGTGAACACAAAACAATCAACCAAATGTATTAACAATGCATGAATTGTGATGTGCAAATCTGGAAAATAAAGCAAACCGTGTGGCCTATGTTCTTGGATTCTTCACGTGTTAGGATTGATTCTTGATGCCAATAGACTCCTGGAAGGTCCAGCAACGTGTTAAAATCCTTTTTAGGCTTTGAAACGTACTGCAAATATGATTTTAGTTTCACCAATTTCTTGAGTTTTTTGCAACTTGGTTATGAGTTTTCAGCAGCTTTTTCGTGTATGTATGAATAGGGTTAGCTCATGCCTTTGTATGTGAATGAATTAGGTCAAGAATAAGCCCGTGAATCCATTGCAATAATGTTTCATATCTTTGATTTTTTATCACATAATTTCCAATCTTTTTTCATTGAAAACTTTGCCAATCATGGATGATTTTCCTTTTTTGAATGAGAAACGGTTTTGCCAGCTTGCCCTGATATGATTTGCTTCACAAAAGATCCAAAAAACATATCTTTTTAATTTTCATATAATTAAAATCAATTAAATGAATTAATATAAATATAAATTAATTAAAAATATGAAAATAAATTATTTTGAGCTCAATGGGTCGTGCATAGGCTTTGGGTAATGATTCAAGAAAGAATTTGAGGCCCATTAGCAAATTTGAAGCTTTTTAGGCAAAGTTGACTTTTGAAAATTCCCAAAAATTCCCCAACTTCTCCAATGCATATCTTGCTCAATTTTGAAGCTATGAACATGTTCTTGGACATTTTGGAAAGGTCTTGAAGTCCTATAACCAATGTATTTGGTCCCATGTCATTTTGATTTACCAATCTCAAGTTATGGTATTTGACTTAAAGTGCCTTTTTGTTGACTTTTGAAAATGACCTATAATGTTGAAATTGATAACTTTTTGTGAGAGCATTTCTTGGACTTGGAGTGTGAATATGGGTTGTAGGAAATGTCATCCCCTTCAAAATGAGCTTTGGATGTGATTTTTATGATAAACCATGAGGAAGTTATGCCTTGGTCAATTTGCAGTTGACTTTTCAGCTGTCCAAAAATAGAAACTTTTGCATCTTGAGACTTTTTGAGCCATGCTTTTGGAATCATGATCAAGAATTGATCAAATGATGATTGTGGCTTCAAAATAAGATGTTGACCAAATTTTTTGACTTTTGACTGTCAAATGACCATTTTGCCCCTGCAGTTGACTGTGAAGCATTTAGGGTTTTTGACTGTGCAACTTGATGCTGTGAGTCTTGAAACTTGACATATGGATGCTTGACAATGTATGTAGGCATATGGGACTTGATTGGACCCTTGAAAACCTCAATTTCTTTGTAAGAACCAAAACCCTAATTTTGACTGTGTTAGGAGGCAATTGGACTGTGCAACCCTTGAGGGATTTTGAATCATCTGGAGATTGATCTTGGAAAATCTTGAAGAATATGGGAGGACAAATTTTGGGGTACAACAAACATAAAGCGTGATAATGGACATTTAACCAGTTTCCATATTGAGAAGGTTCTTGTCTGAATGAAGCCGTTGCATGTGATGCTGTCTTGATTGAATAGTAATGCTTCAGAATCTTACAATCTTGCATGCTGCAAATGCTTCAGAACATTGGTGACTTAGAGATGTGAGGATCTGATTGTATATGAACCTTCTGTTCAGAATCATAGTATTCTTCACTTCAGCGTAGGTTCTGATCATCATTCTTCAGCGCATATTCTGATTACCTCAGCATGAAAGCTTCTATAGCTTAACTTCTGATGCTGCTTTGGTCATAACTTCTGCATACAAAATAACACAAATTTAGAGTGCATATTTGTTCTTTGTGTTTGTTATCATCAAAACTCTAATTAAGGGTTGTAGAATCAAACTATGTTCTAACAATGATGGCATTACTGGCAGTTAAGAAGAAACCCAAGAAGAGGGCCCTGGTCAACATGGGAAGAAGGTTCAAAGAGCAAGTTCGTCAGATCCCGGTAGTGGAAGACTCATCTGAAGAAGACGAGAATCAGATTGGTGAGGTTAAGAGTACCCTGGCTAACTGTATTAATGAACAAGCGTCTGATGATGATTATTTTGATGAGCAGTATCCACCTGCCGATGTCAAGTATAAGCAGTTAGAAGACAGATTGAAGGTCGTCGAGATCCAAGTCATCCCCGGTTTATATTTTGATGATTTGGGTTTGATCTCTGGGGTTGTCATTCCCCATAAATTCAAAATACCAGTCTTTGCAAAATACGATGGAGTTTCTTGTCCAAAACTTCACCTAAAATCTTATGTGCGCAAGATACAGCCGCACACTGCTGATAAGAAACTCTGGGTTCACTTTTTCCAAGAGAGCTTGACCGGAACACAACTTGAGTGGTTCTACCAGTTGGATGGTTCCCGTATCAATACATGGGAAGACTTAGATACCGCCTTCTACCTTCAGTACCAGTATAATACTGACTTGGCGCCAACAAGAGTTCAGTTGCAAGATATGACAATGGGAAAGAATGAAGGATTTAAAGAATATGCACAAAAGTGGATAGACCTCGCCAGTAGGGTTCAACCACCTTTGACTGATAGGGAGCACATTAATATATTTATGGGCACTTTATATGGTCCTTTATTTAATCTATTGGTTGGTTGTTCTTCTTCCGACTTCACCGAGTTGATCTTAACCGGTGAAAGAGTTGAAAGCGACATCAAAAGTGGGAAGATTCCCATGGCTTCTGCCTCCACTTCAAATCCTGTAAATAAACCTTTTTCTACAAAGAAGGAAATCAATGTTGTGTACGGGGCAAGGGCCCGTACCAAGAGAATGATCATCTGTCTGTTAATGCTGTCTGAATCTTCAATCCAACTCATACTCAAAAACCATATGCAAATCACCAACAGTTTGAAACTCTGAGAAGACAATTCACGAGGTTAGGAATGTCATTATCTCAAGCCTTACAACACTTGCTAAAGGCTAATTTGGTGACATTTTGCGATCCTCCTGCCAACCCTGATACCTCTTCACCAAAGTATAATCCGAATGCTAAATATGCTTACCACTCAAGTATCCCTGGGCATGAGACTGACCAATGCTGGGCCTTGAAGAATAAAATCTAGGACTTAATCGATAACAAGACTATTGAATTTGATCCTCCTCCAACTCCGAATGTAATCACCGCTCCTATGCCAAAGCATGGCAAGGATGTCAATGAAGTTAATGCTATAGGTGATTCTGATGAAGAAGCTGCATTTGAAGATTAGGTGTGTCCAACTACAACAGAGCTGAAGAATTGGCATGCAAAGGACTTCATGCCAACATCCTTCGTTGAGGAGTAATCACTTGTTATTTCTTTTCTTTCAATTCAAGAACATTTTGTCTGTAATATTTTACAATGACTTTTAAGCCATGTGCCTGGTCCGGGGCACTATGGTCCATTTGTCAAGGGTTTTATTTATGTTCATCTAATCATATGATCATTCAATACAAATCATTGGACTCTTTTGCATTCAAATCTTTGTGTTCATTGTCTTTCTTTTCTTTCAAATACATTTTTCAAAATAGCCATGTATCTTACATGCACACACACACACACACACACACACACACACACACACACACACACACACACACACACTTGCAGGTCCTCATCCACTCTGGATCTTATTGCTAATGACTCTACTATTGCTGACTATGACTTCGAATGTCCAATTAACCAAGCCGAAGACGAAGACGAGGAAGATTATGAAATACCCGGAGAACTAGCCAGACTTCTATTACAAGAGGAAAAAGTTATTTAGCTGCACGAAGAGTCAGTTGAAGTCATCAATCTGGGTACTGAGACAGACAAGAAAGAGATTAAGATTGGTGCTAATTTAGAAAGTAGTGTCAAGAGCAGGTTGGTTCAAATGTTGCATGACTATGTGGAAGTGTTTGCTTGGCCGTATGAAGATAAGCTAGGGTTGGATACCGACATCATAGTTCATTGTCTACCGATAAAGGAAGACTTTCCTCCTGTCAAACAAAAATTTCACCGCATGAGGCCTGACATGTCTGAAAAGATAAAAGCTGAAGTAATGAAACAATTTGACGCATGGTTCCTAACTGTGACATCTTACCCCCAATGGGTTGAAAATGTGGTGCCAGTGCCGAAGAAAGACGGAAAAGCTCGTATGTGCATATATTATAGGGATCTAAATAGAGCAAGCCCCAAGGATGACTTCCCTCTATCACACATTGACGTCTTGGTCGATAATACTGCTCAACATAAAGTCTTCTCTTTCATGGATGGCTACCTAAGACATGGAGAAGACCACTTTTGTTATGCAATGGGGCACCTTTTGCTACAAGGTCATGCCGTTTGGATTGAAGAATGAAGGGGCAACATATCAATGAACTATGGTAGCTTTGTTTCATGATATGATTTATCATGAAATAGAGGTATGTGTGGATGATATGATTGCCAGATCACAAACTAAAGAGGAACATCTCGATCACCTGTACAAACTATTCGAGAGGCTGAGAAAGTACAAGTTAAGGTTGAACCCTAACAAGTGCACATTTGGAGTATGATCTGGAAAGCTTCTAGGTTTTGTTGTCAGCAATAAAGGCATTGAAGTTGATCTTGCCAAGGTAAAGGGCATCCAAGAAATGTCAGTCCCTCACTCTGAAAAGGAAGTTAGAGGATTCTTGGGTCGTCTCAATTACATCGCCCGCTTCATATCTCACTTGACTGCTACTTGTGAGCCAATCTTCAAACTCTTGAAGAAAGATCATGTAGTAAGATGGAATAATGAATGTCAAGTTGCCTTCGACAAAATTAAAGAATATATGCAAGAACCTCCCATCCTCATGCCTCCAATTGAAGGAAGACTCGTGATCATGTATTTGACAGTACTAGAGAACTCTATGGGGTGTGTTTTAGGCCAACATGACAAGTCTGGCCAAAAAGAGCATGCTATTTATTACCTGAGCAAAAATTTTACCGATTGTGAAACTACATATTCACTGCTCAAGAAAACTTGTTGCGCTCTGACATGGGCTACTCTCTGGCTAAGACAGTATATATTGACTTATACCACTTTTTTGATTTCTAAGATGGACCCAATCAAGTATATCTTCGAGAAACCTGCCATTTCCAGACGGATAGCCAGATGGAAAATGATCTTGACTGAGTACGGCATTCAATACACAACACAAAAGGCCATCAAAGGAAGCGTACTAGAAGATCATTTGGCCCATAAAGTTGTTGATGATTATCAGTCCATGAACTTTGACTTCCCTAATGAGAACATCATGCTAGTAACCGACTGCACAAAACCTGGACCGTATGACAGACCTGAACAAGGATCCCAATGGACTATGGTCTTCGATGGGGCCTCCAACGCTTTGGGTAATGGAATTGGTGTTGTGATCATCTCCCCTGAAGGTTACCACACTCCTTCCACTTCCAGATTATACTTCGATTACACGAACAATATGGCCGAATACGAAGCATGCATTTTGGGTCTGAGGGCTGCCATTGATTTGAGGATCAAGCATTTGAATGTGTTTGGGGATTCCGCTCTAATGATTAGCCAATTAAAAGGATATTGGGACACTAAGCACCCTAATCTCATCCCATATAAGGAACTTATGCTATCCCTGATTCCTTACTTTGAAGAGATCGCCTTTGAACATTTCCTAAGGGAAGAAAATCATCTAGTCGATGCTTTGGCAACCATGTCTTCAATGTTCAAGGTCATATGGGACAACGAAGCTCCTATGATTACAATTGAGAGATTCGACGAACCTGCGCACTACTGTGAGCTTGACACTGACGCGGAAAAGCCATGGTACCATGAGGTGATGAGACACCTTGAGGCACAAGAGTATCCCGAGGGAGCATCCATCAATGACAGAAAGTTCTTACGAAGACTTTCAGCCAAATTCTTCCTAAGCAACGGAATTTTGTACAAGTGTAACCATGATTCTACTCTACTCAGATGTGTGGACAAGAAGGAGGCAGAGGAAATTATGGAAGACATACACAATGGTCTTTTCGGCACTCACTCTAGCGGACATACTATGGCAAACAAAATCCTGAGAGCCGGTTACTATTGGTCAACAATGGAGACTGATTGCCATCAACACTCTAGGACTTGTCACAAATGTCAAATCTATGCTGACAAGGTCCATGTGCCTCCTATCCCTCTGAACGTCATGACCGCTCTGTGGGCATTTGCAATATGGGGCATTGACATGATTGGAGAGATCAAGCCCACCGCTTCCAATGAACATCGCTTCACTCTGGTTGCTATTGATTATTTCACCAAATGGGTCGAAGCTGCCTCGTTTGCCTCAGTCACCAAGAATGTGGTAGCCAGATTCATCAAACATAACCTCATCTGCTGCTATGGTATCCCCGAAAGGATCATCACTGACAATGAGACTAACCTCAACAATGCTATGATTACCGAGCTTTGCACTGAGTTCAAGATCAAGCATCACAATTCTTCTCCATATAGACATAAAATGAATGGCACAGTAGAAACGGCAAACAAAAACATTAAGAAGATTGTGCAGAAGATGGTAGTAACCTATAAGGACTGGCATGAGATGTTACCGTTTTCTCTACATGGCTACCGTACTTCAGCTAGAACATCAATTAGGGTAACTTCCTTTTCTCTAGTCTATGGCATGGAAGCTATTCTGCCAGTGGAAGTTCAGATTCCCTCACTAAGGATTATGAAGGAAGCAGGCTTAGGCGAAGACGAGTGGATTCAGACGAGATTGGATCAGTTGAACTTGATTAATGAAAAGCGACTGGCTGTTGTTTTTAATGGCCAGACATACCAAAAATGTATGATCAAGGATTTCAACAAAAAGATCAAGCCTCGAGTATATCAAGCTAGCGACTTGGTGATAAAGCGTGTCATTCTGTCACAAGGTGACCCCAGAGGAAAATGGACTCCCACCTACGAAGGGCCATTTATTGTCAAGAGAGTGTTCTCTGGCGGTGCCATTATACTGACTACCATGGATGGTGAAGACTTCCCACATCCTATAAACGCGTGTGATACGGTGGGAGAACTGACTTGAGGTTTTGCGTTTGTTTTCGCACTTGTTCGGTTTAGCAAGAGTCGCCACCGACTTTTTATTTTATCCTAAGGAAAGGTCAAAAAGCACAGGAAAGACCTTTGAGATGTTTTCGTGGGTTCGGGGGGTAGATTATGAAAAGGGAAGGTGCTAGCACCCTTTTCATCCATGGTTATCCATGGGCTCTTAGTTACTTGTTTTAGATCACTTGCCTTTGCTTTTCAATTGTTTGAAATGGTGCTTGTGTGTGTGGTTTTGAAAATGTTTTGAAAAATATGCCTTGTCTAGGCAACCATTGTAACAATTCTTTACTCGAATGTTTTACAAAGGTATTTGTCTTTTTGAAAAGATGTTTCAATGTTTTTGAAAGTTTGTTTTGAAATTGTGTGGAGATGTGTGTTTGAAAGTAGGCAAGTGTGTTTTGCAAGTTTGATCAAGTAACTAAGAGTTTTCTACCCTAATTTTACTCAAAGATCTTTCTCATGTTTTAACCCTTTTAACAGTGTTGTTTCACCATTGTATTTGGTGAATAACCTTGTGTTAGGATGTTAACGGGACGGGCGCGGGTCATCGTTTAGACCATGAATGCAATAGTGTCACGTGTCTTTGGTAATTTTCTCGAGGGACTATGATCATTTTTTGTTTAGGCAACTTCGAAAGCGTCATCGAGGGACTATGATCATTTGATTTGTTTTTTTGTTTTGCCAAAGTACTTGACATGCAAACATGGCCCATTTTTGAAGGCAACAAGCGGGATTACCCTAGAGGTGCAAGTGTGAATTGTGTATTGATTTTCATGCATTTGTCTTGTGTTAGGTTATCTAGCGGTTGATTTTGAATCTTCGCATACAAACCCTAATTACTATACAGTATATGGAAAGCGATAAATTGCGGGAATTTAAAGTCTAAGCTATTACAAATAAGTATCTGGGGATGGGGGTACAAATGTCTACAAATGGGGATGAGTCTTATCAGGATAGTAGTGTCCAAATATTATTTACAACCAAATCGAATTGTATTCTCAATGTAAAATATAACAATGTATAAGAATAAAAGATAAACAAAAATATTGTGTCATGCATATAATTATTTACAAATGATGCAAGTTAAGTATTATTTTATTTTTTTTGTATTTTTGTTAATATTATATAAACAAAAGGTTTAATAATAATAAAAAGAAAGGAAATATTTAACCTTAAAAATTCTATTTTTTGATGTATTTTTTACTAATTTTTTATATACAAGGTTTAATTTAAACAAAAAAAGGTTTTAATAAAATAAAAATTGTTTAAACTTAATAAACCTAAGATTTACATATTTTTGTAAAAGGTAATAAACAATAAGAAAAGTTTTGTACAAAAAATGATATATTGTTTTTCTTAACAAAATAAATTATATAAAAAGAAATGGAATAATGTGATAATAAAAAAAAGGAAGGGTATCAGTTTGTATATAAAAAAAAGAGTGGGCTTTAGTGTGTTAA
This sequence comes from Vicia faba, assembly GCA_948472305.1. Taxonomy (NCBI): domain Eukaryota; kingdom Viridiplantae; phylum Streptophyta; class Magnoliopsida; order Fabales; family Fabaceae; genus Vicia; species Vicia faba. The sequence goes on along the minus strand of OX451739.1, from coordinate 285,038,388 downwards.
TATGAGGGGCAGGCCCAAGCAACAAGAACAAACAGATTTAAGTAAAAGGGGGGGGGGGGGGGGGGGGTATGCGCCAGAATCTTGGGCTTAAGGTTTTGTTTTCAAGGGACAAGCCCAAATGCTTGTGACAATTTTGTTTAGGGTTTGAAATGTTTGTTTCAGAATTAGGGTTACAGAGTTTCACAAACGGTGCCGCTTCTCTTCTTCGCCTATTCATCTTTCTCCACCATGGCTTCTGATGCTCGCTTCTCCTCGCCTCAGGATACCCGGCGCCATCTCCACTCTCCTCCCTCCATGGTCGTATCCAGGCGGTGATAAAAGGTAACGATTTCTCAGTATTTTTCATCTTCGTGTTTTAGGGCTTTGGATTCATATTCTTGCATGTTATTAACCTTGGACACGTTTTGATCTTATGTGTTGTCTATGTTTGTGTGAGGTGTAAAAAGAAAAGGGAAGGAGAATTTATACCTTGGTTCTGCTTTTTGGAAATGAGGAGGAGAACTTGGACAGGAGGCGTCTTAGGCGGCCAAGGCGAGGGAGTATGATGACGAGGGCTTGCTGGCTTTGTCTGGTATTTGTATCTTTTAGCTTTTGTTTGGTTTAGTGATGATATGCTATAAATCTGAAAACCCTAGGATAGCCACTTCTGAATCTTCTTCCTCTCTTTTGCTTGATTTGTTTGATCTTGTGATGAACTTGGCTCTGAGGATGCTTGCTTTTGATGAAGATGATATCTGAGATGCCTTTGGCTTTGCTTCTGAGTTGCTTTTCCTCTCTTGATGCTGTGTTGGCTTTTTTTCCAATGATGATGTTAAATCTGAGATCTTTGTTGGCTATTGTTTCACTTCTGACTTCTTCTTTTCTCTTGATGCTGTTTACTTCCAATGATGATTATTTCTAAGAATGTGGTTATTGTTGTTCTTTGAGTTTTCCTATTTTTTTGATTTGGGTGAGCTTTCAATGATGATGATGAGTTTTGACTCTGAGGGCTTTTGGCTTTGCTTGAAGCAGGTTTGGGTGTTACTGGTTTTTTGACAGGCTTTTTAATTTGAAGGCTTGCTTTTGATTGCTTGTTTGTACAGACAGGCTTCTAGTTTTATGCAGGCTTGTGTTTATTCAGGCTTCAGGGCTTTGGCTTGAATGGTTGTTTGCTTGAAGACAGTTTGTTATGTAGGTTTGAGCAGCTTGAAGCAGGCTTGAAGTTTGGTGCTTTATGCAGGCCTGTATGCTTGCTTATTGTGCAGTTGGCTTAAGGTTTATGTTTTTGGTAACTTTTGCTTTTATTATAGGCTTGAGGTAGGTTTTTAGGCTATATGTTTGAGTTGTGTTTGACAGGCTTGAGGCAGGTTAAGGCTGTGCTTGCTTCTTCAAGGCTTGTGTTATGTTTACAGTTTTGTGTTATCTTGGTTCTTTATGTTCTGCCCCCTCCTTTTGACAATTTGGTTTGTTATATTTATCTAACTCTAAGCCTGCCTAAAAACTGTAAGCCTGCTCCTTTTTTCTCTCTTTTTCTCTCTCCAGAAAGCATATCTTTGCTTAGAATATCTTTCTTTTTTTCTGAAAAGGTTTTTGGCTAGAAAATGATGAAAAATGTACTTTTACAAGCTTTCTTGCATTTTGTCTTTCCTCTGCATATCTTCTTACCTCCAGATTTTCTGCATTGCTTTTGTGTACTTGTTGACAGCTTTATTGAAAGCTTCTTTGACAGCTTCTTTGACATCTCTTTTTGACAGTTTTGTTGACAGCTTTGCACTTGTGACTTAGTTTGGCATTTTCAGTTTGACAATACAATTCAGTTTGGATTTATGCAGCTTGTTTGACATTTCAGTTTGCATTTTGCAATTTAAATTTATGCAACTTTGTACATTTTGCAAAAATAATTCATATGCTTGCAAACATTTTATTTCCCTCTTTGTGAACCAAGAAGAGACATCTTCTTGCGATTTTCAGAGAGGACGAACAAACTGATTCCGGCCAAAACCTTTAATGATGAGTTTTTGATTAACTGTCTGAAAAAATACCTTTTTTTAAAATTCATCTGTGTTGACTTCTTTCTTCTCTTTTTGCAGGTAAATATCAGTTGAGCAAAGGAAGCAGCAGTAGCAGATGAAGACTTCAAGAAACTTAGGATATAAATTTATTTTATTTTTAATCATTGTAATAAATGTCATTGTAACACTGTAAATAAATTTACTGTATCAAATAAACATTTGTAACAACAATTGAAAATAAATATAAAAAAAATCCTTTGTCAGTTAATCTCTTTTAATTCTTCTGCACTTGTTTATTTAATTACTTAAATTTCTTGAATTATAATAATTGGAAATTATCCAATAATCTTAACTTAGAAATTATAAATAATCAATAAACGTCCGGCATTCCGAATAACCAAAAGCATTGCACAGTTAATAAACAAACGTCCATATGCCTTTTACCTTACTGATTAAACCAACACTTCAAACTCTCAATCAGAAGCCTCAACCCATATCCCAGATGTTTAGACTTTGAGAAACAAACAGAAATCTTGAACAAACGTCAAAACCATGTGACAGTCAATTAAGACACTGTGGATTCAAATTCTTCTGAAAATGCACGTGCAAACCCTAGTTCTTGATTTAATGTCAAAGAAGCGTCTGCTTGACCAAACCCTGAGCCAAACTCAACCAAATCAATAGAAACCCTAATACTCTGCTATGGACTGATTCAAAAGTTAATGGAAACCCTAATTTTGTTTGACTGATAAGAAAAGTCTGTTTGATCGATTCTTAAGCCAATCTGAAAAATCAGGAAAAGCCCGAAGCTGTGATTTCTTGTGAAAAAGAGAGAGGGCAAATTTTGGGGTAGAACAATTGCCCCTGTTCAATCTTCTTGAACCTGAAGAGTTAGATTGGCAGGTTTGCCGTTCGCGACTTGAAGGTAAAAGGAGATTGGACACTAGAGTGCCCAAAAAATTTGCACTCGTCCAAGCGTAGTTGAGGGAATGGGCTTAAAGATGCCATTTGGAGATGGGCTTAAAGATGCCATCTTGAGATGTGACAAAATCTTGTCGGGGGATGGGCTTAAAGATGCCATCTGGAAATTGTTGGTAGGAGGATGGGCTTATAGATGCCATCTGAAGGTGATTGTATCTTGTTGGAGATGGGCTTGTAGATGCCATCCAAGAATGTTTGTTGAACTATATGTCGTTGGTGAGTGGGTGAATATCAGAAAGGTATCCATGTTTGGAACATCTCTGAACTGGGGATCTGAATAAGAAATGAATTGACATCCATGTTTGGAATCATCCGTAAACTGTTTTCAGTAGTTGAATCTGAACAAGCGATAGATTAACATCCGTGTTTGGAGAATCCATAAACTGTTTTCAGAAGTCTGGAATAGTGAGGGAACCGGTGTAGGGTTGCCCGATGATGAGTCCGTGTAAAACTACATCTGAATTTGAGAAGGAACCGGTGTAGGGTTGCTTCATGATGAGTCCGTGTAAAACTGCATCTGGATAATTGTTACTGATAGCCTTTTATTCTTATCCTGAAAAGGACAAAATGTTAGCTAAACACAAAGTTATGTTGCATGATATGTATGATGCAATGAATCGTACTTCATCAATGTTTATGATATGAATGTAATGGATGCACATGTAAGCTGAGTAGCTGTCTTGCTGAGGAAGACAAATCCTGGATAATAAAATCTTTGACTGCTGTTGGGGAAAGTAAATCCTTGACTGCTGCAGGGGATTGTTGGGAATGAGAAGTCCTGGAACCATTGTTGGGGAATCAGGAGGTTGGGTTGTATGCCAATCTACTGGGGATTCCTGTCTTGAGGAGATCTTCACTGGGGAATATCTGAATATCCTGTGAGGAACTGAGAATGAGAGTCTTCATTCTGCTTGGGGAATAAGAATTCTGGTTGTCTGCCACTTTGAGAATGAGAATCTTCATTCTGTCGAGGATATCATGAGCTTGGGTGTATGTCAATCTACTGGGGTTTTAAGGATGAGAGTCTTCATTCTGTTAAGGGTCAGAAATTGGGAGTATACCAATCTTCTGAGGTTTCAAGGATGAGAATCTTCATTCTGTTAACGGTCAAAAACTGGGAGTATACCAATCTTCTGAGGTTTTAAGGATGAGAGTATTCATTCTTGAGAGAAACAGATTTTTAGGAGCTTCAATTCCATTATTCTGTTGGTGGTTGTAACTTCCAGCAGGTGATGAAGGAATTTTGATGATGACCGCAACTTCCAGAAGGAAATTTTGAACGCTCTTGAATTCCAGCAGGTGATGAAGGAATTTTGATGATGACCGCAACTTCCAGAAGGAAATTTTGAACGCTCTTGAATTCCAGCAGGTGATGAAGGAATTTTTGATGATCACCGCAATTTCCAGCAGGTGATGAAGGAAATTTTGAACGACCTTGAGATTGACATTCGAATGCCCCAAGTGATGATGACAGAGACTTGCCCCAGGTTAATCTGTAATTGAGAGATTTGTTGAAATCTTGACTGGACTGCCCCAGGTTAATTTGAACTTGGAAAGATTTGTTAAAATCTTGACTGGACTGCCCCAGGTTAATTGAACTTTGAAAGATTTGTTGAAATCTTGACTGGACTGCCCCAGGTTAATTTGAACTTTGAAAGATTTGTTGAAATCTTGACTGGACTGCCCCAAGTGTGCTGGATAGTGACATGTCATGCCCCCTTGTTGATAGGAGATTTGTCAATGGAAGTGTCGTTCCTTTTTGAAATGATTTTGCTCACTGAGAGGGCTTTCGTTCCTTTGAACATTCGCTGTATGAATTTCTTCGCTGTCAAACAAATAACCATGTGCAAACAACGATATTCAAATAATGTAAAGTTTATACTTGTCTCGAAGTTTTGAAAAATGCGTTTTTTAGTAGAAAACTTTTTATAAGACAAATTCAACACAAGATTTAGAGCAAAGCCTTACAGGAGTCAGGATACCTTTTGTAACATTATGCTTTCGAACTAACCCATGCTTCAATTAGGACTTTTGAAGGGTTGTAACGTGGCTTGGTTCACGGTTTAAGAAACAAAGGATAAAGGCTCAAAGTATATTTGTACCCACCCGTTCTTCATGATGTCCTTCAGCCCTAAACTCAGTTAATTGTGCGTCGAACTCTATTCGAATTTGGAACGACTTTTTGGTGATGGTTCACACCAGTTAAATTTTATGGAAGGCAATCATCATTATTTTTTTTTTGTAACATTTTTCATGTTGTTGAGGATTTATATTGACCTCGTTCTTTTGATTTGTTATCCCTAACTTTTGCCTGACTGTTCCTGTTTTCGAGATTACAGTCAGCGGGATACCCCTGCTTTCTTAAGCCTCCTTTATAGGTTTTGGCTCAGTGGGCTTTTCTCTTTTGAGAGATTGACTGCCTATGAGATAAAGAACCATTACCGACTTCTGGTTCCAAAGGAATGTTTTTTTTGATGTCATTCATTTGTATTACGAACTGGGAGTTTGCGACCTCAATGCGCATCTTTTTTGAATTAACTGAGAGACTACCCTGCCCCAGGTTTAAATCAAAGGTTTCAATTTGTTTAGAACAGAAAAATCCTACTTCTTTGGCTCGAAGGGGTTGACTAGGGATTATCTTCCTTATAACTCCAGTGTTTGGGATTTGAAAGAAACGCTTGTACATCATCAACAAGTTCTGTTCAAAAGCATACTGTATGAGATTATGGCATTGTTTCGTCATCCTCCCTCTAAAGGCTTGTAGCTTTTGCAAGAGTTAAGTGTCATAAAGAAAGTAGAAAGCATAGTTCAAGAATAGTGAAAACGAATGGATGAATTCAAGACAAACATATGCAATGCATTAATGAAACAGAGTTTGACATTAAAAGATAATTGTTTGAATAACAAAAGAAATTACAACTTGAAAATTCAAATGGAACAAAAGTCTCTCAGTTCAAGCTTTGTCATTTCAGGTGGAGAAACCCTTAACGGAAGATTTTCATCTCGCCATCTGGCATGAATTTCAGCACTCCATTGTCAATCAAGTCTTGGATCTTGTTCTTCAAGGCCCAACAGTCGTCGGTGTCATGTCCCGGACTATAGGAGTGGTATACACAAAATGCGTCAGGATGATAGCTAGGAGCAGAGGTGTTGGGATCCCGGATAGGATCCCTTAAAGCAGTCAGATTGACTTCCAACAAGCGTTCCAGTATTAGAGATGATGGTATGTCAGTCTCAGTGAACTGTCTTCCAGACGTATTTTGCTTACGCTGATTACCCCGTTGACGCTGACATGGTTGTTGACGGGCTTGTAACCCCGAAGCAAGTTGAGGAGCTTTTCCCTTGTCTTCTTGTCTCAAAGGGGGTTGAATGATGACTTGCTCTTCAACCTCATATGTTTTCCCCACTTGGTTGTCCCAAAGAAATTTGTTGATGAGAACCCTGAGCTCCTCTTGTCTTTGAGCCAAGTCCTGGATGAGAGCCATCTGGCCCACCAGCTGTCCCATCATCTGGATCTTCATTGTTGCCAGCTCAATCTGCAATCCTTCCAACTGATCATTCCTGGCATTGCTTGAATTCCCCTGGACCATGCCCCTTGTGAGGAGAGCTTTTATCTCTTCTTGCCCCTGGGATAGGTTCAAGAACATCTCTTGAAGTTGAGCGTTTTGAGCCTGGATGCCCTTGATAGTCTGCTCCAGAGCCATCTCTACTAAAATAAACAGTAGGAGAATAAGGAAAGATGAAAAGGAAAACTTATTATGATGCAATGCATGATATGTGGATGCATGTTTTCAAGGATCTCTCGGGGTAAACACGAGAAAATGTTAGAGATTTAACTTTGGTCAACATCTTTGATTGGAGAACTTTGTAATGGTGGATGTCTCTCCACGAGAATCAAGCTCACCATGTCAAGTGGGTCATAGCCCCTGATTCAAATTGTTGTACTTGATCTATGATGGCATTTGTTTAGAGGAGAAAACCTCTTTCCCCTTGGTAGACGTCTGGTTCAACGTGACCCTGCATCAAAAGACCCCCGAGATCCTTGAAAAGGTTATTGAAAATGTTATGGTATGATGTTATGATGTTATGTACATGTATGCAAAAGCAAGTAAGTGTATATACAGGTAATCATATTCACACAAAGCAAACAAGTCCTTAGGTTTAGGCTTGCATGGGGTTCGTAGGTAAGTACCCTCTTGAAGTTAGTTGGCTCATCCTGTCCTAAAATAGAAACCGGGTTCTAAGGAGCTCAATATCATTGGATTATTTTGTGTTTATTGTTTTGGTTTAGCCACTTAACTGGCGACCAAAATATTCCAAGAAAACAATCCTCAATGAGTGTAGTATCGAGTATCTACCAACTTCGGACTGCACCAAAGTCGGTCATCTCACTACCCCTAAAAAGGCCAAGATGGTCAAGTAAGGTTCTAAGAGTTCGTTAGTGCTTCATGACATCACTCAGCAGCCCCGTATTCTCCTTGACTACTCAAGGGCTACCGGTGTAACACCCTCTAAAACCCCGCATATAATTTTCGCAAATATTAAAAATTATAAACTCAGAGTACATGTAATAATCGAGGAATGCTACAATTCTCTTTTAATAAAATAAATTCCTGTCATGCATAATTTTAGTGGTAACTCATACATGTCTACACAGCGGAATAGTTTATTTAATAAAATCAAATGTTATAATAATTTCCAAGTCATCAGGGATTAACACCTGGAAAGTCAACATCATATCATAACAAATAAAAAGGGAATAAACGAGTCTGACTAAAGCAGCTCGACAACCAAACGTTCCCGGAGTTACAACTATCAGAGCATGACCCGGACATACTAAAGCGAAACTAAACTAGACACGATAAGCCTTCGCCAAGCACCTGAGCGAAGCTCCTCAATCTGAAATATTCAACAGTAAGGGTGAGCTTCTCAAATATACATTTGGTTATACATTCATAACAATCAATTCACGAAATCATAAGCATCACCCACTAATTAACATATTTCATAGTTTACAAAACCTTTACAATTCATATATCCATGACATACTGCCTTTCATATTTGCAAATATTCATCAAACATCATCAACCATTTATCAAATCATACGTGCATACAAACAATCAAATATAACACTGGAAAAAATCATCCATTCATGTTATATTCGAGTAATGCAACACACCCATGCATGTGGTACCACTACACCGCCCCATTAAATCGCGGGTCACGGATAACTCACCGTTCCATTATATCGCGGACACGGCTACCACCTCAACGTTCCATTAAATCGCGGACACGTATATTGGCCACCATGTTAATTCCACACAATGGGAATTAACAAATGCAACATGATATGTAAGTATGTAACACTCAGCATACTATGAACATCGATCAACATATCATGCACATCAACAATATCAAACATAACATGATATGAATAGCATGTAATCACTCAGCATGCTATTTAAACATCAATCATATCAAGTTACGAATAGCATGTAATCACTCAGCATACTATTCAAACATCAACCAATCACATCAATTATATCATAATTCATGCTCGATACATATCTAAAAGCATGGCAATAAAAATCCGACATCAAAACACTGAAATCAAAAATTCAGAAAATCAACACAGCAGAGCAACACGGGCACCCGTGTTGTGCAACACGGCCCGTGTTGTGCAGCACGTCCAGAAAAACGCACATTTAATTTTCATCAGTACAGGGGCTCTGACACGGGTACCCGTGTTGTGCAACACGGCCCGTGTCGTGCAACCAGGAGCACACCCCTTCCAACTCAGAGGAGCAACACGGGCACCCGTGTTGTGCAACACGGCCCGTGTTGCTGAGCGCGCACAGGATTTTCCTGAACCTGCAGCAGCTCAGAAACAGCAGTCCAAACGCGGGAAAACGTCCGCCAAAACACATAATTCAGCACCTAACGCCTCGAGTTTGTACAATTCACAACAACACCACAATATCCAAGTTACCAACGATTATCATAATAACCTTAATCGGAAACTAACCGTCCTTTTGGGGAAATCTACTGACACGGAGGTTATCCCTACAACTTCCAAGGTAAATTCACGATCATGATATATACTCTCAATTCCTCATTTGGGACCTAAAACTCTTAATCGATTCATAAAAATTGGGAACCTAACCCTTTTCTAACAAGGTTCAGTCCTACAGTTATCGATCCCTAGAAACATCTAACAATTGGGAATTCCTACGATTACCCGAATCAACCGTACATAAACCCATAAACAAATATATATCGAGTATAAACCCCCCTTACCTTATCAATTAGCAGCTTTGGGTTCTTGGGCGGTGTTCTTCGTTCTCCGTTCTTCAGAGCTCTCTTTTCCCAAATTCTAACTTCTGTTCTTACGTGAAAACCAAAAATGAGAAAATGGCCTAAGTCCCAAACATAACTTTATTTCTCTGCACCCCCCACTCTTTACTAACAACATCTAAGCCCAATAACATAAAAATTCTAATATTCCTTATTTCTTTTATTTTCCTCAAATACTCCAAAATAAATAATTCTTTTTATTTTATTAATTCTAATAAAATAAATTCCCAAATTTAAATAAATCAATTAATTGAAAACGGGGTGTTACAACTCTCCCCCACTAAAAGAGTTTTCGTCCTCGAAAACATACCTTAGACGAACAGCTCAGGATAAGCCTCTTTCATCTGGCTCTCCAGCTCCCAAGTGATATTTCCATCTGCTGGACCTCCCCAAGCAACCTTCACTAATGCTATCTCTTTACCTCTTAACTGTTTCACTTCCCGATCTTCTATCCTCATAGGCAATGTTTCTACTGTCAGGTTATCTCTCACCTGTACATCATCTATTTGGATTACATGAGATGGGTCTGGAATGTATCTCCTCAGCTGAGAAACATGAAAAACATCGTGCAAATTCGCAAGTCTCGGAGGTAAAGCAATACGATAAGCAACTTCTCCAACCCTTTCCGTAATCTGAAATGGACCAATAAAACGCGGAGTCAACTTCTTAGATTTCAACGCTCGACCAATACCCGTCATCGGAGTAACTCTCATAAACACATGATCTCCAGCACTGAATTCTAAATTCTTTCTCCTCTTATCATGATAACTTTTCTGACGACTCTGAGAAGCTCTCATCTTTTCTTGAATCAATTTGATCTTTTCAGTAGTCTGCTGAACAATCTCTGGCCCAACTACCGAACTCTCTCCAGATTCATACCAACACAAAGGTGTTCTACACCGTCTACCATACAATGCCTCAAACGGAGCCATACCAATACTCGAATGGTAACTATTGTTATAAGTAAACTCAATCAATGGCAAATAACTATCCCAAGCTCCACCTTTCTCTAGAACACAAGCACGCAATAAATCTTCCAACGATTGAATCGTCCTCTCCGTCTGTCCATCAGTCTGAGGATGGTAAGCTGAACTCAACCTCAATTTAGTACCCAAAGCCTTCTGCAATCCTTCCCAAAATTTCGAAGTGAACCTCGGATCTCTATCTGACACAATACTAGAAGGAACTCCATGCAAACTCACTATTTTCTCAATATATAACTGTGCCAATCTCTCCATTGAGTAATCCATTCGCACTGGTATAAAATGAGCAGACTTAGTCAACCTATCCACAACGACCCATATCGCTTCACAATTCATAGGAGTCCTCGGCAACCCAGATACAAAATCCATAGAAATACTATCCCACTTCCATTCTGGAATAAACATCGGTTGCATAAGCCCAGACGGCTTTTGATGCTCAATCTTCGATTTCTGACAGATTAAACATGCATACACAAATTCAGCTATTTCCTTTTTCATTCCCGGCCACCAAAACAATTTCTTCAAATCATGATACATTTTCGTGGCACCCGGATGAATACTCATCCCACTGCGATGTCCTTCCTCTAATATACTCTTCTTGATTTCTGCAACATCAGGAACACAAACTCTATCGCCAAATCTCATAACATCGTTTTCATCAATTCTAAACTCACCACCTTGACTTTGGTTGATCAATGTCAATCTATCAACTAAATTAACATCAGATTTTTGCCCGATCCTGATCTCTTCTAGAATACCACTAGTAAGTTTCAACATACCCAAACGAACACACTTCGGAGTACTTTCGCAAACCAAACTCAAATCTCGGAATTGCTCAATTAAATCCAATTCACGAACCATCATCATAGACATATGCAAGGACTTCCTGCTCAAAGCATCTGCAACAACATTTGCCTTACCAGGATGGTAATTCAAACCAAAATCATAATCTTTGAGGAATTCTAACCACCTTCTTTGCCTCATATTGAGCTCTTTCTGATCGAAAAGATACTTCAAACTCTTATGATCACTATACACTTCAAACCTCGAACCATACAGATAATGTCTCCACAATTTCAAGACAAACACAACTGCCGCCAGTTCTAAGTCATGAGTAGGATAGTTCCTTTCATGAACCTTCAACTGTCTCGAAGCATACGCAACTACCTGTTGATTCTGCATTAAAACACCACCTAAACCCAACAGAGATGCATCACAATAGACCACAAAAGATTCCACCGGATTCGGCAAAATCAGAATAGGAGCACTAGTCAATCTCCGTTTCAATTCTTGGAAACCTTTCTCACAATCAGAATCCCAAATAAACGCTTGTCCTTTACGAGTCAACTTCGTCAACGGCAATGCTAACTTTGAGAATCCTTCGATAAACTTTCTGTAATAACCTGCAAGACCAAGAAAACTTCTAATTTCAGAGACAGTCTTCGGCGCTTCCCACTGAGATACCGCTTCTACTTTTGTAGGATCCACTGCAATACCATTTTTAGAAATCACATGTCCAAGAAAACTAACTTCATTCAGCCAGAACTCACATTTGGACAACTTTGCATACAACTTCCTATCTTTCAACAACTCTAACACAATTCTGAGATGTTCCGCATGTTCTTCGTCATTCTTGGAATAAATCAGAATGTCATCAATAAAAACCACAACAAACTTATCCAGATACGGATGAAAAATCCTGTTCATATATTCCATGAAAACACCAGGTGCATTAGTAACTCCGAACGGCATAACAGAATATTCATAATGCCCATACCTCGTTCGAAAAGCAGTCTTTTGAATATCTTCCGCTTTCACACGAATCTGATGATATCCAGATCTCAAGTCAATCTTACTGAATACACTAGCTCCAATTAGTTGATCCATCAAATCATCAATCCTCGGTAACGGATACCGATTCTTAATGGTTACCTTGTTCAATTGCCTGTAATCAACACACAGTCTCATAGAACCTTCTTTCTTCTTAACCAACAATACCGGAGCACCCCAAGGTGAAACACTTGGACGAATAAACTTCTTCTCCAGTAAATCTTCCAACTGACTCTTCAATTCAGCCAACTCAGACGCAGACATACGATATGGCGCCATCGACACCGGTCTCGTACCAGGAATTAAATCTATAGAGAATTCCACCTCTCTCTCAGGAGGTAATTCACCAACATCATCCGGAAAGACTTCTGGAAAATCACACACCACTGGCAATTCACCACTCCTGACCTTTCCTGTTGCATCTAACGAAGCAAGTAACATAAACACGTTAGCACCATCTTCCATTGCTTCTTGTACCTGCCTAGCAGTCATAGTCAAATTCTCGACACCAACTGCTTCTGGAAAAATCACCGTCTTAGCAAAACAGTTCAGATGAACCCGGTTGAATTCCAACCAGTTCATCCCAAGGATAATATCAATTTGTTCAAGCGGTAGGCACACTAAATCCATACCGAAACTTCTACCAAAAATCTCCATAGGACAATTCCTACATACAAGTGAAGTTGTCACTGAACCCGATGCAGGAGTATCAACAACCATGCTACCTTGCATACTAGATATGTCCAGTTTCAACCTCTCAGCACAATCCAAAGAAATGAAAGAATGAGTTGCGCCAGTATCAATAATTGCAACTAAAGGTGTGCCATGAATAAAACACGTACCTTTAATCAGTCGATCCTCTGGAGTAGTCTCAGATCCAGACAAAGCGAACACTCTTCCACTTGACTGATCCTTCCTAGGCTTAGGACACTGCGGACGAATGTGACCTTCTTCGCCACAATTGTAACAAGTAACAGACTTCCCTTTGCAATCAATAGACAAATGACCGGCCTTTCCACATTTATAGCACTTCTTCTCATCACTCTTGCAATCTCGAATATGATGACCAGACTCACCACACCTGTAGCATCTGATAGGAGCCTTAGAATCTCCCCCACTAGGCCTTTTCCAACCGCCTGATCTCTGGTTATCTCTACCATATGGCTTGCCACGGTCCATATGTTGCTTTCCTCTTTTGTCAACAGCCCCACGAGAGTGAGACGACCGATTCTTGGTAATATCTTCTTCCAAGATTCTGCTACAATCCACCAGATCAGAAAATCTACGAATACGCTGGTACCTGATTCCCTGCTTAATCTCATCTCGGAGACCATTCTCAAATTTGATACATTTAGAGAATTCTCCAGCCTCATCATTGTTGTAGTGCGCATAATACTTTGCCAGCTCAGTGAACTTAGTAGCATACTCACTAACAGTCAGATTGCCCTGCTTAAGCTCCAAAAACTCAATTTCCTTTCTTCCCCGAACATCTTCAGGAAAGTACCTCCTCAGAAAAGCCCTTCTGAAGTTAGCCCAAGTCAGTGCCTCTCCATCCTGAACCATTTCAGTCCTTGTGGCAACCCACCAGTCGTCGGCCTCTTCTGCCAACATATGCGTACCATATCTGACTTTCAGATCTTCAGCACAATCAATCACACGGAAAATCCTTTCGATTTCCTTCAGCCACTTCTGAGCACCTTCAGGGTCATGTGTACCTTTGAACAACGGAGGATTGTTCCTTTGGAAATTTCCCAATTGCCTATCAGCACCAATCACGCCTCCAGTTGGGTTTCCAGCAAGTACACCAGCTAACATCCCCAAAGCCTCAGCGAGTGCAGCATCATTTCGTCCGTTACCTCCAGCCATATTCCTGAGAATTAAAACATACTCCACATCAGAATACAGTATCGACAGTGTTACCTTGCACTAGTCGCATACGAAAAGGAATGACTGACTCAAAACTCTGGTCACAACGACCGACTATGCTCTGATACCACTATTGTAACACCCTCTAAAACCCCGCATATAATTTTCGCAAATATTAAAAATTATAAACTCAGAGTACATGTAATAATCGAGGAATGCTACAATTCTCTTTTAATAAAATAAATTCCTGTCATGCATAATTTTAGTGGTAACTCATACATGTCTACACAGCGGAATAGTTTATTTAATAAAATCAAATGTTATAATAATTTCCAAGTCATCAGGGATTAACACCTGGAAAGTCAACATCATATCATAACAAATAAAAAGGGAATAAACGAGTCTGACTAAAGCAGCTCGACAACCAAACGTTCCCGGAGTTACAACTATCAGAGCATGACCCGGACATACTAAAGCGAAACTAAACTAGACACGATAAGCCTTCGCCAAGCACCTGAGCGAAGCTCCTCAATCTGAAATATTCAACAGTAAGGGTGAGCTTCTCAAATATACATTTGGTTATACATTCATAACAATCAATTCACGAAATCATAAGCATCACCCACTAATTAACATATTTCATAGTTTACAAAACCTTTACAATTCATATATCCATGACATACTGCCTTTCATATTTGCAAATATTCATCAAACATCATCAACCATTTATCAAATCATACGTGCATACAAACAATCAAATATAACACTGGAAAAAATCATCCATTCATGTTATATTCGAGTAATGCAACACACCCATGCATGTGGTACCACTACACCGCCCCATTAAATCGCGGGTCACGGATAACTCACCGTTCCATTATATCGCGGACACGGCTACCACCTCAACGTTCCATTAAATCGCGGACACGTATATTGGCCACCATGTTAATTCCACACAATGGGAATTAACAAATGCAACATGATATGTAAGTATGTAACACTCAGCATACTATGAACATCGATCAACATATCATGCACATCAACAATATCAAACATAACATGATATGAATAGCATGTAATCACTCAGCATGCTATTTAAACATCAATCATATCAAGTTACGAATAGCATGTAATCACTCAGCATACTATTCAAACATCAACCAATCACATCAATTATATCATAATTCATGCTCGATACATATCTAAAAGCATGGCAATAAAAATCCGACATCAAAACACTGAAATCAAAAATTCAGAAAATCAACACAGCAGAGCAACACGGGCACCCGTGTTGTGCAACACGGCCCGTGTTGTGCAGCACGTCCAGAAAAACGCACATTTAATTTTCATCAGTACAGGGGCTCTGACACGGGTACCCGTGTTGTGCAACACGGCCCGTGTCGTGCAACCAGGAGCACACCCCTTCCAACTCAGAGGAGCAACACGGGCACCCGTGTTGTGCAACACGGCCCGTGTTGCTGAGCGCGCACAGGATTTTCCTGAACCTGCAGCAGCTCAGAAACAGCAGTCCAAACGCGGGAAAACGTCCGCCAAAACACATAATTCAGCACCTAACGCCTCGAGTTTGTACAATTCACAACAACACCACAATATCCAAGTTACCAACGATTATCATAATAACCTTAATCGGAAACTAACCGTCCTTTTGGGGAAATCTACTGACACGGAGGTTATCCCTACAACTTCCAAGGTAAATTCACGATCATGATATATACTCTCAATTCCTCATTTGGGACCTAAAACTCTTAATCGATTCATAAAAATTGGGAACCTAACCCTTTTCTAACAAGGTTCAGTCCTACAGTTATCGATCCCTAGAAACATCTAACAATTGGGAATTCCTACGATTACCCGAATCAACCGTACATAAACCCATAAACAAATATATATCGAGTATAAACCCCCCTTACCTTATCAATTAGCAGCTTTGGGTTCTTGGGCGGTGTTCTTCGTTCTCCGTTCTTCAGAGCTCTCTTTTCCCAAATTCTAACTTCTGTTCTTACGTGAAAACCAAAAATGAGAAAATGGCCTAAGTCCCAAACATAACTTTATTTCTCTGCACCCCCCACTCTTTACTAACAACATCTAAGCCCAATAACATAAAAATTCTAATATTCCTTATTTCTTTTATTTTCCTCAAATACTCCAAAATAAATAATTCTTTTTATTTTATTAATTCTAATAAAATAAATTCCCAAATTTAAATAAATCAATTAATTGAAAACGGGGTGTTACAACCGGTACTCACAAATATGTCACACTAACATAGCTACTGCTTCAACCATGTCGGTATACCCCGCACAGTTCCCTCATAGTTTATTGCTATTTACCTAAAAAGGTGCCCCCAAATCCGGGTCTAGGATTTACAAACCCAAACAAGGAACCCAAAAAGTAAAGCAATCAAAGCAAATAAAGTAAGCATGTAAAGGTGATCTAAAACCCTAAGGTAACCCCACTTTTAGAAAAATCCCCAGCAGAGTCGCCAATTCTGTGATACGGTGGGAGAACTGACTTGAGGTTTTGCGTTTGTTTTCGCACTTGTTCGGTTTAGCAAGAGTCGCCACCGACTTTTTATTTTATCCTAAGGAAAGGTCAAAAAGCACAGGAAAGACCTTTGAGATGTTTTCGTGGGTTCGGGGGGTAGATTATGAAAAGGGAAGGTGCTAGCACCCTTTTCATCCATGGTTATCCATGGGCTCTTAGTTACTTGTTTTAGATCACTTGCCTTTGCTTTTCAATTGTTTGAAATGGTGCTTGTGTGTGTGGTTTTGAAAATGTTTTGAAAAAGATGCCTTGTCTAGGCAACCATTGTAACAATTCTTTACTCGAATGTTTTACAAAGGTAGTTGTCTTTTTGAAAATATGTTTCAATGTTTTTGAAAGTTTGTTTTGAAATTGTATGGAGATGTGTGTTTGAAAGTAGGCAAGTGTGTTTTGCAAGTTTGATCAAGTAACTAAGAGTTTTCTACCCTAATTTTACTCAAAGATCTTTCTCATGTTTTAAACCTTTTAACAGTGTTGTTTCACCATTGTATTTGGTGAACAACCTTGTGTTAGGATGTTAACGGGACGGGCGCGGGTCATCGTTTAGACCATGAATGCAATAGTGTCACGTGTCTTTGGTAATTTTCTCGAGGGACTATGATCATTTTTTGTTTAGGCAACTTCGAAAGCGTCATCGAGGGACTATGATCATTTGATTTGTTTTTTTGTTTTGCCAAAGTACTTGACATGCAAACATGGCCCATTTTTGAAGGCAACAAGCGGGATTACCCTAGAGGTGCAAGTGTGAATTGTGTATTGATTTTCATGCATTTGTCTTGTGTTAGGTTATCTAGCGGTTGATTTTGAATCTTCGCATACAAACCCTAATTACTATACAGTATATGGAAAGCGATAAATTGCGGGAATTTAAAGTCTAAGCTATTACAAATAAGTATCCGGGGATGGGGGTACAAATGTCTACAAATGGGGATGAGTCTTATCAGGATAGTAGTGTCCAAATATTATTTACAACCAAATCGAATTGTATTCTCAATGTAAAATATAACAATGTATAAGAATAAAAGATAAACAAAAATATTGTGTCATGCATATAATTATTTACAAATGATGCAAGTTAAGTATTATTATTTTTTTTTTTGTATTTTTGTTAATATTATATAAACAAAAGGTTTAATAATAATAAAAAGAAAGGAAATATTTAACCTTAAAAATTCTATTTTTTGATGTATTTTTTACTAATTTTTTATATACAAGGTTTAATTTAAACAAAAAAGGTTTTAATAAAAGAAAAATTGTTTAAACTTAATAAACCTAAGATTTACATATTTTTGTAAAAGGTAATAAACAATAAGAAAAGTTTTGTACAAAAAATGATATATTATTTTTCTTAACAAAATAAATTATATAAAAAGAAATGGAATAATGTGATAATAAAAAAAAGGAAGGGTATCAGTTTGTATATAAAAAAAAGAGTGGGCTTTAGTGTGTTAATATGAGGGGCAGGCCCAAGCAACAAGAACAAACAGATTTAAGTAAAGGGGGGGGGGGGGGGTATGCGCCAGAATCTTGGGCTTAAGGTTTTGTTTTCAAGGGACAAGCCCAAATGCTTGTGACAATTTTGTTTAGGGTTTGAAATGTTTGTTTCAGAATTAGGGTTACAGAGTTTCACAAACGGCGCCGCTTCTCTTCTTCGCCTATTCATCTTTCTCCACCATGGCTTCTGATGCTCGCTTCTCCTCGCCTCAGGCTACCAGGCGCCATCTCCACTCTCCTCCCTCCATGGTCGTATCCAGGCGGTGATAAAAGGTAAAGATTTCTCAGTATTTTTCATCTTCGTGTTTTAGGGCTTTGGATTCATATTCTTGCATGTTATTAACCTTGGACACGTTTTGATCTTCTGTGTTGTCTATGTTTGTGTGAGGTGTAAAAAGAAAAGGGAAGGAGAATTTATACCTTGGTTCTGCTTTTTGGAAATGAGGAGGAGAACTTGGACAGGAGGCGTCTTAGGCGGCCAAGGCGAGGGAGTATGATGACGAGGGCTTGCTGGCTTTGTCTGGTATTTGTATCTTTTAGCTTTTGTTTGGTTTAGTGATGATATGTGTGATCGGTGGATCTGGAGCTGACTGTTTAACGCTGGTTCGCGAAATGTCGCGGTAAGCAAGAGTCGCCACCGTCTTTTATTTTCTCCAAATGGAAAGGACAAAAGCACAGAAAAATTCCTTAAAGAGATTGCTCTCGGTTCGGGAGGTAGGTTATAGAAAGGGAAGGTGTTAGCACCCTTTCTATCCATGGTTATCCATGGGCTCTTAGATACTTGCTCATTTGTGTTTTCAAAAATGGTTTGTTTGCTTTTCAACTGTGGGTTTTAAAAAGTTTCTTTGAAAATTCCAGTTCGACTCTTGTATCGGTCCTCAAGAGTGTTTGAAAAATTGCTTTCGAAAGCTGTTGAAAATGTGTCGGTGTGAAAAGTATTTTTGAATTTTGTTTTGAAATTTAGAGCAAGTATCTACGAGAACCTACCTACCCTAAGGAATTCGTCTGTGTAAATGTCCTTTAAAGTAGTGCCATCCCACCATTGAGAGGTAGGTAGCACCACCATTGGAGGTGTTCGGGTCAATTCGAGGTTCGGGACATGGTGATCACCAGAGCAATGGGAAGACACCTTAGAAGCTACCCTCATGCCAGGTTCCCGGATCATGAGGACTTACTAAAACATCCTCTACTCGACGATCACCTTTCGAGGGGCAAGGCAACAGTGAGGCGTACCCTAGGGGTGGTGTGTGATTTGTGTGTCATGTTCAGTTATTTTGTCTTATTCATGTCAAGGTGATCTATGCGTTTGTTTTTATTTTTGTCCATTCATTCTTGCATGCATTTGTTAACAGTTAAAAATTGCGAGAAATATAAAATTCTAAACTATTACAAAAGGCGCGGGTCCACATCGCCAAATTTAATCCAGGACCCGATTTGACAGAAAA
Organism: Vicia faba; assembly: GCA_948472305.1. Lineage (NCBI taxonomy): Eukaryota > Viridiplantae > Streptophyta > Magnoliopsida > Fabales > Fabaceae > Vicia > Vicia faba. The sequence continues at coordinate 285,018,879 of OX451739.1, read as the reverse complement.
TAAAGAAGTAAAGTGCGAGAAATAAAATGTCCGAGTTTTGGGAGAATTACATTAATATTATACGAAATAAAATGCGCGAATTGGAATTAAAATTGGAAGCGAGGGCGTTGGACCCTTTTGGAATTAAATTGAAATTAAAAATTAATTAATTATTTATTGAAATAAAAGAAGTGTTTTTTTAGGTTTTTTGTATTTATGAAATAAGAAAATTAAAATTAAAATTAAAAGAAACCCTAATTCTAAGTTATTTTTAATTATTTGAGAAAAATGTTAAAGTTTAACTTAATTTACTAAAGAATTTATGTACATGTTTATTTACAAAATAAATTAGTAATTAATAATAATAATAATGATGAGAAAATTATTTATTAAAAAAAATGATGAAAAAGTTAAAAAAACCTAATTTCTACATATTTAATTTATTAAGAAAAATATTAAAGTTTTGAGACCTAAATTAATCTAATTAATTGTTTAAAGTTTATTTACAAAAATAATAATAGTAAAATTAATATTAATAAAATAAACATTTTTTTGATTTTTCTGTATTTTATATTTATTATGAAAATTATTTTATGGAATTAAAAGAAAACAATTAAAAAACAATTAAAAGAATAAAAAGGAAAAACAAATAAAAATTAAAAATTGAGCAAACCATAGGGGGTGTCTGGCCCAAGGGGAGGTTTTTTGAAGTATTGACTCCTGAGTACCGTGGTCTGCATTCTTTGGCCATTGGATTGAGTTTCATGCATAAGTTGTTCTACTTTGGCCAATTGGCTTTTGGCTTTTGGCTTTTGGCTTTTGGCCATTTGTGTTCTGGCTTCAACGTTCCCTTAATCTCTGGCTTAATGTCTGCCTCGCCATGTATTTGACTTTTGGCTTTTGGCCTTTTGGCCTTTTGACTTTTTGGCTTTTGGCCTCAACGTTCCTAAATAAACCTGGGATCCTGTCTAAATCTGCAGTTGAATCTCACGAACACATTAAATAAAATCATAAAATGCAAATAAAGCCAATATATGAAGAAATTTAATGTTTAGGCACAATATGACATGTATGAATGATTATACCCTTTTGATCATGGAGATCAAATCAACCTTACCCTTACTGGAAAAGTAGTGACATGAATGCTTTTATGCCCTTTGGATCATGGAGATCAAGCCAGCCTTACTCTTACTGAAGAAGTAATAAGATGTTGGTTTGTAGCTGAGATGGTTTTGTTTGTAGTGAGAGAGGGATTTGTAATAAGGATTTCAAGGTTTTAGGGTTCTTGAAAGAGTTTGATATTCCAACAGTGTTGTGGCAAGGTTTTTTCTCTCTTTTTTTTCTTCCCTCTTTTTTCTTTTTTTTTCCCCTCTGGTTTGTGTGAAAAGAATGTGATTATATAATGGAAATTAGGGTAAAGCAAATGGGCTTTGAATGTGCAATTGGGCCTCCAATATTCACTTGAATTCGTCACTTTCCAGGCTAAATCGCAGGGACTTAAGTGCATTTTTTGAAGTTGAAATGTGAAAACAAAATGTAGCCGACATCGAGAACTAACTCCTGTCCGAAAATCGACTCAATCGGATAAACGGTGAATTAGTTATGAATTTTTGAAGTTTCAGCTCAGACAAACTTATTTTGGGCTTCAGTGTCGACTCTGACACGTTCTTCAATAAAAAACTGGTATTGATCGGTGCATAATTTGGTCTCGACTTTTGAAGCAAAGTTGTAGATCTATGAGTCAGGGACCTTGTGTAAAAATATGAGCCCAATCCGATAAAAATTGACCGAGTTATGAATTTTCGAAGTTTCGGCCCAGATGAAATAATATTCAGCATTCAGGATTTTCAGCGTGTCACGCACTCTGAGCAAAAAACGAAGGCCTTTTGTATACCGTTTGAACTCAATGCCTTCTGTGAAAATGTAGCCAACTCAATTTGTGAAATTTTGGCACTAGAACCAGCTCGATACGATGAAAATCGAACAAGTTATGATTTTTTGAACATGACGCAAATAAACTTCTGTCACAAATTTTCTACACGAAAATACCTGATAAATCCACATTTTTGAAGACCTTCTGATCGAAATTGGCTTCCATCCGTGAGAGATGAAAACGTAGATAATGTCAAGACGGAATTTTGGCCACCGGAACGGGTTCAAAACGAGTCACGATCTTCAAGTTATGAATTTTTTAGCGCGTAAAAACTGCACTTTCAGCACACTTTTTCACTATATTTCTTCAAGAAAACTCACACATTCGGATACCTTCTTTAAAGAATTGACTCTTGAGCCGAACCTGAATTTGAGAATACGTTATCAGAGATATCTTGGCGAAAGAATACCTGAATATGACGCGCCAGGTTGGACTTGTGAATTTTCTTGAAATGTTTTGAGAAATATGGGAGGGCAAATTTTGGGGTACAACAGTTGCCCCTGTTCAATCTTCTTAGACCTGAGGATGCAGATTGGCTGACGTGCCTTTCGTAATCCGAAGGTGGAAGATGATTGAACACTAGAGTGCCCAGAAATTTGCGCTCACATAGTAGCGGTGATGGTGGAAATGGGCTTATAGATGCCATTTAGAGGTTGATGAAATATGATGATGGGCTTATAGATGCCATCTGGATGTTGATCGCGTAGGAGATTCCTTAGTGAGAACCTGCATACCTGCAAAAGAACAAATGAGTACCTGACACGTTGCAGGAGCCGGTTTTCAGATGCTTGGTATAGATGGGTCCTGACTGGTTACAGGAGTTGAGTCTGGAGCTTCAAACGGCGATGAATGAACCAGGGATGGTTACTGCCTTAGCATGAATGGTAAGAGAATCTTGGGCGACTTTAACTTCAACAACGCTCGTTGAGAAAAATCTTGGGTGACTTTAACTGCAACAACGCTCGTTGAGAAAAATCTTGGGTGACTTTAACTTCAACAACGCTCGTTGAGAAAAATCTTGGGTGACTTTAACTTCAACAACGCTCGTTGAGAAAAATCTTGGGTGACTTTATCTTCAACAACACTCGTTGAGAAAAATCTTGGGTGTCTTCTACTGGGATAAGAATCAGGGAGATCTTAGGGTCGATCTGACTGAACCAGAGGAGGTTTTTTTTTGATAATGATGTGATGAAGGAATCTGAGATGATTGCTACTCCAAATATATGATGAAGGAATCTGGGACGATTACTACCTCAGCAGGACGATGAAGGAATCTGGGACGATTACTACCTCAGCAGAATGATGAAGGAATCTGGGACGATTACTACCTCAGCAGAATGATGAAGGAATCTGGGACGATTACTACCTCAGCAGAATGATGAAGGAATCTGGGACGATTACTACCTCAGCAGGATAATGAAGGAATCTGGGACGATTACTACCTCAGTAGGATGATGAAGGAATCTGGGACGATTACTACCTCGGCAGGATGATAAAGGAATCTGGGACGATTACTACCTCAGCAGGATGATGAAGGAATCTGGGACGATTACTACCTCAACAGAATGATGAAGGAATCTGGGACGATTACTACCTCAGCAGGATGATGAAGGAATCTGGGACGATTACTACCTCAGCAGGATAATGAAGGAATCTGTTGACCGTTCTTTCCTGAAAAAGTAACGAATTAGTTGTATGCAATGTCATAATGCATGAATTGCCTGATTTTAAGATGTTCTCAAAAATAAATGAGATTGGGGTGATATGATGCGTCTATGCATGCTATAATGATGTATGTGACGTTTTATGAATGTGTTTTTCGTCTAGGAAAGTAAATCCTTGATGGGTGTCGGGAAGTCGTATCCTGGGCTGATGTTGAAGAATAGATTTTGCTTCCGCGGGGGATGATAACTGCAAGAATACCGGTAGGAGAAGACGACTCCGTTGCGGAATAAACTTGGCAAATGGAAGATTCTGCGGGGAGAAAAGATGCTCTAGACGACCATGCTGGGAAGCAACACTCTGTGGAGAGAGAGGTACTTTGTTAAGCTGTTGATAATAACTTTCCGGGGATACCCTTGTTGTGTTGGAAGTGCTGATAGACTTCGCTGGGGATAAGAAGACTTCGTCGAGGACGCTCTTTCCGTGGCTTTTGGCTGAGGATAACCCAGTTATATCCTGTTAAGGAAATAACTCTTTGAATGAAGCCGGGAGACGCGTTCGTGCTCTGCGAAGGATAAGCTTCCAGAATTTACTGGGGATAAGCTTACTGCTTGGGGATATGAATTCCAATTTTCCTGGGGGAATTGGATTTTCCTGGGGAAGTTTTGATATGCTGGGGAAGTGATTCCTTTGAATGCTTGTATTTCGTCGGGGAACGATCTTTAGACCAAGACTGCCGGAGATGCTTGTTTAAGAATATATGTATTGCTGCTGGGGAATGTTGAGCTCTACGGGAGGGTACCCAACTTCCTTGAGGTTTGATAATAGCTTGGAGAAGAATGCACTGGCTGCTGACTCTCTGGGGAGTTTAAGATGTACTGGTCATGTTCTTTAGCTGAACCTACCTTGGTACCTTGGAGGACAGAGCCATTAGATTGTTTGGACGACTCATTATTGCCCCTGTTTCTATGGGAGAAGGCATCTGTGGGGTGCTGATAGTGGTTGATGGACAAACCTTCTTCTCATAGGCAGGTGATAAGATGACAGGACATAGTCGTACGCTTTGATCCCTAACTTTTGCCTGGACCGCCCTTTTGGGTTTTCAGTCCACCGGGATACCCATTTTTGCCCAAGCCGCCTTTTCAGGTTTTCGACTTGCCGGGTGTACAGATTTTTCATTTCATCCCTTATTTTTGCCCGAACCCTTTTGGTTCGCCGGGAAGCCCTTATTTTTGCCTAGGTATGTCAACCTAGCGGGTCTTTGATTTTGCGTAGTATCTTTTCGACTATGTCCGTTCTCAGAAAGTAGGGAGTTGCCCCTGTTAGAAGTGTTTTGTCACACCACCAGAAAGTGTTTGATCAGGCAAGATTCATTGTTGGAATGCCCCAAGTGACTCAGGCAGAGATTTGCCCCGGGCTACTTGGCCTTTTGAGAGATTCTCCGAATCTTGATTGGGCTGCCCCAGATAATGGACCATGGTCATGTCTGCCCCTTGATTGGAAGCACTTTTGTTCACTAGGCATTCGTCGTGCGAATTTCTATGCTGTTCAAACAAAAAGTCATATGCAAACAAAGTTATGTTAAAAATGCAACGCTTATGTCTGTCTCGAAGATTTTGAAAATGCATTCCTTTTTTTTTCATAAAACAAGTGAATGTTTGTAAAACGTGATGTCAACTCCGTATTTACCGTAAGCCTTAAGGAGTCAGGATACCTTTCGTAACAGTATGCTTTCGAACTAACCCATGCTTCAGCTAGGACTTTTAAGGGTTATAACGTGGCCTGGTTCACGGTTTAAGAAACAAAGGATAAAGGCTCAAATTATTTATACCCACCCGCTCTTCGTGATGTTCTCCAAACCTAAACTCAGTTGATCATACGTTAGACCTTGTTTGAGTCTTTGCTCTGATTTTCCGGTGATGATTCGGATGTTGATAACTTATTTTGAATAGGCAGTCATTTCCTTTTTTATTGAGGGTTTGTAGGACCTCTTTCTTCTGATTTCGTTATCCCTATTTTTTTTTGCCTGAACTGTTTCCTTTTTGGAATTACAGTCAGCGGGATGCCCCAATTTCATAAGTCCCTTCTTATAGGTTTTGACTTCTTGGGTTTTTCGTTTATGATTTTTTTGATAATGACTGCCTGTTCTTTATTGATTATTCGGAACCATCACTGTCTTTCTTCGTTTTGTAAGGACTTCTTTGGCGCCATTCGTTATGCACTTGGATCAACTGAGAGACTACCCTGCCCCAGGTTATGATTAAGGGTTTTAAATTTCGAAAAGAAAAAAAAACTCCTACTTCTTTGGCTCAGAGGGGTTGACGAGGGATTATCATCCTTATAACTCCAGTGTTTAGGAATTGAAACAATGCCTGTACCTCATCAGCGGGGTCTGTTCAAAAGCATACTGTAGATCGTGGTATCGTTTTCGTCATCCTCCCTCAAGAGGCTTAGAATTAAAGAGAGTTGACATCAGAAAAAATATGAAAATAATTTGCGTTTAGTGAATACGAATATATTGATTCAAAATAGACATAAGCGATGCATTAATGTGATAACAATGTTTAACATGAATAAATGTTTGAACAATCAAAGAAAAATACAACTTGAACATTTGAATGAACAAAAGACATTCTCGATGATTTGGTGTAGGATCAGTGTTCAAACTCGACCTCCTTGGCGTCAATCAAATCCTGGATCTTGTTCTTCAAGGTCCAACAGTCGTCGGTGTCATGTCCAGGACTGTCAGAATGGTAGGCACATCTCATACCCGGGTTGTACTTGGGAGAGGAAGTGCCAGGATTTTGAGGAGGATCCTTTAGCGTGATCAATTTCGCCTTCAGCAATTGCTGTAATGCCTGAGACAAAGACATGTTGATGTCAGTATACTTCCTATCTTGATGCTTTATCCTACGCCTATTGCTCTTTCTTGGTTGAACGGGCGTGGGATCAGAAATCTGGATTGCCCCCACATCATGACGACCCTTTTTACCATGTATAGCATTGGACTCTTTCTTCCCACTGTGGGGCTTTTTCTGAGTATCAGCAAGTGCGGTTTCTTGAATCTTCCCCGACTTGATACCAGCTTCAATTCTCTCCCCAGTCAAGATAAGATCTGTGAACCCAGCAGAAGAATTCCCAATCAGATAGTTGTAGAATGGACCAGACAAAGTCCCCAAGAACATGTCAACGAGCTCACGGTCAATTAGAGGTGGTTGTACCCTTCCAGCAAGGTCTCTCCATTTTTGAGCATATTCTTTGAAACCTTCGCCTGCACCCATAGACATTCCCTGAAGCTGAGTGCGCGTGGGAGCAAGGTCGGTATTGTACTGGTACTGCTTATAGAATGCCGTGGCCAGGTCCTCCCAGCTGCGAATGTTGGCTCCACTCAGTTGATAGAACCACTCGAGCTGAGTCCCTGAAAGACTCTCTTGGAAGAAGTGGATCCATAAGTTTTTGTCAGCTGTATAGGGCTGGATCCTCCTTGTGTAAGCCCTGAGATGCAATTTAGGACAGGATGCCCCGTCGTATTTAGCAAAGGCAGGTGCCTTAAACTTGTGCGGGATCACTACCCCAGAAGATAGACCTAAATCCTCGAAGTCCAGGCCAGGCACTTTTTGTATCTCCATAGCACTTAGCCGGTCTTCCAACTGTTTGTACCTATCCTCAGCCGGAGGGTACTGTTCGTCATTGAAATCTGTCTCATTGTCAGAGACCACTGGGCTGGGAATCCTTTCCTCTTGATGACTGCCTTTCCCCACAGATGGGGTTGTCCTCTCAGCTTCATCCCGCAGTGTGCTCCCAGACCTGCATCTAGGGCTGAACAAAACAGTCCTCTTCTTCTTCTTTTCCTTCTTCAAGAGGAGAGCCTTCAGATCTTGCTGCCCCTGGGTCAAATTCATGATCAGCCCTTGGAACTGGGCATTCTGAGCCTGGAGGGCCTTGATGGACTGCTCAGCTGATGATTCAGGATTCATGACGATCGGCTGAAATAAACAGCGAAGAAGGGTAAGCAACCTGTCAAAGGGACACCTGCAATGCAATGAGATGTATGACATGCATGCAATGATTTCAAGGACCTCGCAGGGTAAACAGAGAAACTTGTTAGAGTTGGAAACTGGCAACTTGATTAAAGGAACTTCCTGTTGTAGAGAGCCCCTCTTCAAGGGTCATAGGCTCACCATATCCAGTGGGTCATAGCCCCTGATAACCTTAGCCTGGGGATCATCCTTTAGGTGTCAAAGCTCACCATATCAAGTGGGTCATAGCCCCTGACAACCTGGTCTAGAGGAAAATAAATCCTCTTTGCCCCTTGCTGGGATAGTGGATTCGTCCTGACCTGCATCACAAGCCCTTGAGATCCTTGAAATGGGTTAGGATGTATGCAATGGTATGATGTTATGGTATGCATGGGGTAATGTAGGTAACCCTGTTATGAGTCCCAATTAAGGACTGCAAGCCAAAACCTGCAAGAAACTCAAGTAAAACCTGTTATGAGTCCTAATTAAGGACTATAAACGAAACCTGCAAGAAACTTAGTAAACCTTGTTATGAGTCCTAATTAAGGACTACAAACAAAACCTGCAAGAAGCTCAAGTAAAACCTGTTATGAGTCCTAATTAAGGACTATAAACGAAACCTGCAAGAAACTTAGTAAACCTTGTTATGAGTCCTAATTAAGGACTACAAACAAAACCTGTAAGAAGCTCAAGTGTCAGACAACAAGCATGCAAATAGTCAAGTACGAAGGCACACAAGTCACACAAGAGGAGCCCTTAGGGTTTAGGCCAGCATGGGGTCTGGGTAGTACCCTCTTGAAGTTGGTGGGTTCAACCTGTCCTATTAGAAGTAACCGGGTTCTAAGGGTCCCAATATCACGGGATTGCTTTCATTGTTCATCGTTTCGATTTAGCCACTGAACTGGCGACCGAAATATTCCAGGAAAGCAACCCTCAATTGAGTGTAGTATCGAGTATCAACCAACCTCGGACTACACCAAAGTCAGTTATCTCACTACCCTAAAGAGGCCAAGATAGTTCAATTAAGGTTCCTAAGGTCTGTTGATGCTTCACGACACCACGCGGAGGCCCCGTACTCTCCTTGACTGAACTCAAAGGGTTACCGGTACACACCAAAGTGCCACATCAACGTAGCAGACTGTTTCAACCATGTCGGTATACCCCGCACAGTTCCCTCACAGCCTTGTTGCTACTTTCTAAGAAGGTATCCCCAGATCCGGGTTAGGATCTATAGAACTCCCAAGCAACCCACAATAATAAAGCAAGCAAGGAAAGCAATTGAAAACACAGTGATCTTAGTCCTAAGGTACACCTCACTTTAAGTTATATCCCCAGCAGAGTCGCCAGTTCTGTGATCGGTGGATCTGGAACTGACTGTTTAACGCTGGTTCGCGAAATGTCGCGGTAAGCAAGAGTCGCCACCGTCTTTTATTTTCTCCAAATGGAAAGGACAAAAGCACAGAAAAATTCCTTAAAGAGATTGCTCTCGGTTCGGGAGGTAGGTTATAGAAAGGGAAGGTGTTAGCACCCTTTCTATCCATGGTTATCCATGGGCTCTTAGATACTTGCTCATTTGTGTTTTCAAAAATGGTTTGTTTGCTTTTCAACTGTGGGTTTTAAAAAGTTTCTTTGAAAATTCCAGTTCGACTCTTGTATCGGTCCTCAAGAGTGTTTGAAAAATTGCTTTCGAAAGCTGTTGAAAATGTGTCGGTGTGAAAAGTATTTTTGAATTTTGTTTTGAAATTTAGAGCAAGTATCTACGAGAACCTACCTACCCTAAGGAATTCGTCTGTGTAAATGTCCTTTAAAGTAGTGCCATCCCACCATTGAGAGGTAGGTAGCACCACCATTGGAGGTGTTCGGGTCAATTCGAGGTTCGGGACATGGTGATCACCAGAGCAATGGGAAGACACCTTAGAAGCTACCCTCATGCCAGGTTCCCGGATCATGAGGACTTACTAAAACATCCTCTACTCGACGATCACCTTTCGAGGGGCAAGGCAACAGTGAGGCGTACCCTAGGGGTGGTGTGTGATTTGTGTGTCATGTTCAGTTATTTTGTCTTATTCATGTCAAGGTGATCTATGCGTTTGTTTTTATTTTTGTCCATTCATTCTTGCATGCATTTGTTAACAGTTAAAAATTGCGAGAAATATAAAATTCTAAACTATTACAAAAGGCGCGGGTCCACATCGCCAAATTTAATCCAGGACCCGATTTGACAGAAAATAAAGAAGTAAAGTGCGAGAAATAAAATGTCCGAGTTTTGGGAGAATTACATTAATATTATACGAAATAAAATGCGCGAATTGGAATTAAAATTGGAAGCGAGGGCGTTGGACCCTTTTGGAATTAAATTGAAATTAAAAATTAATTAATTATTTATTGAAATAAAAGAAATGTTTTTTTAGGTTTTTTGTATTTATGAAATAAGAAAATTAAAATTAAAATTAAAAGAAACCCTAATTCTAAGTTATTTTTAATTATTTGAGAAAAATGTTAAAGTTTAACTTAATTTACTAAAGAATTTATGTACATGTTTATTTACAAAATAAATTAGTAATTAATAATAATGATAATGATGAGAAAATTATTTATTAAAAAAAATGATGAAAAAGTTAAAAAAACCTAATTTCTACATATTTAATTTATTAAGAAAAATATTAAAGTTTTGAGACCTAAATTAATCTAATTAATTGTTTAAAGTTTATTTACAAAAATAATAATAGTAAAATTAATATTAATAAAATAAACATTTTTTTGATTTTTCTGTATTTTATATTTATTATGAAAATTATTTTATGGAATTAAAAGAAAACAATTAAAAAACAATTAAAAGAATAAAAAGGAAAAACAAATAAAAATTAAAAATTGAGCAAACCATAGGGGGTGTCTGGCCCAAGGGAAGGTTTTTTGAAGTATTGACTCCTGAGTACCGTGGTCTGCATTCTTTGGCCATTGGATTGAGTTTCATGCATAAGTTGTTCTACTTTGGCCAATTGGCTTTTGGCTTTTGGCTTTTGGCTTTTGGCCATTTGTGTTCTGGCTTCAACGTTCCCTTAATCTCTGGCTTAATGTCTGCCTCGCCATGTATTTGACTTTTGGCTTTTGGCCTTTTGGCCTTTTGACTTTTTGGCTTTTGGCCTCAACGTTCCTAAATAAACCTGGGATCCTGTCTAAATCTGCAGTTGAATCTCACGAACACATTAAATAAAATCATAAAATGCAAATAAAGCCAATATATGAAGAAATTTAATGTTTAGGCACAATATGACATGTATGAATGATTATACCCTTTTGATCATGGAGATCAAATCAACCTTACCCTTACTGGAAAAGTAGTGACATGAATGCTTTTATGCCCTTTGGATCATGGAGATCAAGTCAGCCTTACTCTTACTGAAGAAGTAATAAGATGTTGGTTTGTAGCTGAGATGGTTTTGTTTGTAGTGAGAGAGGGATTTGTAATAAGGATTTCAAGGTTTTAGGGTTCTTGAAAGAGTTTGATATTCCAACAGTGTTGTGGCAAGGTTTTCTCTCTCTTTTTTTTCTTCCCTCTTTTTTCTTTTTTTTTCCCTCTGGTTTGTGTGAAAAGAATGTGATTATATAATGGAAATTAGGGTAAAGCAAATGGGCTTTGAATGTGCAATTGGGCCTCCAATATTCACTTGAATTCGTCACTTTCCAGGCTAAATCGCAGGGACTTAAGTGCATTTTTTGAAGTTGAAATGTGAAAACAAAATGTAGCCGACATCGAGAACTAACTCCTGTCCGAAAATCGACTCAATCGGATAAACGGTGAATTAGTTATGAATTTTTGAAGTTTCAGCTCAGACAAACTTATTTTGGGCTTCAGTGTCGACTCTGACACGTTCTTCAATAAAAAACTGGTATTGATCGGTGCATAATTTGGTCTCGACTTTTGAAGCAAAGTTGTAGATCTATGAGTCAGGGACCTTGTGTAAAAATATGAGCCCAATCCGATAAAAATTGACCGAGTTATGAATTTTCGAAGTTTCGGCCCAGATGAAATAATATTCAGCATTCAGGATTTTCAGCGTGTCACGCACTCTGAGCAAAAAACGAAGGCCTTTTGTATACCGTTTGAACTCAATGCCTTCTGTGAAAATGTAGCCAACTCAATTTGTGAAATTTTGGCACTGGAACCAGCTCGATACGATGAAAATCGAACAAGTTATGATTTTTTGAACATGACGCAAATAAACTTCTGTCACAAATTTTCTACACGAAAATACCTGATAAATCCACATTTTTGAAGACCTTCTGATCGAAATTGGCTTCCATCCGTGAGAGATGAAAACGTAGATAATGTCAAGACGGAATTTTGGCCACCGGAACGGGTTCAAAACGAGTCACGATCTTCAAGTTATGAATTTTTTAGCGCGTAAAAACTGCACTTTCAGCACACTTTTTCACTATATTTCTTCAAGAAAACTCACACATTCGGATACCTTCTTTAAAGAATTGACTCTTGAGCCGAACCTGAATTTGAGAATACGTTATCAGAGATATCTTGGCGAAAGAATACCTGAATATGACGCGCCAGGTTGGACTTGTGAATTTTCTTGAAATGTTTTGAGAAATATGGGAGGACAAATTTTGGGGTACAACAATATGCTATAAATCTGAAAACCCTAGGATAGCCACTTCTGAATCTTCTTCCTCTCTTTTGCTTGATTTGTTTGATCTTGTGATGAGCTTGGCTCTGAGGATGCTTGCTTTTGATGAAGATAATATCTGAGATGCCTTTGGCTTTGCTTCTGAGTTGCTTTTCCTCTCTTGATGCTGTGTTGGCTTTTTTTCTAATGATGATGTTAAATCTGAGATCTTTGTTGGTTATTGTTTCACTTCTGACTTCTCCTTTTCTCTTGTTGCTGTTGAATTCCAATGATGATTATTTCTGAGAATGTGGTTATTGTTGTTCTTTGAGTTTTCCTATTTTTTTTGATTTGGGTGAGCTTTCAATGATGATGATGAGTTTTGACTCTGAGGGCTTTTGGCTTTGCTTGAAGAAGGTTTGGGTGTTACTGGTTTTTTGACAGGCTTTTTAATTTGAAGGCTTGCTTTTGATTGCTTGTTTGTACAGACAGGCTTCTAGTTTTATGCAGGCTTGTGTTTATTCAGGCTTCAGGGCTTTGGCTTGAATGGTTGTTTGCTTGAAGACAGTTTGTTGTGTAGGTTTGAGCAGCTTGAAGCAGGCTTGAAGTTTGGTGCTTTATGCAGGCCTGTATGCTTGCTTATTGTGCAGTTGGCTTGAGGTTTATGTGTTTGGTAACTTTTGCTTTGATTACAGGCTTGAGGTAGGTTTTTAGGCTATATGTTTGAGTTGTGTTTGATAGGCTTGAGGCAGGTTAAGGCTGTGCTTGCTTCTTCAAGGCTTGTGTTATGTTTACAGTTTTGTGTTATCTTGGTTCTTTATGTTCTGCCCCCTCCTTTTGACAATTTGGTTTGTTATATTTATCTAACTCTAAGCCTGCCTAAAAACTGTAAGCCTGCTCCTTTTTTCTCTCTTTTTCTCTCTCCAGAAAGCATATCTTTGCTTAGAATATCTTTCTTTTTTTCTGGAAAGGTTTTTGGCTAGAAAATGATGAAAAATGTACTTTTACAAGCTTGCTTGCATTTTGTCTTTCCTCTGCATATCTTCTTACCTCCAGATTTTCTGCATTGCTTTTGTGTACTTGTTGACAGCTTTATTGAAAGCTTCTTTGACAGCTTGGTTGACATCTCTTTTTGACAGTTTTGTTGACAGCTTTGCACTTGTGACTTAGTTTGGCATTTTCAGTTTGACAATACAATTCAGTTTGGATTTATGCAGCTTGTTTGGCATTTCAGTTTGCATTTTGCAATTTAAATTTATGCAACTTTGTACATTTTGCAAAAATAATTCATATGCTTGCAAACATTTTATTTCCCTCTTTGTGAACCAAGAAGAGACATCTTCTTGCGATTTGCAGAGAGGACGAACAAACTGATTCCGGCTAAAACCTTTAATGATGAGTTTTTGATTAACTGTCTGAAAAAATACCTTTTTTTAAAATTCATCTGTGTTGACTTCTTTCTTCTCTTTTTGCAGGTAAATATCAGTTGAGCAAAGGAAGCAGCAGTAGCAGATGAAGACTTCAAGAAACTTAGGATATAGATTTAGTTTATTTTTAATCATTGTAATAAATGTCATTGTAACACTGTAAATAAATTTACTGTATCAAATAAACATTTGTAACAACAATTGAAAATAAATAAAAAAAATCCTTTGTCAGTTAATCTCTTTTAATTCTTCTGCACTTGTTTATTTAATTACTTAAATTTCTTGAATTATAATAATTGGAAATTATCCAATAATCTTAACTTAGAAATTATAAATAATCAATAAACGTCCGGCATTCCGAATAACCAAAAGCATTGCACAGTTAATAAACAAACGTCCATATGCCTTTTACCTTACTGATTAAACCAACACTTCAAACTCTCAATCAGAAGCCTCAACCCATATCCCAGATGTTTAGACTTTGAGAAACAAACAGAAATCTTGAACAAACGTCAAAACCATGTGACAATCAATTAAGACACTGTGGATTCAAATTCTTCTGAAAATGCACGTGCAAACCCTAATTCTTGATTTAATGTCAAAGAAGCGTCTGCTTGACCAAACCCTGAGCCAAACTCAACCAAATCAATAGAAACCCTAATACTCTGCTATGGACTGATTCAAAAGTTAATGGAAACCCTAATTTTGTTTGACTGATAAGAAAATTCTGTTTGACCGATTCTTAAGCCAATCTAAAAAATCAGGAAAAGCCCGAAGCTGTGATTTCTTGTGAAAAAGAGAGAGGGCAAATTTTGGGGTACAACAACGCAGACATAGTTAAAAAATACTACGCATAAGAGACCCTCTAGGTTGACACACCTAGGCAAAATAAGGGCATCCCGACAAAACAAAAGTTTTGGGGAAAAAATAAGGATATATGCAAAAGATTGTACACCTGGTAAGTTGAAAACCCGAAAGGGCGACTTGGGCAAAAATGGGTATCCTGGTGGGCTGAAAACCTGAAAGGGCGGTTGTTGTACCCCAAAATTTGCCCTCTCATTTCTCAAGGATTCTCTCACAAGATCTTCCATGACGTCAAGTTCGTAGCACTCATACATCAATTTAGGCTTGGAATTAGCACAAGGGCAAAATGGTCAATTGCATACTGGAAAGTCAAACTTTGACTTTTTGGTTAACATTACATTCCAAAGATTAAATTTTATCAAGACATGCAAGAATATCAAGCTTGATCATCAAGAAAGTCAAAAGTCAACTTGAAAAGTCAAGATTTCCAAGACTTAGAAATTTTCTAAGTGTTTTTATACATGATAATTTCATCACTTCATGCCATTCTTTCACCAAGATGCAAGATGGCTCAAGGAAAACTTTCAACATGAAAGTCGTAGATCTCGATGATATCTACAACTTTGCTTTGCTGATCAAATCCTAGAAGTGCTTGGATTTTGAGTTATAAATTCACGAAGTCATGACATTTTCATTAAACACTTAGAGAAATTTTCAACAGATTTTGTTCAGGATTTTATCCCAACTTCTTGGCCAATTTTCATCAAGTTCCAGTTTGATTTGACAAAAGTGGTCAACATGAAAGTTGTAGAAGGTGTTTTAAGCTTTCCAAAACATTCAAGAGCATGAATTTATCATAGTTGAGCTATGATATTCGAGAGCCTGAAGTTGGGAATTCATTCTTGAATTGCAAACCATTTTTGTTGAAGGACACATAATCCAATTGGCATGATTTGCTGCATAATCTTATGTTGTAGGCCAACTTGCTTGTAAATCTCTACATAATTTAATGTTTACACAACAACTTGATCTATTACCCAAGTTTTTGAGCCATTGTCCAAAAGATCTTCCCATTTATGGCATAAAGGCACCATTGCTATTCTTGAAAAGCATGCTTTTGTACAAAGTTTTGTCTTGAGCCCATACCTTATTGGTTGGTGATTATACTCTACCATAAATCATGGGAAGTAGCTCCTCAATACCAGCAACTTTGGTACTTCATCTTGGGACTATAGAGTACTTGACTTAGTTTGATCTTTATAATCTAACCAAACCATAACATGCTGTTTTGAAAACCTAATCAGCTCATATGCACAAACCCCTTTGCCTATAAATAGAAGAAGCATTTGCAAGAGGAGGAGGTTAGAAAAAATAGAGAGAAAAGCCAGAAGTCTTGTTGTAAACTAGCCATCAAAAGCCATAATTGTCCAAAAAAGCTTCCACTCTTGAGTTTTAAAGTCCAAATATTTGGAACTCTCACACCTTGCAAGCTCTGTCCAAACATCTAAGCACCTCACATACATCACATAGAAATTGTTCAAACTCAAGAACAAGCTTCTACAACACCTCTGTTTTCTCTTCCAATTTCAAGAACAATCAAGACAATAACTCAAGCTCAAAATATAAGATCCAGCTGCAAGGTAAGTTTCTTGAATTTAGTTCTTCATTTCAAGCATCATTAGTGTTGTACCCTAAAATTTTCCCACCCATACTTCTCAAAACATCTCAAGAAAATTCTCAAGTTGCTCAAGGTAGTCCAAGGGTTGACCATACAAGCTCGCTCCTAAGGCAGTCTACCTCAAATTAGGGTTTCATGTTGCATCAAGACACTTGAGTCCAAGGGATACCAAATGCTCACCATTATCATAATATGTTCTCAAGATCATCCATGTCAAGTTTCAAGCCTTGCAGAGGAAGTTTGCTCAGTCAATTGCTCAAAAGCCCAAAAATCGACTGTGCTAGGGCAAAAGTTAACTGTGGCCCACATACAGTCAAACTTCAAGATTTTTGGTTAACATCCTCATTTTGAAGTATATTTCATCATTTTATCAAGGGTTGATCATGATTCATCAAGGATTGCTCATAATTCATCAAGAATCAAAAGTTGCTAAATTAGGGTTTTGTAGGAAAAGTCAACTCAACTTTGACCAAGCATAACTTTCTCATACTTTATAAGAAATGACCCATCCAAATCTCATTTTGAAGAGGATTCCATTCTCTACAATCCATATTCATCTCCCAAGTTCAAAATATGCACTCACAAGAAGTTATGAATTTGGACATTATAGGTCATTTTGAAAAGTCAACAAAAACACCTTTTTTGTCAAAGCATCATACATGAGCATGGAATATCAAATTGAGATGATACCAAAAGGGTTGCTTAGAGGACATCTCAAGATTTCTAAAAAGTCTAAGAACACCTCCAAAGAGTCAAAATTGAGGAAGTTATGCATTGGTGAAGTTGACCTTTTTTTGTAAAATTGCCAAAAGTCAACTATGCCTAAAACTTCAATTTTTGCCAAATGGGCTCAATCTTTTTCACTTGTTTTAAGTTGGCAACATGGTCTACGAGCCCTAGCCTTTGCCACTTGTCATTATCTTATTTATATTATTTATTTTGATTTTTATTTGAATTTAATTATTTTAAATCAAAACAAATCATAAAAAATCCAAAACATTGAAATTCAAATATCTTGTGCTTGTTTGAGGTCTTAATGTCCAGCTTGCATCAAATAAAATTCGTGTAAAGGCATGGTGTGTACAAAAAGATTGAATTAGGCCATTTTTGGAAAGATATTCAAGGTATATCAAATCAAAATCCAATTCATTGATGGAGGAAGATTGAGATCAGTTATCAACCCTAATCTATTCCTCAATACATATAGAGTGTGTGCAGACCAAAAACTAGGTTGGAAAGAGGCGCAACATCAAGAACACAAACTTGAAAAATCAAGAAAAAGTGCAAACACAAATTCACACTTAGAGGCCAATTCAAGACCCTTGGACCATTCCAATCATTTCCTGAGGTCATCAGCAAGCAAAAGCAATCAAAATCAAGCATTTCCAGGCCCTATATCGCACTGTAAGTCTATCACGACATTGCTTATTTCTTGAATTCGGTTTGCATGATTTAGACATTGTTAGCATGAATTAACCATATATTCTTGATCCTTGGAACATTTGCAAGCTTTCTATATTGTTTAATTGCATTTATATGGCCTGTAGTGGATTTCACCATTATTAGGGTTCCTTGCTTCAAATTAGGATCTTTGTTTACAGGCAAAATTGGGCCATGAAAGGGCCACCATTGTACCCAGCAGGTTCAGACGAAGCCATCCATGGCTTTGGTTTTTATTTATCACGCTTGTAATTGATTTTGAGAATACGCATGCCTGTAGTGACGGACAAACGTCCGTAGGTAAAAGTATGGGACTTTTACCAGCGGTGCAAGGAGGGAGACCAAGACGTGGCAAGCCATCACTCGTCCATTTGAATTTCTGCACGAGTTTTCCATATAACGCTTGTTTATAATATAATTATTGTTTTGTATTATTATAACAACATAAGCAACTGGCTCAGTTGGTAAGTAGAGCGTGGAAAAGTACATTGGGGCCAAGGTTTGAATCCCAGGTCCCCCAAATATTTCATGTATTTTTCCTTTTCTAGATTCAGCGCATGCACAAGCCAAGGGTCTATCATGTGACCTCAAGATCCAGTCTGCCAAGTGGCCAGATGGCCAGATCCAAAGGCCATCCATGAAGGAGCACCAAAGGCCTAGTCAAATGCACATGCATGGGATTCTGGAAGTCAACGTGGACCTCCATCTTTTGGGCCCAGAAGTTGCTTCTCATACCCCCCAGAATTGCTGTTGCAGGCCCAAATTTCTTTTCTTTATTCTTTTATATTTATTTCATTTATTTTATTTTACTAACCAATTAAATTATTTTCTTATTACCAAAAAATCACAAAAATATTGCTTTTCACAAATTAGGTTTAGATTTTATTTTTTATCAAAAATTAATTTAATTTAATTAGGTTTGTTAATTTAGATAACTTTAATTCCTTTTGTAAATAAATTAAAAATAATTAGAATAATTAGGTTTTTATTTCTAACTTAATTTTATTTTCTTTTCCTAAAAATAGCCAAAAACCCAAAAATAGGCTATGTAATTATTTTTATTAATTAATTTAATTAACTAATTAATTGTATATATAATTTTAGGACCTAATTCTTTTCTTTAAACAATATTAAAAACAACAAAAACAAATTTTCTTTTAATTAGGTTAAAAGGGTCAAAACCCTAATTTCTTTCCGATCTTAATTTCACCGCGCGCTTTATTGTTTTATTATTCACCATATTGATGTAACTGCCTACAAGTTTGTAATAGTTTAATTAGGACTTTTACTTTTCATTTATCGCTTTATTTTTTAAGGGTTTGTTTTTGGCTATGTAAATACCCAAAGCCTTGTAATAGCGTAGTTTAATTTCCGCATTTTAAATTCCGCAAAACATTAAACTGTTAGATGTATGATATTAGGGATGCATGACAAGAATGTATGATTAATTTTTAAAACAGTTAGATAACCCTAAAATGTGCAAAGATAAATAATCTGAAATTGAATCACTCGCACATGCGCACTCCTAGGGTACACTCCCACTTGGTTGCCTTCGGTAAGCGGTCATTGAGTATAGGATGCTTTAGTGGTTGTCCTTTTTTCCAAAGATCAAAGTTGCCTCGGAAAGGTTGCCTCGGATATTGTTGCCTCAGATAATTGATCTAAGACATTAGGGTTACTACTAAGACGTCCTAACATTACTTTAGTGACCATACGTCCCTTTAGAATTGACCCTCAAAACTCCAACGACGATGCTACCTGCTCACTAATAATGGGATAGCATTGTCTAAAGGAAACAAATATAGAACGATTCTTTTTCGAGTAGGTAGATTAACTCTTAAGTACTTGCTCAATCAAAACAAACTTTTTCACACTTACACTCCTTTACAAACTAAGTTTTTCAAAAACACTTTGTTGTACCCCAAAATTTGCCCTCCCATATTCTTCAAGATTGGCAAAGAGCATGCTTCAAAATCTCCCCAAGGGTTGCACAGTTCAAGGGCCTCCTAACAGTCAAAAACTAGGGTTTTGGTTCTGACAAAGAAAATGAAGTTTCCAAGGGCCCAATCAAGTCCCACATGCCTATAAACATGGTCAAGCATCCTCATGCCAAGTTTTAAGACTCACAGCACAAAATTGCACAGTCAAAAACCCTAATTGCTCAGCAGTCAACTGCAGGGGCAAAATGGTCATTTGACAGTCAAAAGTTCAAATTTTTTGGTCAACATCTTATTTTGAAGCCACAAACATCATTTGATCAATGCTTGATCATGATTTTCAAGGCATGGCTCAAAAAGTCTCAAGATGCAAAAGTTTCCATATTTGGACAGTTGAAAAAGTCAACTGTAACTTGACCAAGGCATAACTTCCACATGGTTTATCAGAAAAATTCCATCCAAAGCTCATTTTGAAGAGAAAGACATTTCCTACAACTCCTCTTCACACTTCAAGTCCAAGAAATGCTCTCACAAAAAGTTATCAATTTCAACATTATAGGTCATTTTCAAAAGTCAACAAAAAGGGACTTTTAGTCAAAGGCCATAACTTGAGATTGGTAAATCAAAATGACATGGGACCAAACGCATGGGTTAGAGGACTTCAATACCTTTCCAAAATGTCCAAGAACATGATGAAATCTTAAAAATTGAGCAAGATATGCCTTGTGGAAGTTGGGAAATTTTTGGGAATTTTGAAAAGTCAACTTTGCTTCAAATGCCTCAAAATTGCTAATGGGCCACATTTTCTTCCAAGATTCATCATCCAAAGACTATGCACGACCATTTGGCCCAAAGGGGATTTATTTCATCATTTTTATTTATTTATTTGAATTTTTAATTACTATTAATTCATTTAATGAAATAAAATATGACAAAAATACTAAAATAAGGTTTTCAAATCTTTTTGTGCAGAATAAACTCTCATCAAGGCCTAAGGATCTCGTGCATATCAAAAGAGGAAAGAATTGGTGCAAATTGGCATGATTCTTCATGAAGAAAATATTGAAAAAAGATTCATAAAAATCAAATCTTGAAAACCATTAAAGACAAAGCTTTGGGCTTGGATTATTGACTAAAATCATTCCTTATACAAGCACAAACCTAACCCTAATGCCAAGAACCCTGGAAGCTGCGCTCAAGCCATAAACAAACTTTGTATTTTTTGAAGAAAATTTCAAAACTGTTTTCCTATTTTCAGCAGGTTTCAAGGCAAAACAACAATTCCATTGCACTCCTGACACCTCCAGGAATCTCCCTGAATCAAAATCATAACCTCTAACATCAAGAAACGGTAGAATCAAGTGGTCCTGTTTCCAGTTTTGTACATATTCGTGTTTCAATTTTTAAGAATCTTCATTGCATTCTTTCTGCTGATTTATACTAATCTACCCATTCTAAAGCTAATGATGTTATTTAATTGGATTTTCGTGCCCTATATGCCAAATTACCATTGAAGCTTTCTAGGGTTTCAGAGTTGCAGAATTAGGGGTTTCCTCTTCAGGAAAAATTGAGGCATGAGACTTAGGCCATTAGAACCAGGAGCTTCAAACGAACTCAATGCATAGGTCGCGCCTAATTTCTGATCAACGACGGCCTATTCGCTATTTTTCCATGTATCATATAGTGGGGGTTTAAAACCCCCGCAATCTTGTTTTATGTTTTTCAGGCAAATGCAGACCAACGAAGAAGAAGGCATGATGTCTCAACGTGATAGGTCAATTCAGGTTTTAGCGCGTTTTTTTGAATTAACAGCATTAGCGTTTGTTTTGTTATATATTAATTGCATTCCAGTAATATTACAAAGAAAGCGCTTGGTACAAGTGGTAGCTGCGTTGTCACATAAGCACTGGGACCTGGGTTCGATTCCCAGGTCCCCTCACTTCCTTAATATATTTTGTTTCCATGTGATTCTATGCAGCTTGCCTCCTGAAGTCTACCATGCAGCCTTGTATCCAAGCGTGCCACACGTCCCATGGCATCAGTCCAATGGTCCAGATCTAAGGCCTATGGAATGATTCAGTCAACAAATCCACACGTGATTACCAGAAGTCAACAAGGCCAGGAATCAAATGGGCCTAATTGCTGGCCAGATACCTCCAAATTGGGGTCAACACCCCCCATTGGTTTGCATTAATTTTTCTTTCTTTTTTATTCTTTTCTATTTATTTGTTTTATTTCTTTTTTAGTTTAATTCATAAATCAATTTTTTTTCTCTAACATAAAAAAATAATAAAAAAATCAGAAAGACAAAATAAAAATATATTTTATTTAATGTTATTTTTTGTAAATAAATCTTATTAATTAATTTAGCTCTTTTTAGTTCTAGGTTTAATTCTAATATTTTTCTTAATAAACTAAAAAAATGTAGAATTAGGGTTTTAAGTATTTTTTTATCCTTTTTCTTTTCTTTCACCATATTTAATTATTAATTATATTTTGTAAATAAATTGCCATGTAAATATTTAATTAAAATTAGGTCAAACTAAAAACACTTTTCTTAATAAATTAAAAACAATTTAGAATTAGGGTTAATTAACTTTTCTTTTTAAATTCCCATTTAATTTTCTTACTAAAAGTCCATAAATACAAAAAACTCAAAAAAAACAATCTCTTCCTTTTATTTAACTTAATTAATTTGTTAATCGTAATTTAATTTCCTAAAAGGGTCCAACGCCCTCGCATTCCCGATTTTAATTCCCTTCGCATTTTTATTTCTTTTTGTGAATATTCATGTAATTCTCCTAAAGCCATGTAATAGACTAAATTAGATATTTATTTTTCGCACTTTATTTTATTTCAAATCGGGACCTGGATTAAATTTGGCGATGTGGACCCGCGCCTTTGTAATAGCGTAGGACTTTTAATTCTCGCATCTTTTTAACTGTTAATTAAATTGCATGAAAGAATGAATGCTCAAAATAAAAGCAACGCGTAGATCACCAATGCATGAACAAGACAAAAATAAATGAACATGACACACAAATCACACACCACCCCTAGGGTACGCCTCACTGTTGCCTTGCCCCTCGAAAGGTGATCGTCGAGTAGAGGACGTTTTAGTAAGTCCTCATGTCCATGAACATGGCATGAGGGTAGCTTCTAAGGTGTCTTCTTATTGCTCCGATGATCACCATGTCCCGAATCTTCGAATTGACCCGAACACCTCCAACGGTGGTGCTACCTACCCTTCAATGGTGGGATGGCACTACTTTAAGGACATTTACACAGACGAATTCCTTAGGGTAGGTAGACGACTCTAGATACTTGCTCTAATTTCAAAACAAATCAAAAAATACTTTTCACACCGACACCTTTTCAAAAAGCTTTCGAAAGCAACTTTTCAAACACTCTTGAGGACTGATACAAGAGTCGAACTGAAATTTTCAAAGAAACTTTTTAAAAACCCACAGTTGAAAAGCAAACAAACCATTTTTTGAAAACACAATGAGCAAGTATCTAAGAGCCCATGGATAACCATGAATAGAAAGGGTGCTAACACCTTTCCTTTCTATAATCTACCTCCCGAACCGAGAGCAATCTCTATAAGGAATTTTTCTGTGCTTTTGTCCTTTCCATTTGGAGAAAATAAAAGACGGTGGCGACTTTTGCTTCCGCGACATTTCGCGAACCAGCGTTAAACAGTCAGTTCCAGATCCACCGATCACAGAACTGGCGACTCTGCTGGGGATCTATCTTTTAAAGTGAGGTGTACCTTAGGATAGTTCATAACTGTGTTTTCAATTGTATTGATTTGCTTGCTTTAAATTGTGGGTTGCATGGGAGTTACATAGATCCTAACCCGGATCTGGGGATACCCTGTTTAGGTAGCATAAGCTGTGAGGGACCTGTCCGGCGTAGACCGACATGGGTGAAGCAGTGGCTACGTTGGTGTGGCACCTTGGTCTGTACCGATATCCCTTGTGTTGCAACGAGGAGAATATGGGTCTTCTAAGGAGTCATTAAGCACCAACAACCTTAGAACCTTAAATGACACAACTTGGCCATTAGAACAGTAGCAGTATGCTACGCCCATTGAGGCTAAACTCTCGTGATGGTTCTGGCCGCAAGAAAAGATTGCGATGCTGGAGTTATGATCGATTGAGGGTAGTCAATGATATTGGGATCCTCTAAGAACCCGGTTACTTTGATAGGACAGGTATGAACCAACAAACTGAAAGAGGGTAATACCTAGACCTCATGCTGGCCTAAACTTTAAGGGCTTGTCTTATGTGACTTGTGTGCCTTACCATGTTTGCCTTTGTATCTGTTTGTGGTGTGCTTTATCATAACATCATAACATCATGAGCATTGCATGCATCCTGCATAGGGATTGACCATTTCAAAGACAAAAGGGTTTCACCTTTGCTCTGTTTTGTAGGACACCATGATGCCTGTGCGAAGGAATACTATCCGGTTCAACTTTGTTCACTCACCTGAGTTGCTTGAAGAGTTGGTTAGCAGAATTCCAAATACCACTTCCTTCATTCAGAGGCATGGTTCTCTTCTCGGTTTAGTCACTGCAAAGCGGGATCAACAGTTGATGAGTGTCCTGACTCAGTTCTATGACCCTCTGTACCAGTGCTTCACCTTTCAAGACTTCCAGCTGGTCCCTACCCTGGAAGAGTTCTCTGATTTGCTTGGCATTCCTATCCTGGATCAGACTCCTTACACTGGTTGGGAAAAGACCCTCAGGCTTGAGGAGGTGGCTGCAACCCTTCCTTTGACACACCAAGAAGTAATGGACAACTGGGTGACTAGAAGCAGAGTTAAGGGTTTCTTGGCCAAGTTTCTGATTGGTAAAGCTAACAGTTTCTAGAATGACTTGGACTTTAGGGCATATGAAGACATCCTAGCTCTCTTAATCTATGGGCTAGTCTTGTTTCCTAATCCTGATAACTTCATCAATGTCACTGCCATAAGGATCTTTATGTCTCAGAATCTTGTGCCCACTCTCTTGGGTGACATCCTGCAACAACTTTATGCTCGTACTGCCCGAAGACGAGGAACCCTATGGTGTTGTATCCCTTTGTTGGTGAGGTGGTTTATTTTGCACCTCCCTAAGTTCGTACTGAAGAACCAAGAAGGAAGAGGTTGGGCTCATAGGTTAATGTCTCTCACTGATAAGGACATCATTTGGACTTTCAGAGGTTTGGATGAGATAGCTGTTATTGATCGTTGCGGAGAATACCCTAACGTTCCTTTGATTGGTACTCAAGGAGGGATCTCTTACAATCCATGTCTAGCGCTCCGTCAGTTTGGAAGAGCCAGAAGAGCAGGGCCTCATGAGATGTTGGTGCCTCACATCAGTTTTGAGTTTCAGGTGGATAGTGACGAGCTGCGTCGTAGGTTCATCAAGGCTTGGGACAAAGTTCATAAAGCTGACCCACAAGAATTGGGGCCAAAGACTTCTCTACCTATGGAAGCCTACTACAAATGGGTTCGCATCCGTGCTCAGAAGTTAGGTATGCCGTACGAAGTTGTCAGACCTATCATTCTTGAGTATCCTGACAAAGATGGGGTCCCTCCAACTGTCCTCCCTCCTCAGATACCTACTGATTATGAGACATTAAAGAGATCTTGGTCGCAACTGCGAGAAGAACGGAATTCTTACCGGGAAAAGTTCAATGAGCAGGAGTTGAAGATCCAGAAGCTGACCAAGCAGCTGGAGAATGAGCGAGCTCTGAATGATTACATCCGTACTGAGAAGAGGAGACCATGGGATCAATAAGGAGCTCTGGATGTTCTTTTACAGTTTTATTTCCCTTTTCAGTATTTCCATTTTTATGTAATGCCTAAAGGCAACCTGCTGAACAATTTAAGTTTCAAAGTTAAATCTAATGAAGTGTGTTCCTTTTTGTTTACAAAGTTGATTCCCGATTGTCTTTGAAAACATAAATCATACGCATTCCATTCATCATGTGCATAGCAGGTTTTCTTCTTTTCAGGTTGCTTACTGTTCTTTGCTGTTTATTTCAGCATCATAAACCCTGACTCATCATCAACCGAGATGTCTATCAAGGCCCTCCAGGCCCAGAATGCCCAGTTCCAGGAGTTGATTGTGAGCCTAGCCCAGGGTCAAAAGGAATTGAAGACTCTGATTCAGAAGAAGAAGAAGAAGAGGACTGTTTTATTTAACCCTAGACGCAAATCTGGGAACACATTGCAGAATGAAGCTGAGAGGACTACTCCATCTGTGGGGGAAGGCAGTCCCCAAGGGAGAGAGGTTCCTAGTCCAGAGGTCTCCGATAACGAGACTGATGATGAGCAGTACCCTCCAATTGAGGACCGGTATAAGCAACTAGAGGACCGTCTGAATGCCATGGAAATTCAACAAGTGCATGGGTTGGATTTCGGAGACCTGGGTCTATCTTCTGGTGTGGTGATCCCACACAAATTCAAGGTTCCTTCTTTTGCTAAGTATGATGGGGCATCCTGTCCCAGGCTGCATCTCAGATCTTACGTGCGGAAGATTCAACCATACACTATGGACAAGAACTTGTGGATCCACTTCTTCCAGGAGAGTCTTTCAGGGACTCATCTCGAATGGTTCTATCAGCTGGATGGAACCAAAGTTCATAACTGGGAGGAGTTGGCTACTGCTTTTTACAAGCAGTATCAATATAATGCCGACCTTGCTCCTACACGTACCCAACTCCAGGGTATGTCGCTAGGATCAAGCAAAGGTTTTAAAGAGTATGCACAGAAGTGGAGGGACCTGGCCGGCAGGGTGCAGCCACCATTAACTGACCGGGAACTCGTTGATATGTTCTTGGGGACCCTGTCTGGGCCGTTCTTCAATCATCTCATTGGTAATTCATCTGCAGGATTTACCGACCTCATTCTGACTGGGGAAAGAATTGAAGCTGGTATCAAGGCCGGGAAGATTCAAGAGGCCACACCTTCTGATACTCACAAAAAGCCTTACATGGGAAAGAAGGAATTTAATGCTGCATACAGTCAAAAGAGTCGTCATGACCAACATGCAGGGGCAGTCATGATCTCTGGTTCTGCGCCACACCGACAACCACCAAAGGGAAATCAGCGAAAGCCAGACGAGCCTAAAAGACAGTTCACCAACATCAACATGTCGTGGTCACAAGCATTGCAGCATATGTTGAAGATGAATCTGATTACGGTGATCAACCCTCCTGCAAATCCCAAGACCTCCTCTCCAAACTACAATCCAGAGGCTAGGTGCGCTTATCATTCTGATAGTCCGGGGCACGATACCGAGGACTGTTGGGCGCTGAAGTATAAAATCCAGAATATGATCGACGCTAAGGAGATCAAATTCGAGCCTGCCGAGACTCCCATTGTGACCACTGCTCCTTTGCCAAAACATGGCTAGGATTGAGAGATTTTTGTTCATTTGAATTCAAGTTGTATTTTTCTTTTCTTGTTCAAATAAACAATTGTCATGATAAACTCTTTTATTTCATGAATGCATTACACATGTCTGTCTTGAATTAATTATGTTTACTATACTTAAAACTGTTTTCATATTTTTGTGATGATCAACTCTTGGTTAATAATGCTAAGCCTCTTGAGGGAGGATGACGAAAATGATACCACAATCTACAGTATGCTTTTGAACAGACCCCGCTGATGAGGTACAGGCATTGTTTCAATTCCTAAACACTGGAGTTATAAGGAAGATAATCCCTCGTCAACCCCTCTGAGCCAAAGAAGTTGGAGTTTTTTTCTTTTTCGAAATTAAAACCCTTAATCATAACCTGGGGCAGGGTAGTTCTCTCAGTTGATCCAGGTGCACGATGAATGGCATCAAAGGAATCCTTACAAAACAAAAGACAGCGATGGTTCCGAATGATCATAAAGAAAGGCAGTCATTATCTTTCAAAATAAAAACCCATTAAGTCAAAACCTAGGAAGGAGACTTACAAAACTGGGGCATCCCGCTGACTGTAATCACAAAAGAACAGCTCAGGCGAAAAAAAAAGGGGATAACAAAAGTCAGAAAAAAGAAAGAGGTCTTACAAACCCTCGACAAAAATGACTGCCTATTCAAAATAAAATGTCTATATCCAAACCATCACTAGAGCATCAAAGCAAAGACTCGAACAAGGTCTAACGTATGATCAACTGAGTTTAGGTTTGGAGAACATCACGAAGAGCGGGTGGGTACAAATAATTTGAGCCGTTATCCTTTGTTTCTTAAACCGTGAACCAAGCCACGTTATAACCCTCAAAAGTCCTAGCTGAAGCATGGGTTAATTCGAAAGCATACTGTTACAAAGGTATCCGGACTCCTTAAGGCCTATGGTAAATACGGAGTTGACATCACGTTTTACAAACATTCACTTGTGTTATGAAAAAGAATGCATTTTCAAAATCTTCAAGACAGACATAAGCTTTTCATTTTTGATATAACATTGTTTGCATATGACTTTTTGCTTGAACAGCAGGAAAATTCGCACGAAGAATATCTGGTGAACAAAAGCATTTCCAATCAAGGGGCATGGCCTGATCATTGTCCATCATCTAGGGCAGTCCAGTCAAGATTCAAGGAATCTCTCAAGATGCCAAACAGCCAGGGGCAAACCTCCGCCTGAGCCACTTGGGGCATTGGACATGAATTCCAAGCAACAAATCTTGCATGACCAAACATCTTCTAGTAACATGGCAACACAAGCAGCCAGGGGCATCTCCCTGCATTCTAAGAGCGTGGACATAGTCGAAAAAATACTACGCACGATAAAAGAACCGCTAGGTTGACATACCTAGGCAAAAATTAGGGCTTCCCGGCGAACCAAAAGGGTTCGGGCAAAAATAAGGGATGAAATGGAAAAAAATCTGTACACCCGGCAAGTCGAAACCTGAAAAGGCGGCTTGGGCAAAAATGGGTATCCCGGTGGACTGAAAACCCGAAAGGGCAGTCCAGGCAAAAGTTAGGGATAAAGAGCGTACGACTATGTCCCGGTATCTCGTCACTGGCCTACCAAAGGGAAGATTCGTCAATCGGCAGTCATCCAGCACCTCCACAAGGTATCTTTTCTCCTCACCTCAGAAACAGGGGCAATAATGAGTCGTCCAGGCGATCCAGTTGCTCTGTCAACCAAAGTACCAAGGAAAGTTTAATACAAAGATGATTACCATCTGCCTTTACAAATTCCAGATCGTGGGTTAACATCCGGAACCAAACAGGACAATCATCCACTTGATCATCATCGGGCAACCCTACACCGGTTCCTTCTCAACTTTCAGACAAAGTCTTACACAGACTCATCCACAGGCAACCCTACACTCAATTCCTCCAGAAGTCTTACACAGACTTACCTCAAAGATAACCTTACCCCGGTTTATCAAGAAGTTTTACACGAACTTATCCTGCAGTAACCTTACCCCGGTTCCTCCAGAAGTCTTACACGGACTTACCTCAAAGATAACCTTACCCCGGTTCATCAAGAAGTTTTACACGAACTTATCCTGCAGTAACCTTACCCCGGTTCCTCCAGAAGTCTTACACGGACTTACCTCAAAGATAACCTTACCCCGGTTCATCAAGAAGTTTTACACGAACTTATCCTGCAGTAACCTTACCCCGGTTCCTCCAGAAGTCTTACACGGATTTACCTCAAAGATAACCTTACCCCGGTTCATCAAGAAGTTTTACACGAACTTATCCTGCAGTAACCTTACCCCGGTTCCTCCAGAAGTCTTACACGGACTTACCTCAAAGATAACCTTACCCTGGTTCATCAAGAAGTTTTACACGAACTTATCCTGCAGTAACCTTACCCCGGTTCCTCCAGAAGTCTTACACGGATTTACCTCAAAGATAACCTTACCCCGGTTCATCAAGAAGTTTTACACGAACTTACCCTGCCGTAACCTTACCCCGATTCATCAAGAAGTTTTACACGAACTTATCCCGAAGTAACCCTACACATGTTATCTCTTTCCAGACGTAGTTTTACACAGACTCGTCATCGGTAAACCCTACCCAGGTTTCCTTCTCAAAACTCCAGATGTAGTTTTACACGGACTCGTCACCTAGAAACCCTACACGGGTCCTCTATTTCCAAAAATGCAGTTTTATACGGACTCATTGTCAGTAAACCCTACACAGGTTTCCTTCAACTCCAAATGCAGCTCCACACGAGCCCAACCTCAAAGTAACCCTACACAGGTGTCCTTCTTTCCAAGATGCGGTTTTACACGAGCTCATCATCAGGCAACCCTACATAGGTTCCCTCTTTCAGCTTACAAAAATTCCAATATATCTCAAAATTTCCCCAGGAGAGTCCAATCCAGTTTCCCCAAGAAAGTTGGAATCCATCTCCCCAAGCAGTAAGCTTATCCCCAGTAGATTCTGGAAGCTTATCCTCGCACAGCACGAACGCGTCCCCCGGCTTGATTTAAAGAGTTATTTCCCTAATAGGATATAACCGGGTTATCCTCAGCCAAAAGCCACGAAAAGAACATTCTCGACAAAGTCTCCTTACCCCCAGCGAAGTCTATTAACACTTCCAACATAACAATGGTATCCCCAGCGAAGTTACCATTTTAGCAAAGTACCTCTCTCCCCACAGAGTATTGTTTCCCAGCAAGATCGTTAGAGTACTTTTCTCCCCGCAGAGTAATCCATTCGCCAAGTTTATTCTCCAACAGAGTTATCTTCTCCTACCGGTATTCTTGCAACTATCATCCCCAGCGGAAACAAATATTTATTCTTAAAGATCAGCCCAGGATGTGACTTCCCGGCACCCGTCAAGGATTTACTTTCCTAGACGACAAACATACATTCATAAACATCGCATTTTCATACATTATAGCATGCATATACGCATCATATCTTACAAATCTCATTTATGTTGAGAACATCATTGCTTGATCCACATCATGCATTGCATATAACTGACCCTTACTTTTCAGGAAGGATCCAGTTAAAGTTCTCAGCTATATTCCAGTCAAAGGCCTTCTCTGGTTCAGTCAGATCGACCCTAAGATCTCCCTGTTTCTTATCCAGTTGAAGATTTCAAGACCTTGTCCGGTTCAGTTAAATCGACCCTAAGATTTTCCTGTTTCTTATCCAGTCAAAGGCCTTCTCTAGTCCAGTTAAATCGATCCCTAAAAGATTTTCCTGATAAAGACTCAGTAGAAGACACCAAAGATTCTCTCAGCGTTACTGTTGAGGTTGAAGTCGCCAAAGATTCTCTCAGCGTTACTGTCGAGGTTGAAGTCGCCTATGATTCTCTCAGCGTTCCTGTTGAGGTAGTAATCGCCCCAAGATTCTCTCAGCGTTCCTGTTGAGGTAGCAATCACCCCAAGATTCTCTCGGCGTCCCTGTTGAGGTAGTAATCGTCTAAGGTTCTCTCACCGTCCCGTTGAGGTAGTAACCATCCCTGGTTCATTCATCACCGTTTGAAGCTCCAGACTCAATTCCTGTAACCAGTCAGGGCGCACCTACATAAGAGTTTGAAGACCAGCTCCTGTCACACCAGGTAATCATCTTCTTTTTCAGGTACGCAAGCTCTCGCTAAAGAATCTCTTACACGATCGACGCCCAGATGGCATCTATAAGCCCATCACCCTATCCATCAATCTCTAAATGGCATCTATAAGCCCATTCCCCACATCACACTACTATGTGAGCGCAAATTTCTGGGCACTCTAGTGTCCAATCATCTTCCACCTTCGGATTACGAAAGGCACGTCAGCCAATCTGCATCCTCAGGTCTAAGAAGATTGAACAGGGGCAACTGTTGTACCCCAAAATTTGCCCTCCCATATTCTTCAAGATTGGCAAAGAGCATGCTTCAAAATCTCCCCAAGGGTTGCACAGTTCAAGGGCCTCCTAACAGTCAAAAACTAGGGTTTTGGTTCTGACAAAGAAAATGAAGTTTCCAAGGGCCCAATCAAGTCCCACATGCCTATAAACATGGTCAAGCATCCTCATGCCAAGTTTCAAGACTCACAACACAAAATTGCACAGTCAAAAACCCTAATTGCTCAGCAGTCAACTGCAGGGGCAAAATGGTCATTTGACAGTCAAAAGTTCAAATTTTTTGGTCAACATCTTATTTTGAAGCCACAAACATCATTTGATCAATGCTTTATCATGATTTTCAAGGCATGGCTCAAAAAGTCTCAAGATGCAAAAGTTTCCATATTTGGACAGTTGAAAAAGTCAACTGTAACTTGACCAAGGCATAACTTCCACATGGTTTATCAGAAAAATTCCATCCAAAGCTCATTTTGAAGAGAAAGACATTTCCTACAACTCCTCTTCACACTTCAAGTCCAAGAAATGCTCTCACAAAAAGTTATCAATTTCAACATTATAGGTCATTTTCAAAAGTCAACAAAAAGGGACTTTGAGTCAAAGGCCATAACTTGAGATTGGTAAATCAAAATGACATGGGACCAAAGGCATGGGTTAGAGGACTTCAAGACCTTTCCAAAATGTCCAAGAACATGATGAAATCTTAAAAATTGAGCAAGATATGCCTTGTGGAAGTTGGGAAATGTTTGGGAATTTTGAAAAGTCAACTTTGCTTCAAATGCCTCAAAATTGCTAATGGGCCACATTTTCTTCCAAGATTCATCATCCAAAGACTATGCACGACCATTTGGCCCAAAGGGGATTTATTTCATCATTTTTATTTATTTATTTGAATTTTTAATTACTATTAATTCATTTAATAAAATAAAATATGACAAAAATACTAAAATAAGGTTTTCAAATCTTTTTGTGCAGAATAAACTCTCATCAAGGCCTAAGGATCTCGTGCATATCAAAAGAGGAAAGAATTGGTGCAAATTGGCATAATTCTTCATGAAGAAAATATTGAAAAAAGATTCATAAAAATCAAATCTTGAAAACCATTAAAGACAAAGCTTTGGGCTTGGATTATTGACTAAAATCATTCCTTATACAAGCACAAACCTAACCCTAATGCCAAGAACCCTGGAAGCTGCACTCAAGCCATAAACAAACTTTGTATTTTTTGAAGAAAATTTCAAAACTGTTTTCCTATTTTCAGCAGGTTTCAAGGCAAAACAACAATTCCATTGCACTCCTGACACCTCCAGGAATCTCCCTGAATCAAAATCATAACCTCTAACATCAAGAAACGGTAGAATCAAGTGGTCATGTTTCCAGTTTTGTACATATTCGTGTTTCAATTTTTAAGCATCTTCATTGCATTCTTTCTGCTGATTTATACTAATCTACCCATTCTAAAGCTAATGATGTTATTTAATTGGATTTTCGTGCCCTATATGCCAAATTACCATTGAAGCTTTCTAGGGTTTCAGAGATGCAGAATTAGGGGTTTCCTCTTCAGGAAAAATTGAGACATGAGACTTAGGCCATTAGAACCAGGAGCTTCAAACGAACTCTATGCATAGGTCACGCCTAATTTCTGATCAACGACGGCCTATTCGCTATTTTTCCATGTATCATATAGTGGGGGTTTAAAACCCCCGCAATCTTGTTTTATGTTTTTCAGGCAAATGCAGACCAACGAAGAAGAAGGCATGCTGTCTCAACGTGATAGGTCAATTCAGGTTTTAGCGCATTTTTTTGAATTAACAGCATTAGCGTTTGTTTTGTTATATATTAATTGCATTCCAGTAATATTACAAAGAAAACGCTTGGTACAAGTGGTAGCTGAGTTGTCACATAAGCACTGGGACCTGGGTTCGACAGGTCCCCTCACTTCCTTAATATATTTTGTTTCCATGTGATTCTATGCAGCTTGCCTCCTGAAGTCTACCATGCAGCCTTGTATCCAAGCGTGCCACACGTCCCATGGCATCAGTCCAATGGTCCAGATCTAAGGCCTATGGAATGATTCAGTCAACGAATCCACACATGATTACCAGAAGTCAACAAGGCCAGGAATCAAATGGGCCTAATTGCTGGCCAGATACCTCCAAATTGGGGTCAACACCCCCCATTGGTTTGCATTAATTTTTCTTTCTTTTTTATTCTTTTCTATTTATTTGTTTTATTTCTTTTTTAGTTTAATTCATAAATCAATTTTTTTTCTTTAACATAAAAAAATAATAAAAAAATCAGAAAGACAAAATAAAAATATATTTTATTTAATGTTATTTTTTGTAAATAAATCTTATTAATTAATTTAGCTCTTTTTAATTCTATGTTTAATTCTAATATTTTTCTTAATAAACTAGAAAAATGTAGAATTAGAGTTTTAAGTATTTTTTTATCCTTTTTCTTTTCTTTCACCATATTTAATTATTAATTATATTTTGTAAATAAATTGCCATGTAAATATTTAATTAAAATTAGGTCAAACTAAAAACACTTTTCTTAATAAATTAAAAACAATTTAGAATTAGGGTTAATTAACTTTTCTTTTTAAATTCCCATTTAATTTTCTTACTAAAAGTCCATAAATACAAAAAACTCAAAAAAAACAATCTCTTCCTTTTATTTAACTTAGTTAATTTGTTAATCGTAATTTAATTTCCTAAAAGGGTCCAACGCCCTCGCATTCCCGATTTTAATTCCCTTCGCATTTTTATTTCTTTTTGTGAATATTCATGTAATTCTCCCAAAGCCATGTAATAGACTAAATTAGATATTTATTTTTCGCACTTTATTTTATTTCAAATCGGGACCTGGATTAAATTTGGCGATGTAGACCCACGCCTTTGTAATAGCGTAGGACTTTTAATTCTCGCATCTTTTTAACTGTTAATTAAATTGCATGAAAGAATGAATGCTCAAAATAAAAGCAACGCGTAGATCACCAATGCATGAACAAGACAAAAATAAATGAACATGACACACAAATCACACACCACCCCTAGGGTACGCCTCACTGTTGCCTTTCCCCTCGAAAGGTGATCGTCGAGTAGAGGACGTTTTAGTAAGTACTCATGTCCATGAACATGGCATGAGGGTAGCTTCTAAGGTGTCTTCCTATTGCTCCGGTGATCACCATGTCCCGAATCTTCGAATTGACCCGAACACCTCCAACGGTGGTGCTACCTACCCTTCAATGGTGGGATGGCACTACTTTAAGGACATTTACACAGACGAATTCCTTAGGGTAGGTAGACGACTCTAGATACTTGCTCTAATTTCAAAACAAATCAAAAAATACTTTTCACACTGACACCGTTTCAAAAAGCTTTCGAAAGAAACTTTTCAAACACTCTTGAGGACTGATACAAGAGTCGAACTGGAATTTTCAAAGAAACTTTTTTAAAACCCACAGTTGAAAAGCAAACAAACCATTTTTTGAAAACACAATGAGCAAGTATCTAAGAGCCCATGGATAACCATGGATAGAAAGGGTGCTAACACCTTCCCTTTCTATAATCTACCTCCCGAACCGAGAGCAATCTCTATAAGGAATTTTTCTGTGCTTTTGTCCTTTCCATTTGGAGAAAATAAAAGACGGTGGCGACTCTTGCTTCCGCGACATTTTGCGAACCAGCGTTAAACAGTCAGTTCCAGATCCACCGATCACACACTTCATTACACTCTTGAAGACTGAAGCAAGAGTTAAATCGAAGTAAAAACAAAAACTTTTCAAATCACACAAAACACACAAAGAAGCATATTTGAAAATGATGAGCAAATACCTAAGAGCCCGTAGATAACTACGGATAGAAAGGGTGCTAATACCTTCCCTTTCTATAATCTACCCCCCGTACTCAGAAATATCTCAAAAAAGGAATTTTTCTGTGCTTTTTTCCTTTTCTTGTTGGATAAAATAAAAGTCGGTGGCGACTCTTGCTTACTGCGACATTTTGCAAACACAAACGCAAAACGCAAACCAACAATTCCTAAAAAACAGTCCCGGTTCTGGCCACCGTATCACAGAACTGGAGACTCTGCTGGGGAGTTAATAAGTGGGGTGTACCTTAGGATTAGTTCATCATATTGTTTTCAAATGTTTGATTTGTTTGCTTTATATTTGTGGGCTTTGTATCGGAGTTACTATAGATCATAACCCAGATCTGAGGATACCTTTTAGGTAAGTAGCAATAGACTGTGAGGGAACTGTACGGCGTGGACTGATACGGTTGAAGCAGTAGCTATGTTGATGTGGCACATTAGTTGGTACCGATATCCATTGTGGTGGAACAAGGAGAGTATGGGGCTGTTATATGGGTCATTAAGCATCAACTGACCTTAGAACCTATAATTGACCAACTTGGCCATAGAAAGTAGCAGAATGCTACACTCATTGAGACCATACTCTCGCGATGGTTCCGGCTGCAAGAAAAGATTGCGTGAGCTGAAACTATGACCGATGGAGGATGGTCAGTGATATTGAGAACCTCTAGAACCCGATTACTATTATTAGGACAAGTTGAACCAACTAAACTGCAAGAGGGTAGTACCTAAACTCCATGCCAGCCTGAAATTTAAGGGCTATTGTGTGACTTGTTTGCCTTACCATGTTTTCTATCTGTGATACCTGTGGTGTGTTTTTATCATAACATCATTCATCATGACATCGCATGCATATTTCATTAGACTAACCATTTCAAAGACCGAGGGGATTCATCTTTGTTCTGTTTTGCAGATCATGGCTTCTATGTGCAGAAATACCATTCGAGTCAACTTCGTACAAATCCCTGCTCAGCTTAGAGAGTTGGTTTCAAAGGTTCCTGATACTTCTTCCTTTGTTAGAAGACATGGTCATCTCCTTATCCTGGTCACTTCAAATTTGGATGAGAAAATAATGAGCGTGTTGTTCCAGTTCTTTGATCCATTGCACCACTGTTTCACCTTCCCGGACTATCAGCTAGTCCCTACTTTGGAGGAGTTTTCTGATTTACTTGGCATATCTATTCTAGAGCAGACACCCTTTACAGGTTTGGAGATAGCTCCTAGGCCAGAGGATATTGCTTAAGCCCTACATCTAAAAATGGCTGATGTAGTATCTAACTGGGAGATTCGGAGTGGGGTTAAAGGTTTCTTGGCTAAGTTTTTGATTGATCAAGCTCAACAGTTCTGGGATAGTTTGGACTTTCAAGCATTTGAAGACATCCTGGCTCTCCTCATCTACGGCTTGGTTCTGTTCCCTAATCCAGATTCTTTCGTCGATGTAAATGCAGTCAAGATCTTCATGTCTCGTAACCCAGTGCCTACTCTCTTGGGTGATATTCTGCATGCTCTTTATACCCGTACCGTGAGGAGAAGAGGTACCCTCATGTGTTGCATGCCGCTGTTGGTGAGGTGGTTTATTTTGCACCTCCCCAAGTCTGTATTGAAGAATGAGGAAGGTGTAGGTTGGGCTTACAGAATCATGTCCCTTGCTCATACGAACATCCTTTGGAGTTCTAAAGACATGGAAAGGGTAGCTGTCATTGATCGGTGTGGGGAATAACCCAATGTTCCATTGCTTGGAATTAGAGGAGGAATAACATATAATCCTTGTTTGGCCTTACGACAGTTTGGACGAGCTCGAAGGGACGGTCCTCATGAGCTGCTACTTACAGGCATTGTCTTTGACTTCAAGGGGGATGTTGAGGGACATCGCCTCCGGTTTATACGAGCTTGGGACAGAGTGAACGAGTCTGACCCACATGAGCTAGGAATGAAGACTTCTCTCCCGATGCAACCCTATCTCCAGTGGGTTCGAGCCCGTGCTCAAAAGCTGGGGATGCCATATGTGATACGGTGGGAAGAACTGACTGTTTTTTGGAATGTTGGTTTGAGTTTTGCGTTTGTTTTCGCAAAATGTCGCGGTAAGCAAGAGTCGCCACCGACTTTTATTTTATCCAACAAGGAAAGGAAACAAGCACAGAAAAATTCCTTTTTTCGAGATATTTCTCGGGTTCGGGGGGTAGATTATAGAAAGGGAAGGTGTTAGCACCCTTTCTATCCGTGGTTATCCACGGGCTCTTAGGTACTTGCTCATATTGTTTTCAAAATATTACTTTCTTTGTGCTTGTGGGTTTGAAAAAGTTTTTGTTTTGAAACTTCAATTTTACTCTTGCTTCTGTCCTCAAGAGTGTATGAAGTGTTTTTGAAAACTTTGTTCGAAAAGTGTAAGTGTGAAAAAAATTTTGTTTTTTGAAAGAGCAAGTACTTAAGAACCATCTACCTACTCGAAAAAAGAATCGTTCTATGCTAATATCCTTTAGACAATGCTATCCTACTATTGATGAGTAGGTAACACAATTGTCGGAGTTTGAGGGTCAATTCGAATTAGGGACGTGCGGTCACTAAAGCAATGTTAGGATGCCTTAGCGGTAACCCTAATGTCTTAGATCATTTGTTTGAGGCAACAATATCCGAGGCAACCGTTTCGAGGCGACTATGATCTTTAGACAAGAGGGCGACCTCTAAAACAACCTATACTCAATGACCGCGTACGAAGGCAACCAAATGGGGTGTACCCTAAGAGTGCGCATGTGCGAGTGTGTCGTTTTCAGTTATTTTTATCTTTGTACATGTTAAGGGTGATCTAAGTTGATTTTAGGTTAAAGCATTCATTCTTGTCATGCAAGCCCTATTATCAAACATCTAGCAGTTATATAATTTGCGGAATTTAAAATGCGGAATTTAAACTAACTATTACAAGGCGTCGGGTATTTACATCGCCAAAAACAACCCTTTGAAATTTAAATGCGGAAAAATAAATAAAATTCCTATTAAGCTATTACAAACCGGAGGCAAATACATCATTGGTAAAAGAAAGTAAATCGCATGCGGGAAATTAAAGCGAACACAAAGTTCTAGGGTTTTGACCCTTTTGATTAAAGAAAATATCTTTTTTTGTTTTTTATTTTAAGAAAGAAATTAACCTATATTAATTACTAAATTAAATTAAATAAATAAATTAAATAAATAATTTTTGGTTTTTTTGTTATTTTAAGAAAGGAAAATAAAATAATTAATGTTAGTAATTAAAACCTATTTAAATCTAATTTAATTTTAATTATTTACAAAAATATGTTAAAGTTATTCTAATCAACACCTAAGTTAATTTAATTAGTGTTTATTAATAAAATAAAAATAAAAATTGAATAAAATATTTTGTGGTTTTTATTTTTATAAAGAAAAGAATTTTTTGATTGGTTAGAAATTAAATGGAAATAATAAAACAAATAATTAAAACAAAATAAATAAAATAGAAAGAGAGAGGGGTTGGGCCTAAAATAGGGTGTTTGAACAGCAATTCTATGGCCCATTAAACGCTGACCCTGTTGACTTTTTGAGATCCAGTAGGCGTGCATGGACTTTTCTTGTGGTAGACCCTCACCCCTGGATCACCAGATTTGGCCTTTGGCCATCTGGCTATTGGATGTATGAAGGTGCACGGTGAGCTGCAGGCTTGGATACACACACAATTGCCTGAAAGAAAAAATCAAATAGGAATTGGGGGACCTGAGATTAGAACCCAGGTCCTGAAAGTGATTGCTTGCTTCCCTTGCCACTACACTGCTTTGTTTCATTTGCAAGTAATATACAAAATAATAATAATAAAACAAAACAACGCTTATTGATCAGAAAAATAAAATGCGCGAAAAACATTTGAATGGGCCAATGGGTGAACGCCAGCTCTTCATCCCTGTCCTTCCACTACTGTAATTTTACCTGCAGATTTGAATCCGCAGCTAAAAACGCAGCTCGATCCAAAAATCAATTCCAGGCAATAAGAATGACCTTCAAGGGCATGGTTGTGTTCGTCTCCTTCTCCTGAGTGCAACCATGCCCATTATATGGACCAATTTCACCTGAAATAAGAATCCCTAAAAACAAAAACACAACCTAGCTATGGTGTTTTGCAATACAGGTCATGTAAACGAAATTAAATAAAGCCAAAAGCTTGGAAATGTTGAGAGGATCACAAATATGTAGTTAGTTTTTTCAAATGATGCAAGAATGAGCCAAATCGAATCCAAGAACAGATCTAGGTAACGAGGGACTTACAACATGTTTGGGCGTATGAGCAAGCTTGCTTTTGATCTAGGAAGATTGAGTGAACACCAAGGAAACGATTGGGATAGGTTTTGGCTTCTGAAAATGCCTCTAGCTATGATTTCGAATTCAAACTTTTGGTGACTTTTTTCAAACTTTGTTCTGCCTATGCTTGCACTTTCCAACCCTTGTCTTGATTCCCTTTGCTTCGTTATGTATCATGCTTTGCATTAGGGTAGAAATTATGGACTGAATCTCTCTATATCAATGCCTTGGGATTTGATTTGATCTCCTCTTTACCACTTGCCAAATTTATCAAAAATCAATCTTTTTGCACATGATATTGTATGATTCGATTTTGATGATGATAATGGTGATAATTACAACCTGAAACAGCCAAAAAATCTCATGTAATCAAAGTTTTGGATTTTATATGATTTAATTTGATTTAAAATGAGTAACTTCAATAAAAAATCAAATTAAATAACAAAAATAAAATATGGGCTCATGGTTGAAGCTAGGACACGTGGGCTACAATGCAAACTCAAATCAAGTGGAAAAGAATGGGCCCATTTGACAAAATTTGAAGTTTTGGGGATAGTTGACTTTTGACAATTTTGCAAAAAAGTCCAACTTCAACAATGCATAACTTCTTCAATTTTGAACTTTTGGAAGTGTTCTTGGACTTTTTAGAAATCTTGAGATGTCCTCTAATCAACCATTTTGGTATCATCTCATTTTTATATTCCATGCTCAAGTTATAAGCTTTAGAAAAAAAGGTGTTTTTGTTGACTTTCAAAAATGATCTATAATGTCAAAATTCATAACTTCTTGTGAGTGCATTTTTTGAACTTGGGGTATGAATATGGATTATAGGAACCACGTTGGCAAACCACTGTGGGTAAGAAGTAACTGCTAGAAAACCGGTGTTAAACTGTTTCATAACTTCAGCCATGATTTTCTCAGACATCTCTGGGCGCATTCGGCGAACCTTCTGCTTTACTGAAGGACAATCTTCCTTGGTAGGCAATTGGTGAACCACAATATCGGTATCCAACCCAGGAATATCTTCATAAGACCAGGCAAAGATCTCAACATAGTCTCACAGCATCTGAATCAACCGTTACTTCACACTAAGCTCCAGATTCGCACCGATCTTGACCTCTTTCTTGTCTACCTTTGTACCCAGATTCACTGATTCCACGGGCTCTTCATGTGGATGAATAACCCTCTCTTCCTGAAGTAACAGTCTAGGAAGTTCACCAGGCACTTCGCAATCATCTTCACCTTCGTCTTCGACTAAGTTGATCGGACTTTCGAAGTCATAACTGGCAGTAGCAGAGTCGTTATCAGTGGGATCCAGAATGGATGTAGACCTGTATATGTGAGTGTGTGTAAAATAGCTATTTTGCAATATATAAAGAAAAACAAGGAGCACAAAATTTGAAATGCAAGAAAATGTCCAATGCTTGTATTAATGATATATGTAGATGACACACATAAAGCCCTCACAAATGAAGCCACGGTGCCCCGGGTAAGACACCGGGCCGTAAAGTTTAAAACATTGTCTATTACAAATTCAAAACAGAAGTCTCATTACTGGGGGATAACAGAAACAAGCATAGAATCCTTCATTGTCCAGTTGCTCAATCCACCGTCGGCAGTCGGGTAAATCCAGTTGTCAATGTCAAACTCTTCATCATCGCCATCCCCGATAGCATTCACCCCTGCGTCTTGTTTAGGCTTTTCTGGTGCTCCGAACTCGATCTCCTTCGCATCAATTAAGTCTTTTACTTTGTTCTTCAGGACCCAGCAGTTATCCATATCGTGTCCCGGGCTTTCAGAGTGAAAAGCACAGCTGGCATTCGGATTGTACATTGGCGATGTTGTGTTGGGACTCTTTGGGGCCTCCCTCGGAGTCACCAGGTTGGTCTTCAATAATTGCGGCAGAATTTGGGATAAAGTCATATTGAATAGAGTGAATTGTCTTCGAGGCCTCTCGGCCCTTGGCTGATTGTTGCGCTGAGGAGCACCAGCAGGTCTTGATATAACCACCACATTAACAACTTGGCGGTGTTCAGGTCTATTGTGGCCTTTTGAACTGTAAATAACACTGGACTCCTTCTTAAAATGATTCTTCTCGGTGCCCGATGAAGCACCCTTCTGTATCTTGCTAGATTTGATACCGGCCTCAATCCTTTCCCCGGTCATAATCAACTCCATAAACCCGGACGAAGAACTTCCAATCAGATGGTTGAAATACGAACCAGACAAGGTCCCCAGAAACATATCCACTACCTCCCTATTAGCCAAGGGTAGTTGCAATCTTCCAGCGAGGTCCCTCCACTTCTGAGCATAATCTTTGAAACCTTCGGCTGCACCCATAGACATACCCTGAAGTTGGGTACGCGTGGGAGCAAGGTCGGCATTGTATTGGTACTGCTTGTAGAAAGCAACATCCAAATCTTCCCAATTACGAATACTAGCTCCTTCCAGCTGGTAAAACCATTCAAGCTGAGTCCATGAGAGACTATCTTGAAAGAAGTGGATCCAGAGGTTCTTGTCAGCGGTGTATGGCTGGATCTTTCTAACATACGAACGAAGGTGCAGTTTTTGGCAAGAAACCCCGTCGTATTTAGTAAAGATCGGTGCTTTAAATTTGTGGGGAATTACCACCCCAGATGACAGACCAAAATCACCAAAGTCTAGACCAGGCACTTTCTGAACTTCCATCGCGCTCAACCGGTCTTCCAGTTGCTTGTATCTATCCTCAGCCAGAGGATACTGGTCTTCGTCAAAGTCAGTCTCGTTGTCTGAAACCACAGGGCTAGGAGCCCTCCTTTCTTCATGATTATCTTTCCCTCCAGATGAGGGGGTCAAATCAACCTCTTCTCGCAAATCATTTCCGAATCTGCGACCCATGTTGAATAGGACCGTCTTCTTCTTCTTCTTCTTCTTTTTCTCTTTCAAGATAAGGGTCTTCAGATGTTGCTGACCCTTAGCCAAACTCATGAACAATTCCTGGAACTGGGCGTTTTGAGCTTGCAGAGCCTTGATTGCTTGTTCAGTTGATGGTTCAGAAGACATGATGCTGAAATAAACA
The DNA here is from genome assembly GCA_948472305.1 of Vicia faba. Lineage (NCBI taxonomy): Eukaryota > Viridiplantae > Streptophyta > Magnoliopsida > Fabales > Fabaceae > Vicia > Vicia faba. The sequence goes on along the minus strand of OX451739.1, from coordinate 284,976,339 downwards.
GCGAAGAAGATAAGAGACCTGTAATGGGTACCTGTTATGAGGTGCATGGAATGAAATGCGTATGATGTGATTTCAAAGACGTCGAGAGATTCAAATTCGTAAACCAAAAATGCAACACACTTTTATTAGATAAACTTTAAAATCAATTGTTTAACAGATGCCTTTAAGGCGTTACAAGAAAGAAAAACTGAAAAAGTAAATCAAACTAGAAATAATCAAAAGACAAATCAGTGCTCCCATGGTCGCTTCTTGTCGGTGCAGACATAGTCATTGAGGATCCACTCGTTCTCCAGCTGCCTAGTCAACTTCTGAATCTTCTGCTCTTGCTCGGGATACTTTTCTCGATAAGTATCCCGTTCTTCTCTCAGCTACATCCAGGACCTCTTCAATTCCCCAATGTCAGTAGGCATGTAAAGCTATAGGATGGTAGGAGGAACCCCCTCTTCATCAGCAACTTCAACAATGATAGGCAAGACGGCTTCGTAGGGCATTCCCAGATTTTGGGCACGTATGCGAACCCATCGGAGATATGGTTCCATTGGTAGAGAAGTCTTCGCACCCAGCTCGTGTGGATCAGACCTGTGTACCCTATCCCAAGCTCTTATGAATCTGCGGCGTTGCTCGTCACTATCTCCTTAGAAATCAAAGACAATACTAGGCATTAGCAACTCATGAGGTCCTTCTCTCCTAACACGCCCAAACTGACGTAAGGCCAAGCACGGATTATAAGTGATTCCTCCATTGGTTCCTATCAGTGGAACATTAGGGTATTCCCCACATCGATCAATAATAGCCACGTCTTCCATACCCTTGATAGTCCAAATGATGTCATTATGAGAGAGAGAGAGACATAACCCTGTAGGCCCAGCCCATGCCTTCCTTATTCTTCAAAACTGATTTGGGGAGGTGAGAAATAAACCACCTCTCCAGCAATGGTGCACAGCTCATAAGGGTTCCCCGCTTCCGAGCAGTACGAGCATAAAGAGAATGAAGGATGTCACCCAAGAGAGTGGGTACTGGATTACCGGATATGAAGATCTTTACCGCGTTCACGTCAATAAAGGAATCGGAGTTAGGAAACAATACCAAACCATATATGAGAAGAGCCATAATGTCTTCAAATTCCTGGAAGTCTAGACTGTCCCAGAATTGATTAGCCTTACCAACCAAGAATTTAGTCAAGAAGCCCTTTGCTCCACTACGAGTTTCCCAATTAGACATTACCTCAGGTTTTGTCAGATGAAGGGCTGAAGCAATTTCTTCTGGCCTAAGGATCTTCTCCCAACCTATAAATGGAGTTTGCTCCAGAATAGAGATACCAAGCAGATCAGAGAACTCTTCCAAGGTAGGGACCAACTGGTAGTCCGGAAAAGTAAAACAATGGTACAGTGGATCAAAGAACTGGACTAAGACACTCATCATCTGTTCGTCCAATTTGGAAGTGACCAAACCCAGGAGGTGACCATGTCTTATGATGAAGGAGGTAGTATCTGGCATCTTTGCAACCAATTCTTTAAGCATAGTGGGAACCTGGACAAAGTTGATCTGGATGGTGTTTCTATGCATGGGTGACATGACCTACAAAACAGAACAAAGATGAATCCCTCCTGTCTTTGAAATAGGTTAGTCCAATGCAATATGCATGCAATGTCATGATGTCATGATAGAGAACACACCACAAGTTGGTGCTTAATGACCCCTTAGCAGACCCATATTCTCCTCGTTGCGCCACAAGGGATATCGGTACAAACTAAAGTGCCACACCAACGTAGCTACTGCTTCACCCGTATCAGTCTACGCCGTACAGTTCCCTCACAGTTTATTGCTACTTACCTAAAGGGTATCCCCCAGATCCGGGTTAGGATCTATAGTAACTCCGATTCAAACCCACAAAAATAAAGCATACAAGTCAAGCAATTGAAAACATTATGAACTATTCTTAAGCTACACCCCACTTATAAAAGGTTATCCCCAGCAGAGTCGCCAGTTCTGTGATACGGTGGGAAGAACTGACTGGTTTTTGGAATGCTGGTTTGCGTTTTGCGTTTGTTTTTGCAAAATGTCGCAGTAAGCAAGAGTCGCCACCGACTTTTATTTTATCCAACAAGGAAAGGAAAAAAGCACAAAAAAATTCCTTTCTTCGAGATATTTCTCGGGTTCGGGGGGTAGATTATAGAAAGGGAAGGTGTTAGCACCCTTTATATCCGTTGTTATCCACGGGCTCTTAGGTACTTGCTCATATTGTTTTCAAAATATTTCTTTCTTTGTGCTTGTGGGTTTGAAAAAGTTTTTGTTTTGAAACTTTGATTTAACTCTTGCTTCTTTCCTCAAGAGTGTATGAAGTGTTTTTGAAAACTTTGTTCGAAAAGTGTAAGTGTGAAAAAGATTTTGTCTTTTGAATGATCAAGTACTTAAGAACCATCTACCTACTCGAAAAAATAATTGTTCTATGCTAATGTCCTTTAGACAATGCTATCCTACTATTGATGAGTAGGTAACACCGTCGTCGGAGTTTGAGGGTCAATTCGAATTAGGGACGTGCGGTCACTAAAGCAATGTTAGGATGCCTTAGCGGTAACCCTAATGTCTTAGATCATTTGTTTGAGGCAACAATATCCGAGGCAACCGTTTCGAGGCGACTATGATCTTTAGACAAGAGGGCGACCTCTAAAACAACCTATACTCAATGACCGCGTACGAAGGCAACCAAGTGGGGTGTACCCTAAGAGTGCGCATGTGCGAGTGTGTCATTTTCGGTTATTTTTATCTTTGTACATGTTAAGGGTGATCTAAGTTGATTTTAGGTTAAAGCATTCATTCTTGTCCTGCAAGCCCTATTATCAAATATCTAGCAGTTGTATAATTTGCGGAATTTAAAATGTGGAATTTAAACTAACTATTACAAGGCGTCGGGTATTTACATCGCCAAAAACAACCCTTTGAAATTTAAATGCGGAAAAATAAATAAAAGTCCTATTAAGCTATTACAAACCGGAGGCGAATACATCATTGGTAAAAGAAAGTAAATCGCATGCGGGAAATTAAAGCGAGGCAAAGTTTTAGGGTTTTGACCCTTTTGATTAAAGAAAATATCTTTTTTTGTTTTTTATTTTAAGAAAGAAATTAACCTATATTAATTACTAAATTAAATTAAATAAATAAATTAAATAAATTATTTTTGGTTTTTTTGTTATTTTAAGAAAGGAAAATAAAATAATTAATGTTAGTAATTAAAACCTAATTAAATCTAATTTAATTTTAATTATTTACAAAAATATGTTAAAGTTATTCTAATTAAAACCTAAGTTAATTTAATTAGTGTTTATTAATAAAATAAAAATAAAAATTGAATAAAATATTTTGTGGTTTTTATTTTTATAAAGAAAAGAATTTTTTGATTGGTTAGAAATTAAATAGAAATAATAAAACAAATAATTAAAATAAAATAAATAAAATAGAAAGAGAGAGGGGTTGGGCCTAAAATAGGGTGTTTGAACAGCAATTCTGTGGCACATTAAACGATGGCCCTGTTGACTTTTTGAGATCCAATAGGCGTGCATGAACTTTGCTTGTGGTAGACCCTCACCCCTGGATCACCAGATCTGGCCTTTGGCCATCTGGCTATTGGATGTATGAAGGTGCACGGTGAGCTGCAGGCTTGGATACAGACACAATTGCCTGAAAGAAAAAATCAAATAGGAATTGGGGGACTTGGGATTCGAACCCAGGTCTTGAAAGTGATTGCTTGCTTCCCTTGCCACTACGCTGCTTTGTTTCATTTGTAAGTAATATACAAAATAATAATAATAAAACAAAACAACGCTTATTGATCAGAAAAATAAAACGCGTGAAAAACATTTGAATGGGCCAATGGGTGAACGCCAGCTCTTCATCCCTGTCCTTCCACTACTGTAATTTTACCTGCGGATTTGAATCCACAGCTAAAAACGCAGCTCGATCCAAAAATCAATTCCAGGCAATAAGAATGACCTTCAAGGGCATGGTTGTGTTCGTCTCCTTCTCCTGAGTGCAACCATGCCCATTATATGGACCAATTTCACGTGAAATAAGAATCCCTAAAAACAAAAACACAACCCTAGCTATGGTGTTTTGCAATACAGGTCATGTAAACAAAATTAAATAAAGCCAAAAGCTTGGAAATGTTGAGAGGATCACAAATATGTAGTTAGTTTGTTCAAATGATGCAAGAATAAGCCAAATCGAATCCAAGAACAGAGCTAGGTAACGAGGGACTTACAACGTGTTTAGGCGTATGAGCAAGCTTACTTTAGATCTAGGAAGATTGAGTGAACACCCAAGAAACGATTGGGATATGTTTTGGCTTCTGAAAACGCCTCTAGCTATGATTTCGAATTCAAGCTTTTGGTGACTTTTTTCAAAGTTTGTTCTGCCTATGCTTGCACTTTCCAACCCTTGTCTCGATTCCCTTTGCTTCCTTATGTATCATGCTTTGCATTAGGGTAGAAATTATGGACTGAATCTCTCTAAATCAATGTCTTGGGATTTTATTTGATCTCCTCTTTATCACTTTCCAAATTTATCAAAAATCAATCTTTTTGCACATGATATTGTATGATTCGATTTTGATGATGATAATGGTGATAATTACAACCTGAAACAGCAAAAAAATCTCATGTAATCAATGTTTTGGATTTTATATGATTTAATTTGATTTAAAATGAGTAAATTCAATACAAAATCAAATTAAATAATAAAAATAAAATATGGGCTCATGGCTGAAGCTAGGACACGTGGGCTACAATGAAAACTCAAATCAAGTGGAAAAGAATGGGCCCATTTGACAAAATTTGAAGTTTTGGGGATAGTTGACTTTTGGCAATTTTGCAAAAAAGTCCAACTTCAACAATGCATAACTTCTTCAATTTTGAACTTTTGAAAGTGTTCTTGGACTTTTTAGAAAGCTTGAGAAGCCCTTTAATCAACCCTTTTGGTCTCATCTCATTTTGATATTCCATGCTCAAGTTATAAGTTTTGGAAAAAAAGGTGTTTTTGTTGACTTTCAAAAATGACCTATAATGTCAAAATTCATAACTTCTTGTGAGTGCATTTTTTGAACTTGGGGTATGAAGATGGATTGTAGGAAACATGTTGGTAACCCACTGTGGGTAAGAAGTAACTGCTAGAAAACCGACGTCAAACTGTTTCATAACTTCAGCCTTGATTTTCTCAGACATCTCTGGGCGCATTCGGCGAACCTTCTGCTTTACTGGAGGACAGTCTTCCTTGGTAGGCAATCGGTGAACCACAATATCGGTATCCAACCCAGGCATATCTTCATAAGACCAGGCAAAGATCTCAACGTAGTCTCACAGCATCTGAATCAACCGTTGCTTCACACTAAGCTCCAGATTCGCACCGATCTTGACCTCTTTCTTGTCTACCTTTGTACCCAGATTCACTAATTCCACGGGCTCTTCATGCGGATGAATAACCCTCTCTTCCTGAAGTAACAGTCTAGGAAGTTCACCAGGCACTTCGCAATCATCTTCACCTTCGTCTTCAGCTAAGTTGATCAGACTTTCGAAGTCATAATTGGGAGTAGCAGAGTCGTTATCAGTGGGATCCAGAGTGGATGTAGACCTGTATATGTGAGTGTGTGTAAAATAGCTGTTTTGCAATATATAAATAAAAATAAGGAGCGCAAAATTTGAAATGCAAGAAAACGTCCAATGTTTTTATTAATGATATATGTAGATGACACACATAAAGCCCTCACAAATGAAGCCACGGTGCCCCGGGTAAGACACCGGGCCGTAAAGTTTAAAACATTGTCTGTTACAAATTCAAAAACAGAAGTCTTATTACTGGGTGATAACAGAAACATGCATAGAATCCTTCGCTGTCCAGTTGCTCAATCCACCATCGGCAGTCGGGTAAATCCCGTTGTCAATGTCAAACTCTTCATCATTGTCATCCTCGATAGCTTTCACCCCTGCGTCTTGTTTAGGCTTTTCTGGTGCTCTGAACTCGATCTCCTTCGCATCAATCAAGTCCTGTACTTTGTTCTTCAGGACCCAACAATTATCTGTATCATGTCCCGGGCTATTAGAGTGAAAAGCACAGCGGGCATTCGGATCGTACATTGGCGATGTTGTGTTGGGACTCTTTGGGGCCTCCCTCGGAGTCACCAGGTTGGTCTTCAATAACTGCGGCAGAATTAGGGATAAAGTCGTGTTGAGCAGAGTGAATTGTCTTTGAGGCCTCTCGGCCCTTGGCTGATTGTTGCGCTTAGGAGCACCAGCAGGTCTTGATATAACCACCGCATTAACAGCTTGGCAGCGTACAGGTCTATTGTGGCCTTTTAAACTGTAAATAACTCTGGACTCCATCTTAAAAGGCTTCTTCTCGGTGCCTGATGAAGCACCCTTCTGTATCTTGCCAGATTTGATACCGGCCTCAATCCTTTCCCCGATCATAATCAACTTCGTAAACCCAGACGAAGAACTTCCAATCTGATGGTTGAAATACGGACCAGACAAGGTCCCCAGAAAAATGTCCACTAGCTCCCTATCAGCCAAGGGCGGTTGCACTCTTCCAGCAAGGTCCCTCCACTTCTGAGCATAATCTTTGAAACCTTCGCTCGCACCCATAGACATATCCTGAAGTTGGGTACGCGTGGGAGTGAGGTCAGCATTGTATTGGTACTGCTTGTAGAAAGAAACAGCCAAATCTTCCCAATTACGGATACTAGCTCCTTCCAGCTGGTAAAACCATTCAAGCTGAGTCCCTGAGAGACTGTCTTGAAAGAAGTGGATCCAGAGGTTCTTGTCAGCGGTGTATGGATGGATCTTCATAGCATACAAACGGAGGTGCAATTTTAGGCAAGAAACCCGTCGTATTTAGCAAAGATCAGTGCTTTAAATTTGTGGGGAATTACCACCCCAGATGACAGACCCAAATCACCAAAGTCTAGACCAGGCACTTTCTGAACTTCCATCGCGCTCAACCGGTCTTCCAGTTTCTTCTATCTATCCTCAGCCGGAGGATACTGGTCTTTGTCAAAGTCGGTCTCGTTGTCTGAAACCACAGGGCTAGGAGCCCTCCTTTCTTCATGATTATCTTTCCCTCCAGATGAGAGGGTCAAATCAACCTCTTCTCGCAAATCATTTCCGAATCTGCGACCCATGTTGAATAGGTACGTCTTCTTCTTCTTCTTTTTCTTCTCTTTCAAGATAAGGGTCTTCAGATCTTGCTGACCCTTAGCCAAACTCATGAACAATTCCTGGAACTGGGAGTTTTGAGCTTGCAGAGCCTTGATTGCTTGTTCAGTTTATGGTTCAGAAGACATGATGCTGAAATAAACAACGAAGAAGATAAGAGACCTGTAATGGGTACCTGTTATGAGGTGCATGGAATGAAATGTGTATGATGTGATTTCAAAGACGTCGAGAGATTCAAATTGGTAAACCAAAAATGCAACACACTTTTATTAGATAAACTTCAAAATCAATTGTTCAACAGATGCCTTTAAGGTGTTACAAGAAAGAAAAACTGAAAAAGTAAATCAAACTAGAAATAATCAAAAGACAAATCAGTGCTCCCATGGTTGCTTCTTGTCGGTGCAGACATAATCATTGAGGATCCGCTCGTTCTCCAGCTGCCTAGTCAACTTTTGAATCTTCTGCTCTTGCTCGTGATACTTTTCTCGATAAGTATCCCGTTCTTCTCTCAGCTGCATCTAGGACCTCTTCAATGCCCCAATGTCAGTAGGCATGTAAGGTTGTAGGATGGTAGGAGGAACCCCCTGTTCAGCAACAACTTCAACAATGATAGGCAAGACAGCTTCGTAGGGCATTCCCAGCTTTTGGGCACGTATGAGAACCCATCGGAGATATGGTTCCATTGGTAGAGAAGTCTTCGCACCCAGCTCGTGTGGATCACACCTGTGTACCCTATCCCAGGCTCTTATGAATCTGCGGCGTTGCTCGTCACTATCTCCTTGGAAATCAAAGACAATACTAGGCATTAGCAACTCATGAGGTCCTTCTCTCCTAGCACTCCCAAACTGACGTAAGGCCAAGCACGGATTATAAGTGATTCCTCCATTGGTTCCTATCAGTGGAACATTGGGGTATTCCCCACATCGATCAATAATAGCCACGTCTTCCATACCCTTGATAGTCCAAATGATGTCATTATGAGAGAGAGACATAACCCTGTAGGCCCAACCCATGCCTTCCTTCTTCTTCAAAACTGATTTGGGGAGGTGAGAAATAAACCACCTCGCCAGCAATGGTGCACAGCTCATAAGGGTTCCCCGCTTCCGAGCAGTACGAGCATAAAGAGAATGAAGGATGTCACCCAAGAGAATGGGTAATGGATTACCGGATATGAAGATCTTTACCGTGTTCACGTCAACAAAGGAATCGGAGTTAGGAAACAATACCAAACCATATATGAGAAGAGCCAGAATGTCTTCAAATTCCTGGAAGTCTAGACTATCCCAGAATTGATTAGCCTTACCAACCAAGAATTTAGTCAAGAAGCCCTTTGGTCCACTACGAGTTTCCCAATTAGACATTACCTCAGGTTTTGTCAGATGAAGGGCTGAAGCAATTTCTTCTGGCCTAAGGATCTTCTCCCAACCTATAAATGGAGTTTACTCCAGAATAGAGATACCAAGCAGATCAGAGAACTCTTCCAAGGTAGGGACCAACTGGTAGTCCGGAAAAGTAAAGCAATGGTACAGTGGATCCAAGAACTGGACTAAGACACTCATCATCTGTTCGTCCAATTTGGAAGTGACCAAACCCAGGAGGTGACCATGTCTTCTGATGAAGGAGGTAGTATCTGGCATCTTTGCAACCAATTCTTTAAGCATAGTGGGAACCTGGACAAAGTTGATCTGGATGGTGTTTCTACGCATGGGTTCCATGACCTACAAAACAGAACAAAGATGAATCCCTCCTGTCTTTGAAATAGGTTAGTCCAATGCAATATGCATGCAATGTCATGATGTCATGATAGAGAACACACCACAAGTATCCACAAATAGCAAACATGGTAAAGGCACACAAGTCACACAGAGAGCCCTTAGATTTCAGGCTGGCAAAGAGTCTAGGTACTACCCTCTTTCAGTTCAGTTGGTTCACACTTGTCCTATAAATAGTAACCGGGTTCTAGAGGATCTGAATATCACTGACTACCCTCGATCGATCATAATTCCAGTTTAGAAACCTTTTCTTGCGGCCAGAATCATCGCGAGAGTTTAGTCTCAATGAGTGTAGCATACTGCTGGTCAATTTAAAGGTTCTAAGGTCAGTTGGTGCTTAATGACCCCTTAGCAGACCCATATTCTCCTCGTTGCGCCACAAGGGATATCGGTACAAACTAAAGTGCCACACCAACGTAGCTACTGCTTCACCCGTATCGGTCTACGCCGTACAGTTCCCTCACAGTTTATTGCTACTTACCTAAAGGGTATCCCCCAGATCCTGGTTAGGATCTATAGTAACTCCGATTTAAACCCATAAAAATAAAGCATACAAGTCAAGCAATTGAAAACATTATGAACTATTCTTAAGGTACACCCCACTTATAAAAGGTTATCCCCAACAGAGTCACCAGTTCTGTGATACGGTGGGAAGAACTGACTGTTTTTTGGAATGCTGGTTTGCGTTTTGCGTTTGTTTTTGCAAAATGTCGCGTTAAGCAAGAGTCGCCACCGACTTTTATTTTATCCAACAAGGAAAGGAAAAAAGCACAGAAAAATTTCTTTTTTTGAGATATTTCTCAGGTTCGGGGGGTAGATTATAGAAAGGGAAGGTGTTAGCACCCTTTATATCCGTGGTTATCCACGGGCTCTTAGGTACTTGCTCATATTGTTTTCAAAATATTTCTTTCTTTGTGCTTGTGGGTTTGAAAAAGTTTTTGTTTTGAAACTTCGATTTAACTCTTGCTTCTGTCCTCAAGAGTGTATGAAGTGTTTTTGAAAACTTTGTTCGAAAAGTGTAAGTGTGAAAAAGATTTTGTTTTTTGAAAGATCAAGTACTTAAGAACCATCTACCTACTCAAAAAAATAATCGTTCTATGCTAATGTCCTTTAGACAATGCTATCCTACTATTGATGAGTAGGTAACACCGTCGTTGGAGTTTGAGGGTCAATTCGAATTAGGGACGTGCGGTCACTAAAGCAATGTTAGGATGCCTTAGCGGTAACCATAATGTCTTAGATCATTTGTTTAAGGCAACAATATCCGAGGCAACCGTTTCGAGGCGAATATGATCTTTAGACAAGAGGGCGATCTCTAAAACAACCTATACTCAATGACCGAGTACGAAGGCAACCAAGTGGGGTGTACCCTAAGAGTGCGCATGTGCGAGTGTGTCATTTTCAGTTATTTTTATATTTGTACATGTTAAGGGTGATCTAAGTTGATTTTAGGTTAAAGCATTCATTCTTGTCATGCAAGCCCTATTATCAAACATCTAGCAGTTGTATAATTTGCGGAATTTAAAATGCGGAATTTAAACTAACTATTACAAGGCGTCGGGTATTTACATCGCCAAAAACAACCCTTTGAAATTTAAATGCGGAAAAATAAATAAAAGTCCTATTAAGCTATTACAAACCGGAGGCAAATACATCATTGGTAAAAGAAAGTAAATCGCATGCGGGAAATTAAAGCGAGCACAAAGTTCTAGGGTTTTGACCCTTTTGATTAAAGAAAATATCTTTTTTTGTTTTTTATTTTAAGAAAGAAATTAACCTATATTAATTACTAAATTAAATTAAATAAATTAATTAAATAAATTATTTTTGGTTTTTTTGTTATTTTAAGAAAGGAAAATAAAATAATTAATGTTAGTAATTAAAACCTAATTAAATCTAATTTAATTTTAATTATTTACAAAAATATGTTAAAGTTATTCTAATTAAAATCTAAGTTAATTTAATTAGTGTTTATTAATAAAATAAAAATTGAATGAAATATTTTGTGGTTTTTATTTTTATAAAGAAAATAATTTTTTGATTGGTTAGAAATTAAATAGAAATAATAAAACAAATAATTAAAATAAAATAAATAAAATAGAAAGAGAGAGGGGTTGGGCCTAAAATAGGGTGTTTGAACAACAATTCTGTGGCCCATTAAACACTGGCCCTGTTGACTTTTTGAGATCCAGTAGGCGTGCATGGACTTTGCTTGTGGTAGACCCTCACCCCTGGATCACCAGATCTGGCCTTTGGCCATCTAGCTATTGGATGTATGAAGGTGCACGGTGAGCTGCAGGCTTGGATACACACACAATTGCCTGAAAGAAAAAATCAAATAGGAATTGGGGGACCTGGGATTCGAACCCAGGTCCTGAAAGTGATTGCTTGCTTCCCTTGCCACTACACTACTTTGTTTCATTTGTAAGTAATATACAAAATAATAATAATAAAACAAAACAACGCTTATTGATCAGAAAAATAAAACGCGCGAAAAACATTTGAATGGGCCAATGGGTGAACACCAACTCTTCATCCCTGTCCTTCCACTACTGTAATTTTACCCGCGGATTTGAATCCGCAGCTAAAAACGCAGCTCGATCCAAAAATCAATTCCAGGCAATAAGAATGACCTTCAAGGGCATGGTTGTGTTCGTCTCCTTCTCCTGAGTGCAACCATGCCCATTATATGGACCACTTTCACCTGAAATAAGAATCCCTAAAAACAAAAACGCAACCCTAGCTATGGTGTTTTGCAATACAGGTCATGTAAACGAAATTAAATAAATCCAAAAGCTTGGAAATGTTGAGAGGATCACAAATATGTAGTTAGTTTGTTCAAATGATGCAAGAATGAGCCAAATCGAATCCAAGAACAGAGCTAGGTAACGAGGGACTTACAACGCGTTTGGGCGTATGAGCAAGCTTGCTTTTGATCCAGGAAGATTGAGTGAACACCCAGGAAACGATTGGGATAGGTTTTGACTTCTGAAAATGCCTCTAGCTATGATTTCAAATTCAAGCTTTTGGTGACTTTTTTCAAACTTTGTTCTGCCTATGCTTTCACTTTCCAACCCTTGTCTCGATTCCCTTTGCTTCCTTATGTATCATGCTTTGTATTAGGGTAGAAATTATGGACTGGATCTCTCTAAATCAATGCCTTGGGATTTGATTTGATCTCCTCTTTACCACTTGCCAAATTTATCAAAAATCAATCTTTTTGCACATGATATTGTATGATTAGATTTTGATGATGATAATTACAACCTGAAACAGCCAAAAAATCTCATGTAATCAAAGTTTTGGATTTTATATGATTTAATTTGATTTAAAATGAGTAAATTCAATAAAAAATCAAATTAAATAATAAAAATAAAATATGGGCTCATGGCTGAAGCTAGGACACGTGGGCTACAATGCAAACTCAAATCAAGTGGAAAAGAATGGGCCCATTTGACAAAATTTGAAGTTTTGGGGATAGTTGACTTTTGGCAATTTTGCAAAAAAGTCCAACTTTAACAATGCATAACTTCTTCAATTTTGAACTTTTGGAAATGTTATTGGACTTTTTAGAAAGCTTGATATGTCCTCTAATCAACCCTTTTGGTATCATCGCATTTTGATATTCCATGCTCAAGTTATAAGCTTTGGCAAAAAAGGTGTTTTTATTGACTTTCAAAAATGACCTATAATGTCAAAATTCATAACTTCTTGTGAGTACATTTTTTGAACTTGGGGTATGAATATGGATTGTAGGAAATTGCATCCTCTTAAAAATTAGCTTTGGATGGATCATTTCTCATAAATTATGAGAAGGTTATGCTTGGTAAAAGTTGAGTTGACTTTTCTTACAAAACCCTAATTTAGCAACTTTTGAGTCTTGATGAATTTTGAGCAATCCTTGATGAATAATGATAAACCCTTGATCAAATGATGAAATATCCTTTAAAATGAGAATGTTGACAAAAAATCTTTAAGTTTGACTATTTGTAGGTCACAGTTGACTTTTGCTCTAGCACAATCGATTTTTGGACCCTTGAGCAATTGACTGAGCAAACTTCCTCTACAAGGCTTGAAACTTGACGTGGATGATCTTGAGAACATATTAGGAAATTGGGGAGCACTTGAGGTCATTTGGACTCAAGGATCTTGATGCAACACAAAACCCTAATTTGGGGTTGACTGCCTTATGAGATAACTTGTATGTCCAACTCTTGAGCAACCTTGAGCCACTTGGAGATTTTCCTTGCAATGTCTTGGGAAATATGAGAGGGAAAATTTTGGGGTACAACACCATATGAAGCTGTTTTGCCGGTGATTATAGAGCATATTGATGAAGAAGGTGTTACTTATACAATCCTCCATCCCTATATGCCTACTGATCTGGGGGCATTGAAGAGATCTTGGATCCAGTTAAAGGAATAAAGGGATACCTACAGAGAAAAGTATCATGAGCAGGAGCGGAAGATCTTGAAGCTTACAAGGCAGCTTGAGAATGAGAGGACAATCAACGATTATGTCAGCACGAAAGGAAAACGACCATGGGACTTCTGATGACTTTTATTGTTTCTAGTTTAGATTTGCTTTTCAGTATTTCTTTTGTAACGCCTTAAAGGCATTTGTTAAACATTGTTTCAAGTTTTAATCTAATAAAGTGTGTTTTATTTTGGTTTACAAATTTGAATCTCCCTAAGTCTTTGAAATCATTTCATACGCATTCCATTTCCATGCACCTCATTACAGGTACCCTTACAGGTTTCTTATCTTCTCCGCTGTTTATTTCAGCGCAACATGTCTTCTGAAACGCCTACTGATCAAGCAATTAAGGCTCTTCAAGCTTAGAATGCTCAGTTCCAGGAAATGTTCTTGAACATGGCCAAAAATCAACAAGATTTGAAGACTCTCATCTTGAAGGACAAGAAGAAGAAGAAGAAGAAGGTGGTCCTCCTGAACATGGGTCACAGATTTGGGAACAGGTTGAGACAGGAAGCTGATTTATATCATTCATCTGGAGGAGGAGAGAATCAAGAGGAAAGGAAGGGTCCTAGCCCTGTGGTTTCTGACAATGACACTGATTTTGATGAAGACCAGTATCCTCCTGCTGAGGATAGGTACAAGCAACTTAAACACCGTCTGAGTGCAATGGAGGTTCAGAAGGTTCCTGGTCTGCACTTTGGAGATTTGGGGCTGGCATCGGGAGTGGTGATCCCAAACAAGTTTAAGGCTCCGGTTTTTGCTAAGTATGACGGGGTATCCTGCCCGAAGCTACACCTCCATTCATACGTTAGGAAGATTCAACCATATACTGCTGATAGGAACCTCTGGGTTCATTTATTTCAAGATAGTCTGTCAGGGACTCAACTTGAATGGTTCTATCAATTGGAGGGAGGTAATGTCCGCAACTGGGAGGACCTTGCTGCTGCTTTTTACAAGCAATACCAGTATAATGCCGACCTCGCTCCCACGCGTACTCAACTTCAGGGTATGTCTATGGGTGCGAGCGAAGGTTTTAAGGACTATGCTCAGAAGTGGAGAGATCTTGCTGGAAGAGTACAACCCCCTCTGTCTGATAGGGAGTTGGTGGATATGTTTCTGGGGAATTTGTCTGGTCCATATTTCAACCATTTGATCGGTAGTTCATCGTCTGGGTTCACTGAATTGATTATGACTGGGGAGAGAGTAGAGGCTGGTATCAGAAGTGGCAAGATACAGAAAGGTGCTTCATCCGGTACAGAAAAGAAGCCTTTCAAGAAAGAGTCTAGTGCAGTGTACAGCTCGAGGAGCCAAAGTCGACCTGAGTGTCGTCAAGCAGTGAATGCGGTGGTAATATCAAGACCAGCTGTTACCCCACAACGCAACAATCAAAAAAGAGTAGAGAGACCGCAAAGACAGTATACTCGGCTCAGTATGACCTTGTCTCAAATTCTGCCGCAATTGTTGAAGACTAACCTGGTGACTTTGAGGGAAGCTCCGAAGAATCCCAATACCACATCTCCGCTGTATAAACCGAACGCCCGTTGTGCCTATCACTCTGATAGCCCAGGGCATGATACCGATAATTGATGGGCCTTGAGGAATAAGGTGCAGGATTTGATTAAAGCTAAAGAAATCGAGTTTGATGCACCAGAAAAGCCTAATGTCATGACTCCTCCTATGCCCAACCATTGAGTGAATGTTTTGGGTGATGACTCGTTTGTGACTTCTTTGAAAGACATTTCTACTCCGTTGATGACCGTAAAAAAGAACTTGTTGTTGGCCGGTTTATTTTCGGGCTGTGGCGAAGGTTGCCACCCGTGTTCCATCCGACCTGTTGGTTGCCATTTATTGAAGTCAGGTGTTCAACGCCTGATGGATAACAAAGATATCTTGTTTGAGAAAACTTTGGTTCCATTGATTCTTGTTGAAGATGTTTCCATAATTACCATTTCCGATAATCCTTCCAAGGCTTCCTCAAGAAATCTTGTTAGGATTACATCTGTTTCGAGCGTTGCTCCATTGATCATTACTATTCCTAGACCTATCCCTTACACTTCGGATAAGGCTGTCCCGTGGCACTATGGGGCCGATGTGTATTATCATGGGATTAAACAAGACTTGAAGGTTGAAGAGGCTGATACTGATGTCAGCAATATTGTCGGATCTAGCAAGGTCACCCGAATTGGAAGACTCTTCTCTCCTGAGATTTCTCCCCTGACTGTCCAAAAACCTGTCGTCATTCCATTTGCCAGTACATCTGCTGCCATTCCAATTCTTACTCCAGTTATCACCCCTGTCGCTGAGTCATCTGACACTCGGGGCAAAGAAGTTACAGGTGGGCCTGCCCGGATGGAGGCACCTAAGAAAGTCATTGTTGAAACCTTTAGGCAGGAGATAGAGGAAATCTTGAAGATTATCAAGAAAAGCTACTACAACATAGTCGAACAGCTGGGGCAAACCCCGTCGAAGATCTCCATGTTATCTTTATTGTTGTGCTCAGAAGCCCATGCTAAGGCTTTAATTGCTTTCCTTAAAACTGCGCATGTGCCGCAGGAAACATCCGTTGATTAATTCAAAGACTGTGTGGCTAGTTTGATCACTGACAATGGGTTGGGTTTCTCCGATGCAGATCTGACTGCCAAAGGAAGGAATCACAATGATGCTCTGCACGTCTCGATTGAGTGCAGGGGCACTACTTTGGCCCACATGCTGGTGGATACTGGGTCCTCATTGAATGTTTTACCCAAGAAAGCATTAGATCGGCTGGATTGTGAAGGGTTGGTTCTGAAGCCAAGTAATATTGTGGTTAGGGCCTTTGACGGGTCCAAAAGAATGGTACATGGAGAGGTGGATGTCCCTATTAAGGTTGGTTCCCAGAATTTCGCGTCTACGTTTTATGTGATGGACATTCGACCATCTTATTCTTGTTTGTTAGGTCGCCCATGGATTCATAAAGCTGGGGCAGTAACTTCTATGCTCCATCAGATGTTAAAGTATCCAGTAAAGGGTAAAATTGTTACGGTGCAGGGTGAGGAGGAATATATGGTAAGCTACCTTAACTCCTTCTGGTATGTGGAAATGGATGGGGAGTTCATTGAAACCACGTGCCAGAACTTTGAAGAAGTCCCCCAGACTCTGGCGTCAACTGAAATTGTTTCTGAAGTTCCCCCAATGAAGATGGCTTCCCTCAAGGATGCCCGGGCGGTTGTTGAAAAAGGTGGGTGTGCGAATTGGGGCCAACTCCCTGACTTTTCACACAAGACTGACAAGTTTGGTTTGGGTTTTACTGCAGAAGCTCAAAGGGATACTTGACATGCACGGATTGGAAGACCTCCCCTGCGTATCAGTAATCCAGGAGTGAATGCGATTTAAGATGATGATGAAGAGTCAGATTTCGACAGCTGGATTTACCCGACTACCAACGGTGGCTTGAACAATTGGACGAAAAAGGACTTCATGCCCGTTTCTTTTATTACACAGTAATGGACTTTTGTTTTGAGACTTGTAACAGACAATTTGAAACTTTTACGGCCCGATGCCTTTCCCGAGACACCGTGGCTTTGTTTGTGAGGGTTTATTATATGTCATTTCCATATGTCATCAATAAAGCATTGGACATTTTCTTGCATTACAAATTTTGCGCTCCTTGTTTTTCTTTTCTATCTTGCACTTTATCAAAATAGCTATTTGTCTTACACACACTCACATAATACAGGTCCACATCCACTCTGGATCCCACTGATAACAATTCTGCTACTGCCAGTTATGACTTTGAAAGTCCGATCAACCAAGCCGAGGACGAAGGTGAGGATGATTGTGAAGTGCCTGGGGAACTTGCTAGACTGCTACTTCAGGAAGAGAGGGCCATACAACCGCATGAAGAGCCAGTGGAAAAAGTAAATCTGGGTACGGAGGAAGACAAGAAAGAGGTCAAGATCGATGCAAATCTGGAGCCTAATGTTAAGCAACGGTTGATACAGATGCTGCGTGACTATGTTGATATCTTTGCCTGGTCTTATGAAGATATGCATGGGTTGGATACTGATATTGTGGTTCACCGCTTGCCAACCAAAGAAGATTGTCCTCCAGTAAAACAGAAAGTTCACCGCATGCGCCCAGAGATGTCTGAGAAAATCAAGGTTGAGGTTATGAAACAGTTTGATGCCGGTTTTCTAGCAGTTACTTCTTACCCGCAGTGGGTCGCCAACGTGGTTCTGGTACCGAAGAAAGATGGTAAGGTCTGTATGTGTATAGACTATAGGGATCTGAACGGGGCGAGTCCCAAGGATGATTTCCCTCTGCCTCATATCGATGTTCTAGTTGACAACACCGCACAACATAAGGTCTTCTCCTTTATGGATGGTTTTTCGGGTTACAATCAGATTAAGATGGCTCCCGAAGATATGGAGAAGACAACCTTCGTTACACAGTGGGGTACTTTTTGCTACAAAGTCATGCCTTTCGGATTGAAGAATGTTGGGGTAACTTATCAGCGCACCATGGTCGCTTTGTTCCATGACATGATTCATCATGAGATTGAGGTATACGTTGACGACATGATTGCAAGATCCCAAACTGAGAAAGAACACCTCGGCCATCTTCAGAAGCTATTTGACAGGTTGAAGTTGTATAAGCTGAGGTTAAACCCGAGTAAGTGCACCTTCAGAGTGAGATCCGGTAAACTGTTGGGTTTCGTCGTTAGTGATAAAGGTATTCAAGTGGATCCTGCAAAGGTGAAGGCTATACAGGAAATGCCAGCTCCCCAAACAGAAAAAGAAGTCAGAGGCTTTTTGGTACGTCTGAATTACATTGCCCGATTCATCTCACACCTGACTGCAACTTGTGAGCCAATCTTCAAGCTGCTGAAGAAAGATCAAGTGGTAAGATGGAACGACGAATGTCAGGCCGCTTTCGAAAGGATCAAGGAATATCTCCAAGAGCCACCTATTCTGATGCCTCTAGTTGAAGGGAGACCTTTGATATTATACTTGACAGTACTCGAAAATTCAATGGGGTGTGTGCTGGGGCAGCATGACAAGTCTGGCCGAAAAGAGCATGCTATTTACTACCTTAGCAAAAAGTTTACCGACTGCGAGACCCGATACTCGTTGCTTGAGAAAACTTGCTACGCTTTGGCATGGGATGCTCGCCGGCTGAGACAGTATATGCTGACTCACACCACTCTATTGATATCAAAAATGGATCCAATTAAGTATATCGTCTAAAATCCTACCTTGTCCGGAAGAATAGCAAGATGGCAGATGATCTTGACTGAGTATGACATCCAATACACAACCCAAAAGGCAATCAAGGGAAGTGTGTTGGAATATCATTTGGCACATCAGGCCGTGGATGATTACCAGTCTATAAACTTCGAATTCCCGGATGAGAGCATCATGTTGGTGACTGAATGTGAGAAACTTGGACCGGACGAAGGACCTGAGGAGGGATCCCGGTGGTCTATGTACTTTGATGGAGCTTCAAACGCTTTGGGTAATGGCATTAGCATTGTGATCATATCTCCTGAAGGCTGTCATACTCCATTCACCGCCCGCTTATGTTTTAACTGCACCAATAATATGGCGGAGTATGAAGTGTGCATCATGGGTCTTCGAGCAGCTATTGACCTAAGGATAAAGTTTCTGAGTGTATTCGAAGATTCTGCTCTCATGATCAGTCAGATCAAAGGCGAGTGGGATATGAAGCATCCAAATCTTATTCCTTACAAAGAGTATGTACTGACGTTTCTTCCGCACTTTGAGGAGATAAACTTTGAACATTTCCCAAGAGAGGAGAATCAGTTAGCGGACGCGCTAGCTACTATGTATTCTATGTTCAAGGTCAGGTGGGACAATGAAGCTCCCCGGATTACCATTGAGAGGTTGGGCGAACCCGCACATTGCTATGACATTGAGACTGAAGAGGTAACAGATAAACCCTGGCTTCATGAGGTAAAGAGGTATCTTGAGGCTCAGGAATACCCCGAGGGTGCATCTGTTAATGATAAGAAGTTTCTGAGGAGGTTCGTGGCGAAGTTCTTCATCAGCAATGGCATCCTGTACAAGCGTAACCATGATTCCACATTACCGTGATGTGTGGATAAGAACGAGGCAGAAAGGATTATGTCAGAGTTGCATGAAGGTACTTTCGAAACTCATTCCAATGGACATACCATGGAGAAGAAAATCCTACGGGCAGGATATTATTGGTCTACTATGGAAGCCGACTGTTATCAGCATTCTCGGACCTGTCATAAGTGCCAAGTCTATGCTGATAAGGTGCACATACCTCCAGTTCCCTGAATGTCTTGACGGCACCTTGGCCTTTTGCAATGTGGGGCATCGATATGATTGGCGAGATCAGACCTACTGCGTCCAACGGGCGTCGTTTCATTCTAGTGGCAATTGACTACTTCACAAAGTGGGTTGAAGCAGCTTCTTTTGCTACTGTAACCAAGAACGTCGTGGCACGGTTCATTCGACACAACCTAATTTGTCGATATGGTGTACCAGAGAGGATCATTATGGATAATGGTACAAATCTCAACAATACAATGATCACTGAGCTCTGCAAGCAGTTCAAGATACAACATCACAACTCTTCTCCCTACCGGCCGAAGATGAATGGGGCTGTCGAAGCAGCTAATAAGAACATCAAGAAGATTGTGCAGAAGATGACGGTGACATACAAAGACTGGCATGAGATGTTACCATTTTCTCTTCATGGATACCGTACCTCAGCACAGACGTCAACAGGGGCAACACCCTATTCCTTGGTATATGGTATGGAGGCAGTCTTGCCAATTGAAGTCCAGATACCCTCTCTTAGGATTATGAAGGATGCAGGTTTGAGCGAAGATGACTGGATCCAGACCCGGCTTGATCATCTAAATTTAATCGACAAAAAGAGACTTACTGCTATTTGTCATGGTCAGACATATCAAAAGAGGATGATTAAGGCATTTAACAAGAAAGTTAGACGACAAGAATATCAAGTCGGGGATCTGGTAATCAAACGTATCATTCTACCTCAAGGTGATCCCAGGGGCAAATGGACCCCTACTTATGAAGGGCCATTTGTGGTTAAGAAGATATTCTCGGGAGGAGCTATGATTCTAACCACCATGGATGGTGACGATCTTCCTCACCCCGTCAATGCATACATAGTGAAAAAATACTATGCATAATCAAAGACCCGCTAGGTCGACTAGCCTAGGCAAAAATAAGGGCTTCCCGACGAACCAAAAGGGTTCGGGCAAAAATAAGGGATGAAAATAAAAAATCTGTACACCCGGCAAGTCGAAAACCTGAAAAGGCGGCTTGGGCAAAAAAGGGTATCCTGGTGGACTGAAAACCCGAAAGCGCAGTCCAGGAAAAAAATTAGGGATCAAGGCGTAACACTATGTCTCATTGGATCACCTTGCAACCATACTTCAGTATCGACTATCATGCTCGGACGACACTAATCAATCTGATCTACATTCAACCAAGTAGCCAAGTGATGAGACGCTCGGAGACATAGGGGCAATAGCGGAGTTGGAACTCAGTGGGATTGTTCACATAGCTGTTTTTCCTTATTTTTCACAAATTGTATAATTCATCTTTTGGTGGCGTTCTCTTACTAGGACGTCAGCCTCTTGTACAAAAACGCCTATTTACAGGCCAACTTCAAAGTCAATACAATTCATTTTCATAAAGAGATTTCAAATTGTTTTCCTTTTTCTATTTTGTTTTGCAAGAACGTCCAATGTTCATTCTTGATATATGCATTTGACAATAATTGCTGCTCATAAATATTTACATGCGAAACAAAAGACGATTACTCGTAATATCAAAAACAGGGGTAAAACAAGAAATGTCCAGACCTTACAGTTGTTCTATTCATCGCGTACAAGAATAAACCTAGCTGAAGAATATGACTATGGTACACCCACTCCCCACAGAGTAAGAGAAATACAGTATTATCAATTCTCCCCAGCTGAGGTTCGCAATCGCGAATGAGCCAGTAAGGTTCTCCCCAAGCGGAGTTTATCTATCACCAGCACTGGAAGATTGTCCCCAGTGGAGTCTGAAAGGTTATCCCCAGTGGAGTCTGGAAGATTATACCCAGTGGAGTCTAGAAGACCATCCCCAGTGGAGTCTAGAAGATTATCCCCAATGAAATCGCCACTAAAAGATTATCCCTAGCGAAGTTCATTTCTTCCACTAGGAAATTCATCCCCAACAGAGTTTGTCATCGCTAACAACGGTAATTCATCCACAGCTGAGGGTATTTCTCCAAATCAACAAATCCTCAGCAGAGCATCTCTTCCCCATAGAGGCTTTCTCTCACCAGTTTATTCTCCAGCAGGATTATTCTCCCAATCACCTTCGGTCGTTATCCCTAGCGAGCGAAACTCTTCATATTCTCCAGCAGCAATTCGGGATTTATTTTCCCCAGCTAAAGAATATCATAAAAACATTGTATGTCCATACATCATGACATGTACATACGCATCATACAAAACAACCTCATTTATTTTGAGAACATCATTGCCTGATGTTGTACCCCAAATTTTGACCTAAGATACCATCTCCCATCTGCATCGTTACATTGCGAGCGTTTTGATCTTTTGATTTTTTAAAATTCATAACTTTTTCAGGTCGAGAGCTGTTTATTTTTGAACGCTGAATTTATTAATCGATCAATGATCAAACAATGCTTATTAATTATTTATTATCTTAAATTTAAATAATTGGAATCTATTTTCGGTTATTATATAATTTAAGGATTTATGAATAATGAAATAAATATTTGAAAAGAGGTTTATTAATTGGTCAACAATGATTATTTAATTATTTATCATTCTAAGTTAAATAATTGAAATTCTATTTTTAATTATTATAATTTAGAAAATTATGAATAATGAATTAAATAATTGAAGTTATTAATTGATCAATGATGTTTATTTATTTGTTTATTATTCTGAATTTAAGTGATTGAAATTGATTTTCAGTTATTATACAATTTAAAGAATTATAAACGATAAATAAATAATTGGAAAGAAAAAGAATTAATTTGGAAATAATAGAATTTTATTCACTCTATTCTATTTATTACAATTGTTATTTAAATATTGTATTATTTACAAAATATTTATAATGACAATTACATAAAGAGTTTAAAGTAAAATAAAAACTATTTTTCTAAGATTCTAATTCTTCATCTTCTATCCAATGCCTTTTTGTCTGCTCATTTAATTTTACCTGCAAAACAATTAAAAGAAAAAGTCAGAATTAAACAAATAATTAAAAGCAGAAAATTATTTATTAGTGTTCATCATTAAAAGCAAACGGCTGGAATCAGTTTTACCCTTTTTGCAAATCGCGGGATTTCTCCCGGTTCACAAAAAGGGATGGATTTTATTTTCAAAATGAATGCACAATTTAAAGATGCACAAATTCATTTTTGTTTTCAAAACTGCATAATTAAAAAGCCAACTGCATATTTCAAATATGCATAATTTCTTTTTGTCAAAAACTGCATATTTCAAAAAAATATACACAGCATACAAAAATCAACAGCATATGCAAGTTTCTCACAATTCCAACGTAAACCATGCAAATATAAGAAGAAGCCAAAATACAATAGGCTCCTACTGTTACATTGCATAGACAAAGAAGCATGCATTTTTAAATCAAATATGCAAGCATGAAAACATTTCCATTTACATCATTTTTCCAGCAGTATTGCTTTTTCAGAACAAATGCATAACATATCATTTTTATGTCAAATTTGCATTGAGGAGAGAGAAGAGAGATAGAAGTATGGTTTTGCAGGTTTTGGTTTAGGCAGAAGGAGTTACAAAACAAATCAGCAGTATTGCAATAAGAAATAAGAAAGCATAAGAAAGGAATACAAACAAACTGTTGGAGCAGTATGGTGCAGAGTATCAAGAAAGATACCAAGATATACAACCTGTAGCATAAACAAAGGAGGCAGAACCAACTGATATATTATTATCAATCCATTCAAAAATATATCACATCCACCTTCAAGGCTCCAACACAAGAAAGTTGTCAAAAACACAATACAAAACCAGTAACCAAGCTCTCAAAAAGCCAGAACCTGTTATCCCATAAACCAAAAAACCATATAGCCATTTTCAAAAATATACACAACCATAGCCTACTGCATAAAAACCAGTAAAACCATAGCCTACTGCATAAACCAGTAGAACCAACATGTCCTAAACCATTCCAAACCAACATGTCCTAAACCATTCCAAACCAGCATAAACACCATACAAACCATCAAACATCAAACCATATCAAAACCAATAAACCTGTACTATCCAAAACCTTGGCCTAAAACCACAAAAACAGTTCAAATGCCAACCTGCATAAACCGTAAAAACCAAAAACCTTATGGCCTAAACAAAACAACCTTGGCCTAAACCATAGAAACTGCTGTCAAACAAAAGCCATTAACCACCAATAATCCACTTCTATCCTCATACCAAACAAAATGGCATAGTCAAGCATAATGGCCTAAGAAACCTGTAAAAGCCTCAAACACCATCAACCTTAATCACAAAACTGTCCAACCAATGTCCAATACCATCCAGCCTCAGAAATACATCATCATAGGTTTTTTTTAGAAAAAACATACAGTAGCAAGCAACAGAAAGAGAAGAAGAGAAACTAGTCAAAAATATTTTTTTTCAACAGTAGCATTCAAACGTCCAAGGCAACTGAAAGCAACAGTAGCAAGAGAAGAAGAGGAAAAAGCATGCAATAAAAGGCAACAAATTCTCAGAACCCAAAGGTTCATCCTTGAACATATCAATAAGCATTCAAAAGCAACAGAAGATTTCATCACAAAAGGGGCAAAAGGAACGAAATACCGGGAGCAAGCCATAGCACCGCGCTCGCTCCTCCGCCACCAAGCCTCCAGAACGCCCTTCTTTCCTCCTCCATAAAGGTAACCTCGTTCTTCTCTTTTCCTTTTCACCGTTTCAACAGAAATTCCATGTAAAAGATAGAGTCAGAATCAAAAATGAACAAATCATAACATGCAACAAAAAATCATAAAACCTAATATACTGTAAGAACGAATCATCACCTCTACACCGTTTCACGGAGCGACACTTGGGAAGAAGGGACGTTGGTGGCTCAGGCAAAGATGGTCAGAAGCTTGGACATATTGGTGGCTCGGGCAGGAGACTCAGAGGCGAAGAAAGATGAGAACGAAGAAGACGGTACAAGCGAGCGGCGCCGTTGTTGCAAAACCTAATCCCTAATTCATTTAACAAATCACGTTTAACCCTAAAACAATTGTAAAACCTGAATGGTCCTTACCCATCTCTGCCTACAAGCCCAGCGAAACCCTTTGTACACCCCCTTCCCTATCTTTTTGTCTTGGGCCCCTCAGACCCCTTTGGCCCATATATGATTGTTCATCTAGCTTTTTAATACACCTTTTTTTTTCTTTCTATTTATTCCTTTTGTTAGTTTTTTAGAACTATTACTAATTTAGTTGGATTAATTAGTAGCTTAATCAATTAATAAATTTAATTAAAACATTTTAATCATTTTACCTTTTGTTTATTAAGTTTAATTTTAGGTTTATTTGGTAATTTTAAATATTCCCTTTTTTAATTAGGTTTAAGTTAGTAACTTTTAAGTATTCATTTAGTTTTATTATTTAATAATTCTTTTAAAAATAATGCCTTATATAGAACTCTAAAAAATATATAAAAAAAAAATAGAAACTTAAAAAACATTTTTTATTTTCCTTAATTAATTCTCATTACTTTTATCCATATTAAAAATGCGTAAAAAATGAAAACTATTAAAACATTTTCTTTTCATTAATATTAAACAAAAATACAAAAATGCATATTTATACCACTTAGTCTTTTATTTAAATTGTTGTATATCATTTATTTATCATAATTTTCTGTTTACTCGATTATTCTGTTTACGTTTAAATCCAAGGGAAAAAACGATTAAATTTGTCGACTTCATGTCCTCAAGTCTAATCGCGCGAACATTCGCATTTCATCAAAACTTAGGATAATTTTTCCTAAAATATTCAATCTTTTCAAAACTTATACCTTTTAAGCAAAAACTTCGACATTAGGTCGTCGTCTCTTCAAAAACCCGTCCGTACCCCTTTTTCGGCCAAAACGATTCATTTTTCAATCAAACGAACAATTTTAATAAACAGATATTTCAAAAGGTTCCTATAGAGTACTATAGATACATTGGGTGCTAATACCTTCCCATTGTATAACCAACCCCCGAACCATAGATCTCTTTTCAAAAACGCCTTGTATTTTTATTACTTTTTTAAAAGTATTATTTACATTGCATATTTAGGGTTTTATTTCGCTCTTTTCCCTTTTCCCTTGGAAACAATAAAGCGCGGTGGCGACTCTTGCTTTTGTGAGACGAATTAATCAATAATTCGATCTCCGATTTACCCCGCTACATTTTTTATCGCTACACCTGATACATATCATGCATTACATACAGCTAACCTTTACCTTTCAGGAAAGATACAATCAAATTCTCACAAAACTCAAGTTATGAAGCCCGAGTAAGACCGGATAGTATCTTGATTCCTATAACATATTGTGAAGCCCGGATTACGACCGAATAACAGTATCAGACTACCACGATGCCTGGATTACGACCAGATAGTTCTATCTCTAAAAAACAAGCTATGAAGCCCGGATTCGACCGGATAATAGTTTAATCCCCAGCGAGCCGTGAAACCCGGATTACGACTGGATAGTAGCTCAACAAGTTATTGTGAAGCCTAGATTCGACCAGATAGCAATACAAGACCATGAAGCCTGGATTACGACCAGATAATGGTAGAAGACGTTGTGAATCCTGGATTATGACCAGATAGCAACCAAGAATACTATGAAGCCTGGATTACGACCAGATAGTGGTATATCTTTAATACAAAATATGAAGCCCGGATTCGACCGGATACTATCTTGATTCCTCCGAACACCAAGAAGCCTGGATTCGACTAAATAATGGTATATTACATCGTGAAGCCTGGATTACGACCAGATAGCGGTAAGGGACACTGTGAAGCTTGGATTTCGACCAAATAGAAGTTCACCCGACCAATTACTATGAAGCCCAGATTCGACCGGATATTAGTAGGCCCAACAGTCAAAGGGAAGCCCGGATGCAACCGGATAACCATTTGATTTCTTCTGAAGCCTGGATTTCAACCAGATAAGAAGTGTGGTATTGTGAAGCCTGGATTCGACCAGATAGCAGTACAGAACACCATGAAGCCTGGATTTCGACCAGATAATGGTATATAACATTGTGAAGCCTGGATTACGACTAGATAGCAGTACAAGACACTATGAAGCGTGGGTTTCGACCAAATAACAGTTTAGCTGGACAATTACTAAGAAGCCCAAAGTCGACCGAATATTAGCGTGCCCTAAATTCAAGTTGAAGCCCGGATGCGACCGAATAACATTTGAATTCCTTCTGAAGCCTGGATTATGACCAGATAAGAATTGAGAAATTGCGAAGCCTGGATTACGACCGGATAGTAAGATTGATCTCATCTCCCCACTAAGTCACTGTAAAGTCTAGATTACGACCAGATAACAGTGGGCCTAATCACTATGAAGCCTGGATCACGACCAGATAGTAGTTCATTTTCACCTCTTCAACAAAGAGACGGTTCCCCAACAAGAATAACGGACGACCGAAGCTCCTAAAATTCAACTTTTCTCAAGAAATAGAGACGATTCACCAGTAGAATAATGAACGATCGAAGCTCCTAAAATTCTATTTCTCTCAAGACAGAGATCAACATTCCCCCCAGCGGAATCTTCCTCAACAACAGGTATACAAGCTCTCACTAAGGAATCTCTTATGTGATCGACACTCCTTCGGATGACATCTTTAAACCTATTTCCCGTCATCAATCTCCAAATGGCATCTTTCAGCCCATTCCCGACATCACAAGACAAATACTACTTCATGCGAGTGCAAATTTCTGGGCACTCTAGTGTTCAATCATCTTCCACCTTCGGATCACGAAAGGCAAAGCAAGCCAATCTACATCCCCAAAATTTTCCCTCCCATATTTCTCAAGACCTTTCAAGAATAATCTCCAAGTGGCTCAAGATTGCTCAAGAGTTGGACAATCAAATCATCTCCTAAGGCAGTCAATTCAAAATTAGGGTTTTATGTTGCATCAAGGTCATTACATCCAAATGACCTCAAGTGCTTCCCAATGTCCTAAAATGTTCTTAAGTTCATCCATGTCAAATTTCAAGCCTTGCAGAGGAAGTTTGGTCAGTCAATTGCTCGAGAGGCCTAAAAATCGACTGTGCTAGGGCAAAAGTCAACTGTGACCTACAAATAGTCAAACCTCAATATTTTTGTCAACATTCTCATTTTTAAGGATAATTCATCATTTTATCAAGGGTTGATCATGATTCAT
The DNA here is from genome assembly GCA_948472305.1 of Vicia faba. Taxonomy (NCBI): domain Eukaryota; kingdom Viridiplantae; phylum Streptophyta; class Magnoliopsida; order Fabales; family Fabaceae; genus Vicia; species Vicia faba. The sequence continues at coordinate 284,948,414 of OX451739.1, read as the reverse complement.
CAAGGATTGCTCAAGATTCATCAAGATTCAAAAGTTGCTAAATTAGGGTTTTGTAGGAAAAGTCAACTCAACTTTGACCAAGCATAACTTTCTCATACTTTATGATAAATGACCCATCCAAAGCTTATTTTGAAGAGGATGCAATTTACTATCCATATTCACACCCCAAGATCATGAAATGCACTCACAAGAAGTTATAAATTTGGACATTATAGGTCATTTTTGAAAGTCAACAAAAACACCTTTTTTGCCAAAGCTTATAACTTGAGCACGAAATATCAAAATGAGATGAGACCAAAAGGGTTGTTTAGAGGACAACTCAAGGTTTCTAAAAAGTCGTGGAACACCTCCAAAAGTTCAAAATTGAAGAAGTTATGCATTGTTGAAGTTGGGTATTTTTCCAAAATTGCCAAAAGTCAACTATCCCCAAAACTTCAAATTTTGACAAAAGGCCCCACTTTTTTTCACTTGATTTGATCTTGTCACACCACACACGTGTCATATCTTCAGTTTTGTGCCAATTTATTAATTTTTCTATTTTATTTGATTTTTATTGATTTAATTCATTTTTAATCAATTTAAATCAAAATAAAATCTAAATATTCATAACTTGTGATCTTTTTGATCATTACATGTCTTAATTATCATGATGCACACAATCAAATTCGTACCAAGGCATATCATGCACAAAATATTGGATTTGGACATTTTTGGAAGCTTTGTTAATGGAAGATAAAATCATATCTTAATTCATCAATTCACATGGATTCAAGGCCCAACTTTTAACCTAATTTATTCCTTATTACTCATACAAGGCAAAGACATCAAGAACACGACCTGGAGGCTGCAGAATTCACATATACAAAACTTGAAAAAAGCTTAAAAAGTGAGAAACTGAAATCCATATTGGAGGCGTTTCCAAGGCCAAAACTCAACATAGACCTCTTGTTTGCCATCCACTGAAGCGATAGGAATCAAAACCAAGCCCTCTCGTCACCTGAATCATGTTGTAAGTGTCCATGAACATGACCCTGTACATGAAATTGTGATTCCATATTCCTGCATCCTTTGAGCAAATTTTTTGTACAATCATGCTTATTGTTCAATTTCTAGTCTTTCTGCAATATTTGATTTCATTTTTGTAGCCTGTAACCTTGTACCCGAAACTAGGGTTTTGGTTCTTGTTTTTTAGGCGTTTGCTTTGCAGGGAAAAATGGAACGAATAATGGGTATAGGCGTGCTCAGGAAGGAGAGACGAAACGAACCATGGCTTTGGATTATATTTCTACAGCCTATAATTGATTTTAGGACGAACCTAGGAATTTAGCTGCAGATAAAATCCGCAGGTAAATATCCAGGCTTTTCAAAGAAGAAGACGAAGGCGTGTCTTCTTCCCATTGGCCAATTCAAATTACACGCTTTTTTTATTATATCAGGCATAATTGTTTGTTTTCCATATATTAATTGTTGTGTATTATAATAACAAAAACGTGCAATGGTTCAGTTGGTGAAGGCGCTAGTGGATTGTCCATTGGGACCTGTGTTCGAATCCCAGGTCCCCTAAAAGCTTTATGTCATTTTATTTCAGGTATTCTAGTATGCACTCAAGCGCGTAGGCCCATCATGCTCCCTCAGATCCTAAGCGCCAGATGGCCTTCAGGCCAAATCTGATGGTCACAAGATGACGTCCACCATACACACCAGTGAACGTGTCACACGGAAGCAGGAAAAGTCAAACGAGGCTTGCTGCAAGTGGGCCAAAGAATGCTATCCTCACCTTCATATCTGGGCCCAACACCCCCTTTTGGTTTATTTTCTTTTACTTATTATATTTATTTATTTGTTTTATTGTTTTAACTAATAATTATTAATCACTAACCAATTAATTTATTTTCCTTATAAAAATCAAAATCACAAAAATATGTTTTATTTTATTAAATTAATTCATCACTTTTATTTTTGTAAATAAATTAAATTAATTAATTTAGTGTTAATTAGGTTAACTTTTAACATTTTTGCAATATTTAAAATCAATTTAGAATATTAGGTTTTATTAACATTAATCCAATTTATTTTATTTCCTTAAATATTCAAAAACCCAAAAATATTTTTATTAATAAATTAATTAATTTTGACTTAATTTAATTTCCATTTAATTCAAAAAATAATAAAAAAACATGCTTTCTTTCAAAAAGGGTCAAAACCCTAAAAACTCGTCCGATTTAATTTCTCGCACGCGTATCGTTTTATCCAATATTGTAATTGCTTCCGGTATGTAATAGCTTTTAATTAGGACTTTAATTATTTATCGCTTTATTTTACTTTCCGCAATTTAAATTAAAGGGTTTGTTTTTGGCGATGTAAATACCCGACGCCTTGTAATAGTTTAGATTTAATTTCCGCAATTTAAATTCCGCAACTATACACTGTTAGATGTTTGATAATAGGGAATGCATGACAAGATCAAATCTTAAACCTAAAATCAACATAGCTCACCCATGACATGTACAAAGATAAATAACTGAAAAATAATACACTCGCACATGCGCACTCTTAGGGTACACCTCACTTGGTTGCCTTCGAACGTGGTCATTGAGTATAGGAAGTTTTAGAGGTCGTCCTCTTGTCCAAAGATCATAAGTTTCCTCGAAACGGTTGCCTCGGAAAAATGATCTAAGACATTAGGGTTACTGTAGTACCCCAAAATTTGCCCTCCCATTATTCTTCAAGATTTGCAAAGTCAAAGCTTCAAAATTCCCCAAGGGTTGCACAGTTCAAGGGCCTCCTAACAGTCAAAAACTAGGGTTTTGGCTCTGATAAAGAAATTGAAGTTTCCAAGGGTCCAATCAAGTCCCACATGCCTACAAACATGGTCAAGCATCCTCATACCAAGTTTCAAGACTTACAACACAAAATTGCACAGTCAAAAACCCTAATTGCACTACAGTCAACTGTAGGGGCAAAATGGTCATTTGACAGTCAAAAGTTCAAATTTTTGGTCAACATCTCATTTTGAAGCCACAAACATCATTTGATCAATTCTTGATCATGATTTTCAAAGCTTGGCTCAAAAAATCTCAAGATGCAAAAGTTTCCATATTTGGACAGTTGAAAAAGTCAACCGTAACTTGACCAAGGCATAACTTCCACATGGTTTATCAGAAAAATTCCATCCAAAGCTCATTTTTAAGAGAAAGACATTTCCTACAACTACTCTTCATACTTCAAGTCCAAGAAATGCTCTCACAAAAAGTTATCAATTTCAACATTATAGGTCATTTTCAAAAGTCAACAAAAAAGGACTTTAAGTCAAAGGCCATAACTTGAGATTGGTAAATCAAAATGACATGGGACCAAAGGCATTGGTTAGAGGACTTCAAGACCTTTCCAAAATGTCCAATAACATGAGCAAAGCTTAAAAATTGAGCAAGATATGCCTTGTGGAAGTTGGGGAATTTTTGGATATTTTGAAAAGTCAACTTTGCTTCAAATGTCTTAAAATTGCTAATGGGCCTCTTTTTCTTCCAAGATTCATCATCCAAAGCATGTGCACGACCATTTGGCCCAAAGGGAAGTTTTTCATCATTTTTATTTATTTATTTGGATTTTTAATTGCTAATAATTCATTTAATTAAAATAAATATGTGGAAAATACCAAAGCAAGTCAATCAAATCTTTTTATGCATGGAATAACTTCAGATTTTCGTGCATTATTAGATAGGGAAAGAATCAATGGTAATTGGACATGATTGGTATCAAATTAGCATGAAAAAGATTGAAAAATTATGGCATGAAAATCAAATATTGATTCCATCATTGCAAAGATTCTTTGGACCAAAAACTCAACCGTAATCATTCCAATACTTATATACATGATAACCCTAATGCCAAGAACCTCTAAGCTGCGCAGAAACGCCATAACCAAGTTTGAGTTTTTGTCAAAAAAGTCCAAAACTGAAAACCACCTCCCAGTGTGATTCAAGCCAAGATAATCATTCCATTGTGTTCCTGAGGCTTCAAGGAACGTGTCTGAATCAAAATCATCATCCCTAACATCAAGAATTGGTAATTAAAAGTCAGACTGTGTCACTTCTTTTGCATAATCGTGTTTTATTATTCAGGCCATATCCATGCATTTTTATTCTTGATTTGTACTAATGAGTTGATTCTAAAGCTAACCAGATGATTTAATTGAGTTTTTATGCATCGTATGAAGAATCACCATTAAAGCACGCTAGGGTTCTTCAAGCTTCGAATTGGGCGTTTCTGAATACTGTAAAATTAGAACACCTTAATACCATGGTCAAAATCAGGAAGCTTGGACGATTCTAATACACCAGTCGCGCCTAATTTATGAAGCAAGATGGCCTAATCGCTATTCTTGAAAAAGGCATATTTTGGGGGGGTTTAAAACCCCCGCTAATTCTTTTTTATGTTTCAGGAAAAACACAACCAAGGAAGAAGAAGATTAGGTGGCGAGCAATGGTTGGTTGATTTGAATCCAACGCGCGTTTTTTTTATTTTTCTATGCCACTGACCACTTTTCCCTTATATTGTTTGTTTGTTATTTTACATACAAAGCGCGTCAATAGCTCCAATGGCAAGGCGTGGGATTGGTAATCTCTGGGACCTGGGTTCGAACCCCAGGTCCCCCTTCTTATTTCTATGTTTTTCTTCTAAACATGTTCCCATGTAGCTCATTCCCTGAAGATCACCATACGCTCATCATTCAAACGTGCCACACGTCCAACAACCTCCATCCAATGGCCAGGATCTGAGGCCCATGAAACGCTGCAGTCAACGCATACGCATGCTCCCATGAAAAGTCAGAAAGGGCCTTAAATCACTGGGCCTAATTGCTACTATCACACCTCCAATTGGGGACAGAACCCCCCATGGTTTGCCTTTCATTCTTTTTTTCATATTTTTCTAGTTTATTTATTTTAATTAATTTCCTTTAAATTCTTTAATTTAATTTATTTTCATAAAATATAAAAATAATATAAAAATCAGAAAGTCATAAAAAATCAAAAACATATTTTATTTTAATTTTTTTGTAAATAAATAATATCATTTAATTTAGTTTTCAATTCTAGGGTTAATTTTAATATCTTTTCTTAATAAATTAAAAACTTGTAAAATTAGGTTTTAATCAATTTTATTACTTTTTCTTTTATTTTCTCATCACTAATAATTAATTATTTATTTTTATAAATCAAATTGCACTAATTAATTAGGTTTAATTTTAGGTAATTTTCATATTTTCTTAATAAATTAAAAAATAACTAGAATTAGGTTTAATTAATTAATTTCATTTAGTTCTCATTAAAAAATTCATAAATACAAAAAACCCTCAAAAATATTTTCTTTTTCTTTAATTTAATTAATTTATTAATCATATTTTAATTTCATTAAAAAAAGGGTCCAACGCCCTCGCTTTCAATTTTAATTCCAATTCGCACGTTTTATTTCCTTTCTTTTAAATATTAATGTAACTCTCCCAAAGCCATGTAACTCAGACATTTTATATTTCTCGCACTTTATTTCTTTATTTTATGTCAAATCGGGTCCTGGACTAAATTTGGCGATGTGGACCCGCGCCTTTGTAATAGTTTAGGAACTTTACATTTCTCGCAACTTTTTAACTGTTAATAATTGCATGCAAGAATGAATGATTAAAATAAAAACAAAAGCGTAGATCACCCATGACATGAACAAGATAAATGTAAACGAAAACGACACACAAATCACACACCACCCCTAGGGTACGCCTCACTGTTGCCTTGCCTCGAAAGGTGATCGTCGAGTAGAGGATGTCTTAGTAAGTCCTCATGATCCGGGAACCTGGCATGAGGGTAGCTTCTAAGGTATCTTCCTATTGCTCTGGTGATCACCATGCCCCGAACCTCGAATTGACCCGAACACCTCCAACGGTGGTGCTACCTACCTCTCAATGGTGGGATGGCACTACTTTAAAGGACATTTACACAGACGAATTCCTTAGGGTAGGTAGACGACTCTAGATACTTGCTCTAATTTCAAAAACAAATCAAAAATACTTTTCACACCGACACATTTTCAAAAAGCGTTCAAAAGCAATTTTTCAAACACTCTTGAGGACCGATACAAGAGTCGAACTGGAATTTTCAAAGAAACCTTTTTTAAAACCCACATTGAAAAGCAAACAAACCATTTTGAAAACACAAATGGGCAAATATCTAAGAGCCCATGGATAACCATGGATAGAAAGGGTGCTAACACCTTCCCTTTCTATAACCTACCTCCCGAACCGAGAGCAATCTCTTTAAGGAATTTTTATGTGCTTTTGTCCTTTCCATTTGGAGAAAATAAAAGACGGTGGCGACTCTTGCTTCTGCGACATTTCGAGAACCAGCGTTAAACAGTCAGTTCCAGATCCACCGATCACAGTTACCGATAAGGCGTCCTAACATTGCTTTAGTGACCACACGTCCCTTAATCGAATTGACCCTAAAACTCCAACGACGGTGCTACCTACTCATTCATAGTGGGATAGCATTGTCTAAAGGACATTAGCACAGTTTAATTCCCTTTTCGAGTATGTAGATGGTTCTTAAGTACTTGCTCCTTTTAAAAACAAAACTTTTCGCACTTACACTCCTTTCAAACAAAAACTTCTTTCAAACCCACAAACACAAAGAAAAGCAAACTTTTGAAAACACAATGAGCAAGTACCTAAGAGCCCATGGATAACCACAGATAGAAAGGGTGCTAACACCTTCCCTTTCTATAATCTACCTCCCGAACCCGAGAAACATCTCGAAAAAGGAATTTTTCTGTGCTTTTTTCCTTTCCTTGTTGGATAAAATAAAAGACGGTGGCGACTCTTGCTTACCGCGACATTTTGCGAAAACCAAACGCAAAACGCGAACCAGCATTCCAAAAACAGTCAGTTATCTTTCCCACCGATCACAGAACTGGCGACTCTGCTGGGGAATCTATAAGTGAGGTGTACCTTAGGATTAGACCATTGTGTTTTCAATTGTATGCTTTGTATGATTTACATTTGTGGGTTTATATCGGAGTTCTATAGATCCTAACCCGGATCTAGGGATACCCTTTAGGTAAGTAGCAATAAACTGTGAGGGAACTGTCCGACGTAGACCGACACGGTTGAAGCAGTAGCTACGTTGGTGTGGCACTTTAGTCTGTACCGCTATCCCTTGTGTTGGAACGAGGAAAATATGGGTCTTCTAAGGGGTCATTAAGCACTAACTGACCTTAGAACCTTAAATTGACCAACTTGGCCATAGAACAGTAGCAATATGCTACACTCATGGAGACTAAACTCTCGCGATGATTCCGACCGTAAGAAAAGGTTTGTAAACTGGAATTATGACCGATTGAGGGTAGTCAGTGATATTGAGATCCTATAGAACCCAGTTACTATTTTTAGGACAGGTTTAAACCAACTAAATTGAAAGAGGGTAGTACCTAAGCTCCTTGCCAGCCTGAAATCTAAAGGCTCTCTGTGTGACTTGTGTTCCTTTACCATGTTTGCTATTTGTGGATACTTGTGGTGTGCCTACTATCATGACATCATGACATCATAACATTGCATACATCTTGCATTGGACTAACCTATTTCAAAGACAGGAGGGATTCATCTCTGTTCTGTTTTGTAGGTCATCATGATGCCCATGCGTAAGAATACCATCCGAATCAACTTTGTTCAGGTTCCCACCTTGCTTAAAGAGTTGGTTGCCAAGATGCCTGATACTACTTCCTTCATCAAGAAGCATGGTTCCCTTCTCAGTTTGGTCACCTCTAAATTGGACGAGCAGATGATGAGTGTCCTAGTCCAATTCTATGATCCACTGTACCACTGCTTTAATTTCCAGGATTATCAGCTGGTTCCTACCCTAGAAGAGTTCTATGAGCTGCTCGATATCTCTGTTCTGGAGCAGACCCCGTTTACTGGTTGGGAGAAGACCCTTAGGCCCGAAGAGATTGCTGCAACCCTTCATTTGACTAAATAGGAGGTAATGGCTAATTGGGAGACTAGAAGTGGAGCAAAGGGCTTTTTGACTAAGTTCTTGGTTGGTAAGGCTAACTATTTCTGGGATAGCCTAGACTCCAAGGCATTCGAGGATATTCTGGCTCTTCTGATTTATGGCTTGGTATTGTTTCCGAATCCTGACACTTTTGTTGATGTGAATGCGATAAAGATCTTCATCTCTTAGAATCCTGTACCCACTCTCTTGGGTGACATTCTTCATCAACTTTATGCTCGTACTTCCCGAAAGCGGGGAACCTTAATGTGTTGTGCTCCATTATTGTCGAGGTGGTTTATTTCGCACCTTCCCAAGTCAGTGCTGAAGAACAAAGAAGGAATGGGCTGGGCTTATAGGGTGATGTCTCTCTCTCATAATGACGTCATTTGGACTCTCAAGGGTATGGACGAGGTGACTATCATTGATCGCTGTGGGGAGTATCCTAATATCCCACTGATAGGAACCCATGGAGGAATTTCTTACAACCCATGCTTAGCTCTCCATTAGTTTGGAAGAGCCAGAAGAGAAGGACCTCACGAGCTGCTAATGCCTTATATCATCTTTGATTTTCAAGGGGATAGCGATGAGCAACGTCGTAGATTCATAAGGGCTTGGGATAGAGTTCACCAATCTGATCCACATGAGCTGGGTCCAAAGACTTCACTCCCGATGGAGCCATATCTCAGATGGGTCCGTATCCGTGCCCAAAAGCTGGGTATGCCGTATGAAGCTGTCCGGCCTGTCATTCTTGAAGTTGCCAATGAAGAGGGGGTTCTTCCAACCATCCTCCATCCTTATATGCCCATTGACATTGGGGCACTAAAAAGGTCTTGGATGCAACTGAGGGAAGAACGGGATTCTTACCGAGAGAAGTTCAACGAGCAAGAGCAAAAGATCCAGAAGCTGACTAGGCAGTTGGAGAACGAGCGGATTCTCAACGACTATGTCCGCACTGATAAGAAGAGACTATGGGAGCGTTGATTGACCTTTGATGATTTCCTTTCCAGTTTTTATTTACTTTTCAGTATTTCCATTCTTGTAACGCCTTAAGGGCATCAGTTGAACAATTTGAATTATAAAGTTTACCTAATAAAGTGTGTTTCCCTTTTGGTTTACAAATTTGAATCTCTTGACTGTCTTTGAAATCATAAATCATACGCATTTCATCTCATGCACTTCATAAACAGGTACCCATTACAGGTCTCTTATCTTCTTCGCTGTTTATTTCAGCACTCATCATGTCTGTTGAAACTTCAACTGAGCAAGCCATCAAGGCCCTCTAGGCCCAGAATGCCCAATTTCAAGAGCTATTCATGAATCTAGCTAAGGGTCAGCAAGACTTGAAGACCCTGATTCTGAAAGAGAAGAAGAAGAAGAAGAGGACCATCTTGTTTAACACTGGTCCTAGGTTTGGAAACAGGCTTCGGGATAAATTTGATTTGACCACCTCATCTGGAGGGAAAGATAGTCAAGAAGAAAGGAGGGCTCCTAGCCCTGTGGTCTCCGACAACGAGACAGACTATGATGAAGAACAGTATCCTCCTTCTGAGGATAGATACAGGCAAATGGAAGACTGGTTGAGTGCTATGGAAGTTCAGAAAGTGCCTGGTCTGGACTTTGGTGATCTAGGTCTATCATCTGGGGTGGTGATTCCCCATAAGTTCAAGGCACCAGCCTTTGCTAAGTATGACGGAGTTTCTTGTCCGAAGCTGCACCTCCAGTCATATGTGAGGAAGATCCAGCCTTACACTACTGATAAGAACCTATGGATCCACTTCTTCTAAGATAGTCTCTCAGGGACTCAGCTTGAGTGGTTCTATCAGTTGGACGGAGCCAGTATCCGCAGTTGGGAAGATTTGGCTACTGCATTCTACAAACAGTATCAATACAACTCCGACCTCGCTCCTACGCGTACCTAACTCCAGGGTATGTCAATGGGAACGGGTGAAGGATTCAAGTATTATGCTCAAAAGTGGAGGGAACTCGCCGGTAGAGTGCAACCACCCTTGGCTGATTGAGAGCTTGTGGACATGTTTCTGGGGACCCTGTCTTGTCCATTTTTTAACCATCTAATTGGAAGCTCTTCGTCTGGGTTTACGGAGCTTATTTTGACCGGTGAAAGGATATAAGCTGGTATTAAGGCTGGTAAGATACAGAAGGGTGCCTCATCAAGCACCGAGAAGAAGCCATTTAAGAAAGAATCCAGTGCCGTCTACAGTTCGAGAAGACATAATAGACCTGAACACCGCCAAGCTGTCAATGCGGTTGTTATTTCAAAACCTACTGGTGCTCCTCAGTACAACAATCAACAAAAGGACGAGAGACCTAAGAGGAAATTCACTCGTCTCAGCATGACCTTATCTCAGATTCTGCCACAGTTGCTGAAGACCAATCTGGTGATTCCAAAGGAAGCTCTGAAGAATCCAAATACAACGTCACCAAAGTATAACCCTAATGCCCGCTGTGCTTATCACTCTGATAGCCCGAGGCATAATACAGATGATTGTTGGGTTTTGTAGAACAAGGTACAAGACTTGATTGATGTGAAGGAGATCGAGTTCGGAGCACCAGAGAAGCCTAAACAAGATGCAGGGGTGAATGCTATCAGGAATGACGATGATGAAGAGTTTGATATCGACAGTTGGATCTACCCGACTGCCAATGGAGGATTAAGCAACTGGACAGCGAAGGATTCTATGCCCGTTTATGTTATCACCCAGTAATGAAACTTTTTGTTTTGAATATGTAACAGACAATGTTTTAAACTTTATGGCCTGGTGTCTTACCCGGGGCACTATGGTTTCATTTGTGAGGGCTTTATGTGTGTCATTTTCATATATCATTAATAAAAGCATTGGACATTTATTGCATTTCAAATTTTGCACTCCTTGTCTTTCTTTATTATATATTGCAAAATAGCTATTTTACACACACTCACATATACAGGTCCACATCCACTCTGGATCTCACTGGTAACGACACTGCTACTGCCAGTTATGACTTTGAAAATCTGATCAATTTAGCCAAAGACGAAGGTGAAGATGATTGCGAAGTTCCTGGTGAACTTGCAAGACTGTTACTCCAAGAAGAGAGGGCCATTCAGCCGCACGAAGAGCTGGTGGAATCAGTGAATCTGGGTACAAAGACAGACAAGAAAGAGGTCAAGGTCGGTGCAAACCTGGAGCTTAGTGTGAAGCAACGATTGATTCAGATGCTGCGTGACTACTTTGAGATCTTCGCATGGTCTTACGAAGATATGCCTGGGTCTGATACCGACATTGTGCTTCATCGCCTGCCTACCAAGGAAGACTGTCCTCCAGTAAAACAGAAGGTCCACCGAATGCGCCCAGAGATGTCTGAGAAAATCAAGGCTGAGGTTATGAAACAGTTTAACACCGGTTTTCTAGAAGTTACTTCTTACCCTCAGTGGGTTGCCAATGTGGTTCCGGTACCGAAGAAAGATGGTAAGGTCCAAATGTGTGTCGACTACATGGATTTGAACAGGGCGAGCCCTAAGGATGACTTCCCTCTACCTCATATTGACGTTCTGGTTGACAACACCGCTCAGCACAAGGTCTTCTCCTTCATGGATGGCTTCTCCGGTTATAACCAGATTAAAATGGCTCCCGAAGACATGGAGAAGACAACTTTTGTTACTCAGTGGGGTACCTTTTGCTACAAGGTCATGCCTTTTGGGTTGAAGAATGCAGGGGCAACATATCAGCGTGCCATGGTTGCTTTGTTTCATGACATGATCCATCATGAGATTGAAGTATACGTCGATGATATGATTGCAAGATCCCAGACTGAGGAAGAACACCTTGACCACCTCCAGAAAATGTTTGACAGGTTGAAGTTGTACAAGCTGAGGTTAAACCCAAACAAGTGCACCTTCGGGGTGAGATCTGGTAAACTGCTGGGTTTCGTTGTAAGCGAAAAAGGTATCCAAGTGGACCCTGCCAAAGTGAAAGCTATACATGAGATGCCAGCTCCCAAAACAGAGAAAGAAGTCAGAGGCTTTCTGGGACGTCTGAATTACATTGCCCGATTCATCTCGCACCTAACTGCTACTTGTGAGCCAATCTTCAAGCTGCTGAAGAAAAATCAAGTAGTACGTTGGAACGATGAATGTCAGGCCGCTTTCGAAAGGATTAAAGAGTATCTCCAAGATCCACCTATTCTGATGCGACCAGTTGAAATGAGACCTCTGATCTTATACTTGACAGTGCTCGACAACTCAATGGGGTGTGTGCTGGGTCAACATGGCGAGTCTGGCCGAAAAGAGCCTGCTATTTATTACCTTATCAAAAAGTTTACCGACTGTGAGACCCGATACTCACTGCTCGAGAAAACTTGCTGCGCTTTGGCATGGGCTGCTCGCCGGCTGAGACAGTATATGTTGACTCACACTACTCTATTGATATCAAAGATGGATCCAATCAAGTATATCTTCGAAAATCCTGCCTTGTCTGGAAGAATAGCAAGATGGCAGATGATCTTGACTGAGTATGACATCCAATACACAACTCAGAAGGCAATCAAAGGAAGTGTGTTGGCAGACCATTTGGCACATCAGGCAGTGGATGATTACCAGTCTATGAACTTCGAATTCCCGGATGAGAATATCATGCTAGTAACTGATTGTGAGACACCTGGACCGGATGAAGGACCTGAGGAAGGATCCCGATGGTCTATGTACTTTGATGGAGCTTCGAACGCTTTGGGTAATGGCATTGGCGCTGTGATCATATATCCTAAAGGCTCTCATACTCCGTTTACCGCCCGATTATGTTTCAACTGCACCAACAACATGGCGGAGTATGAGGCGTGCATCATGGGTCTTCGAGCAGCAATTGACCTAAGGATAAAGTTTCTAAGTGTCTTCGGAGATTTCGCTCTCGTGATCAGTCAGATCAAAGGCGAGTGGGATATGAAACACCCAAATCTTATTCCTTACAAGGAGTATGTGTTGACGTTGCTTCCCCATTTCGAGGAGATAACCTTTGAACACTTCCCTAGAGAGGAGAATCAGTTGGCGGACGCGCTGGCTACAATGTCTTCTATGTTCAAAGTCAATTGGGACAACGAAGCTCCCCGGATTATCATTGAAAGTTGGAAGAACCGGCACATTGCTGTGACATTGAGACTGAAGAGGCAGCAGATAAACCCTGATTTTATGAGGTAAAGAGGTATCTTGAAGCTCAGGAGTACCCCGAGGGTGCATCTGTTAATGACAAGAAGTTTCTAAGGAGGTTCGCGACGAAGTTCTTCATCAGCAATGGCATTCTCTACAAGCGTAACCATGATTCAACCTTACTGCGTTGTGTGGATAAGACTGAAGCAGAAAGGATCATGACGGAGTTACATGAAGGAACTTTTGGAACTCATTCTAGTGGACACACTATGGCAAAGAAAATTCTTCAGGCAGGATATTATTGGTCCACAATGGAAGCCGACTGTTATCAACATTCTCGGACATGTCACAAGTGTCAAGTCTATGCTGATAAAGTGCACATACCTCCAGTTCCTCTGAACGTCTTGACAACTCCTTGGCCTTTTGCAATGTGGGGCATTGATATGATCGGCGAGATCAGACATACGACATCTAACAGGCATTGTTTCATCCTGGTAGCGATTGATTACTTTACGAAGTGGGTTGAAGCGGCTTCCTTTGCTACTGTAACCAAGAACTTCGTGGCACGGTTTATTCGGCACAATCTGATCTGTCGATACGGTGTACCAGAGAGGATCATTACGGACAATGGTACCAATCTTAATAACAAGATGATCACTGAGCTCTGCGAGCAATTCAAGATACAGCATCACAACTCTTCTCCCTAGCGGCCGAAGATGAATGGGGCTGTAGAAGCAGCTAATAAGAACATTAAGAAGATTGTGCAGAAGATGACAGTGACATACAAAGAATGGCACGAGATGTTGCCATTTTCTCTCCATGGGTACCGTACCTCAGCACGGACGTCAACAGGGACAACACCCTATTCCTTGGTTTATGGCATGGAGGCAGTCTTGCCCATTGAAGTTCAGATACCCTCTCTCCGAATCATGAAGGATGCGGGTTTGAGCGAAGGTGACTGGATTCAAACCCGGCTTGATCAGCTGAACCTAATCGACGAAAAGAGACTTACTGCTATTTGTCATGGTCAGACGTACCAAAAACGGATGATCAAGGCATTTAACAAGAAAGTCAGACGACAAGAGTATCAAGTTAGGGACCTGGTAATCAAGCGCATTATTCTACCTCAAGGTGATCCCAGGGGCAAATGGACCCCTACTTATGAAGGTCCTTTCGTGGTTAAGAATATTTTCTCAAGAGGAGCAATGATTCTAACCACCATGGATGGTGACGACCTTCCTCACCCCGTCAATGCAGACATAGTGAAAAGATACTACGCCTAATCAAAGACCCGCTAGGTTGACTGGCCTAGGCAAAAATAAGGGCTTCCCGGCGAACCAAAAGGGTTCGGTCAAAAATAAGGGATGAAAATGAAAAAATCTGTACACCCGACAAGTCGAAAACCTGAAAAGGCGGCTTGGGCAAAAAAGGGTATCCCGGTGGACTGAAAACCCGAAAGGGCGGTCCAGGCAAAAGTTAGGGATCAAAAGCGTAACACTATGTCTCATTGGATCACCTTGCATCCAGACTTCGGTATCGACTATCAAGCTCGGACGACACTAATCAATCTGATCTACCTTCAACCAGTAGCAAAGTGATGATATGATCGAAGACATAAAGGCAATAGCAGAGTTGGAACCCAGTGGGATTATTCACATAGCTGTTTTGTTTTCTTTTTACAAATTGTGTAAATTCTATTTATTCGGCGGCATTCTCTTACTAGGACGTCAGCCCCTTGTACAAAAACGCCTATTTACAGGCCAAACTTCAAAATCAATACAAATTCATTTTCAAAGAAATTTCAAACTGTTTTTCCTTTATCCGTTTTGATTTGCAAAGAGCGTCCAATGTTCATTTTTGATATATGCATTTGACATTAATTGCTGCTCATAAATATCTACATGCGAAACGAAAGATGAATTACTGGTAATATCAGAAGCTGGGGCAATAAGAATTGTCCGAACTGTACAGTTGCTCTGTCCACCAGGTACCAAGGTAGATTCAGCTGAAGAATATGACCAAGATACCTTCACTCCCCGCAGAGTAAGACAGTAATGATAGCTCTCTCAGTTGAGACTTGCAACTATGGACGAATCAACAATACTCTCCCAAGCAGAGTTAGTCTACCATCAGCCCTAAAAAGGCTGGGTATCCCCATAAGATCTTAATATTCCCCAGCAGAGTATAAAGATATTCCTCAGCAAGTATCAGAGTATCCCCGACAGTCTTAATATTCCTCAATGAAGTATAAGAATGTTCCCTGGCAGAATGCAAGATACCTCAGTGGAGTCAATATTTTCTCAGTACGGTCTGAAAAAGCTTCCCCAACGGAGCCGAAGCATCATCCCCAGTAGACTCTGGAAGTTTATCCCCAGCGGAGCATAAACAATAAAACTCCCCAGCCAAATTCAGAGGATTATCCCCACAAAAGTTTAACAGGGTTATCCCCAGCAAGTTGCAACCGAAAGATCATCCCCAACGAAGTTCTTTCCTTTTACAAGCAGGACTTCAATCCTCAATAGATTCAATATCACCAGCAACGGTAATCCATCCCCAGTGGAGTTTATCATTGAAATCCCCAGCGGAGTTTATCGTTAAAATCTTCAGCAGAATATCTCTCCCCACAGAGTAATTCCCCACAGAGTAATCTCTTCATCAGTTTATTCCCCAACGGAGTTATCCTCTCCTGCAAGTTTATCATCTTCGTTCATCATCCCCAACGGAAATGAAGAATTCAACTCTATTCTCCAGCAGCTATCCAGGATTTATTTTCCCCAGCTAAAACATTACATTTCCATACATCATGATACATGCATATACGCATCATATCGTACAATCTCATTTATTTTGAGAACATCATGGCTTGATCCATATAATGCATTGCATATGACCGGCCTTTACCTTTCAGGAAAGATACAGTTAAAGTTCTCAGTTACGTCGATGACCTGACCAGTTCTTAAATCTCAATTGAATTATCCTCGGTTGAATTTCAGATAAGGTTCTCAATCTCGACAGTTTCACTACGTCAAAGTGTGGACGAGTGCTATAACCTCAACGGTATAATACGTTGAATACTAGTCAGCTCCTAGATCTTGACGTTTTCCTCCATCATAGTGTGGACGAGTTCTATAATTTCAATGGTATACTCCGTTGAAGACCAGACAGTTCCTAGATCTTGATGAAGATGTTTCCCTACGTCATAATGTGGACGAGTTCTCTAATTTAAATGGTATACTCCGTTGAAGACCAGACAGTTCCTAGATCTTGATGTTTTCCTCCATTATAGTGTGGACAAGTTCTGTAATATCAACGGTATACTACGTTGAAGACCAGACAGTTCCTAGACCTTGATGAAGATGTTTCCCTATGTCATAGTGTAGACGAGTGCTATAACCTCAACAGTATACTACGTTGAATACTAGTCAGTTCCTAGATCTTGATGAAGATGTTTCCCTATGTTATAGTGTGGACGAGTTCTGTAATTTCAACGGTATACTACGTTGAAGACCAAACAGTTCCTAGATCTTGATGTTTTCCTCCGTCATAGTGTGGACGAGTGCTGTAATTTCAACGGTATACTACGTTGAAGACCAGACAGTTCCTAGATCTTGATGAAGATGTTTCCCTATGTCATAGTGTGGACGAGTTCTGTAATTTCAACGGTATACTACGTTGAAGACCAGACAGTTCCTAGATCTTGATGTTTTCCTCCGTCATAGTGTGGACGAGTTCTGTAATTTCAACGGTATACTACGTTGAAGACCAGACAGTTCCTAGATCTTGATGAAGATGTTTCCCTACGTCATAGTGTGGACGAGTTCTCTAATTTCAACGGTATACTCTGTTGAAGACCAGACAGTTCTTAGATCTTGATGTTTTCCTCCGTCATAGTGTGGACGAGTTCTGTAATTTCAATGATATACTATGTTGAAGACCAGATAGTTCCTAGATCTTGATGAAGATGTTTCCCTATGTCATAGTGTGGACGAGTGCTATAACCTCAACGGTATACTACGTTGAATACTAGTCATTTCCTAGATCTTGATGTTTTCCTCCGTCATAGTGTGGACGAGTTCTCTAATTTCAACGGTATACTACGTTGAATACCCAAGAGTTCCTAGATCTTGATGAAGATGTTTCCCTACGTCATAGTGCAGACGAGTTCTGTATTTTCAATGGTATACTACGTTGAAGACCAGATAGTTCCTAGATCTTGATTTTTTTTCCTCCGTCATAGTGTGGACGAGTTCTCTAATTTCAACGGTATACTACGTTGAAGACCAGACAGTTCCTAAATCTCAACAAAAACCAGGCTTCCCCAGCGGAATCTTCTACAAATAACAAGTATGCAAGTTCTCGCTAAGGAATCTCTTATGCGATCGACACTCCTACAGATGGCATCTGTAAGCCCATCCTCCTACCAACAATCTCTAAATGGCATCTGTAAGCCCATTCCTGACATCACAACGCTGATACTACGTCATGCGAGTGCAAATTTCTGGGCACTCTAGTGTTCAATTATCTTCCACCTTTGGATCACGAAAGGCCCGAAAGCCAATCTATATCCTCAGGTTTAAGAAAATTGAACAGGGGAAACTGTTGTACCCCAAAATTTTCCCTTCCATATTTCTCAAGACCTTTCAAGAATAATCTCCAAGTAGCTCAAGATTGCTCAAGAGTTGGACAGTCAAATCATCTCCTAAGGCAGTCAATTCAAAATTAGGGTTTTGTGTTGCATCAAGGTACTTACATCCAAATGACCTCAAGTGCTTCCAAATCTCCTAATATGTTATTAAGTTCATCCATGTCAAATTTCAAGCCTTGCAGAGGAAGTTTGGTCAGTCAATTGCTCAAGAGGCCCAAAAATCGACTGTGCTAGGGCAAAAGTCAACTGTGACCTACAAATAGTCAAACCTCAAGATTTTTGTCAACATTCTCATTTTGAAGGATAATTCATCATTTGATCAAGGTTTGATCATGATTCATCAAGGATTGCTCAAGATTCATCAAGATTCAAAAGTTGCTAAATTAGGGTTTTGTAGGAAAAGTCAACTCAACTTTGACCAAGCATAACTTTCTCATACGTTATGAGAAATGACCCATCCAAAGCTCATTTTGAAGAGGATGAAATTTACTACAATCCATCTTCACACCCCAAGATCAATAAATTCACTCACAAGAAGTTACAAATTTGGACATCATAGGTCATTTTTAAAAGTTAACAAAAACACCTTTTATGCCAAAGCTTATAACTTGAGCATGGAATATCAAAATGCGATGAGACCAAAAGTTTTGGTTATAGGACATCTCAAGGTTTCTAAAAAGTCCAAGAACACCTCCAAAAGTTCAAAATTGAAGAAGTTGTGCATTGTTGAAGTTGGGCATTTTTCCAAAATTGCCAAAAGTCAACTATCCCCAAAACTTCAAATTTTGACAAAAGGGCCCACTTTTTTTCACTTGATTTGATCTTGTGACACCACACACGTGTCATATCTTCAGTTTTGTGCCAATTTATTAATTTTTCTATTTTATTTGATTTTTATTGATTTAATTCATTTTTAATCAATTTAAATCAAAATAAAATCTAAATATTCATAACTTGTGATCTTTTTGATCATTACAGGTCTTAATTATCATGATGCACACAATCAAATTCGTACAAAGGCATATCATGCACAAAATATTGGATTTGGACATTTTTGGAAGCTTTGTTAATGGAAGATCAAATCATATCTTAATTCATCAATTCACATGAATTCAAGGCCCAACTTTTAACCTAATTTATTCCTTATTACTCATACAAGGCAAAGACATCAAGAACACGACCTGGAGGCTGCATAATTCACATATACAAAACTTGAAAAAAGCTTAAAAAGTGAGAAACTGAAATCCATAT
The DNA here is from genome assembly GCA_948472305.1 of Vicia faba. Lineage (NCBI taxonomy): Eukaryota > Viridiplantae > Streptophyta > Magnoliopsida > Fabales > Fabaceae > Vicia > Vicia faba. The sequence continues at coordinate 284,929,351 of OX451739.1, read as the reverse complement.
TGGAGGCGTTTCCAAGGCCAAAACTCAACATAGACCTCTTGTTTGCCATCCACTGAAGCGATAGGAATCAAAAACAAGCCCTCTCGTCACCTGAATCACGCTGTAAGTGTCCATGAACATGGCCCTGTACATGAAATCGTGATTCCATATTCCTGCATCCTTTGAGCAAATTTTTTGTACAATCATGCTTAACGTTCAATTTCCAGTCTTTCTGCAATATTTGATTTCATTTTTGTAGCCTGTAACCTTGTACCCGAAACTAGGGTTTTGGTTCTTGTTTTTTAGGCGTTTGCTTTGCAGGGAAAAATGGAACGAATAATGGGTATAGGCGTGCTCAGGAAGGAGAGACGAAACGAACCATGGCTTTGGATTATATTTCTACAGCCTAGAATTGATTTTAGGACGAACCTAGGAATTTAGCTGCGGATAAAATCCGCAGGTAAATATCCAGGTTTTTCAATGAAGAAGACGAAGGCGTGTCTTCTTCCCATTGGCCAATTCAAATTATGCGTTTTTTTTTATTATTTCAGGCATAATTGTTTGTTTTCCATATATTAATTGTTGTGTATTATAATAACAAAAATGTGCAATGGTTCAGTTGGTGAAGGCGCTAGTGGATTGTCCATTGGGATCTGGGTTCGAATCCCAGGTCCCCCAAAAACTTTGTGTCATTTTATTTTAGGTATTCCAGTATGCACTCAAGCGCGTAGGCCCATCATGCTCCCTCAGATCCCAAGCGCCAGATGGACTTCAGGCCAAATCTGATGGTCACAAGATGACGTCCACCATACACACCAGTGAACGTGTCACACGGAAGCAGGAAAAGTCAAACGAGGCTTGCTGCAAGTGGGCCAAAGAATGCTATCCTCACCTTTAGATCTAGGCCCAACACCCCCCTTTGGTTTATTTTCTTTTACTTATTATACTTATTTATTTGTTTTATTGTTTTAACTAATAATTATTAATCACTAACCAATTAATTTATTTTCCTTATAAAAATCAAAATCACAAAAATATGTTTTATTTTATTAAATTAATTCATCACTTTTATTTTTGTAAATAAATGAAATTAATTAATTTAGTGTTAATTAGGTTAACTTTTAACATTTTTGCAATATTTAAAATCAATTTAGAATATTAGGTTTTATTAACATTAATCCAATTTATTTTATTTCCTTAAATATTCAAAAACCCAAAAATATTTTTATTAATTAATTAATTAATTTTGACTTAATTTAATTTCCATTTAATTCAAAAAATAATAAAAAAACATGCTTTCTTTCAAAAAGGGTCAAAACCCTAAAAACTCGTCCGATTTAATTTCTCGCACGCGTATCGTTTTATCCAATATTGTAATTGCTTCCGGTATGTAATAGCTTTTAATTAGGACTTTAATTATTTATCGCTTTATTTTACTTTCCGCAATTTAAATTAAAGGGTTTGTTTTTGGCGATGTAAATACCCGACGCCTTGTAATAGTTTAGATTTAATTTCCGCAATTTAAATTCCGCAACTATACACTGTTAGATGTTTGATAATAGGGAATGCATGACAAGATCAAATCTTAAACCTAAAATCAACATAGCTCACCCATGACATGTACAAAGATAAATAACTGAAAATAATACACTCGCACATGCGCACTCTTAGGGTACACCTCACTTGGTTGCCTTCGAACGTGGTCATTGAGTATAGGAAGTTTTAGAGGTCGTCCTCTTGTCCAAAGATCATAAGTTGCCTTGGAAAAATGATCTAAGACATTAGGGTTACCGCTAAGGCGTCCTAACATTGCTTTAGTGACCACACGTCCCTTAATCGAATTGACCCTAAAACTCCAACGACGGTGCTACTTACTCATTCATAGTGGGATAGAATTGTCTAAAGGACATTAGCACAGTTTAATTCCCTTTTCGAGTAGGTAGATGGTTCTCAAGTACTTGCTCCTTTTAAAAACAAAACTTTTCGCACTTACACTCCTTTCAAACAAAAACTTCTTTCAAACCCACAAACACAAAGAAAAGCAAACTTTTGAAAACACAATGAGCAAGTACCTAAGAGCCCGTGGATAACCACAGATAGAAAGGGTGCTAACACCTTCCCTTTCTATAATCTACCTCCCGAACCCGAGAAACATCTCGAAAAAGGAATTTTTCTGTGCTTTTTTCCTTTCCTTGTTGGATAAAATAAAAGACGGTGGCGACTCTTGCTTACCGCGACATTTTGCGAAAACCAAACGCAAAACACGAACCAGCATTCCAAAAACAGTCAGTTCTCTTTCCCACCGATCACAGTTGCTAAATTAGGGTTTTGTAGGAAAAGTCAACTCAACTTTGACCAAGTATAACTTTCTCATACTTTATGAGATATGACCCATACAAAGCTCATTTTGAAGAGGATTCCATGATCTAAATTCCATCTTCAGCTCCCAAGTTCAAAATATGCACTCACAAGAAGTTATGAATTTGGACATTATAGGTCATTTTGAAAAGTCAACAAAAACACCTTTTTTGTCAAAGCTTCATACATGAGAATGGAATATCAAATTGAGATGAGACCAAAAGGGTTGCTTATAGGACATCTCAAGCTTTCTAAAAAGTCCAAGAACACCTCTAAATACTCAAAATTGAGGAAATTATGCATTGGTGAAGTTGACCTTTTTTTGCAAAATTGCCAAAAGTCAACTATGCCTAAAACTTCAATTTTTGCCAAATGGGCCCAATCTTTTTCACTTGTTTTAAGTTGGAAACATGGTCCACGAGCCCTAGCCTTTGCCACTTGTCATTATCTTATTTATATTATTTATTTTGATTTTGATTTGAATTAAATCATTTAAAATCAAAACAAATCATATAAAATCCAAAACATTGAAATTCGAAGATCTTGTGCTTGTTTCAGGTCTTAATGTCCAGCTTGCATCAAATCAAATTCGTGTAAAGGCATGGTGTGCACAAAAAGATTGAATTAGGCCATTTTTGGAAAGATATTCAAGGTGTATCAAATCAAAATCCAATTCATTGATGGAGGAAGATTTTGATCAGTTATCAATCCTAATCTATTCCTCAATACATATAGAGTGCGTGCAGACCAACAACTAGGTTGGAAAGAGGCGCAGCATCAAGAACACAAACTTGAAAAATCAAGAAAAAGTGCAAACACGAATTCACACTTAGAGGCCAATTCAAGACCCTTGGACCATTCCAATAGTTTCCTGAGGTCATCAGCAAGCAAAAGCAATCAAAATCAAGCATTTCCAGGCCCTTTATCGCACTGTAAGTCCATCACGACATTGCTTATTTCTTGAATTCGGTTTGCATGATTTAGACATTGTTAGCATGAATTAACCATATATTCCTGATCCTTGGAACATTTGCAAGCTTTCTATATTGTTTAATTGCATTTATATGGCCTGTAGTGGATTTCACCATTATTAGGGTTCCTTGCTTCAAATTGGGATCTTCGTTTACAGGAAAAATTAGGCCATGAAAGGGCCACCACTGTACCCAGCAGGTTCAGACGAAGCCATCCATGGATTTGGTTTTTATTTATCACGCTTGTAATTGATTTTGAGAATACGCAGGCCTGTAGTGACGGAAAAACGTCCGTAGGTAAAAGTCTGGGACTTTTACCAACGGTGTAAGGAGGGAGACGAAGACGTGGCAAGCCATCACTCGTCCATTTGAATTTCCGCGCGAGTTTTCCATATAGCGCTTGTTTATAATATAATTATTGTTTTGTATTATTATAACAACATAAGCAGCTGGCTCAGCTGGTAAGTGGAGCGTGGAAAAGTACATTGGGGCCTGGGTTCGAATCTCAGGTCCCCCAAATATTTCATGTATTCTGCCTTTTCAGGATTCAGCGCATGTACAAGCCAAGGGTCTATCATGTGACCTCAAGATCCAGTCTGCCAAGTGGCCAGATGGCCAGATCCAAAGGCCATCCATGAAGGAGCACCAAAGGCCTAGTCAAACGCACATGCATGGGATTTTGGAAGTCAACGTGGACCTCCATCTTTTGGGCCCAAAAGTTGCTTCTCATACCCCCCAGAATTGCTGTTGCAGGCCCAAATTTCTTTTCTTTATTCTTTTATATTTATTTCATTTATTTTATTTATTTTATTTTACTAACCAATTAAATTATTTTCTTATTACCAAAAAATCACAAAAATATTGCTTTTCACAAATTAGGTTTAGATTTTATTTTTTATCAAAAATTAAATTAATTTAATTAGGTTTGTTAATTTAGATAACTTTAATTCATTTTGTAAATAAATTAAAAATAATTAGAATAATTAGGTTTTTATTTCTAACTTAATTTTATTTTCTTTTCCTAAAAATAACCAAAAACCCAAAAATAGGCTATGTAATTATTTTCATTAATTAATTTAATTAAATAATTAATTGTATATATAATTTTAGGACCTAATTATTTTCTTTAAAAAATATTAAAAACAAAAAAAATAATTTTTCTTTTAATTAGGTTAAAAGGGTCAAAACCCTAATTTCTTCCCGATCTTAATTTCATCGCGCACACTTTATTGTTTTATTATTCACCATATTGATGTAACTGCTTACAAGTTTGTAATAGTTTAATTAGGACTTTTACTTTTCATTTATCGCTTTATTTTTTAAGGGTTTGTTTTTGTCTATGTAAATACCCGAAGCCTTGTAATAGCGTAGTTTAATTTCCGCACTTTAAATTCCACAAAACATTAAACTGTTAGATGTATGATATTAGGGATGCATGACAAGAATGTATGATTAATTTTAAAACAGTTAGATAACCCTAAAATGTGAAAAGATAAATAATCTGAAATTTAATCACTCGCACATGCGCACTCCTAGGGTACACTTCCACTTGGTTGCCTTCGGTAAGCGGTCATTGAGTATAGGATGCTTTAGTGGTCATCCTTTTGTCCAAAGATCAAAGTTGCCTCGGAAAGGCTGCCTCAGATATTGTTGCCTCGGATAATTGATCTAAGAAATTAGGGTTACTACTAAGATATCCTAAAATTGCTTTAGTGACCGTACGTCCCTTTCGAATTGACCCTTAAAACTCCAACGATGATGCTACCTGCTCACTAATAGTGGAATAAGATTGCCTAAAGGAAACAAACATAAAACGATTCTTTTTTCGAGTAGGTAGATTAACTATTAAGTACTTGTATTGTACCCCAAAATTTTCCCTCTCATTTATCAAGACTTTTCTCACAAGAATTCTTGGACTCAAGACAGGATTAGGGTTTAGTCAGCTCAAGACATCCCATCTTGCACTAATAACCCAAAATTAGGGTTTGAGTTTGCACAAGTATTTTTGGACCACTAATGCTTAATGTGACTTTCATACATCATTTTGGACCCCTAAGATTGCTCATGTCAAGTTTCAAGCCTTGAACCACATTTTTGATCAGTCAATTGGACAGTTGACCTAAAAATAAACTGTATTGGGGAAAAAGTCAACCATGGCCAATTTACAGTCAAAATTCATGATTTTTGATCCATATAAACATTTTAGACTCATATGTACCATTTGATCAAGTTTGGATCATAACTCCTCAAGAAATTTGATCAAATCATCAAAAGGGCAAAATGGTCAAAATTAGGGTTTTTGACTGAAAAAGGGTAATTTCTGATTTTTAACCTAGCCAATGACTAATTGAGTTCAAGCATGATTTCAAGGATTCAATGGCATCATCTTGACCTAATTACATGGTTCAAAACATCTCAAGTCCATTGGATTGACAGATGAATTTGCAGTCAACTGATCAAAAGTCCACTGTATACTGAAAAGTCAAACTTTGACTTTTTGGTCAAAATCAAGTGCCAAGGGTCATAATTCATCAAGATATGTCAAAATATGAAACTTGTTCACCAAGAAAACCAAATTTGAAAATTAGGGTTTTAATTTGAAAATTTTCATAACTTAGAATTTTTCTAAGTATAAAAATTTTCTTATTTTTTCTCAACTTTTCACCACTTTTTCACCATGATGCAAAGTTGTAGTACTCCAGGAAATCTACAACTTTGCTTCACAAACGTTTCCCAAAAGATGCTTGGATCTCAAGTTATGAATTTGTGAATATAGGTCCATGAACTTCTTAACTTAGTAAAATTTTGCCCTAATTTAGGCAGGTTTTGGACCCAAATTCATGGACATTTTTCACCTAGTTTAAAGAGGTATCTCAAATTTCATTTGAAATATGGATTATAGAGCACATTTCAATATTTCCAAAATGTCCAAGAGCTCTCCAAGATTATTTTTGAGTAGGGAGAATCGAAGAAGGGAAGTTGGCATTTTCTCACTTTTGATCAAGCCATTTTCACATAGCATCAAGTTGCAAATCAAATCTATGCTGGTTATATCTTGCTTTACAGGTCCTAAGCTTGCTATACACTCCATAATTAAATGCATACTCAGAAGCTAAAGCCTTTATCTTTGCTTTTGAAGCTTTACACAAGATGCATTTCCATTTTGGGCAAAAAGTTCACATTGCCATTTTCATAAAGAGGAACTTTTGCAACTTTGTCAATCTTAAGCATTGAACCTGTCCCCTTGATGCATACAAACTCTACAGCTCTCAAGCAATGTGTACCAACTCTTATCAGCCCTAAATCCAGCTAGTACAAGCATGTGGGATTGGTCATGTCAACTTTGCTTCAAATGCAAGAAAAGTGGCAAGAGGGCTAAGGCTTGCACAACTAGTGAAGAGCTGACTTTGTATCACTTCTATACAAATATACAAACTTGTTACAAGGCATAGCACACTTGGATTGAACTTGAAACTCTCTCAAACTCAAAAACACCAAAATTCTGCCAAAATACAGAGCTTCTGCAAAAGCACAGCCAACCCTCATTTGGATCGTGCGTTTTGTGTTTAATCACTTCAAGCATCTCATACACTTGCTACCTAATCAATCCAAGCCATCTCCCTGGTTCTGTAACCCCTGTTTCAGCATCTACCATTTTCACTTTGGAAGCTTGCAATTGGACTTGGTCAGAGAGTTCCATCCATCCTCAAAGCAAGATAAGCATTGGAATAACTTGAGGGAAGTCTAAGGAAGCTCAAACAGTCATCAGGCCTCCATTAAAGTCCCTATATTTCCCTACTCGAATCCAGCTGAAGGAGATATTTTTTCAAACTCTATCTCTCTGAATAGGCAACCTCAAGCCACAATTTGTGAAGGAAAAATGTAGCTCTCATCATGACAAAACTGTACATATCATTACTTTTCATTTATATTACTTGTGCTAAGAGAATTTGAAGCTTGAAGTCCTTGAAATTTTTAGGTCACGAATTAGGGGTTCCAAAATTCTCCTTGATCTTTTAGCGTTAGGTTACATAATTTATATGGTTGGAATCATGAGCTCAAATGCCACATGTTTCATGTTATGAGTTTTTTTTTATGCAAGCATGAGCAAGATCCATTTTTAAACTAAAACGCGCGCAGGGAAGAGAACGAAGGACAAGGATGAAGTGTTCTGGGCTTTTTTGGCAGCTTTGGCCTTTTTGTTTTTACTAATCACACCCCCTGACTTGCTACTGCACCCCCTGGCTGATTTTTATATTTTTCATATTTTTTCATATTTTTATATTTATTGTTTTTGATTATTTTTTCTGAATAATAAAAAATCCTAAAAATAGTTTATTTATTTTTTGCAATTTTATTTTATTTTTTATTATTTCTTTTACATAAAAATTAGTTTATTTTGATAAATAGATTTTATTTTCTCAAATAACTTGTAAATATATTTAAAAATACTTAATATTTTTATTATACTATTTATACTCATAAATACTTATTTTTTATACATATTTAATTTTTAATATTTAAACATAATATTATTTATTTATTTTTATACAAAAATATACAAGTTAGTAAATATAGAATATTATTTTCTTTTAATTGAAAAAACTAGGGTTTTAAACCCCTCCAAAAATAATATTATTTTTTCTAGGGTTTGAATTACTTATTTTTCCCATACAAAAACATAAAACTTTTTTTACATAAACATTGCATTGCATTTTAAATATTTGTCTTATATTTATTTATTTCGCGCAATATTCGATTTGATTGTAATAATATATTTAGGTTTATATTTGTGCAAAATCCCCATTCAAACTTGTATCCCCCCTCCCATAATAATTGTTGTAATAGCTTAGTATATTTACATTTACGCAATTTATCGCTTTTATACCATGATTAGTAATTAGGGTTTTGCATGACAAGAACAAAAACAAAGCAAAATAGAAAAACCCTAAATGCAAGACAAAAGCATGAAAATGACATACTTTGCACACAAGCACCCCTAGGGTTTCTCCCACTTGGTTGCCTAAAATAAAATGGCCATGTTACGCATGCGAAGTATCTTGGCAAAATAAAACAAATACAAGATCATAGTCCCTCAATGATGCTATTCAAAGGTTGCCTAAACAAAATGATCTTGGTCCCTCAAAAATGCTAAGATACTTGGCAACATTGCTAACATGGTTATACAATGACCCACGCCCGTACCATTTACATCCAAAGATAGGGTTACTTACCAAATCAATGGTAAGTCAACAATGTCAAATGAATAGAAAATGCATTAGAAAGACATTTGAGTAGGTAGATAGCTTCTAAGTTACTTGCTCCATTTCAAACAATCCTTGCTATTTTCAAAAACACACACACACATTTCAAAACATCTTACAAAACATTGAAAACATTTTCAAAAAGACAAACATCTTTGTATACATTCTTACGAATGAGAATCATTACAAAGATTGCCTAAACGAATGACCTCTTTTACAAAATACTTTCAAAACTACACCAAACACCATTTCAAACAAAGAAAAGCAAAGCAAGTGATCTAAGCAAGTAACTAAGAGCCCATGGAAACCATGGATGAAAAGGGTGCTAGCACATTCCCTTTTCATAATCTACCCCCCGAACTCAAGAAAACATCTCAAAGGTCTTTCCTGTGCTTTTTTACCTTTCCTTTTGGATAAAAGAAAAGTCGGTGGCGACTCTTGCTAACCGCGACATTTGCGACAAAACGCAAAACCTCAAGTCAGTTCTCCCACTGTATCACAGAACTGGCGACTCTGCTGGGGAGTCTATTATAAAAAGTGGGGTTACCTTAGGGTTTAGATCACATTTATTTGCTTACCTTGTTTGACTTGTTTGCTTTACATTTTGGTTCTATTATTTGGGTTTGAATCCTCCACCCGGATTTGGGAAACATTATAGGTAAATAGCAATACATTGTGGAAACTGTGCGGGGTATACCAACACGGTCTAAGCAATAGCTATGTTAGTGTGACATATTTGTGGGTACCGGTAGCCTTTGAGTCAATCAAAGAGAATACGGGGCCGCTGAGTGATGTCATGAAGCACTAATGAACTTCTAGAACTCTTTACTTGACCAACTTGGCCTTTTAGGATGTAGTGAGATGACCGACTTTGGTGCAGTTCGAAGTTGGTAGATACTCGATACTACACTCATTGAGGGTTGGTTTCTTGGAATATTTCGGTCGCCAGGAAAGAGGCTTGATCTGAAACAATGAACAAGGAAACAATCCAGTGATATTGAGCTCCTTAGAACCCGGTTACTATTACTAGGACAGGTTGAGCCAACTAAACTTCAAGAGGGTACTTACCTATGAAACCCCATGCAAGCCTAAACTAGGAACTTGTTTGATTTGTTTGTACATATATACTTGTGCATAACATCATGGACATCATGAGCATCATATGCATCCACTAACCATTTCAAGGATTTTGGAAATTCATCTTTGTTCTTGTTTTGCAGGATATGGAGTCGCTTCGCAGGAAAACTATCCAAGTCAACCTTGTAAGAATTCCTCCACAACTCAAGGAGATGGCTTCAAGGATCCCTGAGAACTCTCCATTCACCAAGAGGCATGGTCGTCTAATCAACTTGGTCACCTCCAACACAGAGGAAGACATGATGAAGGTTCTCTTCCAGTTCAGTTCTTTGACCCTTTGCATCACTGCTTCACATTTCCTGACTACCAGCTTGTGCCTACTTTGGAAGAATTCTCTCAACTCTTGAGGATTCCCATTCTCAATCAACTACCTTTCAATGGTACGGAAATAGATCCAAATCCAGAAGAGATTGCTCAAGCCCTGAACTTGCACTCATCTGATGTCATAACCCGTTGTGAAACTAGAAGTGGTGTCAAAAGTTTCTTGGCAAAGTTCTTATTTGAGAAGGCCCAAAGCTGTTGGAACTCCTTAGACTTGCAAGCTTTTGAGGAGATTGTAGCTCTTCTCATCTATGGGATGATCTTGTTTCCCAATCCTGACCAACTCATAGATGTGAGTGCTGTCAAACTCTTCATGTCACGCAATCCGGTGCCTACATTACTTGGGGATATCTTACACTCTTTTCACACTCGTACAATGAGGAAAAGAGGTGTTCTTATGTGTTGCACTCCTCTCTTAGCAAGATGGTTTATTTCTCATCTTCCCCAATCAGTCTTAAAAAATAAGCAAGGTTTGAGGTGGTCACAAAGGTTGATGACACTTAAACATTCAGATATTCATTGGTGTTCTCGATCCAAAGAGAATTTTATCATTGTCGACCGTTGTGGGGAATTCCCTAATGTCCCTCTACTTGGAATTAGGGGAGGCATCACCTACAACCCGTGCTTGGCTCTAAGACAGTTTGGTTATGCCCGAAGGGATGGCCCACATGATATACTGATCCAAGGCTTGGTTTTCGATTATGACAATGACGATCAAGGACTTCGCCAAAGATTCATCCGAGCTTGGAGGATGCCAAACAAGGTAGACAACAAGACTTTGGGACACAAGAATTCCATCCCTCTTGAGCCTTACCTCAAGTGGGTACGAACCCGCGCTCAAAGCCTTATGATGCCTTATCCTTCTATTCTTCCAGTGATTATCGAGCCTGTTAAGGAGGGAGAAGTTCCATACACTATCCTACATCCTGACATGTCTATATCACTCGAAGACCTACAAAGGGATTGGATACAGCTCAAGGGAGAGCGTGATACTTTCGAAGCCCAATTCTACGCAAGCGAGAAGAAGGTTTTGGAACTCACTCGGCTACTTCATGAAGAGCATACTCTCAATACCTATATTGCACCAAAGAGGATGCGCAATGTCTTTTTATCTTAGAATTTTGTATTATTTTGCCCTAGGGGCATTGATGTACTCAAATTCTATTTTATTAATATAACGTGTGTTTCTTTTTGTTTGAAACAAATTTGAATTTTCAAATCCTTGAAAGCATTGCATGAATAGATATCATTCATCATGAGCATAAATAGGTCTTTGCAACAAGTTTCCTCATCCCTCTACTGTTTATTTCAGCAAGAGATGGATCTAGAATAGACGGTTAAAGACCTTCAAGCTCAAAATACACAATTTCAACAGTTACTCTTGACCTTAGCCAAGGGGCAGGAGGAGCTAAAGACTCTGCTAGAAAAAGAGAAAGAGAAAAAGAAGAAGAAGCCAGCTGGTGTGGTTATCATGGGCAGAAGGTTTCAGGGACAAGCCAGAAGGACCTTAGAATTTCCAACAACCTCTGACGAAGGGGAAAGAAAAGGAAAAGAGACGGCAGTACCATCAGTTTCTGAAGAAGAAGAGGAAGAAGAGGATTACTCTGAACAACAATACCCTCCGGCTGATGACAAATATAAACACCTGGAAGAGCGTCTAACTGCTATGGAAATACAAAGAGTACCGGGGCTAGATTTAGAGGAATTGGGGCCGGTGTCAGGAATAGTAATCCCTCCGAAGTTTAAAGTGCCATTATTTGCCAAGTATGATGGGGTGTCTTGTCCCAAAATGCACCTTCGGTCATATGTCAGGAAGATTCAGCCTCACTCTGCTGACAAAGACTTGTGGGTTCACTTTTTCCAGGACAGTTTATCAGGAACACAACTTGATTGGTTCTACCAGTTGGAAAGGGCCGATATCCATAATTGGGAAGACCTGGCAGCAGCCTTCTATAAACATTATCAATACAACGCTGATTTGGATCCAACCTGTACTCAACCCCAGAGTATGGCTATGGTATCAAATGAGGGCTTCAAAGACTACGCACAAAAATGGAGAGATTTAGCCGGAAGGGTGCAACCCCCTCTATCTGAAAGGGAGCTAGTGGACATGTTCCTGGGAACTCTATCAGGCCCTTTCTTTAATCATCTGATTGGGAGCTACTCTGCAGGGTTTACCGAATTGATTTTAATCGGCGAGAGGGTGGAAGCCGGTATAAGAAGTGGGAAGATTCAGAAATATGCGTCTGCCTCTACAGTTGTAAAAAAGCCCTTCAGTGGGAAGAAGGAAGTGTCTGATGTCTATTCACATAGAAATCAAGGAAGAACCGAGCGCCGACCAGCGGTGGAGGCCGTTATGTTTCCAAAGCCTGCATCAGACCAACCAAGAAATAACCAGCCGAGAAATAACCAGCCAAGGGTGGAAAGGCCAATCCGGCAATTCACCAAGATTAACATGACTCCAGCCCAGGTCCTACCACATCTCCTAAAATTGAATCTGGCGAATTTAAAAGAGGCCCCAAAGAATCCCAACACTGCATCTCCTCATTACCATCCGGATGCCAGATGTGCCTACCATTCTGAAAGTATAGGGCACGACACCAACAACTGTTGGGCTCTGAAGAACAAAATTCAAGACCTGATAGACACAAAGGAAGTTGAGTTTGAAGCGCCTAAGAAACCAAATGTTATTTCCGCTCCAATGCCTAGGCATGGTCACAGTGCCAATGCTGTTGAGGAGGATTTATTTGTTGCCACCGTGGATGAACTGTTAACTCCGCTCCCGATCATCAAGTTGAATTTGTTGAAAGCTGGTATATTCCCAGGTTGTGACAAAGACTGCCATATTTGCCTATCCTCATCATTTGACTGCCCTCTGTTGAAAAAAGGTATCCAACAACTGATTGATAACCAAGAAATTTTGTTTGAGAAAGCTCCTATTTCACCCGTTCCAGTTAAAGAAGTTTCTATCATAACCATCTACGACAATCCTTCCAGGGTCCCTAAAAGACCCGTTAGGATTACATCTGCTCCAAAGACTACTCCACTTAAGATTACAATGCCCGGGCCGGCGCCGTACAAATCAGATAAAACAGTACCATGGAATTACGGTGGAGAAATCTTCTACCTTGGTATTAAACAGGATGAACTAACTTCCGAAGAAGAGAGCTCCAAAGAGGACAATTTCGACATCAGTAACATTGCCGGAACAAGCAAGATTACCCGTAGCGGTAGAATCTTCTCTCCAGAGATTGCCCCTCCAAAGGCAGTCTTTGGACCCGTGGTCGTTCCGAAGATTACCTCTGTACCAGTGATTATACCTGCAAGCGTACCTACCGACAAAGACAATACAATCCCTATCCCTACTTCCACTGCTGAGATTCAAGGAAAAAACATTCAAGAAGAGCCTGTCCGGACGGAGGCTCAATCGCTAGCTATTCTTGAAACATCCAAGAAGGAGATGGAAGAAATCCTGAGGATAATAAAGAAGAGTGATTATGATGTGGTTGAACAATTGGGGCAAACCCCTTCCAAGATCTCTATGTTAGCATTGCTGTTGTGCTCCGAGGCACATGCAAAAGCTCTGGTAAAATTTTTGAAGACAGCTCGTGTGCCGCAAGTGATGTCTACTGACCAATTCCAAGAGTGTGTGGCCAGTTTGACAGCTGATAATGGCCTAGGTTTCTCTGATGCTGACTTGACACCCAAAGGGAGAAAACACAACGAGGAACTACATGTCTCAATGGAGTGTAGAGGAACAATCCTAGCCCATGTCTTGGTAGACACGGGATCATCTCTGAACGTCTTACCAAAGAAAGCCCTTGATAGATTGGATTGTGAGGGTCTGACCTTAAAACCCAGTAATATAATTGTGAGAGAATTTGACGGCTCTAAGAGGATGGTCCACGGGGAGGTGGACATCCTGATCAAGGTGGGAACTAAGACCTTCAATTCAACCTTCTATGTGATGGACATTCGTCCCTCCTACTCTTGTCTGTTAGGACGGCCTTGGATCAACAATGCAGTGCTGTCACCTCCACTTTGCATCAAATGCTGAAATACCCGGTCCAAGGGAAGATCATAACTGTCCACGGGGAAGAGGAGTACATGATTAGTCATCTGAATTCTTTCTGATATGTGGAGTTAGATGGCGAGTTCATTGAAACCCCTTTCCAACATTTTGAAGAAGTCTCTCAGGAAGTGGCGGTAACCAAGGCAGTATCCTCGATTCCTAAGATCACAAGACCTCTACTTCGGATGTCGTCTCTAAAGGATGCAAAGGCAGTAGTGGAAGAGGGTGGATGCACCATCTGGGGGCAGCTTCTAGACATCCCGTACAAATCAGACAAGTTTGGCTTGGGGTTTACTTCAATTTCTCAGAAGGTTGTGCGCCGCGCCCGTGCCGGAGGGCCACCTGTGAATATTAGTAACCAAGGGGTCAATGCAGTGGAGGACAGTGAAGAAGATGGCAGCTTGGAAGATTGGATATTTCCTACTGTTAGCGGAGGACTTCACAACTGGGAAGCCAAAGACTTTGTCTCGATAACTTTCATGTCTCAGTAATTTATCTTTTACATTTCTGTTGGACTTGTAATAATTCACGAAAAATTCGCACTTTAAAAACCTCGTGTCTTACCCGAGGCACAACGGTCCATTTATAAGGGTTTTTATTTCATTTTCATATGACATTCAATGAATCATGGACGCTTTTTCATATATAAACCTTTTGTGCTCATTGTCTTTCTTTTAAGTTTTATTGTTTTAAGATGGCTATACCCTCCTTACACACACCCACACTCACAAATGTAGGTACCCTTCCATTCCGGATCCCATGGGTAACGATACTGCTATAGCCTTCAGTGACTCTGAAGATTTGATCTACCAAGCCGAATACGAAGGTGAGGAGGATTGTGAGGTGCCAGGGGAATTGGCCAGATTACTACAACAAGAGGAAAGAGCTATTCAGCCTCACGAGGAGCTGTTGGATACAATCAACTTGGGTACCGAGGAAGATAAAAAGGAAATCAAAGTAGGTGCCAATCTAGAGCCGAGTGTCAAGGAGCGCCTAATTCAGCTATTGCATGATTATGTTGAGATCTTTGCCTGGTCATACGAAGACATGCCGGGACTTGATACAGAAATTGTGGTACAACGTCTACCCACAAGAGAAGATTGTCCACCAGTGAAGCAAAGAGTCCGCCGCATGAGACCTGACATGTCAAAAAAGATCAAAGCGGAAGTCATGAAACAGTTCAATGCTGGATTTCTGGTTGTTACTTCCTATCCACAATGGGTTGCTAACATTGTTCCCGTGCCTAAAAAGGACGGAAAAGTAAGAATGTGCATGGACTATAGAGATTTAAACAGGGCCAACCCTAAAGATGATTTTCCACATCCACACATCGACATCCTGGTTGACAATACAGCCCAGCACAAAGTATTTTCTTTCATGGAAGGATTCTCAGGCTATAACCAGATCAAAATGGAACCTGAGGACATGGAGAAAACTACATTTGTTACACAGTGGGGTATGTTCTGCTACAAAGTGATGCCATTCGGACTGAAGAATACCGGGGAAACCTATCAACGCGCCATGGTAGCTTTGTTTCATGATATGATACATCATCAGATAGAAGTCTACGTAGATGACATGATAGCCCGATCACCAACTAAAGAAGAACACCTTGACCACTTGCAAAAGCAGTTTGTCAGATTGAAGGAGTACAAACTAAGGTTGAACCCGAACAAGTGCACATTCAGAGTCCGGTCTGGTAAGCTCTTAGGTTTCATTGTCAGCAACAAGGGCATCGAGGTTGATCCTGCCAAGGTCAAAGCGATACAAGAAATGCCTGCTCCTCGTACTGAGAAGGAAGTCAGAGGATTCTTGGGACGCCTAAACTATAATGCTAGATTCATTTCTCACCTAACATCTACTTGTAAACCAATCTTCAAGCTGTTGAAGAAAGATTAAGTAGTCAGATGGAATGATGAATGTCAGATTTCTTTTGACAAAATCAAAGAGTATTTACAAGAACCTCCTGTCTTGATGCCACCAGTCGAGGGAAGACCACTGATCATGTATCTGACCGTTTTAGAGAACTTAATGGGGTGCGTATTGGGGCAACATGACGAGTCTGGCCGAAAAGAGAACGCTATTTATTACTTGAGCAAAAAGTTTACCGATTGTGAAACCAGATATTCACTACTCGAGAAAACTTACTGCACTCTGGTATAGGCTGCTCGCCGGCTAAGACAGTATATGTTGAATCATACCACTTTGTTGATATCTAAGATGGATCCGATAAAGTACATCTTCGCAAAGCCTGCTTTGTCTGGAAGGATAGCTAGATGGCAGATGATCCTAATAGAATATGACATACAGTACACGACCCAAAAAGCTATAAGGGGAAGTCTGCTAGCTGATCATCTTGCTCATCAAGCTGTAGAAGATTATCAGTCCATGAAGTTTGAATTCCCGGACGAAGACATCATGACATTAGACAACTGTGAAGAAAACAGACCATATGACGGACCTGGACAAGGATCCCGATGGACCCTGTTCTTTGATGGGGCATCCAATGCACTTGGTAATGGTATCAGTGCTGTACTCATATCTCCCGAAGGATGCCATACTCCTTTTACTGCCAGACTTTGCTTTAACTGTACGAACAACATGGTAGAATACGAAGCATGCATCTTTGGTCTCAAGGATGCCATAGACTTGGGAATCAAATCTTTAGTTGTGTTTGGAGATTCAGCTTTGGTCATCAGTTAGATCAAAGGATAATGGGACACTAATCATCCAAACCTTATCCCTTACAAAGAACATGTTTTGACATTGCTACCACATTTTGAGAAAATTACCTTCGAGCATTTCCCGCAAGAAGAAAATCAGCTAGCAGATGCTCTAGCCACAATGTCATCTATGTTTAAACTTAATTGGGATAACGAGGCTCCCTAGATCACCATTGAACGAATGGACGAACCAACACACTATCAAGAGATTAATACTGAAGAAGTAGTGGACCAACCTTGGTTTCATGAAGTCAAAAGGTATCTCGAGGCTCAAGAATATCCAGAAGGAGCTTCAATCAATGACAAAAAGTTCCTAAGGAGATTCTCCGCTAAGTTCTTCCTGAGTAATGGCATCCTGTACAAACGCAATCATGATTCTATTCTGCTCCGTTGTGTGGATAAGATTGAAGCTGAAAAGATCATGGCTGAATTACATGAAGGTACCTTTGGCACTCACTCTAGTGGGCATACGATGGCGAAGAAAATCCTACGGGCAGGCTATTATTGGTCTACCATGGAAGCAGACTACTATCAACACTCTCGGACCTGCCATAAGTGTCAAATCTATGCAGACAAGGTACACGTTCCCCTGGTTCCTCTAAATGTCTTAACAGATCCTTGGCCCTTTGCTATATGGGGAATCGATATGATTGGAGAGATCAAGCCTACAGCCTCCAATGGACACCGCTTCATTCTAGTGGCCATTGATTATTTCACAAAGTGGGTCGAGGCAGCTTCCTTTGCATCTGTTACAAAGAATGTTGTTGCCCGCTTCATCAAGTAGAATCTTATTTGCCGTTACGGTAACCCAGAAAGGATCATCACTGATAACAGTATGAACCTTAACAATACTATGATCACCGCCTTGTGCGAGCAGTTCAAGATTCAACATCACAATTCGCCCCCCTATCGGCCAAAGATGAATGGTGCAGTCGAAGCTGCTAATAAAAACATTAAAAAGATCATACAGAAAATGACAATCACCTACAAGGACTGGCATGAGATGCTACTGTTTGCCCTCCGTGGGTACCGTACCACGGCTCACACATCAACTGGGGCAACACCCTATTCTTTGGTTTATGGCATGGAAGCTGTTTTACCTATTGAGGTTCAGATCCCCTTGTTGTACCCCAAAATTTGCCCTACCTTTTTCACAAGAAATCCCAATCCTAGGGTTTTCTCAGATTTTCAAGATTGGCTCAAGAATCGATCAGACAGACTTTTCTATGGAAGTAAATCAAGAATTAGGGTTTCTCCCGCATTTCTCAAAAGAAACTGAATTCTCAGAAATTCAATTAACTGTCACATGTTTTCACACTTTTTCAAGTTTACTGGTTGTTCTCAAGGTCTGTTCATCTGGGACAAGAAATAGAAGCTGAGATGGTCATTTGGAATATTCATGTTTTGTCGGATCCAGGTTAACCGGACAATGTGCGTCTGTTAAAATGTTTGCTTGTTAATGGAATGAAATGCTTGCTTGTTTATTGGAATACACAATGCGTATTGGAATGCTGTTGCAAGGTTACGAGATTGCAGAGATATTGGATTACTTAAAGTTTAAGTTATCTGTATTGAAATTATTGGAATGTGGTTTCAGTTATTTTAAATCAGGAATCTTAAATAATAAAGGAAGATGCAGAGAGAGAATTACAAGATATTGACAGTAGAAGGTTTTATTGGATATCAGATGATCTAATAAAAGCTTTCTCCATTCATTCCAAATGTTGTTACAAAAATAATTTATTATTTGAATACTGTAGGTTTTACAACTTATAGTATTTGAAAAAAATAAATGATTACAATAACTGGAAAATCTATCTAAGTTAAAAAATCTAAGCCTAAGCTCCATTGCTCCCATGCTCAAAGTGTCCGGCTTCTTCTGCTTTGTCACCGTCCAATTTGTGCTCACATGAAAATAAAAAACAAAGAAAAAGGGTTAGTATAGTTGATTAATTAGAACAAAGAAGAAAGGAAAATAGTCATCATTAAAGTTTGCCGTCCGAAATCAGAGTGCTATTTTTCATCACGTTTTATTTTTCTCTTCGCAAATCACAAGAAGATTGCTCTTCTTGGTTCACAAAGAGAAAAATAAAAGTGCAAACTGAAGAATGTAAAAGCAAATTATTCAAAAACATAGCAAGGCGCAAAAACTGCAAAACAAGGCAAGCTGAATGCAAACATGGCAGCAAACAAAGGCAAACATTGCAGCAAACTGTACTAAGTAAGAAAACCAGACAGCATTGCAACTTAACAAAACAGTCAACAAACCAAACATAACAACATTACAAGGCAAGGAAAACTGAAACCTGTTGTACAAACAACACAAGCAAGGTGCCAAACTGAGTTACAAAACTGTCAAGCTGCATTACAAAACAAAGTAAGCAAACAAAGCCTAGCAACTAAAGCAAATTGGATGCAAACTGAACCAATGCAGAAAGTACAAGTGCAGACATGTAGCAGGCAAAATGCAGGAGGAAAACCAAAATCACAAGTCAAAGACTTGTCACAGCTTTTCATCATTTTCTAGACATAGGAAAACTTTTCAGAAAATAAAGTGGAAAAGCAAATATGCTTTGTCATAGAGAGAGAAAGAGAGAAAATATATCACCTTGGTGAGAGTGTACAGTTTGGAAAAAAAGGCTATCACAAGTTGCAAAACAAACAAGCAAAAAGATATAAGAACTATCAAATAGCACAAAGTAAGAGAGAGAGAGAAACATTTTGTCAAAGCCACAAACAGAAAAAACCTGTTAAAAAACTCTAAACTATTAACAGTTTCACAACTCTCCCAGCCTGCTAGCCACAATCTAACAAAAAAACTGCAGCAAACTTCCAAATCCCTGCAAAGCTTGCCTAACTGTAACAAGCTTGCCCAAACTGCAAAACTGTAAAGGCTACAAAACAAAGTCTAAATAGCACAACAATTTCACACAACAGCCAAGTTTGCAAAACTGTAACAAACTACTCAAACTGCGCTACCAAAACTGCATAGCCAAACCACAAAACCTGCCCAAACTGTAAACCTGCATGCCCAAACTGTAAACCCTCAACAAAACCAAAATTGTATAACATCAAAAACCTGCAATAATTCTCAAACAGAAGCAAGCCTGCCAAACTACTCAAACTGCAAGTTCAAGCAGACAACCAAAACTCCCAAACCTGCAAAAGCTTGCAAAACTGCACTGCACAACAACCTAGAGCTCTCAAACAGCTAAGCATAACAGCTTCCAAACAAACAATCACCAAGCTAAACTAAAAAAAAACTGCATAACATTTCAACAAGTCACAAAACCCTGTGAATCACAAACTGCAGAACACAGTCCAAACAACAAAAGCATACACCTCATAAACAATCATTGTTGTACCCCAAAATTTGCCCTCTCATTTCATCAACACTCTCTCATCACAAGACTCTTGGAATTCAGGATCAAGCTAGGGTTTGCTCTGCTCAAGACCCCTCCTTGCACTGTTAACCCAAATTAGGGTTTGAGTTTGCACAAGGATATTTTGACCTACAATACCCAAATTGACTTTCATGCTCCATGTTGGGTTCACAAGTTTGCCCATACCAAGTTTCTAGCCTTGATTCAAATCTTTGCCCAGTCAATTGGACAGTTGACCTAGAAATCAACTGTATTGGGGAAAAAGTCAACTGTGGCCAATTGACAGTCAAACCTCATGAAATTTGACCCACATCAACATTATGAACTCATATGAACCATTTGATCAAGTTTAGATCACAATTCCACAAGAAATTTGATCAGATCACCAAAAGGGCAAAATGGTCATTTTTTGGGTTTTGACTGCACAAAGGCATTTTTGACTGTTTGACCTAACCAATGGCAAAACAAGCTCACATATGGACTCAAGGACTCAATGACATTGTCTTGACCCATTCAACAAGTTCAAAAGATCTCAAATGCATAGGATTGACAAATGAATTTTTCAGCCAACTGATCAAAATTTGACTGTATATTGAAAAGTCAAACTTTGACTTTTTGGTCAAAATCAAGTGCCAAGGGTCATTTTTCATCAAGACATGTCAAATTATGAAACTTGTTCATCAAGAAACCCAAAAATGCAAATTAGAGTTTAAAATGGAAAAATTTCATAACTTAGAATTTTTCTAAGTTATGAAATTTTCTTATTTTTTCCTAACTTTGTCCCATTTTTTCATCAAGATGCAAATGGATTCAAACAAAACTAGCAACATGAAAGTTTTAGTCCATCACAAAGTCTACAACTTTTATTCACAAAGTTTTCTCAAAAGAAGCTTGTATTTCAAGTTATGATTTTTGGAACAAAGGTACCTAAAACTTTTAACTTAGAGAAAATTTGCCCTAATCTAGGCAGGATTTTGACCCATCTTCTTGGCCATTTTTCACATAGTTCCACTTGGATTTTCAAGTTGCATTACAAATATGGATTGTATTACATGTACCAAGCTTTCCAAATTGTCCAAGAACTCCTCAAACACCCTTGTGGTTAGAGAGAATCGAATTCTTGAAGTTGGCAAAAACTCACTTTTGTCCATGGCCAATACATGTTCATAACAACTTGCAATTATGATCTAGCTAGCTTGGTTTGACATTACAGGCCTCAAAACCAATTTGCACTCCATAATTTAATGCCAATCCATTAGTCTAAGCCTTTGTTTTGTTCACTTGGACATTATACACAAGATTAAGCCTTAAGTAGAAAAAGGCAAATTTCCATTTTTGCTTAAGTGTGCTTTATGTCAAACCAACAATCCTTGAGCATTGGTCCAAGATCTCTTGCAGCAAAACAAATCCACAAATCAGAGGGGCCAAGAGAAATGTATGCAAGCATATTTGACATCCTATAGAAGCCTGTAACTTCACTTCCACATTTGAACTTCAAGTAGAGAAAACTTGCAAAACATAAGCAATCTCTCATATCTGTTAACAGGAGCTTAGACAAACATGGCATACGAGTTCCATACCTCCCAACAAGCCTAAAGCATGACCCTTTCACCCCTAAAACCTCCTCATACTCAGAACCACTATTTTTCTGCAAAACAGGGCAGGTTCTGCATTTTGCAAGCCACAACAAAATTCCATCGTGCGTTTTGTCCCAAGATAGTTCCAACACCTTCCAATCAACTCACCTGAACTATCCCAGGCCCCCATTGCAAGCTGTAACACCTCTAACTCACTTTTCCATTTTCATTTCAAAGCTCTGCAGGTTGAGTTCTACAACACGATTCAAGTTGTTTCAAAGCAAGCCAAGCATTGGAGAAGCTTCCTTGGACCTCAGGCAAGCTCAACAGAAGCTCAAACACCATTAAAGGTTTCTACATTGTCCAGCTCGAAGTCAACTGACACAGGTATTTTATGGACTTCTATCTCCCTATCTAGGAATGGTTAGGCTTAGGTTTGTGAATGAAATATGTTGTACTCATAGCCCTGAAGCCATACATATGCTTAGTTTTCATTTACATTAATCGTGCTGAGAGAATTTCACTCATGAACTTTCTGAAAAAACTAGGTTAAAAATTAGGGCCAGAGAAATTCTCTCTGGTCTTTGAGAGTTAATCCAAGTTTTTTATATGGTTGAATTCGTTGTTTAATTCTCTACAATGTTCATGTTATGAGTTTTGTCAAAAAATCAAAGAATCAGGAGTTAGCCATTGATACACAGAAGCGCGTGTTTTGTGAACAAGAGGAAGAAGAAGAAGTCTGGTGGGCTAGGCCTGTTGTGTTTTCACTTTTAACGCCCTTATTTTCTATTTACACCCCCTGGCCCATTTATTTAATATTTATCATTTTTGACATTTTTATTTTTTATTCTGACTTTATTATTTTTTGTATAAATATAAAAAATGCCAAAAATAATTTTCTATATTTTTTCACATTTATTTGATATTTATTTTATTTTATTAAGTATACATATGTAAATAAACTATTTTCTTTTTAAACAAAACTCAAAAATAATACAAAAGATATACTTATTTTCATTTATTTCATTTATTTATATTTAAAAACATTTTCTTGAAAATATTCATTTTTTGTAAATAGTTAATTTTTATTTTATGTTTAATATGTATAATATATATATATCATTTTTATAATATACTTTTATTTTTTGTATAAATTAGTATATTATTGCACATAATTAATAAATAATATTATTTATTAAGAATTAGGGTTTCTTGCCCTAAATAGGAAAAATAATTAAAATTGATCTTTTTATTTTACTTTTCACATTGAAAAAATTCTTTTTACATACTAAAAACATTTTGACATAATACATTTTATTTACATTTATTTAATGTATTTATTTCAATTATCGTACATTTAAATATTGTATCTTGTACATTCAATTTGGTTGTAATAGTAATCTAGGGTTTAATTTCTTGTCAAATACCCCCAATTCAAATTTGTACCCCCTCCCTATATCATGTTGTAATAGTGTAGCATTTAAATTCTCGCACATTTAAAAGCTTTCAATTATGCCATGTTAGATCTAGGGTTTGTATGCAAATAAAATCAACAACTAGCTTGACCTAATCCAAGATAAATATGCATGAAAAACAAACACAATGCACACTTGCACCCCTAGGGTTACAATCCACTTGTTGCCTTCAAAAGTGGGCCATGGTTGCATGTTGAGTACTTTGGCAAAATAAAAACAATCAAAAAGATCATAGTCCCTCGATGATGCTATCTGAGTTGCCTAAACAAAATGGTTAAGTCCCTCAAGAAAATTGCCAAAGATACTTGACACTATTGCTATCATGGTCTATACGATGACCCGCGCCTGTCCCGTTAACATCCTAACACAAGGTTGTTCACCAAAGAAAACAACTCAAAGGTCTTTCCTGTGCTTTTTTACCTTTCCTGTGCTTTTCTACTCCCTGAACCCAAGAAAACATCTCAAAGGTCTTTCCTGTGCTTTTTTACCTTTCCTTAGGATAAAATAAAAAGTCGGTGGCGACTCTTGCTAAACCGAAACATTTGCGAACACAAATGCAAAATCCCAAGTCAGTTATCCCACCGTATCACAGAACTGGCGACTCTGCTGGGGAGATATCTTTAAAAGTGGAGTAACCTTAGGGCTTAGATCACCCTTGGCATGACTATTGTTTGCTTTGATTGCTTTACATTTTTGTTCTCTTGTTTGGGCTTGAAATCCTCCACCCGGATTTGGGAAACATTCATAGATAGCAATACGTTGTGGAAACTGTGCGGGGTATATCGACACGGTTGAAGCAATAGCTATATTAGTGCGACATATTTGTGAGTACCGGTAGCCTTTGAGTCAATCAAAGAGAATACGGGGCCGCTGAGTGATGTCATTAAACACTAATGAACTAGAACCTTACTTGACCATCTTGGCCTTTTCATTAGGGGTAGTGAGATGACCGACTTTGGTGCAGTCCGAAGTTGGTAGATACTCGATACTACATTCATTGAGGGTTGTTTTCTTGGAATATTTTGGTCGCTAGTTAAGTGGCTAAACCAAAACAATGAACATAGAAAACAATCCAATAATATTGAGCTCCTTAGAACCCGGTTACTATTTATAGGACAGGTTTTGAGCCAACTAAACTCAAGAGGGTACTTACCTATGAAACCTCATGCAAGCCTGAAACTATGGTTTTGTGTGACTTGTCTGCACATATGCTTGTGCATACATCATGAACATCATAAAGCATCATATGCATCCACTAACCATTTCAAGGGTTTGGATCTTCATCTTTGTTCTTGTTTTGTAGGTCATGGAATCTCTTCGCAGGAAAACAATTTAAGTCAACCTTGTGAGGATCCCCCCTCAACTCAAGGAGCTTACTTCCAGGATTCCAGGGAGTTCTCTCTTCAGTGAAAGACATGGTAGACTCCTCAACTTAGTCAACACCAGCATTGAAGAAGACATGGTGAAAGTTCTCTTCCAGTTCTTTGACCCCCTACACCACTATTTCACATTCCCTGATTACCAATTGGTGCCTACTTTGGAGGAATTTTCTCAACTCCTGAGAATTCCTATTCTTAATCAACTACCCTACAACGGTACGGAAAAAGAACCAAAGCCTGAAGATGTTGCTCAAGCATTACACTTGCAACCATCTGACATCAAGGGGCATTGGGAAACCAGAAGTGGTGTCAAGGGCTTCTTGGAAAAGTTTCTGTTCAAGAAGGCACAAGACTGCTGGAATTCTCTTGATCTACAAGCCTTTGAAGAGATTGTGGCTCTCCTCATCTATGGGTTGGTTTTGTTCCCAAACCCTGATCAACTTGTAGATGTGAATGCTGTCAAGATTTTCATATCCAGGAATCCTATACCTACATTGCTTGGGGACATCCTACACTCATTTTACACACGAACAATGAGGAAAAGAGGTGTTCTCATGTGCTGTACTCCTCTCCTAGCAAGGTGGTTTATTTCTCACCTTCCACAATCAGTTCTGAAGAATGAGCAGGGTTTAAGGTGGTCACAACGATTGATGACCCTCACACATTCTGATGTACATTGGTGTTCTCGGTCCAGAGAAAATGTCATCATCATTGATCGTTGTGGGGAATTCCCTAATGTCCCACTACTTAGTATTAGGGGAGGCATTACCTACAACCCCTGTCTAGCTTTGAGACAATTTGGATATGCTCGGAGGGATGGCCCTCATGACATGCTGATTCCTGATCTAGTTTTTGACTTCGACAACAATGTGCAAGGACTTCGATAAAGGTTCATCAAAGCTTGGAGGATGCCTAACAAAGTGGATAGTAAGACACTGGGGCACAAGAATTCCATCCCCCTTGAGCCTTACCTCAAGTGGATACGTACCCGCTCCCAGAATCTTATCCACACATTCTCCCCTTGATCAAATAGCCTGTTATGGAAGGAGAGGTTCCATACACCATCCTACATCTTGACATGCCAACATCCTGGGAGCAAATGCAAAAGAGTTTGATCCAACTCAAAGAAGAATGGGATACTTTTAAAGCCAGCTTCTATGCCAGTGAGAAGAAGGTTTTAGAGCTCACCCACCGACTTCACAAGGAGGAAACTCTCAACACCTACATTGCACCAAAGAGGATGCGCAATGTCTTTTTACATTAAGAATTTCATAATATTTCTCCCATGGGGAATTTATGTACTAACAAATCTTTTCTTAATATGACATGTGTTCTTTTTGTTTGCAACAAATTTGAATTTTTGAACCCTTGAAAGCATTACATGAATAACATACCATTCATCATATGCATAAACAGGTCTTCAAGCCAGGTTTCCTTATCTTTCTGCTGTTTATTTCAACAAGATGGATTTGGAGTAAACAGTAAAGGACCTACAAGCACAAAATTCACAATTTCAGCAACTCCTCATGACCTTGGCAAAGGGTCAAGAGGATCTCAAAGTTCTGCTAGAGAAGAATAAAGAGAAGAAAAAGAAAAAGAGACCAGGGGTAGCCACTTTCGGAAGAAGGTTTGAGAGCGATGCTAGGAGGACTCTGGAGTTCCCTTCGACGTCTGACGAAGGAGCTGGCAAAGGGAAAGGAGTTATTGTACCTTCTGAGTCTAAGGTAGAAGAGGAGGAAGAGGGAGAAGACGAGGACTATTCCGAACAATAGTATCCACCAGCGGATGACAAATATAAGAACCTTGAAGACAGATTGGCGGCTATGGAGTTGCAGAGGGTTCCCGGATTGGATTTTGAGGAACTGGGGTTGGTAGCTGGGATCGTTATCCCTCCCAAGTTCAAGGTGCCAAAATTTGCCAAGTACGAAGGTCTGTCTTGCCCTAAGATGCACCTGAGGTCGTATGTTAGAAAGATCCAACCTCATTCATCCGATAAAGATCTCTGGGTACACTTTTTCCAAGACAACTTGTCTGGCACTCAGTTAGACTGGTTTTATCAGCTCGAGAGATCAGAGGTTCACAATTGGGAAGACTTGGCAGCTGCTTTTTATCGTCAATATCAGTACAATGCTGATTTGGCGCCCACTCGTACTCAGTTACAAAGTATGGGAATGGCTTCAAATGAAGGGTTTAAGGAGTACGCCCAGAAGTGGTGTGATCTGGATGGAAGGGTACAGCCACCACTATCAGATAGGGAATTAGTTGACATGTTTTTGGGGACCCTATCTGGCCCTTTCTTCAACCATCTAATTGGGAGCTCTTCTGTGGGATTTACTGAACTGATTCTGACTGGCGAAAGGGTGGAGGCCGATATTAAAAGCGGAAAGATTCAAAGGGATGCTTCCGCATCCACAACTGTTAAAAAACCTTTCCCAGCCAAGAAAGAAGCATCTGCTTTGTATTCTCAGAAGGGATTGGGAAGAACTGAGCACCGTCCGACTGTAGGGGCCGTGATGATTCAAAATTCGTCAAACGATCAACCTCGTAACAATCAGTCGAGACCTAATCAACAACGGGTAGAACGGCCACAACAGCAGTTCACCCGCATCAACATGACACCCGCACAGGTTCTTCCCCATTTGTTGAAGCTGAATCTGACCAATTTGAAAGAGGCGCCAAAAAACCCTAACACCTCCTCTCCGTACTACCACTCTAATGCTAAGTGTGCTTACCATTGAGACAGTGCTGGACACGATACCAATAATTGTTGGGCACTTAAGAACAAAATTCAGGACTTAATTGATGCCAAAGAGGTTGAGTTTGATGCTCCTGAGAAGCCCAATGTTATATCCGCTCTGATGCCCAAGCACGACCACAATGTGCATGCTATTTTGGAAAACCTCCATGTCACTGATGTTGCCAATCTGTTGACTCCTTTGATTGTGATTAAAGAAAATTTGTTGAGAGCCGGGATCTTTCCTGGTTGTGGTAAAGACTATTATTTTTGTTTGAACATTCAAGGTGACTGTCCAATGTTGAAGTCAGGTGTCCAACGCCTGATGGATACTCAAGAAATACTTTTCCAGAAAACCCCTGTTAACACTTTCAATCCGATTACTCCTGATACTTGTGATACTTCAACCAACGATATTGCTATCATAACCATTTCCGACAATCCTCCCAAGGCTTGCAAAAGGCCTGTCAGGATTACACCCAACTCTGAATGTGTATCTTTAAAGATCACCATGTCGGGACCTGTCCCGTACCAATCAAGCAAAATTATACCGTAGAACTATGGGGGAGAAATCTTCTACCACGACATCAAACAAATCGAAACAGTCCAAGAGATTTCTGAAGGAGACCCTGATATAGGGAACATCGCGGGTACAAGCAAGATAACCCGCAGTGGCCGGATCTTTTCTCCGGAGATTGCTCCCCCTCGAGCAGTTTTCGGACCCTTAAAAGCTTCTGCACATGTTGGACCCTCTATGCAAGGCCCAGTGGTTGAAGAAGTGGTTACTCCTGAAGTAAGACCATCCGCTGATAATACCAACAAGGGTAAGGGGGTATTGGAAATGCCTGCCAGGACGAAGGCTCATGCTGTGGTTATCCCCGAAACCACTCAGAAGGAAATGGATGAAATCCTTAAAATAATCAGAAAAAGTGACTACGACGTTGTAGAACAACTGGGGCAGACCCCTTCTAAAATTTCAATGTTAGCCCTCCTGCTCTGTTCAGAGGCCCATGCTAAGGCCCTGATTAAATTCTTGAAGACGGCACATGTACCCCAAGAGACTTCGGCTGACCAATTTCAGGATTGTGTGGCCAGTCTTACTGCTGACAATGGCTTGGGCTTTTCCGATGCTGACTTAACTCCCAAAGGAAGGAAGCACAATGATGCGTTACATGTTTCAGTTGAATGCCGAGGAACCACTCTCGCCCATGTCTTGGTTGATACTGGTTCTTCCCTAAATGTGCTGCCAAAGAAGGCCTTAGACCGTTTGGATTGTGAAGGTTTGACCCTCAAACCTAGTAACATCGTCGTTAGGGCTTTCGATGGTTCCAAAAGAATGGTTCATGGAGAGGTTGATATTCCTATCAAGGTAGGCACCGAAGTATTCAACTCCACCTTCTACGTAATGGACATCCGTCCGTCATACTCGTGTTTGCTAGGAAGACCGTGGATCCATTATGCTGGGGCAGTTACATCCTCTTTGCACCAGATGCTGAAATATCCTGTTAAGGGTAAAATCATAACTGTGCACAGCGAGGAAGAGTACATGATCAGTCATCTCAATTCCTTTCGATATATGGAGTTAGATGGCGAGTTCATCGAAACGCCTTTTCAACATTTTGAGGAAGTTTCTCCCGAGGTAGCAGTTGCGAAGACAGTGGTTGCGGTACCTATCATTCCCAAGCATGTGGCTATGATGGCATCTCTCAAGGACGCAGAGGCTGTGATTAAGGAGGGGAAGATCACGGTATGGGGACAATTACCTGACTTTCCCCATAAGACGGACAAGTTTGGTTTAGGGTTTACTGCTGCAGGACAAAAGGCTATGCGTCGCTCTAAGGTCGGAGGACCACCTGTCAAGATCTCACACCACAGAATTAATGCTGTAGAAGATGAAGATAAGGAGAGCCATTTTGAAGATTGGATCTTTCCGACTGTCGAAGGGGGTTTGAGCAATTGGGAAGCAAAGGATTTTGTTCCTATCACCTTTATCAACCAGTAATTTTATCTTTGAACAATTTCCCATTTTTATGGTTTGTAATAACTAAAACAATTCGTACACTATTTTCACCTCATGCCTTGCCCGGGGCATGTAAGTCCATTTGTAAGGGCTTGATTTTCTTCATAATCATATGCCATGTTTTAATGAATCATTGGACGTTTTTCATCTATAAATTGCTGTGTTCATTTTCTTTCCTTTTGCATTTTTATTTGTTTAAGGATGGCTATCCCTTACACACACCAACACTCACAAATACAGGTACCCATCCACTCTAGATTCCACGGGTGACTATTCTGCTTTAGCCTTCGATAACTCTGAAGATTTGGTTAATCATGCTGAGTACGAAGTTGACGAAGATTGTGAAGTGCCGGGAGAGTTAGCCAGACTTCTACAACAAGAAGAGAGGGTCATTCTGCCTCATGAAGAGCTGTTAGAAACCATCAACTTAGGGACAGAGGAAGATAGGAAGGAAGTAAAAGTGGGTGCCAACCTGGAACCAAGTGTCAAGGAGCGCTTAGTGCAATTGTTGAACGAATGTGTTGAAATCTTCGCTTGGTCTTATGAAGACATGCCAGAGCTAGACACCGATATCGTGGTTCACCGTCTCCCCACAAGAGAAGATTGTCCACCGATCAAGCAAAAGGTTCGCCGAATGAGGCCTGACATGTCTGAGAAGATTAAGGCTGAAGTAATGAAGCAATTCAACGCTGGTTTTCTGGCTGTTACAACCTATCCACAATGGGTTGCTAACATTGTGCCCGTACCCAAAAAGGACGGCAAGGTCAGAATGTGTGTGGACTATAGGGATTTGAACAGGGCCAGCCCTAAAGACAATTTTCCACTACCGCATATCGACATCTTGGTTTACAACAAAGCTCAACACAAGGTTTTTCCTTCATGGACGGGTTCTCGGGCTACAACCAGATTAAAATGGCCCCCGAGGACATGGAGAAAACTACCTTTGTCACGCAATGGGGTACCTTCTGCTACAAAGTGATGCCGTTCGGACTGAAGAATGCAGGGGCAACCTACCAACGCGCCATGGTAGCTTTGTTTCATGATATGATACATCATGAGATCGAAGTTTATGTAGACGACATGATAGCTCGATCACAGACAGAAGAAGAGCACCTTGAACATTTGCAAAAGCTGTTTGCCAGGTTGAAGGAGTATAAGCTCAGACTGAACCCAAGCAAGTGCACTTTTGGAGTTAGGTCTGGTAAGCTTTTGGGATTTATTGTCAGCAACAAGGGTATTGAGGTTGATCCTGCTAAAGTAAAGGCTATATAAGAAATGCCTGCCCCCTGTACTGAAAAGGAGGTTAGAGGATTCTTAGGACGCTTGAACTATATCGCCAGGTTCATCTCTCACCTGACGTCTACCTGTGAGCCAATTTTCAAACTGTTAAAGAAAGATCAGGTAGTTGAATGGAACAACAATTGTCAAGTTGCTTTTGATAATATCAAGGAGTGCTTACTAGAACCTCCTATCCTGATGCCACCCGTCGAAGGAAGGCTGTTGATCATGTATCTGACTGTTTTGGATAACTCAATGGGGTGCATGCTGGGCCAACATGATGAGTCTGGTCGAAAAGAGCAAGCCATTTATTACCTTAGCAAAAATTTTACCGACTGTGAGACTTGTTACTCACTGCTCGAGAAAACTTGCTGCGCTTTGGTATGGGCTGCTCGCCGGCTAAGGCAGTATATGTTGACTCATACCACTTTGCTGATTTCTAAGATGGATCCGATCAAGTATATCTTCAAGAAGCCTGCTTTATCTGGAAGAATCGTTAGATGGAAGATGATCCTGACTGAGTATGACATTCAGTATACTACCCAAAAAGCTATAAAAAGGAGTGTACTAGCTGACCATCTAGCTCATCAAGCCGTCGAAGATTATCAATCTATGAGGTTCGACTTCCCTGACGAGGAAATCATGACTTTGGACAAAATCGAAGGTAACGGACCGTATGACGGACCTGAACAAGGATCCCGATGGACCCTGTACTTTGATGGTGCTTCAAATACACTTGGCAACGGTATCAGTGCGGTACTCATCTCTCCGGAAGGTTGCCATACACCCTTCACTGCCCGACTTTGTTTCAGCTCTACCAACAACATGGCCGAATACGAAGCTTGCATCTTTGGTCTCAAGGCTGCTATAGACTTGGGAATCAAATCTTTGGTCGTATTTGGGGACTCGGATTTGGTTATCAGTCAAGTCAAAGGAGAGTGGGACACCAAACATCCTAATCTTATTCCATACAAAGAACATGTCCTGACTCTGTTGCCTCATTTCGAGCAGATTACTTTCGAGCATTTCCCGCGAGAAGAGAATCAGCTAGCAGATGCTCTGGCTACAATGTCTTCCATGTTTAAACTCAACCGGGATAACGAGGCTCCCCAAATCACCATCGAGCGAATGGACGAACCTGCACACTGTCATGAGATTAATACCGAAGAAGTAGTGGAACAACCCTGGTTTCATGAAATCAAAAGGTATCTCCAGACTAGAGAATACCCCGGAGGAGCTTCCGTTAATGACAAAAAGTTCTTAAGGAGATTTGCTTCCAAGTTCTTCCTAAGCAATGGCATCCTTTATAAGCGCGGCCATGATTGTGTTTTACTTAGATGTGTGGACAAAGCTAAAGCAGAGTTGATCATGACTGAGATACACAGTGGCACATTTGGCACCCATTTGAGCGGACATACGATGGCTAAGAAGATTCTAAGGGCAGGTTACTACTGGTCTACCATGGAAGCTGATTGTCACCAACATTCCTGTACTTTCCACAAATGCCAAGTCTACGCCGACAAGGT
Organism: Vicia faba; assembly: GCA_948472305.1. Lineage (NCBI taxonomy): Eukaryota > Viridiplantae > Streptophyta > Magnoliopsida > Fabales > Fabaceae > Vicia > Vicia faba. The sequence continues at coordinate 284,897,154 of OX451739.1, read as the reverse complement.
ACATATTCCTCCTGTTCCTCTCAACATTCTGACAGCTCCTTGTCCATTCGCAATTTGGGGCATTGACATGATTGGAGAGATCAAGCCCACGGCGTCCAATGGACATCGCTTCATCTTGGTCGTTATTGATTATTTTACCAAGTGGGTCGAAGCAACTTCCTTTGCCTCTGTTACAAAGAATGTGGTTGCCCACTTCATCAAGCAGAACCTCATATGCCGGTATGGTGTCCCCGACAGGATCATCACAGACAACGGTACAAATCTGAACAATACTATGATCACCGCTCTATGTGAACAGTTCAAGATTTATCATCACAATTCATCTCCCTATCGGCCGAAGATGAACGGTGCTGTTGAAGCCGCGAACAAAAATATCAAGAAGATCATTCAAAAAATGACAGTTACCTACAAAGTCTGGCATGAGATGTTACCGTTTGCTCTGCATGGATATCGTACCACGACACTTACTTCAACAGGGGCAACCCCATTTTCTTTGGTGTATGGCATGGAGGCTGTCCTACCCATGGAAGTTCAGATTCCTTCCTTAAGGATTATGAAGGACGCTGGTTTAAGTGAAGACGATTGGATTCAGACCCGGCTTGATCAACTCAATTTGATCGACGAGAAGCGACTTACTGCTGTTTGCCATGGTCAGACGTATCAAAAACAGATGATCAAGGCTTTCAACAAGAAAGTCAGGCGTCAGATATATCAAGTCGGAGATCTTGTAATCAAGCGGATCATCTTACCGCAAAGTGATCTCAGGGGCAAATGGAATCCTACTTACGAAGAACCATTTGTGATCAAGAGCATCTTTTCTGGTGGGGCAATGATTTTGACCACCATGGACGGCGACGATTTTCCACACCCTGCGAACGCAGACATAGTCAAAAGATACTACGCATAAAACAACCCGACAAGTTGAAAACCCAAAAGGGCGACTTGGGCAAAAATGGGCATCCCGGTGAACCGAAAACCCGAAAGGGCGGTTCAGGCAAAAATTAGGGATAAAACAAAAAAAATATGTACACCCGGCAAGTTGAAAACCCGAAAGGGCGACTTGGGCAAAAAAGGGTTTCCCGGTGGATCGAAAACCCGAAAGGGAGATTCAGGAAAAAGTTAGGGAATTAAAGCGTATGACTGTGTCTCGACGGATCACTTTAAAGAACAATATCTTCATCAACAAGCTCCGAGCTTCTGATCAACCTAGTCATCAGCGGACGAAGCAACAAATGGATAAGATATTCAGAGTTGTGAAGGCTATAGCAGAATGGGAATCCCATGGAATTGTTACACATAGCCATCTTTCTTTTGTATAAATTTTTTCCAATTTTTGCGACAATATTCTCTTACTAGGATGTCTGTCTCCTTTGTATAAAGATACTCACAAAAGTTAAATACAAATATAATTTGAAGTGCAGAAATTTGCTTGCCTTTCTTTTCTTTTTACACTTATGTTTTATTTGAAAACGTCCAATGTTTTGTTAAAAAGGCATATGCATTTGAACATAATCACTGATTACAAATAAAACGAAATTGAAAAAAGATATTTACTGATAGGTTGAAGGTGTAGGAAGATATCTTTATGCCATTTCAGAAGAAATCCCCTACGATACATCATTCAGATCCTCAACAAAGCTAAAAATTAGAATATATTTCCCCAGCGGGGTTAAGCTTCAAGATCCTCGACGGAGCCATTGCTTTCTAAAGCTCGATTCCCCAGCTAAGCTGAATTTCAAAATTCCCATCAGAGTCAAGTTTCAAGATCCCCGATGGAGCCCAAAACCCCTGAAAATCCTATCCCCGACAGAGCCAGAATAGTGAGCATTTCCCCACAGATTTATTTCCCAGCAGATTGAAGATTCTCAGTCCCATTTCTCCAGCAGAGGTCTCCCAGGTTTTAACTCCCCAGTAGAAATTTTTCAGAGTTTCCCTTATTCCCCAAGCAGTCAGTAAGGGTTTCTCATCTTCAAATCCTCAGCATCGGACAAGGATTTATTTTCCCCGGCAGCAGTCAAAGATTTCGTTATCTCCAGCTATCCAGATTTTTATCTTCCTCAACAAGACGACTACTCAACTTACATGCATAACCATTACATTCATATATCATAAACATTGATGAAATACAGTTCATTGCATCATACATATCATGCAGCATAACTTTGTGTTTTAGCTAACATTTTATCCTTTTCAGGATAAGATTAAAAGGCTATCATTAACAATTATTCAGATACAGTATAGATACACCCCAGATACGGGGGTCATTCTATTACTCATTTGGAATTTCAAGTCAAATACAGTACAGATAAACCCCAGACACGGCGGTCATTCTACTACTATTTCAGACTTCAACAATCCGATACAGACTAGATACGCTCTAGACACGGCGGCCATTCTATCTCTCATTCAGATTCAATTATCAACCTCAAGATCAGATATGCTCCAGACACGAATGCCATTCCGACCCTTACACCAGCGGTTTGATTCCCTCAGTGAAGTCTCCACGGAAGTCATTCTGTCATTCATTCAGATCCCAGTTACAGTACAGATACACTCCAGACACGGAAGTCATTCTACTACTCATACAAATCTCAACTTCAGATACAGTCCAGATACGCTCCAGACGCGGTTGCCATTCTGTCACTCATTCAGAGTTTATCCCCAGCACACAGTTGCTCCATACACAGATATTTCTCTGTTACCCGTATACAATACAGATACACTCCAGAAACGGCAGTCATTCTGATATTCATTCAACATTCAAACACAGTTACAACTCAGATTCTCCCCAGACGCGGACGCCATTCTTTTTCTCATACAAACTCAGTCTCCAGATACAGTTCAAGTGCATTCTAGACACGAATACCATTTTGATACTCATTCTTTTGGCCTACAGCATTGCAATTCAACAAAGGTTCTTGGATGGAATCTTTAAGCCCATCACCAGCAAGATTCTGCCATCTCCAAATGGCATCTTTAAGCCCATTCTCGCACCTATGTTTTGACGAGTGCAAATTTACAGGCACTCTAGTGTCCAATCCTCTTTTACCTTCGAGTCGCGAAAGGAAAACTTGCCAATCTAACTCTTCAGGTTCAAGAAGATTGAACAGGGGCAACTGTTGTACCCCAAAATTTGCCCTCTCATTTCATCAACACTCTCTCATCACAAGACTCTTGGAATTCAGGATCAAGCTAGGGTTTGCTCTGCTCAAGACCCCTCATTGCACTGTTAACCCAAATTAGGGTTTGAGTTTGCACAAGGATATTTTGACCTACAATACCCAAATTAACTTTCATGCTCCATGTTGGGTTCACAAGTTTGCCCATACCAAGTTTCTAGCCTTGATTCAAATCTTTGCCCAGTCAATTGGACAGTTGACCTAGAAATCAGCTGTATTGGGGAAAAAGTCAACTGTGGCCAATTGACAGTCAAACCTTATGAAATTTGACCCACATCAACATTATGAACTCATATGAACCATTTGATCAAGTTTGGATCACAATTCCACAAGAAATTTGATCAGATCACCAAAAGGGCAAAATGGTCATTTTTAGGGTTTTGACTGCACAAAGGAAAATTTTGACTGTTTGACCTAACAAATGGCAAACCAAGCTCACATATGGACTCAAGTACTCAATTAAATTGTCTTGACCCATTCAACAAGTTCAAAAGATCTCAAATGCATATGATTGACAAATGAATTTTTCAGTCAACTGATCAAAATTTGACTGTATACTGAAAAGTCAAACTTTGACTTTTTGGTCAAAATCAAGTGCCAAGGGTCATTTTTCATCAAGACATGTCAAATTATGAAACTTTTTCATCAAGAAACCCAAAAATGCAAATTAGGGTTTAAAATGGAAAATTTTCATAACTTAGAATTTTTCTAAGTTATGAAATTCTTATTTTTTCCTAACTTTGACCCATTTTTTCACCAAGATGCAAATGGATTCAAACAAAACTTGAAACATGAAAGTTGTAGTCCATCACAAAGTCTACAACCTTTATTCACAAAGTTTTCACAAATGAAGCTTGTATCTCAAGTTATGATTTTTGGAACAAGGGTACCTAAAACTTTTAACTTAGAGAAAATTTGCCCTAATCTAGGTAGGATTTTGACCCATCTTCTTGGCCATTTTTCACATAGTTCCACTTGGAGTTTCAAGTTTTATTACAAATATGGATTGTATTACATGTTCCAAGATTCCAAATTGTCCAAGAACTCCTCAAACACCCTTGTGGTTAGAGAGAATCGAATTCTTGAAGTTGGCAAAAACTCACTTTTGTCCATGGCCAATACATGTTCATAACAACTTGCAATTCTGATCTAGCTAGCTTGGTTTGACATTAAAGGCCTCAAAACCAATTTGCACTCCATAATTTAATGCCAATCCATCAGTCTAATCCTTTGTTTTGTTCACTTGGACATTATACACAAGATTAAGCCTTAAGTAGAAAAAGGCAAATTTCCATTTTTGCTTAAGTTTGCTTTATGTCAAACCAACAATCATTGAGCATTGGTCCAAGATCTCTTGCAGCAAAACAAATACAAAAATCAGAGGGGCCAAGAGAAATGTATGCAAACATATTTGACAGCCTATAGAAGCCTGTAACTTCACTTCCACATTTGAACTTCAAGTAGAGAAAACTTGCAAAACATAAGCAATCTCTCATATCTGTTAACAGGAGCTTAAACAAACATGGCATACGAGTTCCATACCTCCCAACAAGCCTAAAGCACGACCCTTTCACCCCTAAAACCTCCTCATGCTCAGAACCACTATTTTTTTGCAAAACAGGGCAGGTTCTGCATTTTGCAAGCCACAACAAAATTCCATCGTGCGTTTTGTCCCAAGATAGTTCCAACACCTTCCAATCAACTCACCTGAACTATCCCAGGCCCCCATTGCAAGATGTAACACCTCTAACTCACTTTGCCATTTTCATTTCAAAGCTCTGCAGGTTGAGTTCTACAACACGATTCAAGTTGTTTCAAAGCAAGCCAAGCATTGGAGAAGCTTCCTTGGACCTCAGGCAAGCTCAACAGAAGCTCAAACACCATTGAAGGTTGCTACATTGTCCAGCTCGAAGTCAACTGAAACAGGTATTTTATGGACTTCTATCTCCCTATATAGAAATGGTTAGGCTTAGGTTTGTGAATGAAATATGTTGTACTCATAGCCCTGAAGCCATACACATGCTTAGTTTTCATTTACATTAATCATGCTGAGAGAATTTCACTCATGAACTTTCTGAAAAAACTAGGTTAAAAATTAGGGCCAGAGAAATTCTCTCTGGTATTTGAGAGTTAATCCAAGTTTTTTATATGGTTGAATTCGTTGTTTAATTCTCTTCAATGTTCATGTTATGAGTTTTGTCAAAAAATCAAAGAATCAGGAGTTAGCCATTGATACACAGAAGCGCATGTTTTGTGAACAAGAGGAAGAAGAAGAAGTCTGCTGGGCTGGGCCTGTTGTGTTTTCACTTTTAACACTCCTATTTTCTGTTTACACCCCCCTGGCCCATTTATTTAATATTTATCATTTTTGACATTTTTATTTTTTATTCTGACTTTATTATTTTTTTGTATAAATATAAAAAATGCCAAAAATAATTTTCTATATTTTTTCACATTTATTTGATATTTATTTTATTTTATTAAGTATACATATGTAAATAAACTATTTTCTTTTAAAACAAAACTCAAAAATAATACAAAAGATATACTTATTTTCATTTATTTCATTTATTTATATTTAAAAACATTTTCTTGAAAATATTCTTTTTTGTAAATAGTTAATTTTTATTTTATGTTTAATATGTTTAATATATATATATATATATATATATATATATATATATATATATATATATATATATATATATATATATATATATATATATATATATATATATATATATATATATATATATATATATATATATATATATATATATATATATATATATATATATATATATATATATATATATATATATATATATATATATATATATATATATATATATATATATATATATACAAAAATACAAAAATATTACATTTTCATTTTTATTATTATTTTGGACTAAAAATATCATTTTTATAATATACTTTTATTTTTTGTATAAATTAGTATATTATTGCACATAATTAATAAATAATATTATTTATTAAGAATTAGGGTTTCTTGCCCTAAATAGGAAAAATAATTAAAATTGATCTTTTTATTTTACTTTTCACATTGAAAAAAATACTTTTTACATACTAAAAATATTTTGGCATAATACATTTTATTTACATTTATTTATTGTATTTATTTCAATTATTGTATATTTAAATATTGTATCTTGTACATTCAATTAGGTTGTAAATAGTTAATTTTTATTTTATGTTTAATATGTTTAATATATATATATATATATTATATATATATATATATATATATATATATATATATATATATATATATATATATATATATATATATATATATATATATATATATATATATATATATATATATATATATATATATATATATATATATATATATATATATATATATATATATATATATATATATATATATATATATATATATATTTATATATATATATATATATATATATATATATATATATATATATATATATATATATATATATATATATTATCTTATTAAATGATTAGGTCAAAAATACAAAAATATTACATTTTCATTTTTATTATTATTTTGGACTAAAAATATCATTTTTATAATATACTTTTATTTTTTGTATAAATTAGTATATTATTGCACATAATTAATAAATAATATTATTTATTAAGAATTAGGGTTTCTTGCCCTAAATAGGAAAAATAATTAAAATTGATCTTTTTATTTTACTTTTCACATTGAAAAAAATACTTTTTACATACTAAAAATATTTTGGCATAATACATTTTATTTACATTTATTTATTGTATTTATTTCAATTATTGTACATTTAAATATTGTATCTTGTACATTCAATTAGGTTGTAATAGTAATCTAGGGTTTAATTTCTTGTCAAATACCCCCAATTCAAATTTGTACCCCCTCCCTATATCATGTTGTAATAGTGTAGCATTTAAATTCTCGCACATTTAAAAGCTTTCAATTATGCCGTGTTAGATCTAGGGTTTGTATGCAAATAAAATCAACAACTAGCTTGACCTAATCCAAGATAAATATGCATGAAAAACAAACACAATGCACACTTGCACCCCTAGGGTTACAATCCACTTGTTGCCTTCAAAAGTGGGCCATGGTTGCATGTTGAGTACTTTGGCAAAATAAAAACAATCAAAAAGATCATAGTCCCTCGATGATGCTATCTGAGTTGCCTAAACAAAATGGTTAAGTCCCTCAAGAAAATTGCCAAAGATACTTGACACTATTGCTATCATGGTCTATACGATGACCCGCGCCTGTCCCGTTAACATCCTAACACAAGGTTGTCCACCAAATACAATGGTGAAACAACACTGTTAAAAGGGTTAAAAACATAAGAAAGATCTTTGAGTAAAATAGGGTAGATAGCTCTTAGCTACTTGATCAAGCTTGCAAAAACATCCTTGCTACTTTCAAAACACACTTCACAACACAATTTCAAAACCCTACTTTCAAACATTGAAAACTTTTCAAAAGACAAAAACACCTTTGTATACATTCAAACAAGAATTATTACAAATGTTTCCACAACGATGGCCTCTTTTCAAAACATCTTTCAAAATCACACACAAAGCACCATTTCAAACAATTGAAGAGCACCATTTCAAACAATAGAAATGCAAAGCAAGTGATCTAAGCAAGTAACTAAGAGCCCATGGATAACCATGGATAGAAAGGGTGCTAATACCTTCCCTTTCTATAATCTACTCCCCGAACCCTAGAAAACATCTCAAAGGTCTTTCTTATGCTTTTTGACCTTTCCTTAGGATAAAATAAAAGTCGGTGGCGACTCTTGCTAAACTGAAACATTTGCGAACACAAACGCAAAATCCCAAGTCAGTTCTCCCACCGTATCACAATCATCAACTAACCAAAACACAGTTTCAAAGTATACATCTCATCAACATTCAAAGTTGCAGAAAAGAACAATCACAAGTTTCAGTTTAAATCAGAAGCAATCATCCTCAACATTCAAGTTTCAGAAGCAACATCAACAACAAGTTTCAGAAACATCAACATTCAACATTCAAGATAGAGGAAAAGAAATAACGTTTCAACAACAGTTATCATCAACAATAACAACAAGTTTCAGATAAATATCATCAACAAAGGAATCATTAACAAGTCAGAAGCGATAAGCCTCATCATTCAAGTTTCAAAACGGGACAAAAAAAGATACCAGAAAAGCACGCGTTCGTCATTATCTCCCCTCCGCCTCTAGCCGCCAAGGGGCGCCGCCAGCCTCACCACTCTCTTTTGTCACAGAGAAAACCCCAAGGTACGTTTCTTCACCTCAATAAGCCATGCAATGCAATGGATTAGCCAAACTGTAAAATCAAATAAACATGAAACTGTAAAACTCAAACAAGAAACGAACTATATCATTTTGCAACCGAAGCCATGGATCATTGTGAGGAGATGAGAGAGTGAGGGATAACACTCCGGCGGCTAGGGCTTAGGGGAGGTCAGAGCGTTTGATTGAGAGAGATGAAGAGAAGAAGCGAGAACGAGAGAAACGGCGCTGCTGTGAAGAGAAATCACAAACCCTAAGTTTCTGAACCCTAACAAAATTGTACAAACTCGCCTTTGGGCCTTTCTGGCCCTAAGCGCCTAAGCCCATAATGAATTGGCCAGCGCACCCCCTCACTCCATTTTGACCCCCTTCTGTCCTCTTTATTTTTGGTCTTGGGCCTAGCATCCACACAAATCCCAAGCCCATCCTTCTTTTTTTTAATTTCTTTTCTTTTATTTAAACAAATACTTTTTTTAATTAATTCATTTTAAACAATTTGTTTTCTTTTCTTTTGTTAATAATAGAACTAAATAATATATAAATTTTATCTTGGCGAATTACTTTGATTTTTTTAATTTAGTTTTAATTTTCCTTTATTAATTAATAATTGTTTCATTTGATAAAATACCAAAAAACATTTAAATTAATTTAATTAATTTTGTTTTCTTTAAACCCTTTTTTATTGATTAATAAAAAATACAAAAATAATAGAAATTTTGTTTAATTAAATTTTCCTCCTTTAAACTTTTTATTTACATAATTAATAAAATACACAAATAATAATAATAAAATATTTAATCTTTCTTTTTTAGAATAGATTTTATTTATTTATTTTCAAGTAAATACATGCATTTCATAATTGATTGATTTTCTTTATTTCATGATTTGTTATGGCTTTATATTTAATTGCGACAATTCGATTTGGTTGTAATACTTGATATTTGGACATTATTATTCTTGTGAGACTCATCCCCATTTGTAACAATTTGTACCCCCATTCCCGGATACTTTTGTAATAACTTAGACTTTTAATTCCTGCAATTTATTGCTTTCAAAATACTGTATAGTAATTAGGCGTGTATGGCAAGATTCAAAATCAATGGCTAGATGACCTAATACAAGACCTAAATGCATGAAAATGACAAACACAATGCACACTTGCACCCTTAGGGTTTCATCCACTTGTTGCCTTAAAAATGGGCCATGTTATGCATGTTGAGTACTTTTGCAAAACAAAAACAAAACAAAAGATCATAGTCCCTCGATGACGCTATCTTGGTTGCCTATACAAAATGATCTAGTCCCTCGAAAAATTTGCTAAAAATACTTAACACAATTGCTATCATGGGGTATACGATGACCCGCGCCTGTCCCGTTTAACATCCTAATACAAGGTTGTTTACAAAATGCAATGGTAAAAAAACACTGTCAAAAGGGTTAAAAACATATAGGAAAGATCTTTGAGTAAAATAGGGTAGATAACTCTTAGTTACTTGATCAAAACTTGCAAAACATCCTTGCTATTTTCAAACACACCTCACAACATAATTTCAAAACATTTCCCAAAAACAAACTTTCAAACATTGAAAAATCTTTTCAAAAGACAAACACCTTTGTATATATTCAAACAAGAATCATTACAAAGGTTGCCACAACGATGGCCTCTTTTTCAAAGCATTTTCAAAACCACACACACAAAGCACCATTTCAAACAATTGAAAAGCAAAAGCAAGTGATTTAAACAAGTAACTAAGAGCCCATGGATAACCATGGATGAAAAGGGTGCTTGCACCTTCCCTTTTCATAATCTACCCCCCGAACCCAAGAAAACATCTCAAAGGTCTTTCCTGTGCTTTTTGACATTTCCTTAGGATAAAATAAAAAGTCGGTGACGACTCTTGCTAAACCGAAACATTTGCGAACATAAACGCAAAACCTCAAGTCAGTTCTCCCACCGTATCACAGAACTGGCGACTCTGCTGGGGATTATTCTAAAAATTGGGGTTACCTTAGGGTTTAGATCATATTTATTTGTTTACATTGTTTGACTTGTATGCTTTACTTTTTGGTTCCTTGTTTGGGTTTGTTTTAAATCCTACACCCGGATTTGGGGGCACCTTTTAGGTAAGTAGCAATAAACTGCGAGGGAACTGTGCGGGGTATACCGACATGGTTGAAGTAGTGTGTTGTACCCTAAAATTTTCCCTCTCATTCTTCAAGGCCTTTCTCACAAGGATTCTCAAGGTTCAAGCTTGCACAAGTACTTTGGAATTTTCCAGTACCAAAATTAAAAGGAAACTGTCAAAAAAGGAGAAAACAGATAAAAATAACATTTTGACAAATTTGGAGGAAAACAGGTCTCTTTCGATTCAGCACCCTTCGATTGACTCTTGGCCTCTTTCGAATGCAACTTGGATTACATCCTTCATTTTGAACTTAAATCCTCCTTCGAATTCCAATTTAAGTACATCCTTCGTTTGGATTTGAAACCTCCTTCGAATGCAACTTAGGTACATCCTTCGTTTGGATTTGAAACCTCCTTCGATTCAGCCTTTTGATTGGACAAGTGTGCTGCCTACATGGTTGCAATCAAAGGCCATGACATGTTGGCCACACATGCCCCCTGTAAGGAAACCTTTTCGATTCACCAAGCGTGCTACCTACAAAGCCTACTTCAATTTGGACAAGTTTACTGCCTACAAGCCTGCTTCGACTGGACAAGTTTGCTGCCTGCATGCTTGCTTCGTTTGGACAAGTTTCGATGGGACAAAGTAACCACCTTTATGCATCCTTCAAATCCACTTGCACCAAGGGCATCTTGCATGCTTTGCTTCATACAAGCTTCGTTTGATCCAAGAAGTATCTTCATACAAGATGTGACTAAGTTCTTGCTTCCCTTGAAAAAGCGCCCTTCAATTCAGAAGCCAGGAACTTCCCTCATGCTAAAAAGACACAAGGCAATGACTCCCTTTATGTTTGTTTCGATCCACATGCTTCGATTAGGAAACATTGCTTCCTTCGAACACAGTCTTTCGATTGGGCAATATGTTTTTTTCGATCCAAGCTTCGATAGGGCATTAGCTTCCTTCGAGTAAGTTTGTTTCGACCACAAGCTTCGACTGAGGCAAAGGCTTCCTTCGAACAAGTGCACTTCGATCTCATTCTTGCATTTGACTCAAGACCAAATCTCGTTTGCCAGGCTATGTTGCGTCCAAATCTTTACATAGTCAGAAGTTTGTACAAGGGTTTTAAACTTTGTCTTTTAGATACTACTATTCTTGGTTAAAGGCTACATACTCTTTCTTTTCATTGAGAGTACTTTAGTCACAAAATCAGCTTTCAACCTGATTTTGGTCTGAGCACAAGCAAGGCCAGAAGCATAAGTCACATCTTCTGCACCCCAACTGCCAAGAGGCCCCCCACATGTACTTTCACGTTACATTATTTTATCATTTATTTGCAAGGCTGGCTTTGGACAACATGTCCATTCTTTCTCTATAAATAGAGGATTTTTTTTACAAAGCTAGGAGAGGATCTTTGGACCAGAGGAACGAATCTCCTAAATTTTCTCAAACACAACAAAACTCTCAAGTTCATCAACACTTGAGAAATCAAAACCCAGAATCCCAAACACTCACCTCTTTCGATTCTGAAGAACACCCCACACATAGAAGTTTGTTCAAACTCAAAGACAACCTTCTGTGACAACTCTTCGAACCAAAAGCAAACCCCCTGTGACTACTCTTCGAATTCCAGAAACGTCCAAGTAGCAGTTCAAGTTCGAATCCCACATCCATTCAAGGCCTGAAGCAAGGTAAGTCACTCTTACCCTTGAACCTTTCGTTTCATGGCATAGTATGTGAATAATCTTCCCTTTCATTTCAAAACATGTACATGACACTTTGGTTCTTTTCGTTTCCACCTACTTAATATGTTTTCAGAGCTAACCCCTTTTGTTTTGCTGCTTGTTTACTTAAATATGCATTAAGTATTAACTAATTGTAAGGCAATACTAGCATGGCCTTATGCCATGTTGTTGTTCAAAAAGTTCAAACGAAAGAAACAAGAGACAGGAGTATGAAATGAAGCCTTTGGTTTCCACACTGACTTCCAGGCCCAGCCAGAGACACGCTCACACTGATTTCACTGGCCCAATCGAAGAAGGCAACAAGGCAGAAAGGCCTAGCCAGAGGCACACTTGCACTAAGTCCAGGCTCAGACGAAAGGCACTCCCCAGCAGAGTTGCCAGTTCTGTGATACAGTGGGAGAACTGACTTGTGATTTGCGTTTGTTTTCGTACTTGTTCGGTTTAGCAAGAGTCGCCACCGACTTTTTATTTATCCTTAGGAAAGGTCAAAAAGCACAGGAAAGACCTTTGAGATGTTTTCGTGGGTTCGGGGGGTAGATTATGAAAAGGGAAGGCTGCTCCTGCCCAAATCGAAGGAGCTCATTTTTTCTTCTTTTTTTATCTTATTTTTTCCTTTATATTCTTCTTCACTTCAATATGGTTGTAATAATGTAGGATATTTATTTACTACATTTTTATTGCTTTATACAAATGCTAGTAAATAGGTGTGTATGGAAAGATAAAACCAACAAGTAGGAAACCCCTAATCAAGACAAAATGCATGCAAATCAATACACTATTCACACATGCACCCTTAGGGTAATCTCGCTTGTTGCCTTCGATAAAACGATCTCGTCCCTTACAAAATTGCTAGAGCGTCTCACAAGTTGCCTTCAATGATTGTATACGATGACCCGCGCCTGTCCCGTTCAACATCCTAACACAAGGTTGCTCATCAAACACAATGGTGAAACAACACTGTTAAAAGGGTTAAAAACACAAGAAAGTCTTTGAGTAAAATAGGGTAGACAACTCTTAGTTACTTGATCAAAAATCTTGCAAAACATCCTTACCATTTTTCAAACACACTTCACAACACAACTTCAAAAACAATTTCCAAACAACTTTCAAAACATTGAATTATCTTTTCAAAAAGACAAACACCTTTGTATATATTCATACAAGAACCATTACAAAGGTTTCCTAGACAAGGCATCTTTTTCAAAGCATTTTCAAAACCACACACACAAAGCATCATTTTCAAACAATTTAAAAGCAAAGGCAAGTGATCTAAAACAAGTAACTAAGAGCCCATGGATAACCATGGATGAAAAGGGTGATAGCACCTTCCCTTTTCATAATCTACCCCCCGAACCCACGAAAGCATCTCAAAGGTCTTTCCTGTGCTTTTTGACCTTTCCTTAGGATAAAATAAAAAGTCGGTGGCGACTCTTGCTAAACCGAAACATTTGCAAACACAAACGCAAAACTCAAGTCAGTTCTCCCACCGTATCACAGAACTGGCGACTCTGCTGGGGAGTATTTCTAAAAGTGGGGTTACCTTAGGGTTTTAGATCACATATACATGCTTACTTTAATTGCTTTAATTGCTTACTTCTTGGGTTCCTTGTTTGGGTTTGTTTAATCCTACACTCGGATTTGGGGGCATCTTTTTAGGTAAATAGCAATAAAGTGTGAGGGAACTGTGCGGGGTATACCGACATGGTTGAAGCAGTAGCTATGTTAGTGTGACATATTTGTGGGTACCAGTAGCCCTTGAGTAGTCAAGGAGAATACGGGGCCGCTGAGTGATGTCATGAAGCACTAACGAACTCTTAGAACCTTACTTGACCATCTTGGCCTTTTTTAGGGGTAGTGAGATGACCGACTTTGGTGCAGTCCGAAGTTGGTAGATACTCGATACTACACTCATTGAGGATTGTTTTCTTGGAATATTTTGGTTGCCAGTTAAGTGGCTAAACCAAAACAATGAACACAGAAAATAATCCAGTGATATTGAGCTCCTTAGAACCCGGTTTCTATTTTAGGACAGGTTGAGTCAACTAACTTCAAGAGGGTATTTACCTACAAACCCCATGAAAGCCTAAACCTAAGGACTTGTTTGCTTTGTGTGAATATGACTGTCTGTATATACACTTGCTTGCTTTTGCATACATGTACATAACATCATAACATCATACCATAGCATTTTCAATAACCATTTCAAGGATCTCGATGGTCTTTTGATGCAGGGTCACGTTGAACCAGACGTCTACCAAAGGGCAAGAGGTTTCATTTTCCTCTAAACAAACGCCGTCAAAGATCAAGTGCAACAACTTGAATCAGAGGCTATGACCCACTTGACATGGTGAGCTTGATTCTCGTGGAAAGACATCCACCGATACAAAGTTCTCCAATCAAAGATGTTGATCAAAGTTCAAGCTCTAACATTTTCGTGTGTTTACCCCGCGAGATCCTTGAAAACATGCATCCACATATCATGCATCATATCATGACAGGTTTCTCCCATACAGGTCTCCTTATCTTCCTACTGTTTATTTCAGTAAGATGGAACAAACAGTGAAAGATCTCCAAGCTCAAAATGCTCAATTCCAACAAATGCTTCTGGCTATGGCTAAGGGGCAAGAGGACCTGAAAGCTCTCCTTCTCAAAGAAAAGAAGAAAAAGTCCAAGAAGTCAGTAGGCGTCTTGAACTAGGGAAGAAGACCTAAAACCCTAGATCTTTCAACTCCATCCAACATAGGGGATAGTCTTGAAGAAGACCACAATTTGGAGATTGATGAAGTTGAAGCTGACTACTCCGAGGAACAATATCCTCCCACTGATGACAAGTACAAACAGTTGGAGGATCGCCTCAGTGCTATGGAGATTCAACAAATACCTGGCTTGGATTTAGGAGACATGGGTTTAGTTTCTGGATTGGTCATCCCGCCAAATTTCAAAGTCCCTACTTTTTCCCTGTACGATGGAGTCTCTTGCCCTAAGATGCACTTAAAGTCTTATGTCCGCAAGATTCAACCATACACAACTGATCCGAAGCTTTGGATCCATTTCTTCCAAGAAAGCCTAGTAGGGACTCAACTCGAATGGTTCTATCAATTGGAGAGTTCTCGCATCCACACCTGGGAGGATTTAGCTGCTTATTTCTATAAGAAGTATCAATACAATGCTGATCTTGCACCAACTCGTGTGCAATTGCAGAACATGACCATGGGTTCCAACGAGAGCTTCAAAGGATACGCCCAAAAGTGGAGAGATTTGGATGGTAGAGTGAAACCCCCTTTAACTGACAGGGAGCTGATTGACATCTTCATGGGAACTTTGACAGGGCCTTTCTTCAAACACTTGATCGGAAGCTCTTCAGCCGAGTTCACCGAGCTAATACTGACCGGCGAAAGGGTCGAAGCTGGCATCAAAAGTGGGAAGATTCAAAAAGCTACACCTTCTGATGCTCAGAAAAAGCCTTATAATGGGAAGAAAGATTCTGATGCAGTGATTGGTCAAAAGAGTCGTCATGATCAACATGTAGGGGCAACCCTGATCTCCGATCCCACACCTGTTCAAAAAAGACAGAGCAATATGTGTAGGGTAAGATATCAAGAAAGGAAGTATACTAACATCAACATGCCTTTGTCTCAAGCGTTACAACATTTGCTGAAGTTAAAGCTAATCACGCTAAAGGATCCTCCTCAAAATCCCGATACTTCCTCTTCTAAGTATAATCTGAGTGTGAGATGTGCCTACCATTCTGACAGTCCTGGACATGACACCGATGACTGTTGGACTTTGAAGAACAAGATCCAAGACTTGATTGATGCCAAGGAGATCAAGTTTGACCCTCCGAAGACCCCAAATGTGATCACTGCTCCTACGCCAAATCATTGAGAATGTCTTTGTTTCATTTGAATTTTCAAGTTGTAATCTCTTTGTTATTCAAACAATTATCTATTAATGTCAAACTCTGTTTCATTAATGCATTGCATATGTTTGTCTTGAATTCATCCTTTCATTTTCATTACATTTAAACTATGCTTTTTACTCTCTTTATGATATTCAACTCTTGCTAAAAGTTACAAGCCTTTAGAGGGAGGATGACAAAAACAATGCCATAATCTCATACAATATGCTTTTGAACAGACCTTGCTGATGATGTACATGCATTTCTTTCAAATCCTAAACACCGGAGTTATAAGGAAGATAACCCCTAGTCAACCCCTTCGAGCCAAAGATGTAGAAGTTTTCTATTTTAACACAAATTGAAACCTTTAATCAAAACCTGGGGCAGGGTAGTCTCTCAGTTAATTCAAATGCGCTTTAAGTCGCAAACTCTCAGTTCATAATACAACGAACGACATCAAAAGCATTCCTCTGGAATCAAAAGACAGTGCTGGTTCCTTATCTCATAGGCAGTCAATCTCACAAAAGAGAAAAGCCCACTGAGCCAAAACCTATAAAGGAGGCTTAAGAAAGCTGGGGCATCCCGCTGACTGTAATCTCGAAAATAGGAACAGTCAGGCAAAAGTTAGGGATAACAAATCAAAAGAACGAGGTCGCTACAAATCCTCAACAACATGAAAAATGTTGCAAAAATGACTGCCTTCCAACAAATTCAACTTGTGTGAACCATCACCAAAAACGTTGTTCCAGACTCATTTGGAGTTCAAATGCACAATTAACTGAGTTTAGGATTGAAGAACATCACGAAGAGAGGGTGGGTACAAATATACTTTGAGCCTTTATCCTTTGCTTCTTAAAACCGTGAACCAAGCCACATTACAACCCTCCAAAAGTCCTAACTGAAGCATGGGTTAGTTCGAAAGCATACTGTTACAAAAGGTATCCTGACTCCTGTAAGGCTCTGCTCTAAATCCTGAGTTTGAATTTTCTTAGCAAAATTTCTTTACTCGCTAAAACGCATTTTCAAAAAAACTTCAAGACAAACATAAACTTTGCATTACTTGAATATCATTGTTTGCATATGGCTATTTGTTTAACAGCGGAGAAATTCACACAATGAATATCCAGTGAACAAAAGCTCTCTCAGTGAACAAAATCAATTCAAGAAGGATGACACTTCCATTGACAGGGGGACTTGACATGTCACTATCCAGCACACCTGGGGCAGTCCAGTCAAGATTCCAAGAAATCTCTCAAGAATTGCAGAGTAACCAGGGGCAGGCCTCCATCTCCGTCACTTGGGGCATTAAACGTCAAATCTCAGCAAAGAGTTACGTACAACTAGACATTTTTGGCAATTCCACGAACATTTGCTACTAGGGGAAATGAAAAGTCTCCCCAAAGTCCTTCTCATAGGATGATTCCCCAGCAAGAGTATAATCTCTGACCCCCTTTCCCCAGCTGAATCAACCTCAAGAATCCTCGAGGACTTCCCCCAACGAAGATTTCACCTCTCTAGCGGACTGACGACATGGTTTATTTCCCCAACAACACCAGGATTCCCCAGCTTGAGTTTGCCTCTCCGACTATTACAAATCAAAGGACCACAACTCCTCTTCCCTAGTAGACTACTCTACAATCCCCAGCAAGTTACTGCGAAACCTGGACCCGACCAGATATCAATTCAACTTCGACTCCCCAGTAGAGCAACGGACGACTAAGACTCCTAAACTCTTTTCCCAAGCAGAAATAAACATACTCCCCACAGAGTTTTCAACTTCCCCCAGCGGAGTTCTCCTCAAACAACAAAACAGGAATCCATTGGAAATTGTTGTACCCCAAAATTTTCCCTCTCATATTCTTTAAGATTTGTCAAGATCAATCTTCAAAATGGATCAAGGGGTTGCCCAGTCTAAACATCCTCCTAAGCCAGTCAAATTAGGGTTTTGGTTCCTTCAGTGAATTTGAGGTTTTCAATGGTCCAATCAAGTCCCATAGGCCTACACATATCCTCAAGCATCTACATGCCAAGTTTCAAAGCTCACAGCATCAAATTGCATAGTCAAAAGCTTCATTTGCCTCACAATCAACTACAGGGGTAAAATGGTCATTTGATAGTCAAAAGTCAAAAATTTTGGTCAACATCTTATTTTGAAGCCACAATAATCATTTGATCAATTCTTGATCATGATTCCACAAGCATGGCTCAAAAATCATCAAGATGCCAAAAGTTTCTATTTTTGGACAGTTGAAAAGTCAACTGTAACTTGATCAAGGCATAACTTTTTCATGGTTCATCAGAAAAATCCCATCCAATGATCATTTTGAAGGGGATAACATTTCCTACAACTCATCTTCATATTCCAAGTCCAAGAAATGCTCTCACAAAAAGTTATCAATTTCTACATTATAGGTCAATTTCAAAAGTCAACAAAAAGGAACTTTAAGTCAAAGACCATAACTTGAGATTGGTAAATCAAAATGACATGGGACCAAAGGCATTGGTTAGAGGACTTCAAGAAATTTCCAAAATGTCCAAGAACATGTTCATATGATCAAAATTGAGCAAGATATGCATTGGAGAAGTTGGGAAATATTTGGGAATTTGCAAAAGTCAACTTTGCCTAAAACACCTCATTTTTGCTAATGGGCCTCAAATTATTTCTTGAAACATTTCCCAAGGCCTATGCACGACCCATTAAGCTTAAATTGATTTATTTTATTATTTTTAATTAATTAATTGATTTTTTATTAATATTAATTCATTTAATTGATTTTAATTGTAGGAAAATTCAAAAGATATTATTTTCAAATCTTTTGTGGAGCAAATATGATCAACACATGCTGAAGATTTCATGTATCAATCAAGGAGACAAAATCATCCAATTTTAGCAAGTTTTATCAATCAAAAAATTGGAAAAGATTTGATTGGAAATCAAGGATGCAAAACATTATGCCATGGATCTTTTGCCCAAAGATTTAACCTAATTCATTCCACTATATGTACTGAAGCTTAACCTAAAATCATTCACGTGCAAGCTGCTATCAAACACCATAAACCAAATTCCAAAAATCAAGAAAAAGTTGAAAACTGAATTCAACCTTCCAGGCCAATTCAAAGCCCTTTCTTGATTCCAATACCTTGCTGGGACATTCAGGGACGATTTGCAATCAAGAACGAGCCTTAACACTCAAAGAATCATTCTACACAGTCATACGGTTTACCATTCTTTTCCATAATCAATACTCAAGTTTTATGCATCATTAACATGTTTTGATTATTGCTTTGCATTGCTAACATCATTCGGAAGCTTTTGGTATTGATTAATTGCCTTATGCTGCCCTGAAACGCAAAACACCATTAATGAATTCTAGGTTTTCAAAGCTCTCAATTTAGGGCTTTACAGCATAAGTAAAATCTGAACCAATAATACCCATGGTTGAACTCAGAATGACAAGACGAATTCAACACCATGCTCGCGCCCTATTTATATAGCGTACAATTCTAATCGCTATTTTCTGTGGTTGCACTTTGTGGGGGTTTAAAACCCCCGCTATTTGTTTGTTTTTCTTACAGGCCAACGAAGAAGATGACGTGCTGGCAATATGTGATTGGTCTATTCAAATAAATGGCACGCGCGTGTTTGTTTTCAGCATATGATATTGTATCATGTATTATTTTAATTGCTTATTATGTTAACAGATACATCGCTTGGCTTAGTGGAGAGGGACGTGTCTGGCAATTGTTGGGACCTGGGTTCGATTCCCAGGTCCACCCCAATATTTATTTCTATTTTCATAACATGATTCTATGCAGGATGCCCAGTGTGTTTCACCATGGATCTCACCTCCAAGCTTGCCAAGTGGCCATAAGCGTGCATCTAAAGGCCAGTGATAGATGAACACTATGCTCCCTAGTCAATGTGCCTCCAGGCAATTCCAAAAGTCAGCAAGGGCTTGATCATTATTGGGCCAAAATTGCTTCATTAAACCTCCATTGGGCCATCAAACCCCCCCTGGTTTTTACTATTATTTTTATTTTTCCTTTTAATTCTTTTAACTAATTATTATTATTATTATTATTATTATTAACTAATAAACTAATTTTTTTATATATAATAAATTCAGAGATCAAAAATTGTAAATATTTTTATTATTTTTTATTTTTACTATTAACTATTATTTTTGTAAATAAAATACTAACAAATAAATTAGGTTAATTAGGTCAATTTTAATCTTTTTTTTTCATAAATAAATAAAAATCATGTAGAATTAGGGTTTGACAATTTTCCATTATATTATCTTGTTATTATTATTTTCGTAAATAAAATGTAAATTAATTAATTTAGTTAAATTAGGTTAACTTTGACATTTTTTACAATAAATAAAATTAACTTAGAATTAGGGTTTTGTTTACTAACTTTTTTAATTCCTTTTATTATTTTCATTAAAAACTTAAAAAACACAAAAAAAACTTTTCTTTTAATTAATTAATTAATTAGGTTTAGGTTTAATATTTGATTAATTGCAAAAGAGGACAAGACTAAAAATTTCTTTATTTCTCACAAGGGTCAAAAACCCTAGGACGTCCGGATTTAATTCTTTCGCGCATTATTCTTATTCTTGATTATTTATGTATCTGCCCAATGGATGTAATAGTAATTAGGATTTACCGCTTTCTTTTACTTTTTCATTTATTTTCCAAAACGGGTTATGTTTTTGGCGATGTATAGACCCGCGCCTTGTAATAGC
Organism: Vicia faba; assembly: GCA_948472305.1. Classification (NCBI taxonomy): domain Eukaryota; kingdom Viridiplantae; phylum Streptophyta; class Magnoliopsida; order Fabales; family Fabaceae; genus Vicia; species Vicia faba. Next base: position 284,876,146 of record OX451739.1, on the reverse strand, counting down.
GTAGATTCATATTTCCGCACTTTAATTTTCCGCACTCTTAACTGTTAATATGCATGAAAGACTGAATGACAATTAAAAACAACTTGTAGCTCACAAATGCATGATCAAAGATAAATATAAACTGAAAACAACACACAAAGCACATGCCACTCTTAGGGTACGCCTCACTGGTTGCCTCGAACGTGGTCGTCAAGTATAGGGTGTTTTAGAGGTCTCCCTCCTGTCTAAGATCCAGTTGCCTCGAAACGGTTGCCTAGGATAAAAAGGATCTAGGACATTAGGGTTACTTCTAAGGTGTCCTACTATTGCTTCGGTGACCACACTGTCCCAATAATCGAATTGACCCGAATACCTCCAACGATGGTGCTACCTACCTCTCAATGGTGGGATAGCACTATCTAAAGGACTTTTACACAGCCTAATTCCTTAGAGTAGGTAGATTCTCCCGGGTACTTGCTCTTTCTAAAAAACAAAACAACTTTTCACACTTACACTTTCAAAAGGTTTTCAAACGAACATTTCATACACTCTTGAGGACAGATACAAGAGTTACTTAGAAATTTTTCAAACGAAACTTTTTCAAAACCCACACACACTTGAAAAGCAAACATTTTTTGAAAACATAAGAGCAAGTACCTAAGAGCCCATGGATAACCATGGATAGAAAGGGTGCTAACACCTTCCCTTTCTATAAATCTACCTCCCGAACCGAGAAACATTCTCAAAGAAGGAATTTTGCTGTGCTTTTGTCCTTTCCATGTTGGAGAACATAAAAGACGGTGGCGACTCTTGCTTACTGCGACATTTCACTAACCAGCTTTAAACAGTCAGTTCTATTTCCACCAATCACAGAACTGGCGACTCTGCTGGGGACATACTTAATAAGTGAGGTGTACCTTAGGATTAGACCACTCTTATGTTTTCAATTGTATGCCTTGTTTGATTTAATACTGTGGGCTTGCATCGGAGTTTCATAGATCCTAACCCGGATCTGGGAAATACCCTTTTAGGTAGCATAAGCTGTGAGGGACCTGTCCGGCGTAGACCGACACGGGTGAAGCAATGGCTACATTGGTGTGACACCTTGGTCTGTGCCGATATCCCTTGTGTTGCAACGAGGAGAATATGGGTCTTCTGAGGAGTCATTAAGCACCAACCAACCTTAGAACCCTAATTTGACCCAACTTGGCCATAGAACAGTAGCAGTATGCTACACCTATTGAGGCTAAACTCTCGCGATGGTTCTGGCCGCAAGAAAAGATTGCGATGCTGGAGTTATGACCGATTGAGGGTAGTCAGTGATATTGGGATCCTCTAGAACCTGGTTACTTTTGATAGGACAAGTCTTAACCAACGAAACTGAAAGAGGGTAGTACCTGAACTTCATGCTGGCCTAAACTCTAAGGGCTGTCTTGTGTGACTTGTGTGCCTTATCATGTTTGCCTTTGTGAATATTTGTGGTGTGCTTTATCATAACATCATGCCATCATACTATTGCATGTATCCTACATAAGGACTGACCTATTTCAAAGACAAGAGGGTTTCACCTTTGCTCTGTTTTGTAGGACATCATGATGCATGTGCGAAGGAATACTATCTGAATCAATTTTGTTCACCCACCTGATTTGCTTAAAGAGTTGGTTGACAGAATTCCAAACACTACTTCCTTCATCCAGAGGCATGGTTCTCTTCTCGGTTTAGTCACTTCAAAGTGGGACCAACAACTGATGAGTGTCTTGACCCAGTTTTATGATCCCTTATACAATTGCTTCACCTTTCAAGACTTCCAACTGGTCCCTACCCTGGAAGAATTCTCTGATTTGCTTGGTATCCCTATCTTGGATCAGACTCCCTTCACTGGTTAGGGAAAGACTCTTAGGCTTGAGGAGATTACTGCAGCCCTTCCTTTGACCAACAAAGAGGTAATGGATAACTGGGTGACTAGAAGCAGAGTCAAGGGCTTCTTGGCTAAGTTTCTGATTGGTAAAGCTAACAGTTTCTGGAATGACTTAGACTTCAGGGCGTATGAAGACATTCTGGCTCTCTTAATCTATGGTCTAGTTTTGTTTCCAAATCCTGATAACTTTGTCAATGTCAATGCCATAAGGATCTTCATGTCTCGGAACCCTGTGCCCACTCTCTTGGGTGATATCCTGCAACAACTCTATGCTCGTACTGCCCGAAGAGGGGGAACTTTGTGGTGTTGTGCTCCTTTGTTAGTGAGGTGGTTTATTTCGCACCTCCCTAAGTTCGTGCTGAAGAACAAAGAAGGAAGGGGCTGGGCTCATAGGTTAATGTCTCTCACTGATAATGACATCATTTGGACTCTCAGAGGTTTGGATGAGGTAGTTGTTATTGATCGTTGCGGAGAATATCCTAATGTTCCATTGATCGGTACCCAGGGAGGAATCTCTTATAATCCATGTCTAGCTCTCCGTCAGTTTGGAAGGGCCAGAAGAGCAGGACCTCATGAGATGTTGGTTCCTCACATCAGTTTTGAATTTCAGGTAGATAGTGACGAGCTACGTCGTAGATTCATCAAGGCTTGGGACAGAATTCACAAAGCTGACCCACATGAGTTGGGACCGAAGACTTCTCTGCCTATGGAATCCTACTACAGATGGGTCTGCATTCGTGCTCAGAAGTTAGGTATGCCATACGAAGCAGTCAGGCCTATCATTCTTGAATTTCCTGATAGAGACGGGGTTCCTCCAACTGCACTCCCTCCTCAGATACCCACTGATGTTGACACATTAAAGAGATCTTGGGCGCAATTACAAGAAGAACGGGATTCTTATCGGGAAAAGTTCAATGAACAGGAACATAAAATCCAGAAGCTGACAAAGCAGTTGGAGAACGAGCGGGTCCTGAATGACTACATCTGTACTGAGAAGAGGAGGCCATGGGAGCACTGATGGGCTTTGGATGTTCCTTTTATAGCTTTTATTTCCTTTTCAGTATTTTCATTTATGTAACGCCTAAGGGCAATTTCTTGAACAATTCCAAGTTTAATCTAATGAAGTGTGTTTCCTTTTTTGTTTACAAAGTTGAACCCCGATTGTCTTTGAAAACATAAATCATACGCATTCCATTCATCATATGCATAGTATGTACTCTTTTTTACAGGTTGCTTAATCTTCTTCGCTGTTTATTTCAGCAGTCATCAAGAATCCTGAATCATCCAATGAACAAGCTATCAAGGCCCTCCAGGCCCAGAACGCCCAGTTTCAAGAGCTGGTCATGAGCTTAGCCCAAGGTCAAGAGGAATTGAAGACTCTGATGTTGAAAAAGAAGAAGAAGAGGACTGTGTTGTTTAACACTGGACGGGGGTTTGGTAATACACTGCAGAATGAGGCTGATCTGGCTACTTCCTCTGTAGGGAAGGACAGTCCCAAAGAAAGAAGGGTTCCTAGTCACGTGGTCTCCGACAACGAGACAGATTTCAATGATGAGCAGTACCCTCCCGTTGAAGATAGGTACAAGCAATTAGAGGATCGTCTGAGTGCCATGGAGATTCAACAGGTGCCTGGGTTGGATTTTGGGGATCTAGGTTTATCTTCTGGGGTGGTGATCCCACACAAGTTCAAGGCACCGTCTTTTGCGAAGTATGACGAGGCTTCCTGCCCTAAGCTGCATCTCAGATCTTATGTAAGGAAGATCCAACCTTACACTGCAGACAAGAACTTATGGATCCATTTCTTCCAGGATAGCCTTTCAGGGGCTCAACTCGAGTGGTTTTATCAGCTGGATGGAGCCAGTATTCGAAACTGGGAGGACTTGGCTACTGCATTTTATAAGCAATATCAGTACAATGCCGACCTCGCTCCCACGCGTACCCAACTCCAGGGTATGTCACTTGGGACGGGTGAAGGTTTTAAGGAGTACGTGCAGACGTGGAGAGACCTGGCTGGCAGGGTGCAGCCACCGTTGACTGATCGTGAACTCGTGGACATGTTCTTGGGGACCCTGTCTGGTCCATTCTTCAACCACCTGATTGGTAATTCTTCTGCAGGGTTCACATACCTGATCTTAACTGGACAAAGGATCGAAGCTGGTATTAAGATGGGGAAGATACAGAAAGGTGCATCCTCAAGTTCTGAAAAGAAGCCTTTCAAGAAGGAATCTAGTACTGTTTATGGGTCGAGGAAACAGAGTAAACCGGAATGCCGCCAAGCTGTCAACGTGGTGGTAATTTCAAAGCCTGCTGCCGCTCCTCGGCAATATAACCAACCAAGGGGTGAGAGACCCAGAAGAGAGTACACTCGGCTTAGTATGACCTTGTCTCAGATCTTGCCGCAACTGCTGTCAACCAATCTGGTAGCTATCAAGGAAGCTCCGAAGGTAGTGAATACAACCTCTCCAAAATACAACCCCAATGCCCGCTGCGCTTATCACTCTGATAGCCCGGGGCATTCTACGAATGATTGTTGGGCTCTAAGGAATAAGGTTCAGGACCTTATTGATGCTAAAGAAATACAGTTCGAGGCGCCCGAGAGGCCCAATGTTGTGACTGCTCCCATGCCCCAGCATGGAGTGAATGTTGTGGAAGAAGACTTGTATGTGGCCTCTGTGGAAGATATTGCTACTCCGTTATTGACTGTCAAAAGGAACCTGTTGCTAGCCGGTTTATTTCCGGGATGTAGTAAAGGTTGCCCTCTATGTTCTGTTTCACCTGCTGGTTGTCCTTTGCTGAAGTCAGGCGTCCAAAACCTGATGGATAGCAAAGAAATCTTGTTCAAGAAGGTTGTTGTTCCTGTTACCCCCGCTGAAGAAGTTTCTATTGTCACTATTGTCAACAACTCTCCTAAGGCTCCCTCAAAGAAGCCTGTAAAAATCATGTCTGTTGCACCTATCATCATTACTGTTCTGGGGCCCCTCCCCTATACATCTGACAAAGTTGTCCCGTGGCACTATGGGGCAGATGTTTATGTGCTTGGAGTGAAACAAGAATTTGGTACTAGTACCGGCATCAGTAACATCACCGGGCCTGCCAAGGTTACTCGTAGTGGTAGGCTGTACTCACCAGATATTGCACCTCCCGCTATCCAGAGACCTCTTATCATCACACCTGCCAGTGTGCCTGTTCCCCTTCATGATTAAGTTTCTACCCCTACTGCCAAGTCATCTGACGCTCGGGGCAAAGGGATTGCTACTGATGTGCCTGCCCAGCCGGAGGCACCAAAGACAACCACTGTTGAGGCTTCCAAGCAAGAGATGGAAGAGATTCTCAAGATCATTAAGAAGAGTGACTTCAATGTAGTTGAGCAGCTGGGGCACACCCCCTCTAAGATTTCCATGCTATCACTGTTGTTGTGTTCATAGGCCCATGCCAAGGCCCTGATTACCTTCCTGAAGACGGCCCATGTGCCACAAGAAACGTCTGCTGATCAGTTTACCGATTGTGTGGCCAACTTGACTGCTGATAATGGGTTGGGTTTCTCTGACGCCGATCTGACTGCCAAGGGAAAGAACCATAACGATGCCCTGCATGTCTCTATTGAATGCAGGGGCACTACTCTTGCACATGTGTTGGTTGACACTGGGTCCTCATTGAACGTATTACCCAAGAAATCCCTAGACAGGCTGGATTGTGAGGGTTTGGAGCTAAAGCCAAGTAACATTGTTGTCCGGGCCTTTGACGGGTCTAAAAGAATGGTGCACAACGAGGTTGATATTCCAATCAGGGTTGGCTCGCAGGTCTTTGACTCTACTTTCTACGTGATGGACATTCGACCGTCCTATTCTTGTTTGCTGGGTCGTCCATGGATCCACAAAGCTGGAGCAGTGACCTCCACGCTACACCAGAAGCTTAAGTACTCGGTCAGAGGGAAGATTGTTACAATTCAGGGGGAGGAAGAGTACATGGTCAGCCACCTTAACTCGTTCCGGTACATAGAGATGGATGGGGAGTTCATTGAGACCCCCTTTCAACATTTTGAAGAGGTGCCTCAGACACTGGCAGCGGCAGAGACTGTGACTGAAGATAATTCTCCTTTGAAGATGGCTTCTTTAAAGGATGCCCGGGCTGTGGTTGAGAAGGGTGAGTGTGCAAACTGGGGCCGACTTCCTGATTTTACTCCGAAGACTGACAAGTTTGGTTTGGGTTTCACTGCAGAAGCTCAAAGGGATGTGCGTAAGGCAAGGATTGGAAGACCTCCCGTATTCATCACCAACCCGAGAGTGAATGCTATTGAAGACAATGCGGAGGAATCTGAATTTGACAACTGGATCTACCCAACGACCGACGGTGGATTAAGCAACTGGAATGCCAAAGACTACATACCTATTACTTTTGTCACTCAGTAATGAACTCCTTTGTTTTAAATTTGTAACAAACAATAATTTGAAACTTTATGGCCCGGTGTCTTACCCGGGGCACCGTGGCTTCATTTGTGAGGGTTTATTATTTGTCATTTTCATATATCATGAATAAAAGCATTGGACATTTTTCGCATTTCAAATCTTGCGCTCCTTTTCTTTCTTTATTATATATTGTAAAACAGTTATATTTACACACACTCACCTACACAGGTTCCAATCCACTCTGGATCTCACTGATAACGACTCTGCTACTGCCAGTTATGACTTCGAAAATCCGATCAACTTAGCCGAAGAAGAAGGTGAAGATGATTGCGAAGTTCCTGGTGAGCTTGCAAGACTGTTACTCCAGGAAGAAAGGGCCATTCAGCCACATGAAGAGCCAGTGGAAACAGTAAATCTGGGTACTGAGACAGACAGAAAGGAAGTCAAGATTGGTGCCAATCTGGAGCTCAGTGTGAAACAACGATTGATTCAGATGTTGCATGATTATGTGGAAATCTTTTCCTGGTCTTACGAAGACATGCCTGGGTTGGATACCGACATTGTGGTTCATCACCTGCCTACCAAGGAAGACTGCCCTCCGGTTAAACAGAAGGTCCGCCGTATGCGTCCAGAGATGTCCGAGAAAATCAAGGCTGAAGTTATGAAACAATTTGATGTCGGGTTTCTAGCAGTGACTTCTTACCCTCAGTGGGTTGCCAACGTGGTTCCAGTACCGAAGAAAGATGGTAAGGTCCGAATGTGTGTTGATTACAGGGATTTGAATAGGGCCAGCCCTAAGGATGACTTCCCTTTGCCTCACATCGACGTTCTGGTTGACAACACTGCTCAGCACAAGGTATTCTCCTTTATGGATGGGTTCTCAGGTTATAATCAAATCAAGATGGCTCCTGAAGATATGGAAAATACCACTTTTGTTACTCAGTGGGGCACCTTTTGCTACAAGGTCATGCCTTTTGGGTTGAAAAATGTTGTGGCAACCTACCAACGTGCCATGGTTGCTTTGTTTCATGACATGATACATCATGAGATAAAAGTATATGTCGACGATATGATTTCAAGATCCCAAACTGAGGAGGAACATCTTGACCATCTGCAGAAGCTGTTTAACCGTCTGAAGTTGTACAAATTGAGGTTGAACCCGAACAAGTGCACCTTCGGGGTAAGATCTGGAAAACTACTGGGTTTCATCGTAAGCGACAAAGGTATTCAAGTGGACCCTGCCAAAGTGAAAGCCATACAAGAGATGCCAGTTCCCAAGACAAAAAAAGAAGTCAGAGGCTTTCTAGGACGGCTGAACTACATTGCCCGATTCATCTCACACCTAACTGCTACCTGTGAACCAATCTTCAAGCTACTGAAGAAAGATCAAGTAGTACGTTGGAACGATGAATGTCAGGCTGCTTTCGACAGAATCAAAGAGTATCTCCAAGAACCACCCATTCTTATGCCACCGGTTGAAGGGAGACCTCTAATCTTATACTTGACAGTACTTGACAGCTCAATGGGGTGTGTGCTGGGGCAGCATGACGAGTCTGGCCGAAAAGAGCACGCCATTTATTACCTTAGCAAAAAGTTTACCGACTGTGAGACCCGATACTCACTGCTCGAGAAAACTTGCCGCGCTTTGGTATGGGCTGCTCGCCGGTTGAGACAGTATATGTTGACTCACACTACTCTATTAATCTCAAAAATGGATCCAATAAAGTACATATTCGAAAAGCCTGCCTTGTCCGGAAGAATAGCAAGATGGCAGATGATCTTGACAGAATACGACATCCAGTACACCACTCAGAAAGCAATCAAGGGAAGTGTATTGGCAGACCATTTGGCACACCAGGCAGTGGATGACTACCAGTCCATGAACTTTGAATTTCCAGACGAGAATATCATGGTAGTGACTGATTGTGAAGTACCTGGACCGGATGAAGGACCTGAGGAAGGCTCCCGATGGTCTATGCACTTTGACGGAGCCTCAAACGCTTTGGGCAATGGTATCGGCGCTATGATCATATCCCCTAAAGGCACTCATACTCCACTTACTGCCCGACTATGTTTCAACTGCACCAACAACATGGCAGAGTATGAGGCATGCATTATGGGTCTTCAAGCTGCGATTGACTTAAGGATCAAGTTTTTGAGTGTCTTCGGAGATTCCTCTCTCGTGATCAATTAGATCAAAGGCGAGTGGGATACGAAACACCCAAATCTTATTCCTTACAAAGAGTGTGTGTTGACGTTGATCCCCCATTTCACGGAGATAACTTTTGAACACTTCCCAAGAGAGGAGAATCAGTTGGCGGATGCGCTAGCTACAATGTCTTCCATGTTCAAAGTCAAATGGGACAACGAGGCTCCCCGAATCATTATTTGGAAATTGGATGAACCTGCATATTACTGTGGTCTTGAGGCTGAATAGGTAACTGAAAAACCTTGGTATCATGAAGTGAAGAGGTACTTGGAAGCTCAAGAATACCCCGAGGGTGCATCTGTTAATGACAAAAAGTTTCTGAGAAGGTTCGCTGCAAAGTTCTTCCTCAGCAACGGCATTCTATACAAGCGAAACTATGATTCAACCTTACTGCGTTGTGTGGATAAGACTGAAGCAGAAAGGATCATGGCAGAGCTGCATGAGGGTACCTTCGGAACATATTCTAGTGGACATACCATGGCAAAGAAAATCCTTCGGGAGGGATATTTCTGGTCCACAATGGAAGCCGACTGTTACCAACATTCTCGAACATGTCACAAATGCCAGATCTACGCTAATAAGGTGCACATTCCTCCGGTTCCTCTGAACGTCTTGATATCACCTTGGCCTTTTGCAATGTGGGGCATTGATATGATCGGCGAAATCAGACCTACGGCATCCAACGGGCATCGCTTCATCCTGGTGGCGATTGATTACTTTACAAAGTGGGTTGAAGCAGCTTCCTATGCCACCGTAACCAAGAACGTCGTGGCACGGTTCATTCGACACAACCTGATCTGTCGATATGGCGTCCTGGAAAGGATCATTACGGATAATGGTACCAATCTCAATAACAAGATGATCACTGAGCTCTGCGAGCAGTTCAAGATACATCACCACAACTCTTCTCCCTACCGACCGAAGATGAATGGGGCTGTAGAAGCAGCTAATAAGAATATCAAGAAGATTGTGCAGAAGATGACAGTGACCTACAAAGATTGGCATGAGATGTTACCGTTTGCTCTTCATGGATACCGTACCTCAACATGAACGTCAACAGGGGAAACACCCTTTTCCTTGGTCTATGGCATGGAGGAAGTCTTGCCTATTGAAGTCCAAATACCCTCTCTCCGGATAATGAAGGATGCAGGTTTGAGCGAAGATGACTGGATCCAGACTCAGCTTGATCAATTAAACCTAATTGACGAAAAGAGACTCACTGCCATTTGTCATGGTCAGACGTACCAAAAACAGATGATCAGGGCATTTAACAAGAAAGTCAGACCACAAGAGTATCAAGTTGGGGACCTGGTAATCAAGCGCATCATTCTTCCTCAAAGTGATCCCAGGGGCAAATGGACTCCTACGTACGAAGGGCCATTTGTGGTTAAACATATCTTCTCAGGAGGAGCCATGATTCTAACTACCATGGACGGTGACGACCTTCCTCACCCCGCCAATGCAGACATAGTAAAAAGATACTACACATGATTAAAGACCCGCTAGGTTGACACACCTAGGAAAAAATAAGGGCTTCCCAGCGAACCAAAAGGGTTCGGGCAAAAATAAGGGATGAAATGAAAAAAATCTGTACACCCGGCAAGTCGAAAACCTGAAAAGGCGGCTTGGGCAAAAATGGGTATCCCGGTGGACCGAAAACCCGAAAGGGCGGTCCAGGCAAAAGTTAGGGATTAAAGCATAATAATATGTCTCATTGGATCACCTTGCATCCAGAATCCGGTATCAACTATCAGGTTCATACGGCATCAATCAATCAACTTCATCTTCAACTAAGCAGCAAAGTGATGAGTCGCTTGAAGACATAAAGGCGATAGCAGAGTTGGAACCCAATGGGATTATTCTTTGCACATAACTGTTTTGTTTGCTTTGTACAAATTGTATAAACTCTATTCGGCGGCGTTCTCTTACTAGGACGTCAGCCTCTTGTACATAAACGCCTATTTACAGGCAAATTCAAAAATCAATACAAATTCACTTTTCCAGACAAATTGCCAATTATTTTTCCTTTTTCTGTTTTGTTTTGCGAAGAACGTCGAATGTTCATTTTTGATATATGCATTTGACATTAATTGCTAACTCATAAATATTTGCATGCGAAACAAAAGACTGATTGCAGGTGACATTAGAAACAGGGGCAATAATGAGTTGTCTAAGCGATCTAGTTGCTCTGTCCACCAAGGTACCAAGGTAAGTTCGGATGAAGAATGTAACCCAGATACCTCCACGCCCCGCAGAGTAAGACAAGAATCAGCAATACACTCCCCCAAGCAGAGTTGGTCTCCCATCAACCCTAACAAGGCACAACATCTCCAGCAAGTCAGCGATACTCTCCCCAAGCAGAGTTAGCCTACTGTCAGCCTTAAGGAAGTTGGGTACCCCCAGAAGATCTCAATATTCCCCAGCAGAGTATACAGATATTCCTAAGCAAGCATCCCCGACAGTCATGATATAAGATTGTTCCCCGGCGGAATACCAGACACCCCAGTGGAGCTATTCCCCAGTACAGTCTAAAGTTTCCCCAGGAAAGTTGAATCAATCTCCCCAGTAGATTCTGGAAGCTTATCCCCAGTAGATTCTGGAAGTTTATTACCTGCAGAGTACGAACGCTCTCCTCGGCTCTATTCAAAAGTTATTCCCCACCAGAGCTTATAACTGGGTTATCCTCAGCTAATTACTACAGAAAGACTGTCCTCGGCGAAGTTCTTCTTATCCCCCAGCGGAGTTCATCAAATTCCCCAACATAACTTATCAATGGAATCCCCAACGGGGTTCTCATTAAAACCTCAGCGAAGTATCTCTTCCCACAGAGTAATGCCCCGCAGAGTAATCTCTCCAACAAGTTTATTCCCCAACGGAGCCATCTTCTCCTACCAGTTTATTCTCGCAACCATCATCCCCAGCGGAAACGAAGAATTCTACTCTTCAGCATCAGTTCAGGATTCAACAAACTTCCCGGCATCCGTCAAGGATTTATTTTCCTAGACGAAAATACATTCATAAACATCACATCTGCATACATTATAGCATGCATATACGCATCATATCGCACGATCTCATTTATTTTTGAGAACATCATGACATCATGCATTTCATACATCATGACATTGCATACAACTAACGTTTTGCCTTTTCAGGAAAAGGTCAATCAAAAGTTATTACCATCAACTTTCGCAATTCCATATTCGATTCCTGTATCTAGCCAGGGCATATCTGTGAGTAACTGATTGTAGATTCGACACCTGTATCTAGCCAGGGCATGTATGCATGAAGAGTTTAGAGATTCGATTCCTGTATCCAGCCAGGGCATATGTGTAGACGACTAATTCCAGATTCGATTCCTGTATCTAGCCAGGGCATATCTGTGAGTAACTGATTGTAGATTCGATACCTGTATCCAGCCAGGGCATATCTACATGAAGAGTTTAGAGATTCGATTCCTGTATCCAGCCAGGGCATATCTGTAGACGACAAGTTCCAGATTCGATTCCTGTATCTAGCCAAGGCATATCTGTGAGTATTTGGTTGTAGATTCGACACCTGTATCTAGCCAGGGCATGTCTGCATGAAGAGTTTAGAGATTTGATACCTGTATCCAGCCATGGCATATCTGTAGACGAAGAATTCCAGATTCGATTCCTGTATCTAGCCAGGGCACATCTGTGAGTAACTAATTGTAGATTCGACACCTGTATCTAGCCAGGGCATGTCTACATGAAGAGTTTAGAGATTCGATTCCTGTATCTAGCCAGGGCATATCTATAGACAAGTTCCAGATTCGATTCATGTATCTAGCCAGGGCATATCTGTGAGAGACTGATTGTAGATTCGATACCTGTATCCAGCCAGGGCATATCTACATGAAGAGTTTAGAGATTCGATTCCTGTATCCAGCCAGGGCATATCTGTAGACGACAAGTTCCAGACTCGATTCTTGTATCTAGCCAGGGCATATCTGTGAGAGGCTGATTGTAGATTCGATACCTATATCCAGCCATGGCATATCTACATGAAGAGTTTAGAGATTCGATTCCTGTATCCAGCCAGGGCATATCTGTAGACGACAAGTTCCAGATTCGATTCCTGTATCTAGCCAGGGCATATCTGTGAGTAACTGATTATGGATTCGATACCTGTATCTGGACAGGGCATGTCTGCATGAAGAGTTTAGAGATTCGATACCTGTATCCAGCCAGGGCATATCTGTAGACGACCAAGTTCCAGATTCGATACCTGTATCTAGCCAGGGCATATCTGTGAGCAATTGATTCCAGATTCGATACCTGTATCTAGCCAGGGCATATCTGCATGAAGAGTTTGAAGGTCAACCCCTGTAGCAAGCCAGGAAACCATCTTCCTTTCTCAAAGTACGCAAGTTCTCGCTAAGGAATCTCTTACGCGATCGACACCTTCAGATGGCATCTATAAGCCCATCTCCACAACTATCCATCTTTCCAAATGGCATCTATAAGCCCATTCCCGAAAGGTTCTGTCACATCTCCAAATGGCATCTATAAGCCCATCCTCCTATCCACCATCTCTCCAAATGGCATCTGTAAGCCCATTCCAGACATCACATTGCTGATACTCCACTATGTGAGTGCAAATTTCTAGGCACTTTAGTGTTCAATCATCTTCCACCTTCGGATCACGAAAGGCACGCAAGCCAATCTACATCCTCAGGTTTAAGAAGATTGAACAGGGGCAACTGTTGTACCCCAAAATTTTCCCTCTCATATTCTTTAAGATTTGTCAAGATCAATCTTCAAAATGGATCAAGGGGTTGCCCAGTCTAAACATCCTCCTAAGCCAGTCAAATTAGGGTTTTGGTTCCTTCAGTGAATTTGAGGTTTTCAATGGTCCAATCATGTCCCATAGGCCTACACATATCCTCAAGCATCTACATGCCAAGTTTCAAAGCTCACAGCATCAAATTGCACAGTCAAAAGCTTCATTTGCCTCACAATCAACTGTAGGGGTAAAATGGTCATTTGACAGTCAAAAGTCAAAAATTTTGGTCAATATCTTATTTTGAATCCACAATCATCATTTGATCAATTCTTGATCATGATTCCACAAGCATGGCTCAAAAATCATCAAGATGCCAAAAGTTTCTATTTTTGGATAGTTGAAAAGTCAACTGTAACTTGACCAAGGCATAACTTTTTCATGGTTCATCATAAAAATCCCATCCAATGCTCAGTTTTAAGGGGATAAAATTTTCTACAACTCATCTTCATATTCCAAGTCCAAGAAATGCTCTCACAAAAAGTTATCAATTTCTACATTATAGGTCAATTTCAAAAGTCAACAAAAAGGCACTTTAAGTCAAAGACCATAACTTGAGATTGGTAAATCAAAATGACATGGGACCAAAGGCATTGGTTAGAGGACTTCAAGACCTTTCCAACATGTCCAAGAACATGTTCATATGATCAAAATTGAGCAAGATATGCATTGGAGAAGTTGGGAAATTTTTGGGAATTTGCAAAAGTCAACTTTGCCTAAAACACCTCATTTTTGCTAATGGGCCTCAAATTCTTTCTTGAAACATTTCCCAAGGCCTATGCACGACCCATTAAGCTTAAATTGATTTATTTTCTTATTTTTAATTAATTAATTGAATTTTTATTAATATTAATTCATTTAATTGATTTTAGTTGTAGGAAAATTCAAAAGATATTATTTTCAAATCTTTTATGGAGCAAATATGATCAACACATGCTGAAGATTTCATGTATCAATCAAGGAGACAAAATCATCCAATTTTAGCAAGTTTTATCAATCAAAAAATTGGAAAAGATTTGATTGGAAATCAAGGATGCAAAACATTATGCCATGGATCTTTTGCCCAAAGATTTAACCTAATTCATTCCACTATATGTACTGAAGCTTAACCTAAAATCATTCACGTGCAAGCTGCTATCAAACACCATAAACCAAATTCCAAAAATCAAGAAAAAGTTGAAAACTGAATTCAACCTTCCAGGCCAATTCAAATCCCTTTCTTGATTCCAAAACCTTGCTGGGACATTCAGGGACGATTTGCAATCAAGAACGAGCCTTAACACTCAAAGAATCGTTCTACACAGTCATACGGTTTACCATTATTTTCCATAATCAAAACTCAAGTTTTATGCATCATTAACATGTTTTGATTATTGCTTTGCATTGCTAACATCATTCTGAAGCTTTTGGTATTGATTAATTGCCTTATGGTGCCCTGAAACGCAAAACACCATTAATGAATTCTAGGTTTTCAAAGCTCTCAATTTAGGGCTTTACAGCATAAGTAAAATCTGAACCAATAATACCCATGGTTGAACTCAGAATGACAAGACGAATTCAACACCATGCTCGCGCCCTATTTATATAGCGTACAGTTCTAATCGCTATTTTCTGTGGTTGCACTTTGTGGGGGTTTAAAACCCTCGCTATTTGTTTGTTTTTCTTACAGGCCAACGAAGAAGATGACGTGCTGGCAATATGTGATTGGTCTATTCAAATAAATGGCGTGCGCGTGTTTGTTTTCAGCATATGTTATTGTATCATGTATTATTTTAATTGCTTATTATGTTAACAGATACAGCGCTTGGCTCAGTGGAGAGGGACGTGTCTGGCAATTGTTGGGACCTGGGTTCGATTCCCTGGTCCACCCCAATATTTATTTCTATTTTCATAACATGATTCTATGCAGGATGCCCAGTGTGTTTCACCATGGATCTCACCTCCAAGCTTGCCAAGTGGCCATAAGCGTGCATCCAAATGCCAGGGATAGATGAACACTATGCTCCCTAGTCAATGTGCCTCCAGGCAATTCCAAAAGTCAGCAAGGGCTTGATCATTATTGGGCCAAAATTGCTTCATTAAACCTCCATTGGGCCATCAAACCCCCCCTGGTTTTTACTATTATTTTTATTTTTCCTTTTAATTCTTTTAACTAATTATTATTATTATTATTATTATTATTAACTAATAAACTAATTTTTTTTTATATAATAAATTCAGAGATCAAAAATTGTAAATATTTTTATTATTTTTTATTTTTACTATTAACTATTATTTTTGTAAATAAAATACTAACAAATAAATTAGGTTAATTAGGTCAATTTTAATCTTTTTTTTTCATAAATAAATAAAAATCATGTAGAATAAGGGTTTGACAATTTTCAATTATATTTTCTTATTATTATTATTTATTAATTATTATTATTTTCGTAAATAAAATGTAAATTAATTAATTTAGTTAAATTAGGTTAACTTTGACATTTTTTACAATAAATAAAATTAACTTAGAATTAGGGTTTTGTTTACTAACTTTTTTAATTCCTTTTATTATTTTCATTAAAAACTTAAAAAACACAAAAAAAACTTTTCTTTTAATTAATTAATTAATTAGGTTTAGGTTTAATATTTGATTAATTGCAAAAAAGGACAAGACTAAAAATTTCTTTATTTCTTAAAAGGGTCAAAAACCCTAGGACGTCCAGATTTAATTCTTTCGCGCATTATTCTTATTCTTGATTATTTATGTATCTGCCCAATGGATGTAATAGTAATTAGGATTTACCGCTTTCTTTTACTTTTTCATTTATTTTCCAAAACGGGTTATGTTTTTGGCGATGTATAGACCCGCGCCTTGTAATAGCGTAGATTCATATTTCCGCACTTTAATTTTCCGCACTCTTAACTGTTAATATGCATGAAAGACTGAATGACAATTAAAAACAACTCGTAGCTCACAAATGCATGATCAAAGATAAATATAAACTGAAAACAACATACCAAGCACATGCCACTCTTAGGGTACGCCTCACTGGTTGCCTCGAACGTGGTCGTCAAGTATAGGGTGTTTTAGAGGTCGCCCTCCTGTCTAAGATCCAGTTGCCTCGAAACGGTTGCCTCGGATAAAAAGGATCTAGGACATTAGGGTTACTTCTAAGGTGTCCTACTATTGCTTCGGTGACCACACTGTCCCGATAATCGAATTGACCCGAACACCTCCAACGATAGTGCTACCTACCTCTCAATGGTGGGATAGCACTATCTAAAGGACTTTTACACAGCCTAATTCCTTAGAGTAGGTAGACTCTCCTGGGTACTTGCTCTTTCTAAAAAACAAAACAACTTTTCACACTTACACTTTCAAAAGGTTTTCAAACGAACATTTCATACACTCTTGAGGACAAATACAAGAGTTACTTAGAAATTTTTCAAACGAAACTTTTTCAAAACCCACACACACTTGAAAAGCAAACATTTTTTGAAAACATAAGAGCAAGTACCTAAGAGCCCATGGATAACCATGGATAGAAAGGGTGCTAACACCTTCCCTTTCTATAAATCTACCTCCCGAACCGAGAAACATTCTCAAAGAAGGAATTTTGTTGTGCTTTTGTCCTTTCCATGTTGGAGAACATAAAAGACGGTGGCGACTCTTGCTTACCGCGACATTTCGCGAACCAACTTTAAACAGTCAGTTCTATTTCCACCGATCACAGAAATATTCTAAGCAAAGTTTGAAGACACACATACTCTTCAACAGCAGTCCAGGATTTAATGACTCCCCAGCTTTTGTCAAGGATTTATTTTCCCAGACAAAAATACATTCATTAACATTTCACATTTCATACATACATGATAAGTGCATACAACACAATCTCATTTACTTTTGAGAACATCATGACATTATGCATTTGATACATCATGACATTGCATACAACTAACGTTTTACCTTTTCAGGAAAAGTCAATCAACAGATGGCTACCATCAACCTTTTCAAGTTCCGGATTAATACCTGTAGCAAGCCAGGAAAACTATCTGTGGACGACTGATTGTAGATTAATACCTGTAACAAGCCAGGAAAACTATCTACATGAAGATATTGAAGATTAACACATGTAACAAGCCAGAAAACTATCTTTCTTTCTCAGATCAGAGATTAATACCTGAAACCAGACAGGACAACTATCTCATCGGCCAACCTGTTCAAGTTCTAGATTAATACCTGTAGCAAGCCAGGAAAACTATCTGTGGACGACTGATTATAGATTAATACCTGTAACAAGCCAGGAAAACTATCTACATGAAGAGATTAAAGATTAACACCTGTAACAAGCCAGGAAACTATCTTTCTTTCTCAGGTCATAGATTAATACCTGAAACCAGACAGGACAACTATCTCATTGGCCAACCTTTTCAAGTTCCGGATTAATACTTGTAGCTAGCCAAGAAAACTATCTGTGGACGACTGATTGTAGATTAATACCTGTAATAAGCCAGGAAAACTATCTACATGAAGAGATTGAAGATTAACACCTGTAACAAGCCAGGAAACTATCTTTCTTTCTCAGGGCAGAGATTAATACCTGAAACCAAACAGGACAACTATCTCATCGGCCAACCTTTTCAAGTTCCGGATTAATACCTGTAGCAAGCCAGGAAAACTATATGTGGACGAATGATTGTAGATTAATACCTGTAACAAGCCAGGAAAACTATCTTTCTTTCTCAGGTCAGAGATTAATACCTGAAACCAGACAGGACAACTATCTACTCGACCAGCTCAAATAACCCAACTTTCCAATACAGTTCAGAGGCGCTCCAGACACAGACGCCATGCTGGCAATCATCCAGTTCCAGCTTATAGATACAGTCTAACATTCTCCTCTGGATGGCATATTTAAGCCCATCTCCACAACTATCGATTACCTCTCCAAATGGCATCTTTAAGCCCATTCCCCATATAATCAACTAACACATCTTCGAGTGCAAATTTTCGGGGCACTCTAGTGTTCAATCATCTTCCACCTTCAAAGTCACGAATGGCAAAACTCGCCAATCTAACTCTTCAGGTTTAAGAAGATTGAATAGGGGCAGCTGTTGTACCCCAAAATTTGCCCTCTCATTCTTCAAGGCCTTTCTCACAAGGATTCTCAAGGTTCAAGCTTGCACAAGTACTTTGGAATTTTCCAGTACCAAAATTAAAAGGAAACTGTCAAAAAAGGAGAAAACAGATAAAAATAACATTTTGACAAATTTGGAGGAAAACAGGTCTCTTTCGATTCAGCACCCTTCGATTGAATCTTGGCCTCTTTCGAATGCAACTTGGATTACATCCTTCATTTTGAACTTAAAGCCTCCTTCGAATGCCAGTTTAGGTACATCCTTCGTTTGGATTTGAAACCTCCTTCGAATGCAACTTAGGTACATCCTTCATTTGGATTTGAAACCTCCTTCGATTCAGCCTTTTGATTGGACAAGTGTGCTGCCTACATGGTTGAAATCAAAGGCCATGACATGTTGGCCACACATGCCCCCTGTAAGGAAACCTTTTCGATTCACCAAGCGTGCTGCCTGCAAAGCCTACTTCAATTTGGACAAGTTTACTTCCTACAAGCCTGCTTCGACTGGACAAGTTTGCTGCCTGCATGCTTGCTTCGTTTGGACAAGTTTCGATGGGACAAAGTAACCATCTCTATGCATCCTTCAAATCCACTTGCACCAAGGGCCTCTTGCATACTTTGCTTCATACAAGCTTCGTTTGATCCAAGAAGTATCTTCATACAAGATGTGACTAAGTTCTTGCTTCCCTTGAAAAAGCGCCCTTCAATTCAGAAGCTAGGAACTTCCCTCATGCTAAAAAGACACAAGGCAATGAATCCCTTTATGTTTGTTTCGATCCACATGCTTTGATTAGGAAACATTGCTTCCTTCGAACACAGTCTTTCGATTGGGCAATATGTTTGTTTCGATCCAAGCTTCGACAGGGCATTAGCTTCCTTCGAGTAAGTTTGTTTCGACCACAAGCTTCGACTGAGGCAAAGGCTTCCTTCGAACAAGTGCGCTTCGATCTCATTCTTGCATTTGACTCAAGACCAAATCACGTTTGCCAGGCTATGTTGCGTCCAAATCTTTACATAGTCAGAAGTTTGTATAAGGGTTTTAAACTTTGTATTTTAGATACTACTATTCTTGGTTAAAGGCTACATACTCTTTCTTTTCATAGAGAGTACTTTAGTCACAAAATTAGCTTTCAACCTGATTTTGGTCTGAGCATAAGCAAGGCCAGAAGCATAAGTCACATCTTCTGCACCCCAACTGCCAAGAGGCCCCCCACATGTACTTTCACGTTACATTATTTTATCATTTATTTGCAAGGATGGCTTTGGATAACATGTCCATTCTTTCTCTATAAATAGAGGATTTTTTTACAAAGCTAGGAGAGGATCTTTGGACCAGAGGAACGAATCTCCCAAATTTTCTCAAACACAACAAAACTCTCAAGTTCATCAACACTTGAGAAATCAAAACCCAGAATCCCAAACACTCACCTCTTTCGATTCTGAAGAACACCCCACACATAGAAGTTTGTTCAAACTCAAAGACAACCTTCTGTGACAACTCTTCGAACCAAAAGCAAACCCCCTGTGACTACTCTTCGAATTCCAGAAACATCCAGGTAGCAGTTCAAGTTCGAATCCCACATCCATTCAAGGACTGAAGCAAGGTAAGTCACTCTTACCCTTGAACCTTTCGTTTCATGGCATAGTATGTGAATAATCTTCCCTTTCATTTTAAAACATGTACATGACACTTTGGTTCTTTTCGTTTCCACCTACTTAATATGTTTTCAGAGCTAACCCCTTTCGTTTTGCTGCTTGTTTACTTAAATATGAATTAAGTATTAACTGATTGTAAGGAAATACTAGCATGGCCTTATGCCATGTTGCTGTTCAAAAAGTTCAAACGAAAGAAACAGGAGACAGGAGTATGAAACGAAGCCTTTGGTTTCCACACTGACTTCCAGGACCAGCCAGAGACACGCTCACACTGATTTCACTGGCCTAATCGAAGAAGGCAACAAGGCAGAAAGGCCCAGCCAGAGGCACACTTGCACTAAGTCCAGGCTCAGACGAAAGGCACTCCCATGCTGGTGCCAACCTCCAATCGAAGTACATGACCTGACTGGTGCCAAAGCCCAATCGAAGGCCATGACCTCACTGGTGCGAACTCCCAATCAAAGGAAGCCTAGAAATGAAAATCGAAGGCTGCTCCTGCCCAAATCGAAGGAGCCCATTTTTTCTTCTTTTTTTATCTTATTTTTTACTTTATATTCTTCTGCACTTCAATATGGTTATAATAGTGTAGGATATTTATTTGCTACATTTTTATTGCTTTATACAAATGCTAGTAAATAGGTGTGTATGGAAAGATAAAACCAACAAGTAGGAAACCCCTAATCAAGACAAAATGCATGCAAATCAATACACTATTCACACATGCACCCTTAGGGTAATCTCGCTTGTTGCCTTTGATAAAACTATCTCGTCCCTTACAAAATTGCTAGAGCGTCTCACAAGTTGCCTTCAATGATTGTATACGATGACCCACGCCTGTCCCGTTCAACATCCTAACACAAGGTTGCTCATCAAACACAATGGTGAAACAACACTGTTAAAAGGGTTAAAAACACAAGAAAGTCTTTGAGTAAAATAGGGTAGACAACTCTTAGTTACTTGATCAAAAATCTTGCAAAACATACTTGCCATTTTTCAAACACACTTCACAACACAACTTCAAAAACAATTTCCAAACAACTTTCAAAACATTGAATTATCTTTTCAAAAAGACAAACACCTTTGTATATATTCAAACAAGAATCATTACAAAGGTTGCCTAGACAAGGCATATTTTTCAAAGCATTTTCAAAACCACACACACAAAGCATCATTTTCAAACAATTGAAAAGCAAAGGCAAGTGATCTAAAACAAGTAACTAAGAGCCCATGGATAACCATGGATGAAAAGGGTGCTAGAACCTTCCCTTTTCATAATCTACCCCCTGAACCCACGAAAACATCTCAAAGGTCTTTCCTGTGCTTTTTGACCTTTCCTTAGGATAAAATAAAAAGTCGGTGGCGACTCTTGCTAAACCGAAACATTTGCAAACACAAACGCAAAACCCAAGTCAGTTCTCCCACCGTATCACACAGTGGCTACATTAGTGCGACATATTTGTGGGTACCGGTAGCCTTTGAGTCAATCAAAGAGAATACGGGGCCGCTGAGTGATGTCATGAAGCACTAATGAACTCTTAGAACCTTACTTGACCATCTTGGCTTTATTAGGGGTAGTGAGATGACCGACTTTGGTGCAGTCCGAAGTTGGTAGATACTCGATACTACACTCATTGAGGGTTGTTTTCTTGGAATATTTCGGTCGCCAGTGAAGTGGCTAAACTGAAACAATGAACACAAAAAATAATCTTGTGATATTGAGCTCCTTAGAATCCGGTTACTATTTATAGGATAGGTTGAGCCAACTAACTTCAAGAGGGTACTTACCTACAAACTCCATGCAAGCCTAAACTTAAGGACTTGTCTGCTTTGTGTGAATATGACTTTTTGTATATACACTTGCTTACTTTTGCATACTTGTACATAACATCATAACATCATACCATAGCATTTTCAATAACCATTTCAAGGACCTAGAGGGTCTTTTGATGGAGGGTCACGTTGAACCAGACGTCTACCAAAGGGCAAGAGGATTCATTTTTCTCTAAACAAGCATCGTTAAAGATCAAGTACAACAAATTGAATCAAGAGCTATGACCCACTTGACATGGTGAGCTTGATTCTCTGGGAAAGACATCCACCGATACAAAGTTTTCCAATCAAAGATGTTGATCAAAGTTCAACCTCTAACATTTTCTTGTGTTTACCCCGCGAGATCCTTGAGAACATGCATCCACCTATCATGCATCGTATCATGACAGGTTTTCTCCCTTACAGGTCTCCTTATCTTCCTACTGTTTATTTCAGTAGAGATGGCTCTAGAGAGGACTGTCAAAGATATCCAGGCTCAAAATGCTCAACTTCAAGAAATGTTCTTGAACCTGTCCAAGGGGCAGGAAGAAGTGAAAGCTCTCCTAACAAGGGGCATGATCCTAGGGAATCCAGGGGGCATCAGGAATGATCAGTTGGAAGGGCTACAGATTGAGGTGGCAACAATGAAAATCCAAATGATGGGACAACTGGTGGGCCAGATGGCTCTTATTCAAAACTTGGCTCAATGACAAGAAGAGCTAAAGGTCCTCATCAACAAACTGCACCAGGATGGATGTAACCAAATTGGGAAAACAACTAGGGTTGAAGATCAAGTCATCATTCAGCCTCCTTTGAGACAAGAAGTCAAGGGAAAGTCTCCCCAGTTTGCTTCAGGGTCACAAGCCCAACAACAACCTCACCAACATCAACAGGGTAATCGGTGTAAGCGAAATACATCGGAAAATAACTTCACCGAGATTAACATGCCATTATCCTAAGTGCTGCAACGCTTGTTGGAAGTCTAGTTGATTGTACTAAGGGACCCCCCTCGGCATCCCAACACAGTCGCTCCTGGGTACAATCCAAATGCGAGATGTGCGTATCATTCCAACAGTCCTGGACATGACACCGATGGTTGTTGGACATTGAGAAACAAAATTCAAGATCTCGTTAAAGAAACAGTGTTGGAATTCACACAGGATGGCCAGATGAAAATATTTCGCTGAGGGTTCTCCACGTTAAGTGACAAGTTCAGACAAAGAGGCTTCTGCTCATTTGAATTTTCGAGTTGTAATTTCTTTTATTATTCAAACAATTATCTATTAATGTCAAACTCTGTTTCATTAATGCATTGCATATGTTTGTCTTGAATTCATCCATTCGTTTTCACTATTCTTGAACTATGCTTTCTACTTTCTTGATGATATTTAACTCTTGCTAAAAGTTACAAGCCTTTAGAGGGAGGATGACGAAAACAATGCCACAATCTCATACAGTATGCTTTTGGACAGACCTTGCTGACGATGTACATGCGTTTCTTTCAAATCCTGAACACCAGAGTTATAAGGAAGATAATTCCTAGTCAACCCCTTCGAGCCAAAGAAGTAGAAGTTTTCTGTTTAAATGCAAATTGAAACCTTTAATCAAACCTGGGGCAGGGTAGTCTCTCAGTTAATTCAAAATGCGCGTTTAGCCGCAAACTCTCAGTTCGTAAAACAACGAATGACATAAAAAAAAGAGGGCATTCCTTTGGAATCAAAAGTCAGTGATGGTTCCTTATCTCATAGGCAGTCATTATATCTCAAAAAAGAAAAGCCCACTGAGTCAAAACCTACAAAGGAGGCTTAGGAAAGCTGGGGCATCCCGCTGACTCTAAATCTCAAAAACAGGAACAGTCAGGCAAAAATTAGGGATAACAAATCAAAAGAAAGAGGTCACTACAAATCCTCAACAACATGAAAAATGTTGCAAAAAATGACTGCCTTCCAACAAATTCAACTTGTGTGAACCATCACCAAAAACGTCGTTCCAGACTCATTTGGAGTACAAATGCACAATTAACTGAGTTTAGGATTGAAGTTCATCACAAAGAGCGGGTGGGTACAAATATACTTTGATCCTTTATCCGTTGTTTATTAAACCGTGAACCAAGCCATGTCACAACCCTTCAAAAGTCCTAATTCAAGCATGGGTTAGTTCGAAAGCATATTGTTACAAAAGGTATCCTGACTCCTATAAGGCTTTGCTCTAAATCTTGTGTTGAATTTGTCTTACAAAAGTTTTCTGCTAAAAAACGCATTTTCTAAAATTTCAAGACAAGCATAAACTTTGCATTATTTGAATATCATCGTTTGCATAGGGGTATTTGTTTGACAACGAAGAAATTCATACAATGAATGTTCCGATGAACGAAAGCTCTCTCAGTGAACAAAAGCACTTTAAGTGGGATGACACTTCCTTTGCAAAAGAAAATCTCCTATCAACAAAGGGGACCTGACATGGCATTGTCCAGTTAACCTGGGGCAGTCCAGTCAAGATTTCAAGAAATCTCTCACTGTCCAATAAACCTGGGGCAGTCCAGTCAAGATTTCAAGAAATCTCTCAAGAGCACTGTAACCTGGGGCAAGTCTCCATCTCCATCACTTGGGGCATTAAACGTCAATCTCATCAAAGAGTTGCGTACAATCCAAATTTCCTGGCAGTGCCATAAACATTTGATACTAGGGGCAATGACGAATCTCTCCAAAATCCTTCTGAAAAGAAATTCAAGAATCCTCGAGAAGTTCATCACCTCTCTAGCAGACTAGCGGTCATGGGTTTATTTCCCCAACACTTGTCAAGGATTTATTCTCCAAAACAAAATTACATTTCAACAACATTCATAACATATGCAGATTGATCGGCAGGTAAAGATTCCTTCATTACCTTTTGGAGTAGCAGTCATCAAAGATTCCTTCATCATCCGGTTGAGTCAAACTTAATTCAAGACCTTCTCTAGTTCAATCAGATCGACACTAAGATCTCCCTGATTCTTATTCCAGTGGAAGATATTCCGAATTTCGCTGTTTCAGATAAATCTCTCAACGATTTATTTTGATTCACTTCCAAAATTTTCACTATCAGAGACGAAGAATCCAACTTTTTTCTCCATCACAAGTTTGGGATTTATTTTCCCCAGCGAGAGGAAAGATGCAATCAAATTCTCACAAAGTTCAAGCTATGAAGCCCGAATATGACCAGATAGTATCTTGATTACTCCATCTTATTGTGAAGCCTGGATTACGACCAGATAGCAATGCAAGTCTCTGTGAAGCCTGGATTACGACCAGATAGCAGCCAAGAATACTATGAAGCCTGGAGTTGACCAGATAGTGGTATATCTTTAACACAAGCCGTGAAGCTAGGATTCGATCGGATAATAGCTCAACAAGTTATTGTGAAGCCTGGATTACGACCAGATAACAATGCAAGTTTCTGTGAAGCCTAGATTACGACCAGATAGCAGCCAAGAATACTACGAAGCCTGGAGTCGACCAGATAATGGTATATCTTTAACACAAGCCGTGAATCCCGGATTCAACCGGATAACAGCTCATCAAGTTATTGTGAAGCCCGGATTACGACCAGATAGCAATGCAAGTTTCTTTAAAGCCTGGATTACGACCAGATAGCAGCCAAGAATACTACGAAGCCTCACTACAAGAAAATTAGTGTTTAACGACACAAAAATTGCGACAGTTATGTGATAACTGTCGTAATTGACATATAGAGACAGTGTTTACGACAGTTGACACCAACCTTCCCTAATATTTATTTTGCGATGGTATAATTAACCATCATAATATTATTATTACGACGGTAAAACAACCGTCGGCCCCCATTTAACACTTTTAACATTGATTTTTCACCAACAACTAGTCACGACGGTAAAATTAACCGTCCTAAAAGGCATATCACGACGGTAAAGCACCCGTCGCACCCTTAAACCTTTCACGACGCTAAAATTATCCGTCCTAAAATTCATTTCACGACGGTAAAACAACCGTCACACCCAAAACCTTTAAAAATTCTCATGGGCACGACGGTAAAACACCCGTCGCCGTAAAAAAGTTAAAAAGCTCTTAAAATACATAAAACATCAATTCACTTTCTACTCCTGCGTTCACTTTTTCTACTCACGAAGAAAATACAAGAATTCTCGACCTAAGGTTCGTGTGGGTCTTCCATAGAAGAACCCTAAAGTTTTGAAACCCGCTTTCACCATTCCTCCCAAACTGTTACAATCCCTTGTAGAAGACCCTAAATGGGATGAAAAAGGCAGCGTCACACAAAACTACAATTCCTTCGGAGTCGTCAATGACCCTAACTCCCTCACTGATTCTCTTCGAGCTCCTCCTTCTGTCTCCGATGACCCCAACGATTCCGGCAGTGACCTCGAAGAAGACGGTATTTTCGTGTATTTTAGTATCAGAAATTGTTTATATTTTTTTGAAATGCATGTAAATTTTATGAATTTGTGGTGTAGATATGAATTTTATGAATTTATGTGTTTGCTACTCCATTTCTGAAACTCATAGGACAACCTCATGAGGTGGCGGAATCGAGTGGTATCATATCTATATGGCTTATACCTTTGCATTTCAGTTTTGCGTTTCAGTTTCCTCTTCAGAGGTTTCTACAGTGCCAGCTGAAAACATGTGTGATTGCATGGGTTTCTCTTCTGGGTTTAGTGGTGGATGTTGTATTGAGTTGGTTGTTGGTTTATGTTTGGGATTTTGGGCTTATTGGTGCTGCAATAGCTTTGGATGTTTCATGGCGGGTATTGGTAATTGGGATGTTTGGGTACACAGTTTGTGGGGGTTGTCCTTTGACTTGGAATGGTTTTTCAATGGAAGCATTTTCTGGCCTTTGGGAATTCTTCAAACTGTCATTAGCTTCAGGGGTGATGCTTTGTTTAGAGAATTGGTATTACAGGATACTGCTGCTTATGACAGGTCAGTTGGAAAATGCAACAGTTGCTGTTGATGCATTGTCTGTATGGTAAGTTATTAGTGAGTAACAAGTATTTGAGATTTACAAGTTTTATATTTATTAGTTATTACAGTATTGGAATTGGTTTTGCAGTATGACTATCAATGGATGGGAAATGATGATTCCATTTGCCTTCTTTGCCGGTACCGGGTATGCTTTTTTACAATATCATTTGCATCGAAATTGAAGTAAAATTATAGAACAGAATTGATTCTTCATTTCACCTCTCGTATGAGAAGAAAATGGAGAAAACACTAAATTTTTTCTACCATTATCCTTTTTAAATATTTCATAAATTATTAATATTTAACACTTTTCAACTGTACGTATATATCTCTTTAATCGAAAAACATTCACTTTATATTAAAATTAATAATTTTTTAGTTTGAAAAAAAAACATTTAAGATTGATATTTTCTTAGAGTAACAACAATACTGAAGCATAGTGGATTATCCATATGTGATTGGTTGATGGCGTGTAAGGTATTCTACTAGCGAAGAGTGAAAAATTAAATGTTTAACATAATTTATTCTAGTGAAATTTATCAAATGATGACAC
Organism: Vicia faba; assembly: GCA_948472305.1. Classification (NCBI taxonomy): domain Eukaryota; kingdom Viridiplantae; phylum Streptophyta; class Magnoliopsida; order Fabales; family Fabaceae; genus Vicia; species Vicia faba. The sequence continues at coordinate 284,848,696 of OX451739.1, read as the reverse complement.
AAATTATATTATAGGGTGCGAGTGGCGAACAAACTTGGAGCAGGAAAATGGAAGTCAGCAAAATTCGCAATGCAAGTATCACTCGTACAATCAACAGTGATTGGATTAATCTTTTGTTTTCTTATAGTGATATTCAAAAGAGAGTTTGCATATATTTTCACCTCGAGCACTCATGTTCTTCAAACTGTTAATGATATGTCAATTCTCTTGGGAGTCAGCATTGTTCTCAATAGTGTTCAACCTGTTCTATCAGGTAAAAAAGACCGATCAACTTCATTCAAAAAGTAATTATGGTTAATGCTTAATTATAAAAATGCATGCATTCTTGTAGGTGTAGCTGTTGGTTCGGGATGGCAAGTATTTGTGGCATACGTAAATATTAGATGCTACTATCTAATCGGCACTTGGAATTTTATAAAAGTGCACTTCCTCAACCTTTGACTTCGATTCAGCGTCTTTATATTAGTCGGCTAGTTGAGAAATATGGAGCTGATTTTCAGGTTTGATCTGTTGTCATGTTAATTTCAATTGAAGATATATTAACATTGTAAAGTGAAAATGTTGCTGTTAGGAGGCTGTTTAATGTTTTGTTGTTATTATGGCAGAGAATGATGATGGATATAAAGCTAAATCCTATACAGCATTCTGTTGCAACTTTAGAGAAATTGTGTATGAGCTATTACATTTACAAGAACAAGAATCCTCTTATTGTTGGAAGATGAAGTACTTTGCATATGAACAAGTGTAGTGCTGTCGAAGATTACAAACTTCTGGTTGTGAGTTGTGATGGTTGATCCATGAATGGGCAAAATGTTGTTACAATGAAGATTTTGGTTGTTTTGACACTTTGGATGTTGCTCGGGTAATATTGTTATAAAATTTTGTTGATGCTTTTTAATTTTGTATGGATTTTTGTTCGGGAAGATTAAGCATTATGGTCTTCTTGCCTGTTGCCAAAACAACGCTTTAGTATATGAAAGTAATTTTGGATGGAATGGGTTTAAAACTGTGTAGGTAGTTTGTTTTTGGGCTATGTATCACTTTTGTTGGGGAACATGAATCAATTCTGGTTAAAGTAGCCAGCTTTTGCCAAAAACAGTTAAATAAGATGGCAGTAATTTTGAATGGAATGTGTTTGGAACTGTTAAGGTAATTTATGATCATATACATGTTTGGCTAAACGCATTTTGCTGTCCTTTAACTTAGATGCTTTTCATGTTTGGCTAAATACATTTTGCTGTCCTTTAACTTAGATGCTTGTTATAAGTTAATTTCTAAGTTTGTTTTGGTAACAAATCAGTCTTATGTGCACATCGTTAGCCTTTTAACCACAATATATGTCTCTTAAAGATTTGATGTGGCACGTATGTTCCGTTTTTAACGTATTCTTCGTGGATAATTTTATATTATGAAGTTAGTGTTCACTTATGGAATGAAAGAGTAATGAGAAATTTGATCATTTATGAAAGAGAAATGAGAAATTTGAGAAAATTAGAAAAATTGAAATTAATTTAAGGTTAAAGTATCTATAAATAATTTAAATTTTTTACATAGTTGAGTTATGAAATTAATTTGTTTACTTTTTCTGCTATGTTGCAGGATCAGAGGCAATGTTTGCAGGGTTAGGCCATTTTTCTAAGAAATCAATCAAGGTATTGTAATGCATATAACTTGATATGCAATTCTTGTATATTTGATTGTAATTGAAAATTATTAGTAACAAACAACTTGTGCATCATGCTTGGGTCTGTTGTTTGTAGATTACATTTATTTGCTTGATATATCCGCTTCTTGTGATATGTTATGCGGGCCAGGCTGCATTTATCTCAAAATTTGGAGACTGGTAATTTTAATCATCTTAGTCGATCTGTGCCAAGTAAGTTCATCAAGACCAATATACTTTGAGTACTCCTATGGTATACACAAGATATACCATGTATTATATTCATTTAACATGCTAATAGTAAAAACTTCCTCTTATAATTATTGCATTTACCCATGCGGTTTCATTCAATCGTGGAGTGTCTGTGAAGATTACTGTTGAATGCTTCCAACTTTGAGATTACTGCTAAAATTATTGTGGTTTGTGGGGTTGGAAAGCATAGAAGTGAAAAAGGGGAATCATCAATTAAAGCATTGGGTCAGAAGATGTTGATGGAGATGAAAAGTCCACTCAGGATTGATAAAAGGAAGATGGATGCTTTGTTGGTAAAGGTAAAGCTGTTAAAATCTGGTTATGTGAATTGAGGAAGCCATGATTTTGCTTCTATATATGATGATAGTGATAAAATTGACTGTATATGTTTGTGTTGCCAATAAATATCTATATTCCTCAAGCCCAATTCATATATCATCTGTTCATGAAGGTTTTTGCAATCATTTTCTAATTATGTATGTCAACAGCTTACCCTACTTTAGTTCCTTGCTATAGATAAGAGTTGTATATTTGCTTGATTTTTTTATTTTACTATCAACAAAGTAATTTCTATGCCATTTCTGAGTACCAATAAATCCAATGTCATATGTGAACTCATTACACTTCCAATTTTTAATAATAGGCGACAATCAAATAATCAGTTGTCAAGAACATGATGAAAGCCCTATACTTTCAGTTCACCGTCGGAGTTCTACCATTATATTTGGTTACATTCACAGGTACTGCCAGTTCATCAGTCATCGTATACATTTGTTCTGAGCTTCATCAACATGTTTTCGATGTTACAAACCTATTACAAACATGTTATGTTACAAACCAATTCCTTTGTATTTACTTTTACACATAATACGTAGATCTATAACTGGTTTGCTCTATGTTTGAAGTCATTTTGTTTGTAGATGTTGTTTGAAGTAATTTTGTTTGCAAAAAAGCTAACTTTTCTATGTTCGAAGTCATTCATGTCTTGTATCCTAAAATATTTTGTTTTATTCATAAGGTATATTGTTTGTTTTAGCGGAAGTTGTCAAACAACATCTATGTCGATCGTTTCCAGATCGACATCTTCTTCTGCAGAAAGTGAACAAATAAAGGAAATGCAAGAATAAATTAATGCACTTAAAGAAAAGAATTCAAAAATTGATGAATTAACACATGCAATCATATTCTTAACACAAAGGGACAAGGCGAGGACAAAGGAAATTGAACTCTTAATGCAAACGCAGAATTTTAGTGGAAGACAGGTATATTATTTTGACGCATTTAAAGTTAAATTTTATGAGTATTATTTTAAAGATTATTATTTTAATACCTTTTTTTAGGAATTGGAATCACCCGCTGATGGTAGACGTTCATCTGAGTCTAGCTACCGTATTGGAGATAATGGAACTTCAGGGGGGACAATTAGACTTTGCTATGATCGAGATAATTAGATTGTGAACTTTCTCATGTATTTTTGGCATAATGATACTTATTATTATAAAATTAGGAATTGATATATTTTGGGTTTTTTGTACTACTTGACATGATTATGGAACTCGCATTTTACATGATTATGGAACACACATTTTTTTGGATATTATAATGCTTATTTGATGTTAAATATTTTTTATTGAAATTATTTTTACTATATTACAAAGTGATAGAAAATAAAACAAAAAATAATACTATAAATAAATATATTAAAGAAAAAATAACACAAAAAAAAACTATATTTAAAATTTTTTACATAGATAATAATTTAAATAAAAAATATATATAATAGAAAAAAAAATCAAGACATAAACAAAAGTCATGGCGACAGTACCGAACCGTTGTAATCAACAATTAAAAATAATCAACAAAAGTCATGACGGTATCGAACCGTCGCCATAAACAATTTAATCAATTTCAAAAGATATTCACGACAGTATCGAACCGTCGCCATCAATAATTAAAAGAAACTCAAAAGATAGTCACGACGGTATCAAACAATCACCAATACTTGATTATGTCAGCTCCAAACCCGTCGTAAACTTGAACGACAGTTTTTGTAACCGTCGCGAAATAGGTTGGGGACACACACTTCTGCGACGGTAAAGCAACCGTCGTGGAAAGCAAATTACGACGGTTTTAACCGTCGTAATCTATAAAAATACCTGTCGCAATCTGCCAATTTTCTTGTAGTGCCTGGAGTCGACCAGATAACGGTATATCTTTAACACAAGCCGTGAAACCCGGATTCGACCGGATAACAACTAAGCAAGTTATTGTGAAGCCTGGATTATGACCAGATAGCAATGCAAGTTTCTGTGAAGCCTGGATTACGACCAGATAGCAGCCAAGAATACTACGAAGCCTGGAGTCGACCAGATAGTGGTATATCTTTAATACAAGTTATGAAGCTCAGATTCGACCGGATAATATCTTGATATCTCCGAATGCCATGAAGCCTGGATTCGACCAGATAATGGTATGATACATCGTGAGGCCTGGATTACGACCAGATAGTGGTAAAGACACTGAAGCCTGGGTTACGACCGGATAACAGTAAGGTATACTGGGAAACTTGGATGTTGACCAAATAACAGTTTACTCGGCCAATTACTGTAAAGCCTGGAGATCAACCAGATAACAGTTAACCATTAACAGAATAAAGATCCCCATTCTTAAAACCTCGGAAGATTGGTATACTCCCAACCTCCTGATACCGTTAACAGAATGAAGATTCTCATCCTTAAAACCTCAGAAGATTGGCATACTCCCAAGCTCCTGATACCCTTAACAGAATGAAGATTCTCATTCTTGCTTCCCTGGTAGATTGGCATACTCCCAACCTCCTGACCCAAACACCTGAATGAAGATTCTCATTCTTGCTTCCCCAGTAGATTGGCATACACCGAAGCTCCTGATATTCCCGACAGAATGAAGATTCTCATTCTCAAAGTGGTATACAACCCGAATTCCTGATATTCCTGACAGAATGAAGATTCTCATTCTCAAAGTGGTATACAACTCAAGCTCCTGATATTCTCGACAGAATGAAGATTCTCATTCTCAAAGTGGCATACAACCTGAATTCCTGATATTCCCGACAGAATGAAGATTCTCATTCCCAAAGTGGCACACACCCTAATTCTTGATATTCCCGACAGAATGAAGATTCTCATTCTCAAAGTGGCATACAACTTGAATTCCTGATATTCTCGACAGAATGAAGATTCTCATTCCCAAAGTGGCACACACCATAGCTCCTAATATTCCAAACAGAATGAAGATTCTCATTCCTAAAGTGGCATATAACCCGAGTTCCCGATATTCCTAACAAAATGAAGATTCTCATTCTCAAAGTGGCATACAACCTAAACTCCTGAATTTCTTCCAAAGAGGAAAAAGCTTTTCCCAGAGTCCTGAGCTTACTCTCCAACAGGATAGCTACTCCAATAACAGTATAGCTATTCCCCACAGATTTTTTACTCCCCGACAGAATGAAGATTCTCATCCTTGATTCTCCAGTGAAGTTGCCAGAGCCTTCTTTACTCTCAGCATAAATTTGTCAGAGTTTTTAATCCCCTGCAGATCGAAGATTCTGGTTCTTGGCTGCTCAGCACAAATTCCCCTAGCAGAATGAAGATTCTCATTCTCAATTCCCCACAGAGTTTTGAAATATTCCCCAGCGGAGTTCTCCTCAAACAACAAAACAGGAATCCCCAGTATATTGGCATACAACCCAAACTCCTAATTTCCCCAGCAGTATAGCTTTTCCCCACAGAGGTTGTCAAAAAGCTTGAAGACACACATACTCTTCAATAGTGGTCCAGAATTTATCTTCCCCGGCAGCGGTCAAAGATTTTATTATCTCCAACTATCCAGGATTTATTTTCCTCATCAAGACGGCTAATCAGCATACATGCGCATACATTTCATTCATATATCATAAACATTGATAAAACACATATATTGCATCATACATTTCATGCAACATAACTTTGTGTTTCAGCTAATATTTTACCCCTTTCAGGATAAGATTAGCAAGTTTCGATTTCAAGGATCATGAAAACAGTTTACGGGTGCTTCCAAACATGGATGTTAATCTATCGCTTGTTTAGATTCATCCTTTTGAAAACAATTTACGGATGCTCCAAACATGGATGCTAATCTATTGCTTGTTCAACTCCAGAATCATGAAAACAGTTTACGGGTGCTTCCAAACATGGATGTTAATCTATCGCTTGTTCAGATTCAACTTTTTGAAAACAGTTTACGGATGCTCCAAACATGGATGTTAATCTATTGCTTGTTCAACCCAAGGATCATGAAAGCAGTTTACGGGTGCTTCCAAACATGGATGTTAATCTATCACTTATTCAGATTCAGCTCATGAAAACAGTTTACGGATTCTCCAAACACGGATGCTAATCTATTGCTTATTTAGACCCCCAGCTCAGAGACGTTCCAGACCTGGATATCTTTCTGATACTCATTCTTTCACCTAAAATGTACAATTCAATAAACATTTTTGGATGGCATCTTTAAGCCCATCTTCGACAAGATTCTGTCACATCTCCAAATGGCATCTTTAAGCCCATTCCCTCAACTATGCTTTGACGAGTGCAAATTTATGGGCACTCTAGTGTCCAATCATATTTTACCTTCGAGTCGCGAATGACAAACTCACCGATCTAACTCTTCAGGTTCAAGAAGATTGAACAGGGGCAGTTATTGTACCCCAAAATTTGCCCTCCCTTTTTCACAAGAAATCCCAATCCTAGGGTTTTCTCAGATTTTCAAGATTGGCTCAAGAATCGACCAGACAGACTTTTCTATGGCAGTAAATCAAGAATTAGGGTTTCTCCCGCATTTCTCAGAAGAAACTGAATTCTCAGAAATTCAATTAACTGTCACATGTTTTCACACTTTTTCAAGTTTACTGGTTGTTCTCAAGGTCTGTTCATCTGGGACAAGAAATAGAAGCTGAGATGGTCATTTAGAATATTCATGTTTCGTCTGATCCAGGTTAATCGGACAATGTGCGTTTGTTAAAATGTTTGCTTGTTAATAGAATGAAATGCTTGCTTGTTTATTGGAATACACAATGCGTATTGGAATGCTGTTCCAAGGTTACGAGATTCCAGAGATATTGGATTACTTAAAGTTTAAGTTATCTGTATTGAAATTATTGGAATGCGGTTTCAGTTATTTTAAATCAGGAATCTTTAATAATAAAGGAAGATGCAGAGAGAGAATTACAAGATATTGACATTAGAAGGTTTTATTGGATATCAGATGATCTCATAAAAGCTTTCTTCATTCATTCCAAATGTTGTTACAAAAATAATTTATTATTTGAATACTGTAGGTTTTACAACTTATAGTATTTGAAAAAAATAAATAATTACAATAAATGGAAAATCTATCTAAGTTAAAAAATCTAAGTATAAGCTCCATTTCTCCCATTCTCAAAGTCTCCGGCTTCTTCTGCTTTGTCATCGTCCAATTTGTGCTCACATGAAAAGAAAAAACAAAGAAAAAGGGTTAGTACAGTTGATTAATTAGAACAAAGAAGAAAGGAAAATAGTCATCATTAAAGTTTGCCGTCCGGAATCAGAGTGCTATTTTTCATCACGTTTTATTTTTATCTTCGCAAATCACAAGAAGATTGCTCTTCTTGGTTCACAAAGAGAAAAATAAAAGTGCAAATTGAAGAATGTAAAATAAAATTATTCAAAAACATAGCAAGGCGCCAAAACTGCAAAACAAGGCAAGCTGAATGCAAACATGGAAACAAACAAAGGCAAACATTGCAGCAAACTGTACTAAGTAAGCAAACCAGACAACATTGCAACTTAACCAAACAGTCAGCAAACCAAACATAACAACATTACAAGGCAAGGCAAACTGAAACCTGTTGTACAAACAGCACAAGCAAGGTGCCAAACTGAGTTACAAAATTGTCAAGCTACATTACAAAACAAAGTAAGCAAACAAAGCCTAGCAACTAAAGCAAATTGGATGCAAACTGAACCAATGCAGAAAGTACAAGTGCAGACATGTAGCAGGCAAAATGCAGGAGGAAAACCAAAATCACAAGTCAAAAACTTATCACAGCTTTTCATCATTTTCCAGACATAGGCAAACTTTTCAGAAAATAAAGTGGAAAAGCAAATCTGCTTTGTCATAGAGAGAGAAAGAGAGAAAAGATATCACCTAGGTGAGAGTGTACAGTTTGGCAAAAAAGGCTATCACAAGTTGCAAAACAAACAAGCAAAAAGATATAAGAACTATCAAATAGCACAAAGTAAAAGAGAGAGAGAGAGAGAGAGAAACATTTTGTCAAAGCCACAAACAAAAAAAACCTGTTAAAAAACTCTAAATTGTTAACAGTTTCACAACTCTCCCAGCCTGCTAGCCACAATCTAACAAAAAAACTGCAGCAAACTTCCAAAGCCCTGCAAAGCTTGCTTAACTGTAACAAGCTTGCCCAAACTACAAAACTGTAAAGGCTGCAAAACAAAGTCCAAATAGCACAACAGTTTCACACAACAGCCAAGTTTGCAAAACTGTAACAAACTACTCAAACTGCAGTTTCAAACTGCACTACCAAAACTGCATAGCCAAACCACAAAACCTGCCCAAACTGTAAACCTGCATGCCCAAACTGTAAACCCTCAACAAAACCAAAACTGTACAACATCAAAAACCTGCAACAATTCTCAAACAAAAGCAAGCCTGCCAAACTACTCAAACTGCAAGTTCAAGCAGACAACCAAAACTCCCAAACCTGCAAAAGCTTGCAAACAACCTACAGCTCTCAAACAGCCAAGCATAACAGCTTCCAAACAAACAATCACCAAGCTAAACTCAAAAAAAAACTGCATAACATTTCAACAAGTCACAAAACCCTGTGAATCACAAACTGCAGAACACAGTCCAAACAACAAAAGCATACACCTCATAAACAATCATCAACCAACCAAAACACAGTTTCAAAGCATACATCTCATCAACATTCAAAGTTTCAGAAAAGAATAATCACAAGTTTCAGTTCAAATCAGAAGCAATCATCCTCAACATTCAAGTTTCAGAAACAACATCAACAATAAGTTTAAGAAACATCAAATCATCATCAACATTCAACATTCAAGATAAAGGAAAAGAAATAACGTTTCAGCAACAGTTATCATCAACAATAACAACAAGTTTCAGATAAATATCATCAACAAAGGAATCGTTAACAAGTCAGAAGCGATAAGCCTCATAATTCAAGTTTCAAAAAGGGACAAAAAGAGATACCAAAAAAGCACGCGTTCGTCATCATCTCCCCGCCGCCTCTAGCCGCCAAGGGGCGCCGCCAGCCTCACCACTCCCTTTTGTCATAGAGAAAACCCCAAGGTATGTTTCTTCACCTCAATAAGCCATGCAATGCAATGGATTAGCCAAACAGTAAAATCAAATAAACATGAAACTGTAAAACTCAAACAAGAAACGAACTATACCGTTTTGCAACCGAAGCCATGAATCATTGTGAGGAGATGAGAGAGTGAGGGATAGCACTCCGGCGACTAGGGCTTAGGGGAGGTCAGAGCGTTTGATTGAGAGAGATGAAGAGAATAAGCGAGAACGAGAGAAACGGCGCCGCTGTGAAGAGAAATCACAAACCCTAAGTTTCTGAACCCTAACAAAATTGTACAAACTCGCCTTTGGGCCTTTCTGGCCCCAAGCGCCTAAGCCCATAACGAATTGGCCAGCGCACCCCCTCCCTCCATTCTGACCCCCTTCTGTCCTCTTTATTTTTGGTCTTGGGCCTAGCATCCACACAAATCCCAAGCCCATCCTTCTTTTTTTAATTTCTTTTCTTTTATTTAAACAAATACTTTTTTTAATTAATTCATTTTAAACAATTTGTTTTCTTTTCTTTTGTTAATAATAGAACTAAATAATATATAAATTTTATCTTGGCGAATTACTTTGATTTTCTTAATTTAGTTTTAATTTTCCTTTATTAATTAATAATTGTTTCATTTGATAAAATACCAAAAAACATTTAAATTAATTTAATTAATTTTGTTTTCTTTAAACCCTTTTTTATTGATTAATAAAAAATACAAAAATAATAGAAATTTTGTTTAATTAAATTTTCCTCCTTTAAACTTTTTATTTACATAATTAATAAAATACACAAATAATAATAATAAAATATTTAATATTTCTTTTTTAGAATAGATTTTATTTATTTATTTTCAAGTAAATACATGCATTTCATAATTGATTGATTTTCTTTATTTCATGATTTGTTATGGCTTTATATTGAATTGCGACAATTCGATTTGGTTGTAATACTTGATATTTGGACATTATTATTCTTGTGAGACTCATCCCCATTTGTAACAATTTGTACCCCCATTCCCGGATACTTTTGTAATAACTTAGACTTTTAATTCCCGCAATTTATTGCTTTCAAAATACTGTATAGTAATTAGGCATGTATGGTAAGATTCAAAATCAATCGCTAGATGACCTAATATAAGACCTAAATGCATGAAAATGACAAACACAATACACACTTGCACCCCTAGGGTTTCATCCACTTGTTGCCTTAAAAATGGGCCATGTTATGCATGTTGAGTACTTTGGCAAAACAAAAACAAAGCAAAAGATCATAGTCCCTCGATGACGCTATCTTGGTTGCCTATACAAAATGATCTAGTCCCTCGGAAAATTTGCTAAAAATACTTAACACAATTGCTATCATGGTCTATACGATGACCCGCGCCTGTCCCGTTTAACATCCTAATACAAGGTTGTTTACCAAATGCAATGGTAAAACAACACTGTCAAAAGGGTTAAAAACATATAGGAAAGATCTTTGAGTAAAATAGGGTAGATAACTCTTAGTTACTTGATCAAAACTTGCAAAACATCCTTGCTATTTTCAAACACACCTCACAACATAATTTCAATACATTTCCCAAAAACAAACTTTCAAACATTGAAAAATCTTTTTAAAAGACAAACACCTTTGTATATATTCAAACAAGAATCATTACAAAGGTTGCCATAATGATGGCCTCTTTTTCAAAGCATTTTCAAAACCACACACACAAAGCACCATTTCAAACAATTGAAAAGCAAAAGCAAGTGATCTAAACAAGTAACTAAGAGCCCATGGATAACCATGGATGAAAAGGGTGCTTGCACCTTTCCTTTTCATAATCTACCCCCCGAACCCAAGAAAACATCTCAAAGGTCTTTCCTGTACTTTTTGACCTTTCCTTAGGATAAAATAAAAAGTCGATGGCGACTCTTGCTAAACCGAAACATTTGCGAACATAAACGCAAAACCTTAAGTCAGTTCTCCCACTGTATCACAGAACTGGTGACTCTGCTGGGGATTATTCTAAAAAGTGGGGTTACCTTAGGGTTTAGATCACATTTATTTGTTTACATTGTTTGACTTGTATGCTTTACTTTTGGGTTCCTTGTTTGGGTTTGTTTTAAATCCTACACCCGGATTTGGGGGCACCTTTTTGGTAAGTAGCAATAAACTGCGAGGGAACTGTGCGGGGTATACCGACATGGTTGAAGCAGTGGCTACGTTAGTGCGACATATTTATGGGTACCGGTAGCCTTTGAGTCAATCAAAGAGAATACAGGGCCGCTGAGTGATGGCATGAAGCACTAATGAACTCTTAGAACCTTACTTGACCATCTTGGCTTTATTAGGGGTAGTGAGATGACCGGCTTTGGTGCAGTCCGAAGTTGGTAGATACTCGATACTACACTCATTGAGGGTTGTTTTCTTGGAATATTTCGGTCGCCAGTAAAGTGGCTAAACTGAAACAATGAACACAGAAAATAATCTTGTGATATTGAGCTCCTTAGAATCCGGTTACTATTTATAGGACAGGTTGAGCCAACTAACTTTAAAAGGGTACTTACCTACAAACTCCATGCAAGCCTGAACTTAAGGACTTGTCTGTTTTGTGTGAATATGACTGTTTGTATTTACACTTGCTTACTTTTGCATACTTGTACATAACATCATAACATCATACCATAGCATTTTCAATAACCATTTCAAGGACCTCGAGGGTCTTTTGATGCAGGGTCACGTTGAACCAGACGTCTACCAAAGGGCAAGAGGATTCATTTTTCTCTAAACTAGCGCCGTTAAAGATCAAGTACAACAAATTGAATCAAGGGCTATGACCCACTTGACATGGTGAGCTCTATTCTCTGGGAAAGACATCCACTGATACAAAGTTTTCCAATCAAAGATGTTGATCGAAGTTCAACCTCTAACATTTTCTTGTGTTTACCCCGCGATATCCTTGAGAACATGCATCCACATATCATGCATCGTATCATGACAGGTTTTCTCCCTTACAGGTCTTCTTATCTTCCTACTGTTTATTTCAGTAGAGATGGCTCTAGAGAGGATTGTCAAAGATATCCAGGCTCAAAACGCTCAACTTCAAGAAATGTTCTTGAACCTGTCCAAGGAGCAGGAAGAAGTGAAAGCTCTCCTCACAAGGGGCATGATCCTAGGGAATCCAGGGGGCATCAGGAATGATCAGTTGGAAGGGCTACAGATTGAGGTGGCAACAATGAAAATCTAAATGATGGGATAAATGGTGGGCCAGATGGCTCTTATTCAAAACCTGGCTCAAGGACAAGAAGAGCTAAAGGTCCTCATCAACAAACTGCACCAAGATGGATGTAACCAAATGGGGCAAACAACTAGGGTTGAAGATCAAGTCGTCATTCAGCCTCCTTTGAGACAAGAAGTCAAGGGAAAGTCTCCCCAGTTTGCTTCAGGGTCACAAGCCCAACAACAACCTCACCAACATCAACAGGGTAATCGACGTAAGAGAAATACATCGGAAAAGCACTTCACCGAGATTAACAGGCCATTATCCCAAGTGCTGCAACGCTTGTTGGAAGTCCAGTTGATTGTACTAAGGGACCCCCCTAGACATCCCAACACAGCCGCTCCCGGGTACAATCCAAATGTGAGATGTGCGTATCATTCCAACAATCCTGGACATGACACCGATGGTTGTTGGACATTGAGAAACAAAATTCAAGTTCTGGTTAAAGAAACAGTGCTGGAATTCACACAGGATGGCCAGATGAAAATCTTCCGCTGAGGGTTCTCCACATTAAGTGACAAGCTCAGACAAAGAGGCTTCTGCTCATTTGAATTTTCGAGTTATAATTTCTTTTGTTATTCAAACAATTATCTATTAATGTCAAACTCTGTTTCATTAATGCATTGCATATGTTTGTCTTGAATTCATCCATTCGTTTTCACTATTCTTGAACTATGCTTTCTACTTTCTTGATGATATTTAACTCTTGCTAAAAGATACAAGCCTTTAGAGGGAGGATGATGAAAACAATGCCACAATCTCATACAGTATGCTTTTGGACAGACCTTGCTGACGATGTACAGGCGTTTCTTTCAAATCCTAAACACCGGAGTTATAAGGAAGATAATCCCTAGTCAACCCCTTCGAGCCAAAGAAGTAGAAGTTTTATGTTTAAACACAAATTGAAACCTTTAATCAAACCTGGTGCAGGGTAGTCTCTCAGTTAATTCAAAATGCGTGTTTAGCCGCAAACTCTCAGTTCGTAAAACAACGAATGACATCAAAAAAAAATAAAAGGGCATTCCTTTGGAATCAAAAGACAGTGATGGTTCCTTATCTCATAGGCAGTCATTATCTCTCAAAAAATAAAAGCCCACTGAGTCAAAACCTACAAAGGAGGCTTAGGAAAGCTGGGGCATCCCGCTGACTGTAAATCTCAAAAACAGGAACAGTCAGGCAAAAATTACGGATAACAAATTAAAAGAAAGAGGTCACTACAAATCCTCAACAACATGAAAAATGTTGCAAAAGATGACTGCCTTCCAACAAATTCAACTTGTGTGAACCATCACCAAAAACTTCGTTCCAGACTCATTTGGAGTACAAATGCACAATTAACTGAGTTTAGGATTGAAGTTCATCACAAAGAGCGGGTGGGTACAAATATACTTTGAGCCTTTATCCGTTGTTTCTTAAACCGTGAACCAAGCCATGTTACAACCCTTCAAAAGTCCTAATTGAAGCATGGGTTAGTTCGAAAGCATACTATTATAAAAGGTATCCTGACTCCTGTAAGGCTTTGCTCTAAATCTTGTGTTGAATTTGTCTTACAAAAGTTTTCTGCTAAAAAACGCATTTTCTAAAATTTCAAGACAAGCATAAACTTTGCATTATTTGAATATCATCGTTTGCATAAGGCTATTTGTTTGACAGCGAAGAAATTCATACAATGAATGTTCCGATGAACGAAATCTCTCTCAGTGAACAAAATCACTTTAAGTGGGATGACACTTCCTTTGCAAAAGAAAATCTCCTATCAACAAAGGGGACCTGACATGGCATTGTCCAGTTAACCTGGGGAAGTCCAGTCAAGATTTCAAGAAATCTCTCATTGTCCAATAAACCTGGGGCAGTCCAGTCAAGATTTCAAGAAATCTCTCAAGATCAGAGTAACCTGGGGCAAGTCTCCATCTCCATCACTTGGGGCATTAAACGTCAATCTCATCAAATATTTGTGTACAGTCCAAATTTCCTGGAAGTGCCACAAACATTTGATACTAGGGGCAATGAAGAATCTCTCCAAAATCCTTCTGAAAAGAAATTCAAGAATCCTCGAGAAGTTCATCACCTCTCTAGAAGACCAGCGGTCATGGGTTTATTTCCCCAACACTTGTCAAGAATTTATTCTCCAAAACAAAATTACATTTCAACAGCATTCATAACATATGCAGATTGATCGGCAAGTAAAGATTCCTTCATTACCTTTTGGAGTAGCAGTCTTCAAAGATTCCTTCATCATCTGGTTGAGTCAAACTTAATCCAAGACCTTCTCTAGTTCAGTCAGATCGACACTAAGATCTCCCTGATTCTTATTCCAGTGGAAGATATTTCGGGTTTCGCTGTTTCAGATAAATCTCTCAATGATTTATTTTGATTTACTTCCAAAATTTTCACTATCAGAGACGAAGAATCCAACTCTTTTCTCCATCACCAGCTTGGGATTTATTTTCCCCAGCGAGAGGAAAGATGCAATCAAATTCTCACAAAGTTCAAGCTATGAAGCCCGGATACGACCAGATAGTATCTTGATTACTCCATCTTATTGTGAAGCCTGGATTACGACCAGATAGCAATGCAAGTCTTTGTGAAGCCTGGATTACAACCAGATAGCAGCCAAGAATACTACGAAGCCTAGAGTCGACCAGATAATGGTATATCTTTAACACAAGCCCTGAAGCCCGGATTTGACCGGATAACAGCTCAGCAAGTTATTGTGAAGCCTGGATTACGACCAGATAGCAATGCAAGTTTCTGTGAAGCCTGGATTACGACCAGATAGCAGCCAAGAATACTACGAAGCCTGGAGTCGACCAGATAATGGTATATCTTTAACACAAGCCGTGAAGCCCGGATTTGACCGGATAACAACTCAACAAGTTATTGTGAAGCCTGGATTACAACCAGATAGCAATGCAAGTTTCTGTGAAGCCTGGATTACGACCAGATAGCAGCCAAGTATACTACGAAGCCTGGAGTCGACCAGATAATGGTATATCTTTAACACAAGTCGTGAAGCCCGGATTCGACCGGATAACAGCTCAACAAGTTATTATGAAGCCTGGATTATGACCAGATAGCAATGCAAGTTTCTGTGAAGCCTAGATTACGACCAGATAGCAGCCAAGAATACTACGAAGCCTGGAGTCGACCAGATAATGGTATATCTTTAACACAAGCCGTGAATCCCGGATTCGACCGAATGACAGCACAACAATTTATTGTGAAGCCTGGATTACGACCAGATAGCAATGCAAGTTTATGTAAAGCCTGGATTATGACCAGATAGAAGCCAAGAATACTACGAAGCCTGGAGTCGACCAGATAATGGTATATCTTTAACACAAGCCGTGAAGCCCGGATTCGACCAGATAACAACTCAGCAAGTTATTGTGAAGCCTGGATCACGACCAGATAACAATGCAAGTTTCTATGAAGCCTGGATTACGACCAGATAGCAGCCAAGAATACTACAAAGCATGAAGTCGACAAGATAGTGTTATATCTTTAATACAAGTTATGAAGCTCAGATTCGACCGGATAGTGGTAAAGACACTGAAGCCTGGGTTACGATCAGATAACAGTAAGGTATACTGGGAAACTTGGATGTTGACCAAATAATAGTTTACTCGGCCAATTACTGTGAAGCCTGGAGATCAACCAGATAACAGTTAACCATTAACAGAATAAAGATCCCCATTCTTAAAACCTCATAAGATTGGTATACTCCCAACCTCCTGATACCGTTAACAGAATGAAGATTCTCATCCTTAAAACCTCAGAAGATTGGCATACTCCCAAGCTCCTGATACCCTTAACAGAATGAAGATTCTCATTCTTGCTTCCCTGGTAGATTGGAATACTCCCAACCTCCTAACCCAAACACCTGAATGAAGATTCTCATTCTTGCTTCCCTAGTAGATTGGCATACACCCAAGCTCCTGATATTCCCGACAGAATGAAGATTCTCATTCTCAAAGTGGCATACAACCCGAATTCCTGATATTCCCGACAGAATGAAGATTCTCATTCTCAAAGTGGTATACAACTCAAGCTCCTGATATTCCCGACAGAATGAAGATTCTCATTCTCAAAGTGGCATACAACCTGAATTCCTGATATTCCCGACAGAATGAAGATTCTCATTCCCAAAGTGGCACACACCCTAATTCCTGATATTCCCGACAAAATGAAGATTCTCATTCTCAAAGTGGCATACAACCTGAATTCCTGATATTCCGGACAGAATGAAGATTCTCATTCCCAAAGTGGCACACACCCTAGCTCCTGATATTCCCAACAGAATGAAGATTCTCATTCCCAAAGTGGCATATAACCCGAGTTCCCGATATTCCCGACAGAATGAAGATTCTCATTCTCAAAGTGGCATATAACCTAAACTCCTGAATTTCTTCCAAATAGGAAAAAGCTTTATCCAGAGTCCTGAGCTTACTCTCCAGCAGGATAACTACTCCCCTAACAGTATAGCTGTTCCCCACAGAGTTTTTACTCCCCGACAGAATGAAGATTCTCATCCTTGATTCTCCAGTGAAGTTGCCAGAGCCTTCTTTACTCTCAGCATAAATTTGTCAGAGTTTTTAATCCCCTGCAGATCGAAGATTCTCGTTCTTGGCTCCTCAACACAAATTCCCCTAGCAGAATGAAGATTCTCATTCTCAATTCCCCACAGAGTTTTCAAATATTCCCCAACAGAGTTCTCCTCAAACAACAAAACAGGAATCCCCAGTAGATTGGCATACAACCCAAACTCCTGATTTTCCCAGCAGTATAGCTTTTCCCCACAGAGGTTGTCAAAAAGCTTGAAGACACACATACTCTTCAATAGTGGTCCCGAATTTATCTTCCCCGACAACGGTCAAAGATTTTATTATCTCCAACTATCCAGGATTTATTTTCCTCAGCAAGATGGCTAATCAACATACATGCGCATACATTGCATTCATATATCATAAAAATTGATAAAACACATATATTGCATCATACATTTCATGCAACATAACTTTGTGTTTCAGCTAATATTTTACCCTTTTCAGGATAAGATTAGCAAGTTTCGATTTCAAGGATCATGAAAACAGTTTACGGGTGCTTCCAAACATGGATGTTAATCTATCGCTTGTTCAGATTCAGCCTTTTGAAAACAGTTTACGGATGCTCCAAACATGGATGCTAATCTATTGCTTGTTCAACTCCAGAATCATGAAAACAGTTTACGGGTGCTTCCAAACATGGATGTTAATCTATCGCTTGTTCAGATTCAGCCTTTTGAAAACAGTTTACGGATGCTCCAAACATGGATGCTAATCTATTGCTTGATCAACTCCAGAATCATGAAAACAGTTTACGGGTGCCTCCAAACATGGATGTTAATCTATCGCTTGTTCAGATTCATCCTTTTGAAAATAATTTACGGATGCTCCAAACATGGATGTTAATCTATTGCTTGTTCAACCCAAGGATCATGAAAATAGTTTACAGATGCTCCAAACATGGATGTTAATCTATTGCTTGTTTAACCCAAGGATCATGAAAACAGTTTACGGGTGCTTCCAAACATGGATGTTAATCTATCGCTTATTCAGATTCAGCTCATGAAAATAGTTTACAGATTCTCCAAACACGGATGCTAATCTATTGCTTATTCAGACCCCCAGCTCAGAGACGTTCCAGACCTGGATACCTTTCTGATACTTATTCTTTCACCTACAAGGTACAATTCAATAAACATTTTTGGATGGCATCTTTAAGCCCATCTCCGACAAGATTCTGTCACATCTCCAAATGGCATCTTTAAGCCCATTCCCTCAACTATGCTTTGACGAGTGCAAATTTATAGGCACTCTAGTGTCCAATCATCTTTTACCTTCGAGTCGCGAACGGCAAACTCGCCGATCTAACTCTTCAGGTTCAAGAAGATTGAACAGGGGAAGCTGTTGTACCCCAAAATTTGCCCTCCCTTTTTCACAAGAAATCCCAATCCTAGGGTTTTCTCAAACTTTCAAGATTGGCTCAAGAATCGATCAGACAAAGTTTTCTATGGCAGTAAATCAAGAATTAGGGTTTCTCCCGCATTTCTCAAAAGAAACTGAATTCTCAGAAATTCAATTAACTGTCACATGTTTTCACACTTTTTCAAGTTTACTGGTTGTTCTCAAGGTCTGTTCATCTGGGACAAGAAATAGAAGCTGAGATGGTCATTTGGAATATTCATGTTTTGTCTGATCCAGGTTAACCGAACAATGTGCGTCTGTTAAAATGTTTGCTTGTTAATGGAATGAAATGCTTGCTTGTTTATTGGAATACACAATGTGTATTGGAATGTTGTTGCAAGGTTACGAGATTGCAGAGATATTGGATTACTTAAAGTTTAAGTTATCTGTATTGAAATTATTGGAATGCGGTTTCAGTTATTTTAAATCAGGAATCTTAAATAATAAAGGAAGATGCAGAGAGAGAATTACAAGATATTGACAGTAGAAGGTTTTATTTGATATCAGATGATCTCATAAAAGCTTTCTTCATTCATTCCAAATGTTGTTACAAAAATAATTTATTATTTGAATACTGTAGGTTTTACAACTTATAGTATTTGAAAAAAATAAATGATTACAATAAATGGAAAATCTATCTAAGTTAAAAAATCTAAGCCTAAGCTCCATTGCTCCCATGCTCAAAGTCTTCAGCTTCTTCTGCTTTGTCACCGTCCAATTTGTGCTCACATGAAAAGAAAAAACAAATAAAAAGGGTTAGTACAGTTGATTAATTAGAACAAAGAAGAAAGGAAAATAGTCATCATTAAAGTTTGCCGTCCGGAATCAGAGTGCTATTTTTCATCACGTTTTATTTTTCTCTTCGTAAATCACAAGAAGATTGCTCTTCTTGGTTCACAAAGAGAAAAAAAAGTGCAAATTGAAGAATGTAAAGGCAAATTATTCAAAAACATAGCAAGGCGCAAAAACTGCAAAACAAGGCAAGCTGAATGCAAACATGGCAGCAAACAAAGGCAAACATTGCAGCAAACTATACAAAGTAAGCAAACCAGAAAGCATTGCAACTTAACCAAACAGTCAGCAAACCAAACATAACAACATTACAAGGCAAGGAAAACTGAAACCTGCTGTACAAACAGCACAAGCAAGGTGTCAAACTGAGTTACAAAACTGTCAAGCTGCATTACAAAATAAAGTAAGAAAACAAAGCCTAGCAACTAAAGCAAATTGGATGTAAACTGAACCAATGCAGAAAGTATAAGTGCAGACATGTAGCAGGCAAAATGCAGGAGGAAAACCAAAATCACAAGTCAAAGACTTGTCACAGCTTTTCATCATTTTCCAGACATAGGTAAACTTTTCAGAAAATAAAGTGGAAAAGCAAATCTGCTTTGTCATAGAGAGAGAAAGAGAGAAAAGATATCACCTTGGTGAGAGTGTACAGTTTCGCAAAAAGGCTATCACAAGTTGCAAAACAAACAAGCAAAAAGATATAAGAACTATCAAATAGCACAAAGTAAAAGAGAGAGAGAGAGAGAAACATTTTGTCAAAGCCAAAAACAGAAAAACCTGTTAAAAAACTCTAAACTGTTAACAGTTTCACAACTCTCACAGCCTGCTAGCCACAATCTAACAAAAAAACTGCAGCAAACTTCCAAAGCCCTGCAAAGCTTTCCTAACTGTAACAAGCTTTCCCAAACTGCAAAACTGTAAAGGCTGCAAAACAAAGGCCAAATAGCACAACAATTTCACACAACATCCAAGTTTGCAAAACTGTAACAAACTACTCAAACTACAGTTTCAAACTGCACTACCAAAACTGCATAGCTAAACCACAAAACCTGCCCAAACTGTAAACCTGCATGCCTAAACTGTAAACCCTCAACAAAACCAAAACTTTACAACATCAAAAACCTGCAACAATTCTCAAACAGAAGCAAGCCTGCCAAACTACTCAAACTGCAAGTTCAAGCAGAGAACCAAAACTCCCAAACCTGCAAAAGCTTGCAAAACTGCACTGCACAACAACCTGCAGCTCTCAAACAGCCAAGCATAACAGCTTCCAAACAAACAATCACCAAGCTAAACTAAAAAAAAACTGCATAACATTTCAACAAGTCACAAAACCCTGTGAATCACAAACTGCAGAACACAGTCCAAACAACAAAAGCATACACCTCATAAACAATCATCAACCAACCAAAACACAGTTTCAAAGCATACATCTCATCAACATTCAAAGTTTCAAAAAAGAACAATCACAAGTTTCAGTTTAAATCAGAAGCAATCATCCTCAACATTCAAGTTTCAGAAGCAACATCAACAACAAGTTTCAGAAACATCAAATCATCATCAACATTCAACATTCAAGATATAGGAAAAGAAATAATGTTTCAACAACAGTTATCATCAATAATAACAACAAGTTTCAGATAAATATCATCAACAAAGGAATCGTTAACAAGTCAGAAGCAATAAGCCTCATCATTCAAGTTTCAAAAAGGGACAAAAAGAGATACCAGAAAAGCACGTGTTCGTCATCATCTCCCCTCCGCCTCTAGCCGCCAAGGGGCGCCGCCAGCCTCACCACTCTCTTTTGTCATAGAGAAAACCCCAAGGTACGTTTCTTCACCTCAATAAGCCATGCAATGCAATGGATTAGCCAAACTGTAAAATCAAATAAACATGAAACTGTAAAACTCAAACAAGAAACGAACTATACCGTTTTGCAACCGAAGCCATGGATCATTGTGAGGAGATGAGAGAGTGAGGGATATCACTCCGGCGACTAGGGCTTAGGGGAGGTCAGAGCGTTTGATTGAGAGAGATGAAGAGAAGAAGCGAGAACGAGAGAAATGGCGCCGCTGTGAAGAGAAATCACAAACCCTAAGTTTCTGAACCCTAACAAAATTGTACAAACTCGCCTTTGGGCCTTTCTTGCCCCAAGCGCCTAAGCCCATAATGAATTGGCCAGCGCACCCCCCTCCCTCCATTCTGACCCCCTTTTGTCCTCTTTATTTTTGGTCTTGGGCCTAGCATCCACACAAATCCCAAGCCCATCCTTCTTTTTTTAATTTCTTTTCTTTTATTTAAACAAATACTTTTTTTAATTAATTCGTTTTAAACAATTTGTTTTATTTTCTTTTGTTAATAATAGAACTAAATAATATATAAATTTTATCTTGGCGAATTACTTTGATTTTCTTAATTTAGTTTTAATTTTCCTTTATTAATTAATAATTATTTCATTTGATAAAATACCAAAAAACATTTAAATTAATTTAATTAATTTAGTTTTCTTTAAACCCTTTTTTATTGATTAATAAAAAATACAAAAATAATAGAAATTTTGTTTAATTAAATTTTCCTCCTTTAAACTTTTTATTTACATAATTAATAAAATACACAAATAATAATAATAAAATATTTAATCTTTCTTTTTTAGAATAGATTTTATTTATTTATTTTCAAGTAAATACATGCATTTCATAATTGATTGATTTTCTTTATTTCATGATTTGTTATGGCTTTATATTGAATTGCGACAATTCGATTTGGTTGTAATACTTGATATTTGGACATTATTATTCTTGTGAGACTCATCCCCATTTGTAACAATTTGTACCCCAATTCCCGGATACTTTTGTAATAACTTAGACTTTTAATTCCCGCAATTTATTGCTTTCAAAATATTGTATAGTAATTAGGCGTGTATGGCAAGATTCAAAATCAATCGCTAGATGACCTAATACAAGACCTAAATGCATGAAAATGACAAATACAATGCACACTTGCACCCCTAGGGTTTCATCCACTTGTTGCCTTAAAAATGGGCCATGTTATGCATGTTGAGTACTTTGGCAAAACAAAAACAAAACAAAAGATCATAGTCCCTCGATGACGCTATCTTAGTTGCCTATACAAAATGATCTAGTTCCTCGGAAAATTTGCTAAAAATACTTAACACAATTGCTATCATGGTCTATATGATGACCCGCGCCTGTCCCGTTTAACATCCTAATACAAGGTTGTTTACCAAATGCAATGGTAAAACAACACTGTCAAAAGGGTTAAAAACATATAGGAAAGATCTTTGAGTAAAATAGGGTAGATAACTCTTAGTTACTTGATCAAAACTTGCAAAACATCCTTGCTATTTTCAAACACACCTCACAACATAATTTCAAAACATTTCCCAAAAACAAACTTTCAAACATTGAAAAATCTTTTCAAAAGACAAACACCTTTGTATATATTCAAACAAGAATCATTACAAAGGTTGCCACAATGATGGCCTCTTTTTCAAAGCATTTTCAAAACCACACACACAAAGCACCATTTCAAACAATTGAAAAGCAAAAGCAAGTGATCTAAACAAGTAACTAAGAGCCCATGGATAACCATGGATGAAAAGGGTGATTGCACCTTCCCTTTTCATAATCTACCCCCCGAACCCAAGAAAACATCTTAAAGGTCTTTCCTGTGCTTTTTGACCTTTCCTTAGGATAAAATAAAAAGTCGGTGGCGACTCTTGCTAAACTGAAACATTTGCGAACACAAACGCAAAACCTCAAGTCAGTTCTCCCACCGTATCACACCCCTATTTAAGAATCATGAAGGATGCATGATTGAGTGAAGACGATTGGATCCAGACTCGACTTTATCAGCTGAACTTAATTGATGAAAAGAGACTTACTACTGTCTGCCATGGTCAGATGTATCAAAAACGGATGATCAAGGCTTTCAATAAGAAAGTCAGACGCCAGGTATATCAAGTTGGAGATCTAGTGATCTTGCCACAAAGTTATCCCAGGGGCAAATGGACTCCTACCTATGAAGGACCATTTATAATCAAGAACATATTTTTTGGTGGGGCAATGATCTTAACCACCATGGACGGTGACGATCGGCCACACCCTGCAAACGCAGACATAGTCAAAAGATACTACGCATAAGAGACCTGCTAGGTTGACACACCTAGGCAAAACAAGGGCATCCCGGCGAACCAAAAGGTTCGGGCAAAAATTAGGGATAAAATAAAAAAATATGTACACCCGACAAGTTGAAAACCCGAAAGGGCGACTTGGGCAAAAAAAGGGTTTCCCGGTGGATTGAAAACCCAAAAGGGAGGTCCAGGCAAAAGTTAGGGAATTAACGCGTATGACTATGTCACGTCGGATCACTTTAAAGACAATCTCTTCACTGACAAACCTGGAGCTTCTGATCAATCTAATCATCTTTGGACGAAGCAACAAATGGACAAGATATTCGGAGATATGAAGGCTATAGCAGAATGGGAACCCCATGGGATTTTTTACACATAGCTATCTCTCTGTATAATTTTTTCTTATTTTCATGACACCATCCTCTTACTAGGATGTCTGTCTCTTTTGTATAAAATACTTATTCAAAGTGAATACAAAGATATCTCTTTAAAGTACAGAAAACCATTTGTCCTTTTTCTTTTTACACTTGTGTTTTATTTGCAAAAACGTCCAATGATTCATTAATGAACATATGCATTTGAATATAATTACTGTTTACAAGTAAACAAAATGGAAAAGAACAATTGCTGACAGGTTGAAAGAATAGGAAAACGTCTTCAGGCTATTCCATGAACAATCCTTACAGTACATCATTAAGATCCCCAACGGAGCTAAAACTTCAAACCATTAATCCCCAGTGGAAACCATTCAGTTTCTCCAAATTCCCCAGCAAGTTGTCTTGAAGTCTGAACCAGATAACAGTTAACTTTTGTTTCTCCTCAACATAGGATAACTCCCCAGTAGAGTGGCAGACGACCGAAACTCCTGAACTTTTTCCGAACAGGAATAAGCTTTTTTCCCAAAGTTTTCATTGCACCCCAACAGAATAAAGATTCTCATTATTAATCCTCAGTAGAAGTCATCAAATTTCTCTGGATTCCCCAAGCAGATTCTTCAAGCAGTATGACATTACTCTCACAACAGAATTTTTATCAAATACTCCAACTTCAAGACATGAAGAATCCACATATCCTCAACAACAATCAAGGATTTATTTTCCTCAGCAATATAGCAAATCGGCTTACATGCGCATACATTACGTCCATATATCATAAACATTGATAAAGTACATATATTACATCATACATTTCATGCATCATAACTTTGTGCTTCAGCTAACATTTTACCCTTTTCAGGATAAGATTAACAGCTACCATTAACAATGTTCAAAGATTCTAGATACAATACGGATACGCTCCAGATACGGATGCCATTCTGATGCTCATTCAGATTTCAACATCAAGATTCAAGTTCAGATACGCTCGAGACACAGAAGCCATTATGTCACTAATTCAGATTCCAAGTTCATGATACAGTTCAGATACACTCCAGATACGGATGCCATCCTGATACTCATTCAGATTCATCTTTCAGATACAGTTCAGATACGCACCAGATACGGATGCCATCCTGATACTCATTCAAAGACAACTTTCAGATACAGTACATATACGCTCCAGATATGGTTTCCATTCTGTCACTCATTCAGACCTCAACTTCAAGATACAGTACAGATACACTCCAGACACGGAAGTCATTCTGTTACTTATTCAGATTTCAAGTTCAGATACGCTCCAAACACGGTTGCCATTCTGTCACCTATTCAGATTCTAGTTCAGATACACTTCAGATACGCTCCAAACACGGAAGTCATTCTGTTACTCATTCAGATTCAAGTACAGATACAACTCGGATATGCTCCAGACACGGACGCTATTCTATTGTTCATACAAATTCAGTCTCCAGATACAGTTTAGAAACGTTCCAGATACGGACACCATTCTGATACTTATTCTTTTGACTTACAACTTACAATTCGACAAACATTCTTGGATGGCATCTACAAGCCCATCTCCAACAAGATTCTATCACCTCTCCAAATGGCATCTTTAAGCCCATTCCCTCAACTACACTTTGTTGAGTGCAAATTTATGGGCACTCTAGTGTCCAATCATCTTTTACCTTCGAGTCACGAACGATAAAACTCGCCAATCTAACTCTTCAGGTTCAAGAAGATTGAACAGGGGAAGTTGTTGTACCCCAAAATTTTCCCTCTCATTTATCAAGACTTTACTCACAAGACTTCTTGGACTCAAGACAGGATTATGGTTTAGTCAGCTCAAGACATCTCATCTTGCACTAATAACCCAAAATTAGGGTTTGAGTTTGCACAAGTATTTTTGGACCACTAATGCTTCATGTGACTTTCATACATCATTTTGGACCCCTAAGATTGCTCATGTTAAGTTTCAAGCCTTGAACCACATTTTTTATCAGTCAATTGGACAGTTGACCTAAAAATCAGCTGTATTGGGGAAAAAGTCAACCATGGCCAATTTACAATCAAACTTCATGATTTTTGATCCACATAAACATTTTAGATTCATATGTACCATTTGATCAAGTTTGGATCACAACTCCTCAAGAAATTTGATCAAATCATCAAAAAGGCAAAATGGTCAAAATTAGGGTTTTTGACTGAAAAGGGCAATTTATGATTTTTAACCTAGCCAATGACTAATTGAGTTCAAGCATAATTTCAAGGATTCAATGGCATCATCTTGACCTAATTACATGGTTCAAAACATCTCAAGTCCATTGGATTGACAGATGAATTTGCAATCAACTAATCAAAAGTCAATTGTATACTGAAAAGTCAAACTTTGACTTTTTGGTCAAAATCAAGTGCCAAGGGTCATAATTCATCAAGATATGTCAAAATATGAAACTTGTTCACCAAGAAAACCAAATTTGAAAATTAGGGTTTTAATTTGAAAATTTTCATAACTTAGAATTTTTCTAAGTATAAAAATTTTCTTATTTTTTCTCAAATTTTGACCACTTTTTCACCATGATGCATTTTGATTCAAGAAAAGTTCCCAACATGAAAGTTGTAGTATTCCAGGAAATATACAACTTTGATTCACAAAAGTTTCCCAAAAGATGCTTGGATCTCAAGTTATGAATTTGTGAATATAGGTCCATGAACTTCTTAACTTAGTGAAATTTTGCCCTAATTTAGGCAGGTTTTGGACCCAACTTAATGGACATTTTTCACCTATTTCCAAGAGGTATCTCAAATTTCATTTCAAATATGGATTATAGAGCACATTTCAAGCTTTCCAAAATGTCCAAGAACTCTCCAAGATCATTTTTGAGTAGGGAGAATCGAAGAAGGGAAGTTGGCATTTTCTCACTTTTGATCAAGCCATTTTCACATAGCATCAAGTTGCAAATCAAATCTATGTTGGTTATATCTTGCTTCACAGGTACTAAGCTTGCTATGCACTCCATAATTAAATGCATACTCAGAAGCTAAACCCTTTATCTTTTCTTTTGAAGCTTTACACAAGATGCATTTCCATTTTGGGCAAAAAGTTCACATTGCCATTTTCATAAAGAGGAACTTTTGCAACTTTGTCAATCTTGAGCATTGAACTTGTCCCCTTGATGCATACAAACTCTACAGCTCTCAAGCAATGTGTACCAACTCCTATCAGCCCTAAAGCTAGCTAGTACAAGCATGTGGGGTTGATCATGTCAACTTTGCTTCAAATGCAAGAAAAGTGGCAAGAGGGCTAAGGCTTGCACAACTAGTGAAGAGTTAACTTTGTATCACTTCTATACAAATATACAAACTTGTTACAAGGCATAGCACGCTTGGATTGAACTTGAAACTCTCTCAAACTCAAAAACACCAAAATTCTGCCAAAACACAGAGGTTCTGCAAAAGCACAACCAACCCTCATTTGGCTCGTGCGTTTTGTGTTTAACCACTTCAAGCATCTCATACACTTGCTACCTAATCAATCCAAGCCATCTCCCTGGTTCTGTAACCCCTTTTTCAGCATCCACCATTTTCACTTTGGAAGCTTGCAATTGGACTTGGTCAGAGAGTTCCATCCATCCTCAAAGCAAGATAAGCATTGGAATAGCTTGAGGGAAGTCCAAGGAAGCTCAAACAGTCATCAAGCCTCCATTAAAGTCCCTACATTGCCCTACTCGAATCCATCTGAAGGAGGTATTTTTTTCAAACTCTATCTCTCTGAATAGGCAATCTCAAGCCACGATTTGTGAAGGAAAAATGTAGCTCTCATCATGACAAAACTGTACATATCATTACTATTCATTTATGTTACTTGTGCTAAGAGAATTTGAAGCTTGAAGTCCCTAAAATTTTTAGGTCACGAATTAGGGGTTCCAAAATTCTCCTTGATCTTTTAGCATTAGGTTACATAATTTATATGGTTGGAATCGTGAGCTCAAATTCCACATGTTTCATGTTATGAGTTTTTATTTTTATGCAAGCATGAGCAAGATCCAGGTTTGAACTAAAACGCACGCAGGGAAGAGAACGAAGGACAGGGATGAAGTGTTCTGGGCTTTTTGGCAGCTTTGGCCTTTTTGTTTTTACTAATCACACCCCCTGACTTGCTACTGCACCCCCCTGGCTGATTTTTATATTTCTCATATTTTTTCATATTTTTATATTTATTGCTTTTGATTATTTTTTCTGAATAATAAAAAATCCTAAAAATAATTTCTTTATTTTTTGCAATTTTATTTTATTTTTTAATTATTTCTTTTACATCAAAATTAGTTTATTTTGATAAATAGATTTTATTTTCTCAAATAACTTGTAAATATATTTAAAAATACTTAATATTTTTATTATACTATTTATACTCATAAATACTTATTTTTTATACATATTTAAACATAATATTATTTATTATTTTTTTATACAAAAATATACAAGTTAGTAAATATAGAATATTATTTTCTTTTAATTGAAAAAACTAGGGTTTTAAACCCCTCCAAAAATAATATTATTTTTTCTAGGGTTTGAATTAATTATTTTTCCCATACAAAAACATAAAACATTTTTTTACATAAACATTGCATTGCATTTTAAATATTTGTCTTATATTTATTTAATTCGCGCAATATTCGATTTGGTTGTAATAATATATTTAGGTTTACATTTGTGCAAAATTCCCATTCAAACTTATATCCCCCCTCCCATGATAATTGTTGTAATAGCTTAGTATATTTACATTTACACAATTTATCACTTTTATACCATGATTAGTAATTAGGGTTTTGCATGACAAGAACAAAACAAAGCAAAATAGAAAAACCCTAAATGCAATACAAAAGCATGAAAATGACACACTTTGCACACAAGCACCCCTAGGGTTTCTCCCACTTGGTTGCCTAAAATAAAATGGCCATGTTACGCATGCGAAGTATCTTGGCAAAACAAAATAAATACAAGATCATAGTCCCTCAATGACGCTATTCAAAGGTTGCCTAAACAAAATAATCTTGGTCCCTCAAAAATGCTAAGATACTTGGCAACATTGCTAACATGGTTATACGATGACTCACGCGCGTCCCGTTTACATCCAAAGATAGGGTTACTTACCAAATCAATGGTAAGTCAACAATGTCAAAGGAATAGAAAATGCATAAGAAAGACATTTGAGTAGGTAGATAGCTTCTAAGTTACTTGCTCCATTTCAAACAATCCTTTCTATTTTCAAAAACACACACACATTTCAAAACATCTTACAAAACATTGAAAACATTTTCAAAAAGTCAAACATCTTTGTATACATTCTTACGAACGAGAATCATTACAAAGATTTCCTAAACGAATGGCCTCTTTTACAAAATACTTTCAAAACCACACCAAACACCATTTCAAACAAAGCAAAGCAAAGAAAGTGATCTAAGCAAGTAACTAAGAGCCCATGGAAAACCATGGATGAAAAGTGTGCTAGCACCTTCCCTTTTCATAATCTACCCCCCGAACTCAAGAAAACACCTCAAAGGTCTTTCCTGTGCTTTTTTACCTTTCCTTTTGGATAAAAGAAAAGTCGGTGGCAACTCTTGCTAACCGCGACATTTGCGACAAAACGCAAAACCTCAAGTCAGTTCTCCCACCGTATCACAACTTGCTCAATTAAAACAAACTTTTTCACACTTACACTCCTTTACAAACAAAGTTTTTCAAAAACACTTCATTACACTCTTGAAGACTGAAGCAAGAGTTAAATCGAAGTAAAAACAAAAACTTTTCAAATCACACAAAACACACAAAGAAGCAATTTTGAAAATGATGAGCAAATACCTAAGAGCCCGTAGTTAACTACGGATAGAAAGGGTGCTAATACCTTCCCTTTCTATAATCTACCCCCCGTACTCAGAAATATCTCAAAAAAGGAATTTTTTTGTGCTTTTTTCCTTTTCTTGTTGGATAAAATAAAAGTCGATGGTGACTCTTGCTTACCGCGACATTTTGCAAACACAAACGCAAAATGCAAACCAGCAATTCCTAAAAAATAGTCCCGGTTCTGGCCACCGTATCACAATTAGTAATTAATTTTTTTGGAAGACAAAGTGTAGTAACCATTGTCCTTGAAGCTAACATTTTGTTTATCTTCTATTATTTTCATTATGTGTTGAGAACTAACCCATGTATGCAGCAAAACAATGTTGAAGTAAAAAATGATAGTATGAGTTGACACATAGCCTTATGAGTCGATACATACTGCTTTACAGGCCCAAAACAGAAGGAAAAACAGTGTATGAGTCGATACAAAGCACGTATGAGTTGACACATGCAGTGTATGAGTCGACACATACCATTATGTATCTACTCATACTGAGTTGATTTGGTAATACAGGGGGACAGGAAAGTTATGTGTCGATGCATGTGAGCTTGTGTCGACACATAAGAGTTCAAAATGCATTTTTTCCCCTTCTTTTTACACCGTTTTTACTTTTACTTCATTGTTATTAGATATGGTTGTGATATTTAAGTTCCTATTTCATCCCCATTTGTAAATTGTACCCCATCCCCTAAACGATGTAATAGCGTAGGACTTTATTTTCCGCAATTTAATGCTTTCAAATACAAATGTTAGTAATTAGGGGTTTGTATGGAAATACTAAAACCAATCAATAGAAAACCCTAATCAAAGACAAAAACAATGCATGTAAATCAATACACTTACACACAAACACCCCTAGGGTAAATCCACTTGGTTGCCTTACAAAAATGGCCATATTACGCATGTGAGGTATCTTAGCAAAGACGAGAAAAATACAAGATCATAACCCCTCGATGACGCTATCTATGTTGCCTTTCAAAATGATCTTCGTCCCTAAAGAAAAATTCTAAGATACCTTCCAATATTGTTAATCATGGTTATACGATGACCCACGCCCGTCCCTTTTACATCCAAAGATAGGGTTACTTACCAAATCCAATGGTAAGATAACAATGTCAAAGGAAAGAGGAAATAAACATGAAAGACTTTTGAGTAGGTAGAATGTTCCTAGTTACTTGCTCCATCTCAAAACAAAAACATCCTTGCTATTTTCAAAACAAACACCTACACTTTCAAAACACCTTTCAAACTTGAAAACATTTTCAAAAGATCAACACTTTGTATACATTCTTACGAACGAGAATCATTACAAAGTTTGCCTAAACAATGACATCTCTACAAAATACTTTCAAAAACCACACAAAGCACATTTTCAAACAAAAGCAAGTGATCTAGCAAGTAACTAAGAGCCCATGGAAAACCATGGATGAAAAGGGTGCTAATACCTTCCCTTTTCATAATGTACCCCCCAAACTCAAGAAACAATCTCAAAGGTTTTTCCTGGGATTTTTAACCTTTCCTTTTGGATAAAAGAATAGCCGGCGACGACTCTTGCTAACCGCAACATTTGCAATCAAACGCAAAACACCCAAGTCAGTTCTCCCACCGTATCACAGAACTGGAGACTCTGCTGGGGATAATCTTAAAAGTGGGGTTACCTTAGGGCTAGATCACCTTTATTTGCTTTCATTGTTTGACTTGTATGCTTTACATTTTGGTTTTTTGTTTGGGCTTAAATCCTCTACCCGAATTTGGGATACCTTATAGGTAAGTAGCAATACATTATGGAAACTGCGCGGGGTATACTGACATGGTCTAAGTAATATCTATGTTAGTGTGACATATTTGCGGGTACCAGTAGCCCTTGAGTAGTCAAGAAGAATAAGGGGCCGCTGAGTGATGTCATAAAGCACTAACTGACTTTAGAACCTTTACTCGGCCAACTTGGCCATTAGGACGTAGTGAGATGACCGACTTTGGTGCAGTCCGAAGTTGGTAGATCCTCGATACTACACTCATTGAGGTTTAGTTTTTTGGGATATTTCGGTCGCCATTAAAGAGGCTTGTGCTGAAACAATGCCCGAGAAGACAGACTAGTGATATTGAGCTCTTTTAGAACCCGGTTACTATTTCTAGGACAGGTTTGAGCCAACTAAACTTCAAGAGGGTATTTACATATGAGACTCCATGCAAGCCTGAACCTAAGGATTTGTTTGCCTTGTTTGTATATATTTACTTGTATATAACATCATAAACATCATAACATCATAACATCATACTCATACTCACTAACCATTTCAAGGATTTTTGGGATTTATCTTTGTTCTGTTTTGTAGGACATGGATTCTACTCACAGGAAAACCATTCAAGTCAATCTCGTAAGGATCCCTCCTCAACTCAAAGAGTTAGCATCAAGGGTTCCCGAGAATTCTCCATTTACCGAAAGACATGGTCACCTACTAAACTTTGTTACCTCTAACACTGATGAAGACATGATGAAGGTGCTCTTCCAGTTCTTTGATCATTTACACCATTGCTTCACATTTCCCGATTATCAACTTGTGCCAACTTTGGAAGAATTCTCCCAACTCTTGAGGATTCCCATTCTCAATCAACTACCTTTCAACGATACAGAAAGAGATCCAAATCCAGAAGAGATTGCTCAAGCTCTACACTTGCAACCATCTGATATCACAACTAATTGGGAAACAAGGAGTGGTGTCAAGGGTTTCCTAGCAAAGTTCCTGTTTGAGAAAGCTCAAGATTGTTGGAACTCCTTGGACTTGCAAGCTTTTGAGGAAATTGTGGCCCTTCTCATCTATGGGATGGTTTTGTTCCCAAATCCTAACCAACTCATAGATGTAAACACCGTAAAAATCTTCATGGCTCGTAACCCGGTGCCTACTTTGTTAGGAGACATCCTACATTCTTTTCACTCTCGCACTTTTAGAAAGAGAGGTATCCTCATGTGTTGTACTCCTCTATTGGTAAGATGGTTTATTTTGCATCTTCCCCAATCTGTGTTGAAAAATGAACAAGGTTCAAGATGGTCCCATAGGTTGATGACGCTCATACATTCAGATATTCATTGGTCTTTCCGCTCTTTCGAGAATGTTACTATCATTGACCATTGTGGAGAATTCCCTAATGTACCTTTGCTTGGAATTAGAGGAGGTATCACTTACAACCTCTGCTTAGCCCTACAACAGTTTGGTTACGTCCGGAGGGATGGTCCCCATGAGATGCTTATCCAAGGATTGGTATTTGACTACGAGAATGACAATCAAGGTTACCGTCAGAGGTTTATCCGAGCCTGAAGGATATTGAACAAGGTGGATATCAAGACATTAAGACACAAGAACTCCATTCCCCTCAAGCCTTACCTTAAATGGGTGTGAGATCGTGCTCAAAAACTTGTGATGCCTTATCCCTCCATCTTACCAGTCATTGTGGAGCCTGTAGTCGAAGGAGATGTTCCCTACACTATCCTCCATCCCGACATGCCTACCTCTCTCGAAGACTTGAAAAATGGTTGGATTAAGCTTAAGGAAGAACGAGATACTTTCGAAGCTCAATTCTATGCTAGTGAGAAGAGGGTCTTAGAGCTTAAGAAGCAGCTACAAGAAGAGAAAAGTGTGAACGCTTATCTCGCGCCAAAGAGGATGCATTCGGTATTTTTTATCTTAGAAAGTTATTTTGTGAGCCCAAGAGGATTGATGTAATCTTTCTTGTTTTGTCTAATGAAAATTAACGTTTGTTCATTCTTTTATACAAATTTAAATCTTATTAATCCTTGAAATCATTTGCATATGCATATTCATGCATCATAACATGACAGGTTTTCGCATAACAGGTTTCCTTATCTCTCTGCTGTTTATTTCAGCAAGATGGATCTAGAAAAAACTGTGAAGGATCTCTAAGCCCAGAATTCTCTATTTCAAAAGACTCTAATAGCCCTAGCCAAGGGGCAGTAAGATATGATGGCTTTGCTGGCTGTTAAGAAGAAGCCAAAGAAGAAATATCTACTCAACATGGGTAGAAGGGTCAAGGAGACAGTCCGTCAAATCCTAGTAGGAGGAGACTCATCTGAAGAGGACGAGAACTAGATCAGTGAGGTCAAAATTACTCAGGCTGATTGTGCTAATGATCAAGTATCCGATGATGATTATTTCAACGAGCAGTATCCACCCGCCAATATCAAATACAAGCAGTTAGAAGACAGATTGAAAGTTGTTGAAATCCAAGCCGTCCTCGGTTTAGATTTTGATGATTTAGGTTTGACCTCTGGGGTAGTTATTCCCCATAAATTCAAAATACCAATCTTTGCAAAGTACGATGGGGTTTCTTGTCCAAAACTCCATTTGAAATCTTATGTGCGCAAAATATAGCCGCACGCCTCTGATAAGAAGCTCTGGGTTCACTTTTCCAAGAAAGCTTAGCTGGAATGCAACTTGAAAGGTTTTATCAGTTAGATGGTTCTCATATCAATACTTAGGAGGATTTAGCTACTGCCTTCTACCATCAGTATCAGTACAACTCAGACTTGGCGCCAACGAGGGTTCAATTACAAGATATGACCATGGGAAAGAATGAAGGATTTAAGGAATATGCGCAAAAGTGAAGAGACCTCGCCAGCAGGGTTCAACCACCCTTGACTGATCGAGAACACATTGACATGTTCATGGGAACTTTGTCTGGCCCCTTCTTTAATATTTTGGTTGGTTGCTCTTCTTCTGGTTTCATCGCATTAATCTTAAGCGGTGAAAGAGTTGAAAGTGGCATCAAAAGTGGGAAGATCTTTGTGGCATATACCTCCACTCCTAATCCTATCAAGAAACCTTTTGCTGCATAGAAGGAAGTCAATGCTATGTATGGGGCAAGGGCCCATACCAAGAAGAATTATCACCCATCTGTAAATGTTGTCCTAATCTTCAATCCAACTCCTACTCCAAGACCATCTGCAAATCATCAATGTTTTGAAACTCCGAGAAGACAGTTTACGAGATTAGGCATGTCATTGTCTCAAGCCTTACAACATTTGCTCAAGGCTAATTTAGTGACATTGCGCGATCCTCCCGCCAACCCTGATACCTCGTCACTAAAGTATAATTCAAACGCTAAGTGTGCTTACCATTCAAGCATCCCCGAGCACGAAACTGGCCAGTGTTGGGTCTTGAAGAACAAAATCCAAGATTTGATTGACAACAAGACTATTGAATTTGATCCTTCTCCGACACCGAATGTAATTACCGCTCCAATGCCGAAGCATGACAAAGGTGTTAATGTTGTTGAGGATACAATTTATGTTGCCTCTATTGAAGAATTAACTACTACGCTGAATATAATAAAAAACAATCTGTTGAAAGCCAGGATTTTCCCTGGCTGCGTAAAGGACTGTGTATGTTGTACAAGACAACTCAATGATGTGGAGGGCTGAAGAAAGGCATACAACACCTGATGGATAGCCACAAAATTCTATTAGAGAAGACCCCACTTGCCAAAAGTTTGATTAACAAATGTGAAGACCTCTCCATTATTACCATCTCAAATAAGCCTTTTAGGATCACCTCCAAAGGTCCTATTAGGATTTCAAATGAAC
This sequence comes from Vicia faba, assembly GCA_948472305.1. Lineage (NCBI taxonomy): Eukaryota > Viridiplantae > Streptophyta > Magnoliopsida > Fabales > Fabaceae > Vicia > Vicia faba. The sequence continues at coordinate 284,813,304 of OX451739.1, read as the reverse complement.
CCAATGTTTCTCCCTTAATGATTACCAGTCCCGGACCGATTCCCTACTCCTCAAATAAGGAGGTACCATGGAATTATGGTGTTGAAGTGTTCTATCATGGGATTAAACAAGACACATGGATCGAAGAAGGAAAAGATGACGATGTCGGTAACATAGCTGGTTCAAGCAAAGTAACTAGAACTGGGAGAATATTTTCACCCAATATCTCACCAACAGTTGTTACAAGGACGCCCATCCTCATTACTGTTGCCAAGCCAAGTACTGATACAAGAGGGAAGGAGAAGGTTGTTGATCCTGGTGTGATTGAAGTACCCTCTAAGGATGTAGCTGATGGAGAACTCTCAGTCCATGAGATGGAAGAAATCTTGAAGATAATAAAAAGAAGCAACTTCAAGATTGTGGAACAGTTGGGGCAAACCCCTTCTAAGATTTCAATGTTGTCATTGCTGCTTTATTCTGATGCCCATGCTCGAACGTTAATCAAGTTCCTAAAAAAGGCTCATGTCCCCCATGAGACAACAACGAACAATTTTGAGAATTGTGTGGCTAGCCTGACAGCTGATAATGGCTTGGGATATTCAGATGCTGACTTAACACCTCTTGGGAAGAATAACAATAAAGCTTTACATGTTTTTGTCGAGTGCAAAGGGACTACCTTAGCACATGTGCTAGTTGACACTGGTTCTTCTCTGAATGTATTACCCAAGGGGGCGTTAGACCGTCTAGACTGTGAAGGTTTATGTGATACGGTGGGAAGAACTGACTGTTTTTTGGAATGCTGGTTTGTGTTTTGCGTTTGTTTTCGCAAAATGTCGCGGTAAGCAAGAGTCGCCACCGACTTTTATTTTATCCAACAAGGAAAGGAAAAAAGCACAGAAAATTCATTTTTTGAGATATTTCTCGGGTTCGGGGGGTAAATTATAGAAAGGGAAGGTGTTAGAACCCTTTCTATCCGTGGTTATCCACGGGCTCTTAGGTACTTGCTCAATTGTTTTCAAAATATTGCTTTCTTTGTGATTGTGGGTTTGAAAAAGTTTTTGTTTGAAACTTAGATTTAAATCTTGCTTCTGTCCTCAAGAGTGTAATGAAGTGTTTTGAAAACTTTGTTCGAAAAGGAGTGTAAGTGTGAAAAGTTTTGTTTTTTTGAAAGCGCAAGTACCTAAGAACCATCTACCTACTCGAAAAAGGAATCGTTCTATGCTAATTTCCTTTAGACAATGCTATCCCACTATTGATGAGTAGGTAGCACCGTCGTTGGAGTTTGAGGGTCAATTCTAATAAGGGACATACGGTCACTAAAGCAATGTTAGGATGCCTTAGTGGTGTGAAATCAAGCTTTCCAAATGTTTTGATGAAGACAAGCTAGCATGCAAAAATGAATGGATCAAGATAGAAGATTTATCTCAAGCAAGATTCATTGATCAAGATCAACTTTTCAAGACATATGGCTTAAGGTATATGAAATTTTTGATCTTATGCTCTTAGTGCTCAAAACTATTTTTAATCATGCATTTACTTTATTAAATTAATATTTTGAGTATATACTATGTATGATTGAAGAAGGATGTTTTAAATTGCTTAAAATCTTTGAAAATAATTATTTTTCAATTTTTGTACACAAGCAATCGATTGTCATGCTAGGACAATCGGTTGCATCCAAAAAACAAAAGCTTCTGTTTGACATACAATCGGTTGTCATCTAGCAGCAATCGATTGTCATGTGTTTTATTTTCAAATTTTTTGAACGTTGGCTTATGAGCAACCGATTGCTCCTCAATGACAATCGGTTGTCATAGTTATATTTTTCATATTTTTTAAATGTTGTTGTGCTGCAATCGATTGTTGCTTTAGTACAACCGGTTGTTGTGCCTTAAATTTTGAAAAATTTTATTTTTCCAGCAACTTTTTGTAACACCTTTTCATGGCAATCTTTGTATCTTTTCAAATGCATTCTTTTAGTAAAAATGGTTTAAACATTGCTATGTTTCATTGAAGAGGTATTACTACACTATAAATTATCTTTTGTTTAGAATTTTGAAAACAACAACAATACAACAACAATCACTAACAACTTTATTTTCTATTCTTTTGATCATACTCTTTATACTCAAGATTTTTGTTCATCATTTTCATATACATACTGAAAATTGTTCTTGAGCACTTAAAAGAGTATTCCATCTAAAATTTCATATTGATAGAAAAGATCAATCAAGTGATTGACATTGCTCTTTCATTATTCAAACTCTTATACAAATCAAACAAACTATTGTATACTTGTTTTCAGGATTGTTGGAAACAAGAAAGACACTTAGGGAGGATTGTTCTCTTTGTGGTCTTAGTGAAAATCCAAGAGGATTTTTCTTGGTCCAAGAGGATTATTCTTGGCTTGTTAGGTAGTCTTTGTACAAATTACCAACTATAAGGAAGTCTCTTTCATGTTGAAAGTGGAATGGAGTACTCTCGGTCTGTGAGGGGAACCAATATACATCTCTGTGTTCTTTACTTTCCAAATTTACTGCTTTCATCACTTATTAGAAAAAGAAAGAAAAGAAACTCGTGCAAAAATATTCATACAATTCAGAAAAAGTTTTAAAGAACCTAATTCACCCCCCCTCTTAGGCGCATCTGAACTTACAGTTGGTATCAGAGCAGGTTATAGGTAACCTGTTCCTACTAGATCCAGAATGGCTTCTGCAAACAACAATTCTGTGTTCAGAGACGGTGGCAGTAGCAACAAGCCTCCTCTATTCTGTGGTGAATATTTTGATTTCTGGAAGATCCGTATGAAGGCTCATCTAGAAGCACAAGGAGAAGAAATATGGGATGCTGTCCAAAATGGTCCTTTTGTTCTGGTAACTGTTGTAAACGGCGTTGGTTCATCAAAGCCTAAAACTACATGGGATGATGATGATAAGAAAAAGGTCATGTATGACAAAAAGGAAATAAGCCTCCTTCAAAGCGCACTTAGTATGGATGAATTCTTCCGTGTCTCAGCATGCACAACGGCAAAAGAAATTTGGGATACACTGGTTGAAACACATGAAGGAACAACTGAAGTAAAGAGATCGAGACTTAATATGTTAAGTCAAGAATATGAATTGTTCCGCATGCAACCCGGAGAATCCATTCTTGATTTACAAAAGAGATTTGTGCATCTAACAAATCATCTAAGGGCACTTGGCAAAACATTGACTAATGATGAATTGAACCTAAAAGTGCTCAGATCCTTGACTAGAGAATGGCAACCAAAGGTAACGACAATCTCAGAAAAGAAGAGTCTCGCTACTATGACATCCGCAACCTTGTTCGGAAAACTTCAAGAATACGAGACAGAACTTGGTAGATTGGAAAAGCGTGAAAATCAAGAAAAGAAGTCTAAGAACATTGCCTTGAGATTGACTCCAAGGAAGACGAAAAGAAAGATAATCCTGATGAAGATGAAAACTTCATGCTTCTCGTTAGAAGACTTGGAAAATTCTTTGGTGAAAATTACAAAACCTTCTCGCACTCAAAGAAGAAGAAACACTTCAAGAAGAAGGAAGGATCCTCATCAACACAAGAAGTTACTTGTTATGAATGTGGTAAACAAGGTCACATCAAATCAGACTGTCCAAAACTTTCAAAGAAAAGTGGCTACAAAGGAAAGAAGGAATCAAAAGATAAGAAAGCATATGTTGCATGGGAAGATGTTGAACTAAGTTCGTCATCCGACTCCGATAGCGACGAAAGTGCCAATCTTGCATTAATGGCCTCACACCACTCCGAAAGTGAAGATGATGAGGTTAGTAACGTATTCTCTCTTTTTGATAGTGATGCACAAGGTGCTATAAATGAACTGTTAAATGAATGCAAAATTCTGTACAGAACTATCTCATCACAAAAGAAACAAATTTCATCGTTGGAAGAAAAATGTGGATCTATTGAAAAAGATCTCAAAGATGAAAAGCAAAAAGTTAGTTATGAAAAACAGAATTTTGTATGCACAAAGTGTGAATCTCTCTCTTTCCAAATTGTCCAATTGAAAAGGGTTATTGAAAGGTATGAAAAAGGACAAATTGGATTGGAAGGTGTTCTTAACCAACAAAGATACTCAAATGACAAAAGTGGTCTTGGATACTCAAAATTTTCAAAACCAAGTACCAACAAAACCATTTTTGTCAAGGCTAGCGATCAACCAACCAAAGAGAAAGAAATCACTCCCAAAATAGTTCATCACTATCCTAAAAAGAAAATACCATCTAAGAAGAAATCTTATCCTTCTAGATATAGAAGTAAATTTGAACCTACTTGTTTTTATTGTGGTATTCGAAGACACACACCTAATGCTTGTTATGTTAGAAACTTTAGCATGGCAAATGGGCATTATGTGTGGGTTAAGAAAGGAACTAATTATGAAGGACCCAAAGTAACTTGGGTACCTAACAAAACCTAATCTTGTTTTGTAGGTAAGCTTGACGACCACTTCAAATCTATGGTATCTTGATAGTGGTTGTTCCAAGCATATGACGAGAGATATCGACAAATTTTCACATCTAACGCTTAAGGCCAAGGGTTATGTGACGTATGGAGATAACAACAAAGGAAAGATTCTTGGAATAGGAAAAGTTGGTGGTCCACCTTTCACATCAATTGAAGATGTTCTTTATGTCGAAGGACTAAAGCACAATCTTCTAAGTATTAGCCAACTATGTGACAAAGGCTTCAAGATCAAGTTCACTAAAGATGAATGTTTGATAGAAGATGAAGTCACACATGAGGCTAAACTTAAAGGTAAAAGAGTAAATAATATTTTTATGATTTCCCTTAATGATTTGTCTTTGAAGGTTAAATGTCTCATGGCAAACAACAACAACTCATGGCTATGGCACAAACGAATCGCTCATATTCATATGGAGCATTTAAACAAATTAATTAAGCATGACCTTGTTGTTGGACTGCCTAAGATAAAGTTCATCAAAGATAGACTTTGCGATGCATGTCAAAATGGAAAGCAAACAAAATCAACTTTCAAATCCAAGAATGTGGTATCCACTACTAGGCCACTACAACTGCTTCATATGGACTTGTTTGGCCCTTCAAGAACAAGAAGCTTCGGAGGTAATGTATACGCTCTAGTTATTGTTGATGACTTTTCTAGATATACTTGGACACTCTTTTTAGTGCAGAAAAATGATGCATTCAAGGCGTTCAAGAAATATGCAAAGCAAATTCAAAATGAGAAGTCACTATCTATTGCCTCCATAAGAAGCGATCATGGTGGAAAATTCCAGAATTCCTCCTTTGAAGATTTCTGTGAAGAACATGGAATATCACATAATTTCTCAGCACCAAGGACTCCTCAACAGAATGGAGTTGTAGAAAGGAAGAATATGTCTCTTATTGAACTTGCAAGGACAATGCTTAGTGATTCAAACCTTCCAAAATACTTTTGGGCGGATGCTGTAAGCACAACATGCTTTGTAAGCAATAGAGTTAATATTCGACCTATCTTGAAGAAGACTCCGTATGAACTCTTTCGAGGAAGGAAACGAAATATTTCATTCTTTCATGTCTTTGGCTGCAAATGTTTTGTCCTTAACAACGACAAAGACAACCTTGGTAAGTTTGATGAAAAATCGGATGAAGGTATTTTTCTTGGATACTCCTTATCTAGTAAAGCTTATCGTATTTACAATAAAAGAACTTTAACTATTGAGGAATCTATGCACATCTAACCCCTCTGAGGAGGATACTATTGTTTTAAATAATGATGATGAGATTTTAGATATTCCTCAAGAAGATGGCTCCAAGACCAACAATGAGAATCAATTGGAACAACAAGAAGAACAAATTCCGGATGAATCAAATGTCAATGATCTACCTAAGGAATGGAGAACCCATAGAGATCACCCTATTGATAAAATCATCAGCGACATCAGTCAAGGTGTTTCAACAAGATTGAACCTCAAAGATGCTTGCTTGAACATGGCATTTGTTTCTCAAATCAAACCTTCCAAAGTCGACGATGCATTAGGAGATGACCAATGGATGATTGCTATGCAAGAAGAATTAAATCAGTTCAAGAGAAATCAAGTTTAGGAACTTGTTCCTAAACCAAGTGACAAACACATCATAGGTACAAGATGGGTGTTCAAAAACAAACTTGATGAGAACGGTATAATTGTCTGAAACAAATCAAGATTGGTAGCCCAAGGATACAACCAAGAAGAGGGAATTGACTTTGAAGAAACTTTCGCTCCGGTTGCAAGGTTAGAAGCTATCCGTGTTTTACTTGCTTACGCTTGTTCATAGAATTTTCAGCTTTACCAAATGGATGTCAAAAGTGCATTCTTAAATGGCTACATCAATGAAGAAGTATATGTCAAACAATCCCCGGGCTTTGAAGACTTCAAGAATCCTTCACATGTCTTTAAGTTGAGAAAAGCTCTTTATGGCTTAAAACAAGCACCTAGAGCATGGTATGACAGACTCAGTACATTCTTATGCGAAAAAGGTTTCGAGAAAGGTAAAGTGGATAAGACCTTGTTCATGAAGAAGACCAAAGGTAACACTTTATTAGTACAAGTCTATGTCGATGATATTATATTTGGTTCAACTAACCAAGATTTGTGTGAAGAATTCTCGTTGATGATGCCAGGAGAATTTGAGATGTCTATGATGGGCAAGATGAACTATTTCCTTGGATTGCAAATTAAGCAACTGAAAGATGGTATCTTCATCAATCAATCAAAATATTGCAAGGAACTTTTGAAAAAGTTTGATATGGATAATTGCATCAATGCACACGCCAATGGGCTCCAATACTTATGTTGATCAAGATGAATCTGGTACTTCCATTGATATTACTAAATATCAAGGCATGATTGGCTCACTGTTATACTTGACCGCAAGTCGTCTTGATATCATGTTCAGTGTATGTCTGTGTGCACGATTTCAAGCAAACCCGAAGGAATCTCACCTCATGGCGGTAAAAAGAATCATGAAATATCTCAAAGGAACAACCAATGTCGGCCTATGGTACCCAAAAGGTAATATATGCAATTTAATTGGTTATTCTGACGCTGATTATGCAGGATGTAAAACAGATAGAAAAAGCACAAGTGGCACTTGTCACATTTTGGGAAATGCATCAGTCTCTTGGGCATGCAAGAAACAAGATTGTGTGGCTCTTAGTACGGTCGAGGCGGAATATATTGCAGCGGGTAGTTTTTGTGCGCAAATTCTATGGCTCAAGCAACAACTGCGTGACTACGAACTCGACCTTGGATGCATTCCACTCCGATGCGACAACACAAGTGCAATCAACATTACAAAAAATCCTGTGATGCATTCTAGAACAAAGCATATCGACATTCGACATCACTTTCTTCGTGATCATGTACTTCAAGGAGATGTCGAAGTCACCTTCGTGGATACACATAATCAACTAGCAGATATCTTCACTAAACCATTGGCAAGAGAACCATTCTTCAAGATCCGAAGAGAGCTAGGTATCTTGGACGAAAATGACATTATCTAATTAAGGTACATGGCTATGATCTTAATCTTAACGTTATGGTAATATATCATGATCCATGTTTTTATTACTAAACTTTTGATATATGACCATGAAATCCCCAAAAATTAAGTATTTTTTCATTTTTTAACTAATGACAATCGGTTGTCATAGAGTGACAATCGATTATATCTAAAAAAATTTAGATTCTGTCTTCACAACAATCGGTTGTCACTCCACGACAATCGGTTGCTTTCTAATTTTTTCACCCCTGTTTGCATTTTTCAAAAGATGCAATCGATTGTCATCAAACGACAATCGATTGCACAGTTCAAAATTTTGAATTTTTTTTTCAGTTACACTCTTTTTTTATTCTTTCTCTTCCATTGCCATTACTATTATTTATTTTGTGCAAGATTTTTATTCTCTTTTTGAATGTTTTAAGTGTTTGGTCAACAATTTCTTAATGCTTAGTCTTTTCCTATGACACAATTTTTTGGATACTTACAATTTTTTGGATACTTACAATTAAGAATCTCTATGCTACAAGTCTTTATTGTTTTGAATAAACCATTGAATGCCTTACCTATCCATTGAATGCCTATCTATCTATAAAAGCCCAACCAAAACCTAAACTTCATATATCCTCTTTTGTCTCAAGAAACCCTACAAACACCAAATACCCTTTTCCCCTCCCAATTCTCTCATCCCTCACCATGTCAACATCAAAGAAAGGCAAGGGAAAAGCTTCTTCCTCATATCAAGGTGATGATCTCTCAAAACTCATTCCATCAAGAATCCAAAGGGAAAGATTTGTGTCTCACTTTCAGAAGATGAGCGTTCTTCTACCAAGGTTCGGTAATCTTGACAACTTCTATTCCGAATGCTTTAGTTTTCCAGCTTTATTTAGATCTCAAGGGATATACAAGTTAATTGGTGTTAATGGGCCCATTTACCCCACTTTGGTTAGAATTTTCTACAGCAATCTAACCATTAGTAGAGGATGCATGATTTCAAATGTCAAAGGGGTTCCTATAGAACTCACAGTGCAGAATTTTGGTGAAGCTTTGGGTATTCCAAATGATGGTGCTTGCATTAAACTTCTCTCAAATGCAAATATGCCTGGCTACAGCAAAAGAGACTTCTACTATGGAATTGCAAGAATTCGCGAGCGTGATTTTATTCATAAAAGGCAAAAGCTTATTGGTGGAAATCCGGAGAGGAACTCTTGGTCTGCAGGAATTCTCACTATTGATGATCGTTTGATCCACTACTTTTTGGCGTATGTGGTTATGCCAAAGTTCTCAAATATTTCCAATGTCAATGATTGTGAGATGCAGATTCTGTATGCGATGAAGAATGGGATTCAAATCAACTGGTCTTATGTGATTCTACATCATATGGCACTACATAATGAAAATGCTTCTACTCTTCCTTATGGCTCCTGGCTTACCCTTGTTTTTGAGAAGTTCAATGTTCCCTTGTCTGGTGAACATATGGTGCCTATGACTAACCCCAAACATGAAATCACTCCGAAGAAAGTATGTAATACCAAAACCGGCGTCAAATTTGATCCGATTAATAGAACCATCACATACATTCATACTCCTCCACAAACCAACCTCCACAAGAACTATCACTTCAAAACCAACCTCCACAACCAATGGAAAACTCTTACAATCAAGTTTTTTACTACCTTCAATACATGAACAACAACATGAACAATCAATTTGATCATCTCTATGCCCATACCAATGTCCCTCCTTATGAAGCTCAACCTTATCATTACCCTTTCATTCAACCTCAAACCAATGAAGGAAATGATGGTGAAGATCAAGATGATGAAGACCTTGTTGAAGGCATGGATGATTAGTTTTTAAGTTATTATATTTCTTAGTACTTTATGTTCTTATGTTTTATGTCGTTTTTCTAGTTTCATTTAAGACACTTCATGTATTGTGATCCTTTTCGTTTTGTGCACTTTGTTTCTGTTATATCTATGTATGCAAACTTTCTTTATGCTATGTTGTTTCTATGTGCAAACTTTTATGATCTTCTTTCCCATTCCTTTTTTCTAATGACAAAGGGGGAGAAGACTTTGTAGTTTCTTTTGTGTTTCTCTAACCCTAATTGCAGCAATCACCCTCATGCAATAGATCAAGGGGGAGTCTTTGACTTAAGGGGAGTTTTTAAACAACTTGATTAGAGAAAACCAAGATGCACTCCAAACTTCAAGCAATGGTTGTCATCATCAAAAAGGGGGAGACTGTGAAATCAAGCTTTCCAAATGTTTTGATGAAGACAAGCTAGCATGCAAAAATGAATGGATCAAGATAGAAGATTTATCTCAAGTAAGATTCATTGATCAAGATCAACTTTTCAAGACTTATGGCTTAAGGTAAATGAAATTTTTGATCTTATGCTCTTAGTGCTCAAAACTATTTTTCATCATGCATTTACTTTATTAAAATAATATTTTGAGTATATACTATGTATGATTGAAGAAGGATGTTTAAATTGCTTAAAATCTTTGAAAATAATGATTTTTCAATTTTTGTACACAAGCAATCGATTGTCATGCTAGGAAAATCGGTTGCATCCAAAAAACAAAAACTTCTGTTTGACATACAATCGGTTGTCATCTAGCAGCAACCGATTGTCATGTGTTTTATTTTCAAATTTTTTGAACGTTGGCTTATGAGCAACCGATTGCTCCTCAATGACAATCGGTTGTCATAGTTATATTTTTCATATTTTTTAAATGTTCCTATGCTGCAATCGATTGTTGCTTTAGTACAACCGGTTGTTGTGCCTTAAATTTTGAAAATTTTTATTTTTCCAGCAACTTTTTGTAACACCTTTTCATGGCAATCTTTGTATCTTTTCAAATGCATTCTTTTAGTAAAAATGGTTTAAACATTGCTATGTTTCATTGAAGAGGTATTACTACACTATAAATTATCTTTTGTTTAGAATTTTGAAAACAACAACAACAATACAACAACAATCACTAACAACTATATTTTCTATTCTTTTGATCATACTCTTTATACTCAAGATTTTTGTTCATCATTTTCATATGCATACTGAAAATTATTCTTGAGCACTTAAAAGAGTATTCCATCTTAAATTTCATATTGATAGAAAAGATAAATCAAGTGATTGACATTGCTCTTTCATTATTCAAACTCTTATATAAATCAAACAAACTATTGTATACTTGTTTTCAGGATTGTTGGAAATAAGAAAGACACTTAGGGAGGATTGCTCTCTTTGTGGTCTTAGTGAAAATCCAAGAGGATTGTTCTTGGCTTGTTAGGTAGTCTTTGTACAAATTACCAACTATAAGGAAATCTCTTTCATGTTGAAAGGGGACTGGAGTACTCTTGGACTGTGAGGGGAACCAGTATTCATCTGTGTTCTTTACTTTTTGCATTTACTACTTTCATCACTTATCAGAAAAAGAAAGAAAAGAAACTCGTGCAAAAATATTCATACAATTCAGAAAAGTTTTAAAGAACCTAATTCACCCCCCTCTTAGGCACATCTGAACTTACAAGCGGTAACCCTAATGTCTTAGATCATTTGTTTGAGGCAACAATATCCAAGGCGACCATTTCGAGGCGACTATGATCTTTTAGACAAGAGGACGGCCTATACTTAATGACCGCGTACGAAGGCAACCAAGTGGGGTGTACCCTAGGAGTGCGCATGTGCGACTCTGTTGATTTCAGTTATTTTTATCTTTGTACATGTTAAGGGTGATCTAATTTGATTTTAAGATTAACATTCAATCTTGTCATGCGAACTCTATTATCAAACATCTAGCAGTTATAATTTGCGGAATTAAAAGGCGGAATTTAAATTACAAGGCGTCGGGTATTTACATCGCCAAAGATAAACCCTTAAAAAATAAATAAAGAAATAAAAATAATTAAAAGTCCTATTTACTATTACAAACCGGAGCAAGTACATTATTGGATAAAAATAAGTAATGCGTGCGGGAAATTAAATCGAGCGCATGATTGAGTTTTTGACCCTTTTGGTTAAAGAAAATATCTTTTTGTTGTTTTTTATTTTAAGAAATAAATATCCTAAATTAATCACTAAATTAAATTAAATTAATTAATAAATAATAATTTTTTTTATTTTAGTTTTTGATATTTTAAGAAAGAAATTATAATAATTAAATTAATGGTTAAAACTAATTAAGTCTAATTAATTCTAATTATTTATGAAAGGAATTAAAGTTTTCTAATTAAAACCTAATTAATTAATAAATTTATTAAGAAAAATAAAAGATTAAAATTTGATTTGAAATAAAAAATATTTTTTGTGATTTTATTTTATGAGAAAAAGAATTTTGATTAGTTAGAAATTAAACAAAAATAATAAAAACAATTAATAAAACAAAATAAATAAATGGAAGATAGGAGGGTATTGGGCCTGAAATTGTGGTGTGAGTAGCAACTCTGAAGCCCAATTGTGCTGGCCTTCTTTGACTTTCTGGAATTCAGTAGGCACGCGTGGACTTGGACTATGGTGGACATCCACTCCTGGACCACCAGATCTGGCCTTTGGCCATCTGGCTATTGCATGGACGAGGATGCACGGTGTTATGCAAGCTTATGCGCGCATGGGAGTACCTGAAGAGAAAAAATATTGAAGAAGTGGGGGACCTAGGATTCGAACCCAGGTCCTGAGGCAGTTTACCCTTGCACGCTTGCCACTACGCTATGTTGATCCATTTGTTAATAATATGCAAAGAAAACATAATATAATAAAAACAAATCATATGCCAACAAAACAAAAAATGCGCGCTGTTTTTGAATGGACCTATGGGAGAATGGACCTATGGGAGAACGACAATTCATCGTCTCCTACCTCCAAAACCTGCAAATATTACCTGCAAATTTTTGTCTGCAGCTAAAAGTGCAGCATCATTCAAAAATCCTCCTCAGGCCTTGAAAATAAAATATAAGACTAGGGTTGTGTTCGTCTCAACCCCCTAAACACAACCATGTCCATCTTGTAGCTTAATTTCACCTGAAAAGAAAACCCCCAAAAACATCCAAGAAACCCTATCTATGGTGTCTTGCATTACAGGTTAGATAAACGAAATCAAATGATGCTAAAAGTTTACAAATGATGTGAGGATTACAAATATGCAGTTATTTCATTCAATGGATGCAAGAATGGTGAGTTTCAATTTCAAGAACAGAGATGGGTTTCGTGACACTTACAGCGCGTTTGGACGTCTGAAAAAGCTTGCTTTGGATCCAGGTAACTTGAGTGAATGCTCAGGAAGCGATTGAGACAAGTCTTGGCCTCTGAAAATGCCTCTAACCTGGATTTCGACTTCTCACTTTTTTGTGAATTTTCCAACTTTTGTTCTGCCTCTCTCTGCACTTGCCAACCCTGATTTCCTATCCCTTTGCTTGCTTATGTAATATGCTTTGTATTAGGGTAAACATTATGGACCAAATCCCTCCATATCAATGCACATGAATGTGATTTGATCTCCATTGAAAACCTTCCAAATTTGATTTGATTTGGATCTTTTTGCACTTGATTTGGCTTGATACGAATTTGATGGTGATGCTAGCTGTGAACAAAGCCTAAAACAATAAAAAAATCAAGAGTTATTAATTATTTGGATTTTCTATGATTTTATTTGATTTAAAATGAATAAATTCAATAAAAAATCAAATTAAATAATAAAAATGAAATATGGGCTCATGGCTGAAGCTAGGACACGTGGGCAACTATGAAAGCTCAAATCAAGTGGAAAAGAATGGGCCCATTTGACAAAATTTGAAGTTTTGGGGATAGTTGACTTTTGGCAATTTTGCAAAAAAGTCCAACTTCAACAATGCATAACTTCTTCAATTTTGAACTTTTGGAGGTGTTCTCGGACTTTTTAGAAATCTTGATATGTCCTCTAACTAACCCTTTTGGTCTCATCTAATTTTTATGATCCATGCTCAAGTTATAAGCTTTAGACAAAAAGGTGTTTTTGTTGACTTTCAAAAATGACCTATAATGTCCAAATTTATAACTTCTTGTGAGTTCATTTTTTGATCTTGGGGTATGAAGATGGATTGTAGGAAATTGCATCCTATTCAAAATGAGTTTTGGATGAGTCATTTCTCATAAAGTATAAGAAAGTTATGCTTGGTCAAAGTTGAGTTGACTTTTCCTACAAAACCCTAATTTAGCAACTTTTGAGTCTTGATGAATTTTGAGCAATCCTTGATGAATCATGATCAACCCTTGATCAAATGATGAAATATATTTAAAAATGAGAATGTTGACAAAAAAATCTTGAAGTTTGACTGTATTTGGGTCACGGTTGACTTTTGCCCTAGCATAGTCGATATTTGGACCTTTGAGCAACTGACTGAGCAAACTTCCTCTGCAAGGCTTGAAATTTTACATGGATGATCTTGAGAACATATTAGGATATTGATGAGCATTTGAGGTCATTTGGATTCAAAGATGTTGATGCAACACAAAACTCTAATTTGGGGTCGACTGCCTTAGGAGATAGCTTGTTTGTCCAACTCTTGAGCAACTTGGAGATTTTTCTTGCAATGTTTTGAGGAATATGAGAGGGCAAATTTTGGGGTACAATAGTTGCCCCTGTTCAATCTTCTTAAACCTGAGGATGCAGATTGGCTTTTAAGCCTTTCATGATCCGAAGGTGGAAGATGATTGAACACTAGAGTGCCCAGAAATTTGCACTCGCATGAAGTGGTATCAGCCTTATGATGTCGGGAATGGGCTTACAGATGCCATTTGGAGATTGATGGCGGGAGGATTAGCTTAAAGATGCCATCTATATGAGTGTCGATCGCATAAGAGATTCCTTAGCGAGAGCTCGCATACCTGTTGTTGTGGAAGATTCTGCTTGGGGAAGTCTGATCTTTGTTGAGATTTAGGAACTTGCATGTACTTCAACCGAGAGAACATCTCTGCTGAGTTTTAAGAACTTGTCCGTAATTCAACTGGGGGGAAACATCTTCATTGAGATTTAGGACTTGTCTATAATTCAACCGGGGATAATTCTGTTGAGATTTAAGAACTCGTCCACACTTTGACAGAGGAAAATTATCGAGATTTAGAACCTTATCTGTAATTCAACCGAGGATAATTCAGTTGAGATTTAAGAACCGGTCAGTACTTTGACTGAGGGAAACATCTTCATCGAGATCTAGGAACTGTCTGTAATTCAACCGAGGATAATTCTGTTGAGATTTAAGAACTCGTCCACACTTTGACGGAGGAAAATTGTCGAGATTTAGAACCTTATCTGTAATTCAACCGAGGATAATTCAGTTGAGATTTAAGAACCGGTCAGTACTTCGACTGAGGGAAACATCTTCATCGAGATCTAGGAACTGTCTGTAATTCAACCGAGGATAATTCTGTTAAGATTTAAGAACTCGTCCACACTTCGACGGAGGAAAATTGTCGAGATTTAGAACCTTATCTGTAATTCAACCGAGGATAATTCAGTTGAGATTTAAGAACCGGTCAGTACTTCGACTGGGTGAAACATCTTCATCAAGATCTAGGACTTGTCTGTAATTCAACCGAGGATAATTCTGTTGAGATTTAAGAACTCTTCCACACTTCGACGAAGGAAAATTGTCGATATTTAGAACCTTATCTGTAATTCAACCGAGACTAATTCAGTTGAGATTTAAGAACCGGTCAGTACTTCAACTGAGGGAAACATCTTCATCGAGATCTAGGACTGTCTGTACTTCAACGGAGGATAATTCTGTTGAGATTTAAGAACTCGTCCACACTTCGACGGAGGAAAATTGTCGAGATTTAGAACCTTATCTGTAATTCAACCGAGGATAATTCAGTTGAGATTTAAGAATCGGTCAGTACATCGACTGAGGGAAACATCTTCATCGAGATCTAGGAACTGTCTGTAATTCAACCGAGGATAATTCTGTTGAGATTTAAGAACTCGTCCACACTTCGACGGAGGAAAATTGTCGAGATTTAGAACCTTATCTGTAATTCAACCGAGGATAATTCAGTTGAGATTTAAGAACCGGTCAGTAATTCGACTGAGGGAAACATCTTCATCGAGATCTTGGAACTGTCTGTAATTCAACCGAGGATAATTCTGTTGAGATTTAAGAACTCGTCCACCCTTCAACGGAGGAAAATTATCGAGATTTAGAACCTTATCTGTAATTCAACCGAGGATAATTCGGTTGAGATTTAAGAACCGGTCAGTACTTCGACTGAGGGAAACATCTTCATCAAGATCTAGGACTTGTCTGTAATTCAATCGAGGATAATTCTGTTGAGATTTAAGAACTCGTCCACACTTCGGCGGAGGAAAATTGTCGAGATTTAGAACCTTATCTGTAATTCAACCGAGGATAATTCAGTTGAGATTTAAGAACCGGTCAGTACTTCGACTGGGTGAAACATCTTCATCAAGATCTAGGACTTGTCTGTAATTCAACCGAGGATAATTCTGTTGATATTTAAGAACTCGTCCACACTTCGACGGAGGAAAATTGCCGAGATTTAGAACCTTGAGACTAATTCAGTTGAGATTTAAGAACTGGTCAGTACTTTGACTGAGGGAAACATATTCATCGAGATATAGGACTGTCTGTACTTCAACGGAGGATAATTCTGTTGAGATTTAAGAACTCGTCCACACTTCGACGGAGGAAAATTGCCGAGATTTTGAACCTTACCTGTAATTCAACCGAGACTAATTCAGTTGAGATTTAAGAATCGGTCAGTACTTCGACTGAAGGAAACATCTTCATCGAGATCTAGGACTATCTGTACTTCAACGGAGGATAATTCTGTTAAGATTTAAGAACTTGTCTACACTTCGACGGAGGAAAATTGCCGAGATTTAGAACCTTATCTGTAATTCAACCGAGACTAATTCAGTTGAGATTTAAGAACCGGTCAGTACTTCGACTGAGGGAAACATCTTCATCGAGATCTAGGACTATTTGTACTTCAACGGAGGATAATTCTATTGAGATTTAAGAACTTGTCGACACTTCAACGGAGGAAAATTTGCGAGATTTAGAACCTTATATGTAATTCAACCGAGAATAATTCAGTTGAGATTTAAGAACCGGCCAGTACTTTGACTGGGGTAAAAAATTCATAGTTGAGAACTTAACTGCATCCTCCCTGAAAAGTAAAGGTTAATCGTATGCAATGCATGATATATATCAAGCAATGATGTTCTCAAAATAAATGAAATTTTGTTGTATGATGTGTATATGCATGTGTCATGATGTATAGCAATGTAATGTTTTTAGCCGGGGAAAATAAATCCCGGATGGCTGCTGGAGAATGGAGTTGAATTCTTCATTCCCGCTGGAGATAGGGGATGAAGATGATTGTGAGAATAAACCTGCAGGAGAGAATAACTCCGTTGGAGAATAAATTGATGAGGAGATTACTCTATGGAGAAGAGATGTTCAGCTGAGGATTCCACCGATAAATTCCACTGGGATGAATTACCATTGCTGGTGATACTGAATCCTGTTGGGGATTGAATTTCTTGTTTTTGAAAGGAAAGAACTCCGCTGGGGATGATCTTTCAGTTGCGACTTCACTGGGGATAACCTTTTAGACTCTTATGGGGATAATCCTTTGAGCTATGCTGGGGACAACCTTCCAAAGTCTAGTGGGGATGATTCTCCAAACTCCACTGGGGAAGCTTTTTCAGACTGCGCTGGGAAAAATTTTAGACTCCACTGGGGATATCTTGTACTCTATCGGGGAACATTCTTATACTCTGTTGGGGAATATTAAGACCTTTCAGTGCTGATGGTAAATAAACTCTGCTTGGGGAGAATATTACCGATTCATTTATAGTTGCGAGTCTCAGCTGGGGAGAGCTATCATTACTGCCTTACTCTGCGGGGAGTGAATGCACTTTGGCCATGTTCTTCAGCTGAATCTACCTTGGTACCTGGTGGACAGAGCAACTGTACAGTTTGGACAATTTTATTTCCCTCTGTTTCTGATATTACCAGTAATTGTCTTTTGTTTTGCATGTAAATATTTATGAGCAGCAATTAATGTCAAGTGCATATATCAAAAATGAACATTGGACGTTCTTTGCAAAACAAAACAGATAAAGGAAAAACAGTTTGAAATTTCTTTGAAGATGAATTGTATTGATTTGAAGTTTGGCTTGTAATAGGTGTTTTTGTACAAGAGGCTGACGTCCTAGTAAGAGAACGCCGCCGAACAAATAGAATTTATACAATTTGTGAAAAAGAAAACAAAACAGCTATGCGAACAATCCCACTGGGTTCCAACTCTGCTATTGTCTTTATGTTCTCGAGCATGTCATCACTTTGCTACTGGTTGAAGGTAGATTAGATTGATTAGTGTCGTCTGAGCTTGATAGTCGATACCGAAGTCTGGTTGCAAGGTGATCCAATGAGACATAGTGTTATACTTTAATCCCTAATTTTTGCCTGGACCTCCCTTTCGGGTTTTCAGTCCACCGAGATACCCTTTTTTGCCCAAGCCACCTTTTCAGGTTTTCGACTTGCCGGGTGTACAGATTTTTCATTTTCATCCCTTATTTTTTCCCGAACACTTTTGGTTCGCCGGGAAGCCCTTATTTTTGCCTAGGCCAGTCAACCTAGCGGGTCTTTGATTATGCATAGTATTTTTTCACTATGTCTGCATTGACGGGGTGAGAAAGGTCGTCACCATCCATGGTGGTTAGAATCATAGCTCTTTCTGAGAAAATGTTCTTAACCACAAATGGCCCTTCGTAAGTAGGGGTCCATTTCCCCCTGGGATCACCTTGAGGTAAGATAATGCGCTTGATTACCAGGTCCCCAACTTGATACTCTTGTCGTCTGAATTTCTTGTTAAATGCCTTGATCATCCGCTTTTGATACGTCTAACCATGATAAATAGCAGTAAGTCTCTTTTCGTTGATTAAGTTTAGCTGATCAAGCCGGGTCTGAATCCAATCATCTTTGCTCCAACCTGCATCCTTCATAATCCGAAGAGAGGGTATCTGAACTTCAATAGGCAAGACGGCCTCCATACCATAAACCAAGGAATAGGGTATTGCCCCTATTGACGTCCGCGCTGAAGTATGGTACCCATGAAGAGGAAACGGTAACATCTCGTGCCAGTCTTTGTATGTTACCATCATCTTCTGCACAATCTTCTTAATGTTCTTATTAGCCGCTTCAACAGCCCCATTAATCTTCGGCCGATAGGGAGAAGAGTTATGATGCTGTATCTTGAACTGCTTGCAGAGCTCGGTGATCATCTTATTGTTGAGATTTGTACCATTGTCCGTAATGATCCTTTCTGGTACACCATATCGATAGATCAGATTGTGCCAAATGAACCGTGCCACGACGTTCTTGGTCACTATAGCGAAGGAAGCTGCTTCAACCCACTTCGTAAATAATCAATCGCTACCAGGATGAAACGATGTCCGTTAGATGCCGTAGGTCTGATCTCGCTGATCATATCAGTGCCCCACATTGCAAAAGGCCAAGGTGTCGTCAAGACGTTCAGAGGAACTGGAGGTATATGCACCTTATCAGCATAGACTTGGCACTTGTGATAGGTCAGAGAATGCTGATAACAATCGGCTTCCATTGTGGACCAGAAATATCCTGCCCGAAGGATTTTCTTTGCCATGGTGTATCCACTGGAATGAGTTTCGAAAGTACCTTCATGTAACTCTGCCATGATCCTTTCTGCCTTGTTTTTATCCACACATCGCAGTAAGGTTGAATCATGGTTGCGCTTGTAGAGAATACCATTGCTGATGAAGAACTTCGCCGCGAACCTCCTCAGAAACTTCTTGTCATTAACAGATGCACCCTCGGGGTATTCCTGAGCCTCAAGATACCTCTTCACCTCATGAAACCAGGGTTTATCTGTTACCTCTTCAGTTTCAATGTTGCAGCAATGTGCAGGTTCGTCCAATCTTTCAATGATAACCCGGGGAGCTTCGTTGTCCCAATTGACTTTGAACATAGAAGATCGTAGCTAGCGCGTCCGCCAACTGATTCTCCTCTCTAGGGAAGTGTTCAAAGGTTATCTCCTCGAAGTGCGGAAGCAACGTCAATACATACTCCTTGTAAGGAATAAGATTTGGGTGTTTCGTATCCCACTCGCCTTTGATCTGACTGATCACGAGAGCAGAATCTTCGAATACACTTAAGAACTTAATCCTTAGGTCAATAGTTGCTCGAAGAACCATAATGCATGCTTCATACTCCGCCATATTGTTGGTGCAGTTGAAACATAGTCGGGCGGTGAACGGAGTATGAGAGCCTTTAGGAGATATGATCACGGCGCCAATGCCATTACCCAAAGCGTTTGAAGCTCCATCAAAGTACATAGACCATCGGGAACCTTCCTCAGGTCCTCCATCCGATCCAGGTTCTTCACAGTCGGTTACTAACATGATGTTCTCATCCGGGAATTCAATGTTCATAGACTGGTAATCATCCACTGCCTGATGTGCCAAATGATCTGCCAACACACTTCCCTTAATTGCTTTTTGGGTCGTATACTGGATGTCATACTCAGTCAAGATCATCTTCCATCTTGCTATTCTTCCGGACAAGGTAGGCTTCTCGAAGATATACTTGATTGGATCCATCTTTGATATCAATAGAGTAGTGTGTGTCAGTATATACTATCTCAGCCGGCGAGTAGCCCATGCCAAAGCGCAACAAGTTTTCTCAAGCAACGAGTATCGGGTCTCGCAATCAGTAAACTTTTTGCTAAGGTAATAGATAGCATGCTCTTTTCAGTCAGACTCGTCATGCTGCCCCAGCACACACCCCATTGAGTTGTCGAGTACTAGGATCAAATGTCTCCCTTTAACTGGAGGCATCAGAATGGGTGGCTCTTAGAGATATTACTTGATCCTTTCGAAAGCGGCCTGACATTCATCATTCCATCTTACCACTTGATCTTTCTTCAGTAGCTTGAAGATTGGCTCACAAGTAGCAGTCAGGTGTGAGATGAATCGGGCAATGTAGTTCAGACGTCCCAGAAAGCCTCTGACTTATTTTTCTGTTCAGGGAGCTGGCATCTCTTGTATAGCCTTCACCTTTGCAGGATCCACCTGAATACCTTTATCACTTACGACGAAACCCAGCAGCTTACTAGATCTCACCCCGAAGGTACACTTGTTTGGGTTTAACCTCAGCTTGTAGAACTTCAACCTGTCAAATAACTTTTGAAGATGGTCCATATGTTCCTCCTCAGTCTGTGACCTGGCAATCATGTCGTCAACATATACCTCAATCTCATGATGGATCATGTCATGGAACAGAGCGACCATGGTGTGCTGATACGTTGCCCCAACATTCTTTAATCCAAAAGGCGTGACTTTGTAGCAAAAGGTACCCTATTGAGTAACAAAGGTTGTCTTCTCCATGTCTTCGAGAGCCATTTTAATATGATTATAACCGGAGAAACCATCCATAAAGGAGAAGACCTTATGTTGAGCGGTATTGTCAACCAGAACATCGATATGAGGCAGAGGGAAATCATCCTTGGGGCTAGCCCTGTTCAGATCCCTATAGTCAACACACATCCGAACCTTACCATCCTTCTTTGGCACCGGAACCACGTTGGCCACCCACTGCGAGTAAGAAGTAACTGCTAGAAAACCGACGTCAAACTATTTCATAACCTCAGCCTTGATTTTCTCAAACATCTCTGGGTGCATTCGGCGAACCTTCTGTTTCACTGGAGGACAGTCTTCCTTGGTAGGCAGGCGGTGAACCACAATATCGGTATCCAACCCAGGCATATCTTCATAAGACCAGGCAAAGATCTCAACATAGTCATGCAACATCTGAATCAATTGTTGCTTAATACTAGCTTCCAGATTTGCACCGATCTTGACCTCTTTCTTGTCTACCTCTGTACCCAGATTTACTGTTTCCACTGGCTCTTCATGCGGCTGTATGACCCTCTCTTCCTGGAGTAACAGTCTAGCAAGTTCACCAGGCACTTCACAATCATCTTCACCTTCGTCTTCGGCTAAGTTGATCGGATTTTCAAAGTCATAACCGGAAGTAGCAGAGTCGTTATCAGTGGGATCCAGAGTGGATGTAGACCTGTATATGTGAGTGTGTGTAAAATAGCTGTTTTGCAATATGTAATAAAAGAAAAACAAGGAGCGCAAAATTTGAAATGCAAGAAACGTCCAATGCTTTTATTAATGATATATGTAGATGACACACATAAAGCCCTCACAAACAGAAACACGGCGCCTCGGGTAAGACACTGGGCCATAAAGTTTAAAACATTGTCTGTTACAAATTCAAAACAAAAAGTCTCATTACAGGGTAATAAAAGAAATTGGGACGAAGTCCTTTGCTGTCCAATTGCTCAGTCCACCATCAGTAGTATGATAGATCCAACTGTTAAATTCAGATTCTTCCACATTGTCTTCAATGGCATTCACTCCTGCGTCATGTTTGGGAATAGGTGCCGTTATGACATTAGGATTTTTCGGTGCTTCAAACTGGATTTCCTTAGCATCGATCAAGTCCTGCACTTTATTCTTCAAAACCCAGCAATCATTCGTATCATGCCCCAGGCTATCAGAGTGAAAAGCACAGTGGGCGTTCGGATCGTACATTGGCGATGTAATGTTGGGATTTTTCGGGGCTTCCCTTGGAATCACCAAGTTGGTCTTTAATAACTGCGGCAGAATCTGAGATAACGTCATGTTGAGCTGAGTGAATTGTCTTCGTGGTCTCTCGGCCCTTGGCTGATTGTTGCGTTGAGGAGCACCAACAGGTCTTGAAATAACCACCGCATTGATTGCTTGGTGGCTGTGATACGGTGGGAAGAGAACTGACTGTTTTTAGAATGCTGGTTCGCGTTTTGCGTTTGTATTCGCAAAATGTTGCGGTAAGAAAGAGTCGCCACCGTCTTTTATTTTATCCAACAAGGAAAGGAAAAAAGCACAGAAAAATTCCTTTTTCGAGATGTTTCTTGGGTCCGGGGGGTAGATTATAGAAAGGGAAGGTGTTAGCACCCTTTCCATCCGTGGTTATCCACGGGCTCTTAGGTACTTGCTCAAAGTGTTTTCAAAATTTGCTTTTCTTTGTGTTTGTGGGTTTGAAAAGAGTTTTTGTTTGAAAGGTGTAAGTGCGAAAAGTTTTGTTTTGTTTTGAAAGAGCAAGTACTTAAGAACCATCTACCTACTCGAAAAAGGAATTAATCTGTGCAAATGTGCTTTAGACAATGCTATCCCACTATTGATGAGTAGGTAGCACCGTCGTTGGAGTTTTAAGGGTCAATTCGATTAAGAGACGTGTGGTCACTAAAGCAATGTTAGGACGCCTTAGCGGTAACCCTAATGTCTTAGATCATTTTTCCGAGGCAACCGTTTCGAGGCAACTATGATATTTGGACAAGAGGGCGACCTCTAAAACTTCATATACTCAATGACCACGTTCTAAGGCAACCAAGTGAGGTGTACCCTAAGAGTGCGCATGTGCGAGTGTGTTATTTTCAGTTAATTATCTTTGTACATGTCATGGGTGAGCTATGTTGATTTTAAGTTCATACATTTGATCTTGTCATGCATTCCCTATTATCAAACATCTAACAGTGTATAGTTGCGGAATTTAAATTGCGGAAATTAAATATAAACTATTACAAGGCGTCGGGTATTTACATCGCCAAAAACAACCCTTGAAATTAAAAGTGCGGAAAATAAAAGAAAGCGATAAAACAATTCAAAGTCCTATTTAAAGCTATTACATTCCGGAAGCAATTACAATAATATGGAAATATGGATCACGTGCGAGAAAATTAAATCGGCGCATTTTTTAGGGTTTTGACCCTTTTTGAAAAGAAAGCATTTTTTGTTATTTTTGAATTTATGGAAATTAAATCTAAGTTAATAATTAAATTAATTGATTAATGAAAATATTTTTGGATTTTTGAATATTTAAGGAAATAAAATAAATTTGGTCAAAATTATTAAAACCTAATATTCTACATTAATTTTAATTATTGCAAAAAATATTAAAAGTTAAACCTAATTAATGCTAAATTGATTAAATTAATTTATTTACAAAAATAAAATGATGAATTTAATTTTAATAAATAAAAATAATTTTTTTTGTGTTTTCTGATTTTATGAGGAAAAATAAATTATTTGGTTAATTAAATAATAATGATAATAATTAAGTAAAACAAATAAATAAAAAGAAAATATGAAGGGAAAAAGAAATAACCCATTGGGGGTTTGGGCCCAGATTGATGGTGAGAATAGCATTTTCAAGGCCCACTTGTTGCAAGCCTGCGTTTGACTTTTCCAATTCCCTGTGACAATGTTGACTGGGCACTATGGTGGTCTTTCATTCCTGGCCACCAGATTTGGCCTGGAGGCCATTTGGAACGTTGAGATCTGAGGGAGCATGATAGACCACGCCCTTAGCTTTGCACTGGATCTCCTGGAAACAAAATTCAACAAATATTGGGGGACCTGGGATTCGAACCCAGGTCCCATGGGACTTTGACACGCTTCCCTTACCAACCCAACCACTGCATCTTTTTGTTAAATGAATAAATAACAATTATTATAAAGAACAAACAAATAATATGCTGGAATAAAAAAACAAAAGCGTGCGAGATTTGAAACAGCCAACGAGGGAAGGACACGTGATCATCTTCTTCGTTGAAACACTGGTTTTCTTACCTGCGGATTTTTATCCGCAGCAAGATCCGTGGGTTCATCCTAAAACAAATTTCAGGCCAAGGAAATTAATTCCAAGACCACAGTTGTGTTCGTCTTCACCTCCTGAACCCATCCATGTCCACTATTGGTCCTAATTTTTCCTACAAAACAAACGCCCAAATGCAAACCTCCAAAACCCTAGGTTCGGGTATGGCGATATAGCTCATGAAAACAAAATCAAATGATGCAGAAAGTTTAGAAATTGAATGACAAGCATGATTATACCAGCGATTTGTCCAAAAGATACCAAAATATGGAGTCACGATTTCATGTACAGGGTCGTGTTTCAAGCGACTTACAGTGCGTTGGAGAGGGCCTGGGACCTTGCCTTTGATTCCTATAGCTTCAGTGAATGTCAGACAAGAAGTCTATGTTGAGTTTTTGCCTTGAATTGGACTCTAAGGCTGATTTCGATTTCCAACTTTTCAAGCTTTTTTCATGTTTTGGTATTGCAGTTTGTGCAGCCTCCAGGTCGTGTTTTTTGTGCCTCTAGCTTTGTGTGAGTATAATATGAGTCAATTAGGTTTAATTTTGGGCTTTGAATCCATGAGCTTTGATGATTGGAGATATGATATGATCTTCCATTGAAAAAGCTTCCAAATATGTCCAAATCCAATATTTTATGCATAATAAGGCTTGATACGAGTTTGATTGTGTACATCATGATAATTAAGACCTGTAATGATCAAAAAGATATCAAGCTATCAATTTTTAGATTTTATTTAGATTTAAATTGATTTAAAATGAATTAATTCAATAAAAATCAAATAAAATAGAAAAATCAACGAATGGACATAAAAATGAAGATAGGACACGTGTGTGGTGTGAAAAGATCAAATCAAGTGGAAAAAAGTGGGCCCATTTGACAAAATTTGAAGTTTTGGGGATAGTTGACTTTTGGCAATTTTGGAAAAATGCCCAACTTCAACAATGCATAACTTCTTCAATTTTGAACTTTTAGAGGTGTTCTTGGACTTTTTAGAAACCTTGAAATGTCCTCTAACCAACCCTATTGTTATAATCTCATTTTGATCTTCAATGCCCAAGTTATAAGCTTTGGAAAAAAAGGTGTTTTTGTTGACTTTCAAAAATGACCTATAATGTCCCAATTTGTAACTTTTTGTGAGTGCATCTCTTGATCTTGGGGTGTGAAGATGGATTGTAGGAAATTGAATCCTCTTCAAAATGAGCTTTGGATGGGTCATTTCTCATAAAGTATGAGAAAGTTAAGCTTGGTCAAAGTTGAGTTGACTTTTCCTATAAAACCCTAATTTAGCAACTTTTGAATCTTGATGAATCTTGAGCAATCCTTGATGAATCATGATCAACCCTTGATCAAATGATGAATTATCCTTCAAAATTAGAATGTTGACAAAAATCTTGGGGTTTGACTATGTGTAGGCCACAGTTGACTTTTGCCCTAGCACAGTCGATTTTTGGGCCTCTTGAGCAATTGGCTGACCAAACTTCCTCTGCAAGGCTTGAAATTTGACATGGATGAACTTGAGAAAATATTAGGACATTGGGGAGCACTTGAGGTCATTTGGGTGCAAGGACCTTTATGCAACACAAAATCCTAATTTGAGGTTTACTGCCTTAGGAGATGATTTGACTGTCCAACTTTTGAGCAATCTTGAGCCACTTGGAGATTCTTCTTGCCATGTCTTGAGAAATATGGGAGGGAAAATTTTGGGGTACAACAGTTGCCCCTGTTCAATTTTCTAAAACCTGAGGATATAGATTGGCTTTCAAGCCTTTCGTGATCCGAAGGTGGAAGATAATTGAGCACTAGAGTGCCCAGATATTTGCACTCGCATGACGTAATATTAGCATTGTGATGTCGGGAATGGGCTTACAGATGCCATTTGGAGATTGTTGATAGGTGGTATGAACTTCAACTGGAATACGAATCAGGGAGATCTTGTCGGCGATCTGACTGAACCAGAGGAGGTCTTGTCTTCTTTGACGGGATTGGCATCAGAAAAATCTTTAGGAACCGATTTAACTAGACCAGAGGGGGTTTTGTCTCCTTTGACTGCGTTCGCATCAGAAAAATCTTTAAGAATCGATTTAACTGGTTTTTGTCTCCTTTGACGGGTTGTCTCTTTTGACGGGTTGTCTCCTTTGACTGTGTTCGCATCAGAAAAATATTTAGGAATCAATTTAACTAGTTTTTGTCTCCTTTGACTGCGTTCGCATCAGAAAAATCTTTAGGAATCGATTTAACTGGTTTTTGTCTCCATTGACTGAATTGGCCTCAGAAAAATCTTTAGGAATCGATTTAACTGATTTTGTCTCCATTGACTGAATTGGCCTCAGAAAAATCTTTAGGAATTGATTTAACTGATTTTGTCTCCATTGACTAAATTTGCCTCAGAAAAATCTTTAGGAATCGATTTAACTGATTTTGTCTCCATTGACTGGCTTTGCCTCAGAAAAATCTTTAGGAATCAATTTAACTGGTTTTGTCTCCATTGACTGGCTTTGCCTCAGAAACATCTTTAGGAATCGATTTAACTGATTTTGTCTCCATTGACTGGCTTTACCTCAGAAAAATCTTTAGGAATCAATTTAACTGATTTTGTCTCCATTGACATAATTGAGAATTTAACTGCATCTTTCCTGAAAGGTAAAGGTCAGTCATATGCAATGCATGATATGGATCAAGCAATGATGTTCTCAATATAAATGAGATTGTATGATATGATGCGTATATGCATGTATCATGATGTATGAAAATGTGATGTTTTAGCTGGGGAAAATAAATCTCGGATAACTGCTGGAAAATAGAGTTGAATTCTTCGTTTCCACTGAGGATGATGAACGAAGATGATTGCAAGAGTAAACCTGTAGGAGAGGATGACTCCTTTGGGGAATAAACTGATGAGGAGATTACTCCGAGGGGAATTACTCTGTGGGGAAGAGATGTCCTGCTGAGAATGTCACTGATAAACTCTACTGGGGATTCCGCTGATAAGCTCCGCTGGGGATTTCAATGATAAACTCCGCTGGGGATGGATTACCGTTGCTGGTGATATTAAATCTGTTGAGGATTGAATTCCAGCTTGTGAAAGGGAAGAATTTCGCTGGGGACGATCTTTCAGTTGCAACTTGCTGGGGATATCCCTGTTAGACTCTTGTGGGGATAATCTTTTGAATTTGGCTGGGGAGATTTATTTTTGTACTCCGTTGGGGATAGACTTCCAGAGTCTATTGGGGATGACAATTCGACTTTGTTGGGGAAGCTTTTTCAAATCGTGCTGGGGAAATATTGACTCTACTAGATGACGATTAAGACTGCCGGGGATACTCTTATACTTGCTGAGGAATATTCTTATACTCCGCTGGGGAATATTAAGACCTTCTGGGGATGCCAAGCCTTTTTAGGGTTGATGGTAGATTAACTCCGCTTGGGGAGAGTATTACCGATTCTCTCATAGCTGCAAGCCTCAGCTGGGAGAGTTACCATTACTGCCTTATTCTGCGGGGAGTGAAGGTATCTTAGCCATATTCTTCAGCTGAATCTACCTTGGTACCTGGTGAACAGAGCAACCATACAGCTCGGACAATTCTTATTGCCCCTGTTTCTGATGTTACCCGTAATTCGTCTTTTGTTTCGCATGTAAATATTTATGAGCAGCAATTAATGTCAAATGCATATATAAAAAATGAACCTTGGACGTCCTTTGCAAAACAAAACAGATAAAGGAAAAACAGTTTGAAATTTGTCTGAAAATGAATTGTATTGATTTTGAAGTTTGGCCTGTAAATAGGTGCTTTTGTACAAGAGGCTGACGTCCTAGTAAGAGAACGCCGCCGAACAAATAGAATTTACACAATTTGTGAAAACAAAACAGCTATGTGAATGATCCCACTGGGTTCCAACTCTGCTATTGCCTTTATGTCCTCGAGCATCTCATCACTTTTCTACTGGTTGAAGGTGAATCAGATTGATTAGTGTCGTCTGAGCTTGATAGTTGGTACCGAAGTCTGGATGCAAGGTGATCCAATGAGACATAGTGTTACGCTTTGATCCCTAATTTTTTCCTGGACCGCCCTTTCGGGTTTTCAGTCCACCGGGATACCCTTTTTTGCCCAAGCCGCCTTTTCAGGTTTTCGACTTGCCAGGTGTACAAATTTTTTCATTTTCATCCCTTATTTTTGCCCAAACCCTTTTGGTTCTCCGGGAAGCCCTTATTTTTGCCTAGGCCAGTCAACCTAGTGGGTCTTTGATTATGCGTAGTATCTTTTCACTATGTCTGCATTGACGGGGTGAGGAAGGTCGTCACCATCCATGGTGGTTAGAATCATAGCTCCTCCTGAGAAAATATTCTTAACCACAAATGGCCCTTCGTAAGTAAGGGTCAATTTACCCTTGGGATCACCTTGAGTTAAGATAATGCGCTTGATTACCAGATCCCCAACTTGATACTCCTGTCGTCTAACTTTCTTGTTAAACGCCTTGATCATCCGTTTTTGGTACGTCTGACCATGACAAATAGCAGTAAGTCTCTTTTCGTCGATTAGGTTTAACTGATCAAGCCGGGTCTGAACCCAGTCATCTTTACTCAAACCTGCATCCTTCATGATCCAAAGAGAGGGTATCTGAACTTCAATGGGTAATACTTCCTCCATGCCATATACCAAGGAATATGGTGTTTCCCTTGTTGACGTCCACGCTGAGGTACGATACCCATGAAGAGCAAACGATAACATCTCGTGCCAGTCTTTGTATGTCATTGTCATCTTCTGCACAACCTTCTTGATGTTCTTATTAGCCGCTTCTACAGCCCCATTAATCTTCGGCCGGTAGGGAGAAGAGTTATGATACTGTATCTTGAATTGCTTGCAGAGCTCGGTGATCATCTTGTTGTTGAGATTGGTACCATTGTCCGTAATGATCCTCTCTGGTATACCGTATCGACAGATGAGATTGTGCCGAATGAACCGTGCCACGACGTTGTTGGTTACAGTAGCAAAGGAAGCTGCCTCAACCCACTTCGTAAAGTAATCAATTTCTACCAGGATGAAACGATGCCCATTGGACGCCGTAAGTCTGATCTCGCCGATCATATCAATGCCCCACATTGCGAAAGGCCAAGGTTCCGTCAAGACGTTCAGAGGTACTAGAGGTATGTGCACCTTATCAGCATAGACTTGGCACTTGTGACATGTCCGAGAATGCTGATAACAGTCGGCTTCCATTGTGGACCAGTAATATCCTGCCCGTAGGATTCTCTTTGCCATGGTGTGTCCACTGGAATGAGTTCCGAAGGTACCTTCATGTAACTCTGTCATGATCCTTTCTGATTCATACTTATCCACACAACCCAGTAAGGTAGAATCGTGGTTACGCTTGTAAAGGATGCCATTGCTAATGAAGAACTTCGCCGCGAACCTCCTCGGAAACTTCTTATCATTAACAGATACACCCTCGGGGTATTCCTGAGCGTCGAGGTACCTCTTTACTTCATGAAACCAAGGTTTTTCTATTAGCTCTTCAGTCTCAATGTCGCAGCAATGCGCAGGTTCTTCTAATTTCTCAATGATGATCTGGGGAGCCTCGTTGTCCCAATTGACCTTGAACATAGAAGACATCGTAGCTAGCACGTCCGCTAACTGATTCTCCTCTCTGGGGAAGTGTTCAAAGGTTATTTCCTCGAAATGGGGAAGCAACATCAATACATACTCCTTATAAGGGATAAGATTTGGGTGTTTCGTATCCCACTCGCCTTTGATCTAACTGATCACGATAGCGTAATCTCTGAAGAAACTTAGAAACTTAATCCTTAGGTCAATTGCTGCTCGAAGACCCATGATGCACGCTTCATACTCCGCCATATTGTTGGTGCAGTTGAAACATAGTTGGGCGGTAAACGGAGTATGAGAGCCTTTAGGAGATATGATCACCGAGCCAATGCCATTACCCAAAGTGTTTGAAGCTCCATCAAAGTACATAGACCATCGGGATCCTTCCTCAGGTCCTTGATCCGGTCCAGGTGTCTCACAATCAGTTACCAACATGATATTCTCATCCGGAAATTCAAAGTTCATAGACTGGTAATCATCCACTGCCTGATGTGCCAAATGGTCTGCCAACACACTTCCCTTGATTGCCTTTTGGGTCGTATATTGTATGTCATACTCAGTCAAGATCATCTGCCATCTTGCTATTCTTCCGGACAAGGCAGGCTTTTCAAAGATATACTTGATTGGATCCATCTTTGATATCAACAGAGTAGTGTGAGTCAACATATACTGTCTCAGCCGACGAGCAGCCCATACCAAAGCGCATCAAGTTTTCTCAAGTAGTGAGTATCGGGTCTCACAGTCGGTAAACTTTTTGCTAAGGTAATAAATAGCGTGCTCTTTTCAGCCAGACTCGTCATGCTGCCCCACCACACACCCCATTGAGTTGTCGAGTACTGTCAAGTATAAGATACGAGGTCTCCCTTCAACTGGTGGCATCAGAATGGGTGGCTCTTGGAGATACTCTTTGACCCTTTTGAAAGCGACCTGGCATTCATCGTTCCAACATACCACTTGATCTTTCTTCAGTAACTTGAAGATTGGCTCACAAGTAGCAGTCAGGTGCGAGATGAATCAGGCAATGTAATTCAGTCGTCCCAGGAAGCCTCTGACTTCTTTCTCTGTTCTGGGAGCTGGCATTTCCTGTATAGCTTTCACCTTTGCAGGATCCACTTGAATACCTTTGTCGCTCACGACGAAACCTAGCAGTTTACCAGATCTCACCCCGAAGGTGCACTTGTTCGGGTTTAACCTCAGCTTGTACAACTTCAGCCTGTCAAACAGCTTCCGCAGATGGTCAAGGTGTTCTTCCTCAGTCTTCGACCTTGCAATCATATCGTCGACGTATACTTCAATGTCATGATGGATCATGTCATGAAACAAAGCAACCATGGCACGCTGATATGTTGCCCCAGCATTCTTCAGTCCAAGAGGCATGACCTTGTAGCAAAAGGTACCTCACTGAGTAACAAAGGTTGTCTTCTCCATGTCTTCGGGAGCCATTTTGATCTGATTATAACCGGAGAAACCATCCATAAAGGAGAAGACTTTGTGTTGGGTAGTATTGTCAACTAGAACGTCGATATGAGGTAGAGGGAAGTCATCCTTGGGGCTTGCCCTGTTCAAATCCCTATAGTCAACACACATTCGGACCTTACCATCCTTCTTCGGCACAGGAACCACATTGGCCACCCACTGAGGGTAAGAAGTAACTACTAGAAAACCGGCGTCAAACTGTTTCATAACTTCATCCTTGATCTTCTAAGACATCTCTAGGCGCATTCGGCGGACCTTCTGTTTCACTGGAGGATAATCTTCCTTGGTAGGCAGGCGATGAACCACAATGTCAGTATCCAACCCCGGCATATCTTCATAAGACCAGGCAAAGATTTCAATGTAGTCATGCAGCATTTGAATCAACCGTTGCTTCACACTAAGCTCCAAATTTGCACCGATCTTGACTTCCTTCTTGTCTGTCTCAGTACCCAGATTCACTGTTTCCACCGGCTCTTTGTGCGGCTGAATAACCCTCTCTTCTTGAAGTAACAGTCTTGCAAGTTCACTAGGCACTTCGCAATCATCTTCACCCTCGTCTTCGGCTAAGTTGATCAGATTTTCGAAGTCATAACTGGCAGTATCAGAGTCGTTACCAGTGAGATCCAGAGTGGATGCAGACCTGTATATGTGAGTGTGTGTAAAATAGTTGTTTTGCAATATATAATAAAGAAAAACAAGGAGCACAAAATTTGAAATGCAAGAACATCTAATGCTTTTATTAATGATATATGAAAATGACACACATAAAGCCCTCACAAATGAAGCCGCAGTGCCCCGGGTAAGACACCGGGCCATAAAGTTTAAAACATTGTCTGTTACATATTCAAAACAAAAAGTTTCATTACTGGGTAATAACAGAAACGGGCATAGAATCCTTCGCTGTCCAATTGCTTAATCCACCATTGTCAGTCGGGTAGATCCAACTGTCGATATCAAACTCTTCATCATCATCACCCCCGATAGCATTCACCCCTGCATCTTGTTTAGGCTTCTCTGGTGCTCCGAACTCAATCTCTTTCGCATCAATCAAGTCTTGTACCTTGTTCCTCAAAACCCAACAATCATCTGTATTATGCCCCAGGCTGTTAGAGTGAAAAGCACAGTGGGCATTAGGGTTATACCTCGGTGATGTTGTATTTGGATTCTTCGGGGCTTCCTTTAGAATCACCAGATTGGTCTTCAGCAACTGTGGCAGAATCTGAGACAAAGTCATGCTGAGACGGGTGAATTTCCTCCGAGGTCTCTCATCCTTTTGTTGACTGTTGTGCTGAGGAGCACCAGCAGGTTTTGGAATAACAACCGCATTGACAGCTTGGCGGTGTTCAGGTCTTTTTTGTCTTCTCGAACTGTAGACAGCACTGGACTCTTTCTTAAATGGTTTCTTCTCGGTGCTCGATGAGGCACCCTTCTGTATCTTCCCAGCCTTAATGCCGGCTTCAATCCTCTCACCGGTCAAAATGAGCTCTGTAAACCCAGATGAAGAGCTTCCAATTAAGTGGTTGAAAAATGGACCAGACAGGGTCCCTAGAAACATATCAACAAGCTCCCGATCAGCCAAGGGTGGTTGTACTCTTCCGGCGAGATCCCTCCACTTCTGAGCATAGTCTTTGAATCCTTCACCCGTTCCCATTGACATACCCTAGAGTTGGGTACGCGTAGGAGCGAGGTCAGAGTTGTACTGATACTGCCTGTAGAAAGCAGTAGCCAAGTCTTCCCAACTGCGAATACTGGTTTCGTCCAACTGATAGAACCACTCAAGCTGAGTCCCTGAGAGACTGTCTTGAAAGAAATGGATCCATAGGTTCTTATCAGCGGTGTAAGGCTGAATCTTCCTTACATATGACCGGAGGTGCAGCTTCGGACAAGAAACTCTGTCATACTTACAAAGGCCGGTGCCTTGAATTTGTGGGGAATCACCACCCCAGATGATAGACCCAGATCACCAAAGTCCAGACCAGGCACCTTCTGAACTTCCATAGCACTCAATCGGTCTTCCAGTTGCTTGTACCTATCCTCAGTAGGAGGATAATGTTCTTCATCGAAGTCCGTCTCGTTGTCGGAGACCACATGGCTAGGAGCCCTTCTTTCCTCTTGACTATCTTTCCCTCCAGATGAGGTGGTCAGATCAACTTCATTTTGAAGCCTATTTCCAAACCTGTGCCCTATGTTGAACAAGATTGTCCTCTTCTTCTTCTTCTTTTTCTCTTTCAGAATCAGGGTCTTCAGATCTTGCTGACCCTTAGCTAGATTCATGAACAGCTCTTGAAATTGGGCATTCTGGGCCTGGAGGGCCTTGATGGCTTGCTCAGTTGAAGGTTCAGCAGACATGATGAGTGCTGAAATAAACAGTGAAGAAGATAAGAGACCTGTAACGGGTACCTGTTTATGAAGTTCATGGGATGAAATGCGTATGATTATGATTTCAAAGACAGTCAAGAGATTCAAATTTGTAAACCAGAAAGGAAACACACTTTATTAGATAACCTTCAAAATTCAAATTGTTTTACTGATGCCCTCAGGGCGTTACATGAAAGGAAATACTGAAAAGTAAATAAAAACTGGAAAGGAAATCATCAAAGGTCAATCAATGCTCCCATGGTCTCTTCTTATCAGTGCAGACATAATCATTGAGAATCCGCTCGTTCTCCAACTGCCTAGTCATCTTTTGGATCTTCTGCTCTTGCTCATTGAACCTCTCTCGGTAAGAATCCCGTTCTTCCCTCAGCTGCATCCAAGACCTTTTCAGTGCCCCAGTGTCAGTGGGTATAAAAGGATGGAGGATGGTTGGAAGAACTCCTTCTTCATTAGCAACTTCAAGAGTGACAGGCCAGACGGCTTCATATGGCATACCTAGCTTTTGGGCACGGATACGGACCCATCTGAGATATGGCTCCATCGGAAGTGAAGTCTTTGGGCCCAGCTCATGTGGATCAGATTGGTGAACTCTTTCCCAAGCCCTTATGAATCTGCGAAGTTGTTCGTCGCTATCCCCTTTGTGATCGGTGGAAATAGAACTGACTGTTTTAAGCTGGTTCGCGAAATGTCGCGGAAGCAAGAGTCGCCACCGTCTTTTATTTTCTCCAACATGGACAGGACAAAAGCACAACAAAATTCCTTATGAGAACGTTTCTCGGTTCGGGAGGTAGATTTATAGAAAGGGAAGGTGTTAGCACCCTTTCTATCCATGGTTATCCATGAGCTCTTAGATACTTGCTCTTATGTTTTCAAAATGTTTATTTGCTTTTCAAAATGTGAGTGGGTTTGAAAAAGTTTCATTGAAAGATTTCTGAATGACTCTTGTATCTGTCCTCAAGAGTGTTTGAAAAATTTGTTTTGAAAGCTTTTGAAAGTGTCAGTGTGAAAAGATTTTTTGATTTGTTTTTGAAGAGAGCAAGTATCCATGAGTCATCTACCTACCCTAAGGAATTAGGCTGTGTAAAAGTCCTTAAGGTAGTGCCATCCCACCATTGAGAGGTAGGCGGCACCACCGTTGGAGGTGTTCGGGTCAATTCGATTGTAGGGACAGTGTGATCACCGAAGCAATAGTAGGACACCTTAGAAGTTACCCTTATGTCCTAGATCCTTTTTTAATCTGAGGCAACCGTTTCGAGGCAACTGTTTCGAGGCAACTGGATCTTGAACATAAGAGCGACCGCTAAAACGTCCTATACTTGACGACCACGTTTCGAAGGCAACGAGTGAGGCGTACCCTAGAAGTGGTGTGTGTATTGTGTGTTGTTTTCATGTTATGTTTATCTTTGATCGGGGCATCGTGAGCTACGAGTTGTTTTTAAATTACCATACATTCTTTCATGCAAGTTTAGAATTTAGGAGTGCGGAAAATTAAAAGACGGGAAGATAAAAGCTACGCTATTACAAGGCGCGGGTCTATACATCGCTAAAATACAAAGACCCGTTTTTGATAAAAATGCAGAAAGTAAAAGAAAAAGCGATAAACCTAATTACGATTACATCCGGAAAGCAGTTACATAATAATCAATAGAAAATAACGCGCGGAAAAGAATTAAATTGCACGTCCGAGGGTTTTGGACCCTTTTTGAGAAATTAAATTAAATTAGGTCCTAATTGTTATTTAATTAAGGAAAAGTGTTTTTTATGTTTTTTGTATTTATTATGGAAATAAAGAAAATAAAATCAAGAGAAACCCTAATTCTAAGTTTATTTTAATTATTAATGAAAATATTAAAGTTAACCTAATTTACTAGTTAATTAATTTACATGTTATTTACAAAAATAATAGTAATTCATAATAATAATAAATAATGATAATAATAATTAAAAAAAAGAATCAAAATCTAATTCTATAGAATTTTATTTATTAAAAAAAAGATTGAATTTTAAACCTAAATTAACCTAGATTAGTTATTAGAGTTTATTTACAAAAATAAATTAGTGAGGAAATTAATAAATAATTAAATATATTTTGTATTTTGATTTTATGTTTTTATTATGAAAGATTAATTTTATGGTGAATTAATAAAAATAATTAAAGCAATTAAAAGAATTAGAAAAGAAAAGAAAATAAATTTATACAAACCAAGGGGGGTATCAGGCCCAAAATGGAGGTGTGATTTGAGGAATTCTGGCCCAAGAACACAAGCTACGTTTGCCCTTTCAGGATTGTGTGCACGCTGTTGTCTGGAGTGCACCATGGATTCCATCTCCTGGCCTTCAGATTGCTCATCAAGGCCACTTGGCAAGCATAGGTGTGGGACTCATGGTAGAACGTTGAATGAGTGCTGCATGTGAACGTTAGCACAAAAAATATCAATTATGTGGGGGGACCTGGGAATCGAACCCAGGTCCCAATGCTTGTAATACACGTCCTCCACCATCTGAGCTATGCAGCTCCTTTGTTAAATATATACATAACAAATATAATATATGAAAAAAAAGCCAATTATGCTGAGACATTAAAAACGCGCTAAGATTTGAATCTTCCAATTACGTTTGGACAACTATTGTCTTCTTCATCTTTTTCCTGCAAATACAAACAAGATAGCGGGGGTTTTAAACCCCCACTAACTATAGCCACGAAAAATAGCGAATAGAAGAGGAATCAATATAAAAAGGGCGCGATAGGCTGGTTGAATTCGTCTGGCCTTGACGAATTCAACCATGGTCATGACATAGTTCAATTTTTCCTGATGCCTAAAGCCCTAATTTGAAGCTTCAGAAACCCTAGGTTTCGCCCATGGTGAATTTTGATTCAGGCAGCTTTAGCACAATTAACCTATACCAATCGCTTCAGGAGGTACCTATTAGCATGAATCAAACAAGAAAACAGATTAAAAGCACATGAATCATGTTATGAAATTTTGAAAAACAAGACAAACCGAATGGCTTATGTTCTTGGATTCTTCGCGTGTTAGGATTGATTTTTGATTGCAAACGCTTCCTGGAGACTTAGGCAACGTATTGGAATCCTTTTTAGGCGTGGAAAGGCACTGCAAGTATGAAATCAGTTTCAAGTTTTTTATTGAAATTTTGCAAAGTGATTATGGAGTTTCAGCAGCTTTCACGTGTCTTCTGGAATAGGGTTAGCTCTTGCATATGTATGTGGTTAGAATTAGGTCAAAACCTTGGCCCAAAAGTCCATGAGTTATGACTTGAATATTTGATTTTCAATTATGTGATTTTGCAATCTTTTTCCATGAAAACCTTGCCAATTATGGATGATTTTCCTTCTTTGATTGAGAAACGGTTTTGCCAGCTTGCCCTGATATGATTTGCTTCACAAAAGATCCAAAAAACATATCTTTTTAATTTTCCTATAATTAAAATCAATTAAATGAATTAATATAAATATAAATTCAATTAATTAATTAAAAATAAGAAAATAAATTATTTTGAGCTCAATGGGTCGTGCATAGGCTTTGGGTAATGATTCAAGAAAGAATTTGATGCCCATTAGCAAATTTGAAGCTTTTTAGGCAAAGTTGACTTTTGAAAGTTCCCAAAAATTTCCCAACTTCTCCAATGCATATCTTTCTCAATTTTGAAGCTATGAACATGTTCTTGGACATTTTGGAAAGGTCTTGAAGTCCTCTAACCAATGCCTTTGGTCCCATGTCATTTTGATTTACCAATCTCAAGTTATGGTCTTTGACTTAAAGTGCCTTTTTGTTGACTTTTGAAAATGACCTATAATGTTGAAATTGATAACTTTTTGTGAGAGAATTTCTTGGACTTGGAGTGTGAAGATGAGTTGTAGGAAATGTCATCCCCTTCAAAATGAGCTTTGGATGGAATTTTTCTGATGAACCATGAAGAAGTTATGCCTTGGTCAATTTGCAGTTGACTTTTCAACTGTCCAAAAATAGAAACTTTTGCATCTTGAGACTTTTTGAGCCATGCTTGTGGAATCATGATCAAGAATTGATCAAATGGTGGTTGTGGCTTCAAAATAAGATGTTGACCAAAAATTTTGACTTTTTACTGTCAAATGACCATTTTGCCCCTGCAGTTGACTGTGAAGCATTTAGGGTTTTTGACTGTGCAATTTGAAGCTGTGAGTCTTGAAACTTGGCATATAGATGCTTGACAATGTATGTAGGCATATGGGACTTGATTGGACCCTTGAAACCTCAATTTCTTTGCAAGAACCAAAACCCTGATTTTGACTGTGTTAGGAGGCAATTGGACTGTGCAACCCTTTGAGAGATTTTGAACCATGATCTTGCCAAATCTTGGAGAATATGGGAGGGCAAATTTTGGGGTACAATAGTTGCCCCTGTTCAATCTTCTTAGACCTGAGGATGTAGATTGGCTGGCGTGCCTTTCGTGATCCGAAGGTGGAAGATGATTGAATACTAGAGTGCCCAGAAGTTTGCACTCACATAGTAGAGTATCAGCAGTGTGATGGCGGGAATGGGCTTACAGATGCCATTTGTAGAGATGGTGGATAAGAGGATGGGCTTATAGATGCCATCTGGAGATGTGACAGAACCTTGTCGGGAATGGGCTTATAGATGCCATTTGGAGACTGTAATAGTTGTTGTGGAGATGGGCTTATAGATGCCATCGGGAGATTGTCGATCGCGTAAGAGACTTCTTAGCGAGAACTTGCGTACCTGAGAAAGAAAGATAATTACCTGGCCTGTTACAGGGGTTGATCTTCAAACTCTTCAGACGTGCCCTGGCAGGATACAGGAATCGAGTCCGGAAAATAGTCGTCAACAGATACACCCTGGCTGGATACAGGAATCGGATCCTCAAACTCTTCAGACGTGCCCTGGCAAGATACATGAATCGAGTCCGGAAAAATAGTCGTCAACAGATACACCCTGGAAGGATACAGGAATCGGATCTTCAAACTCTTCAGACGTGCCCTGGCAGGATACAGGAATCGAGTCCGGAAAATAGTCGTCAACAGATACACCCTGGCAGGATACAGGAATCGGATCTTCAAACTCTTCAGACGTGCCCTGGAAAGATACAGGAATCGAGTCCGGAAAATAGTCGTCAACAGATACACCCTGGCAGGATACAGGAATCGGATCTTCAAACTCTTCAGACGTGCCCTGGCAGGATACAGGAATCGAGTCTGGAAAATAGACGTCAACAGATACACCCTGGCAGGATACAGGAATTGGATCTTCAAACTCTTTAGACGTGCCCTGGAAGGATATAGGAATCGAGTCCGGAAAAATAGTCGTCAACAGATACACCCTGGCAGGATACAGGAATCAGATCTTCAAACTCTTCAGACGTGCCATGGAAGGATACAGGAATCGAGTACGGAAAATAGTCGTCAACAGATACACCCTGGCAGGTTACAGGAATCAGATCTTCAAACTCTTCAGACGTGCCCTGGCAGGATACAGGAATCGAGTCTAGAAAATAGTCGTCAACAGATACACCCTGGCAAGATACAGGAATCGGATCTTCAAACTCTTCAGACGTGCCCTGGCAAGATACAGGAATCGAGTCTGGAATTAGTCGTCAACAGATACACCCTGGCAAGATACAGGAATCGGATCTTCAAACTCTTCAGACGTGCCCTGGCAGGATACAGGAATCGAGTCCGGAAAATAGTCGTCAACAGATACACCCTGGCAAGATACAGGAATCGGATCTTCAAACTCTTTAGACGTGCCCTGGCAAGATACAGGAATCGAGTCCGGAAATAGTCATCAACAGATACACCCTGGCAAGATACAGGAATCGGATCTTCAAACTCTTCAGACGTGCCCTGGCAGGATACAGGAATCGAGTCCGGAAAATAGTCGTCAACAGATACACCCTGGAAGGATACAAGAATCGGATCTTCAAAATCTTCAGACGTGCCCTGGCAGGATACAGGAATCGAGTCTAGAATTAGTCGTCAACAGATACACCCTGGCAAGATACAGGAATCGGATCTTCAAACTCTTCAGACGTGCCCTGGCAGGATACAGGAATCGAGTCCAGAAAATAGTCGTCAACAGATACACCCTGGAAAGATACAGGAATCGGATCTTCAAACTCTTCAGACGTGCCCTGGCAAGATACAGGAATCATGTCCGGAAATAGTCATCAATAGATACACCCTGGCAAGATACAGGAATCGGATCTTCAAACTCTTCAGACGTGCCCTGGCAAGATACAGGAATCGAGTCCGGAAATAGTCGTCAACAGATACACCCTGTCTAGATATAGGTATAGAATCTGGAATTGCGACAGTTGATAGTAATCATCTTTGTACTGACCTTTGTCCTGAAAAGACAAAACGTTAGTTGTATGCGATGTCATGATGTATGACATGCGTGATGTTCTCAGAATAAATGAGATTGTATGTCCATGATGCGTATGTGCATGCTATAATGTATGAAGATGTGATGTTTATGAATGTATTTTTGTCTAGGAAAATAAATCCTTGACGAATGCTGAGAAGTCAAATCCTGGGCTGATGTTGAGGAGTAGCGTTCTTTGTTTCCGCTGGGGATGACAGTTGCAAGTATAAACCGGTAGGAGAAGATGACTCCGTTGAGGAATAAACTTGTTGGAGAGATTATTCTACGGGGAAATACTCTGTGGGAAAAGAGAGGTACTTTGCTGAGGTTGATGATAACTCCGCTGGGGATAGGAAGACTTCGCCGGGGACGATCTTTCCGTGGTAACTGGTTGAGGATAACCCAGTTATAAGCTCTGGTGGGGAATAACCTTTGAATAAATCTGGGGAGATGCGTTCGCACTCTGCAGGAGATAAGCTTCCAGAATCTACTGGGGAGATTGATTCAACTCTCTTGGGGAATCTTTTCAGTTTGGACTGGGGAATGGCTCCACTGGATGTCTGGTATACCACCGGGGAACAATCTTAGATCAAGATTGTCGGGGATGCTTGTTAGGAATGTTTGTGTACTTCGCTGGGGAATGTTGAGATCTTCGGGGGATAATCCAACTTCCTTAAGGCTGACTGAGTATAACTCTGCTCGGGGAGAGTATTGCTAACTTGCTGGAGATACGGTGCCTTGTTAGGGCTGACGGGAGACCAACTGCTTGGGAGAGAATTGTTGAATTTTGTCTTACTCGGCGGGGAGTGAAGGTATCTGGGTTTCATTCTTCAGCCGAACTTACCTTGGTACCTTGGTGGACCGAGCAATTAGATTGCTTAGACAACTCATTATTGCCCCTGTTTCTGTGGGAGAAGGGGCCTGCGGAGGCCTTGTTAACTGCCGATTGACAAATCTTCTTCTGGTAGGCAAGTGACGAGATGACGGGACATAGTTATACGCTTTTATCCCTAATTTTTGCCTGGACCGCCCTTTCGGGTTTTCAGTCCACCGGGATACCCATTTTTTCCCAAGCCGCCTTTTCAGGTTTTCGACTTGCCGGGTGTACAGATTTTTTCATTTCATCCCTTATTTTTGCCCGAACC
This sequence comes from Vicia faba, assembly GCA_948472305.1. NCBI lineage: Eukaryota > Viridiplantae > Streptophyta > Magnoliopsida > Fabales > Fabaceae > Vicia > Vicia faba. The sequence goes on along the minus strand of OX451739.1, from coordinate 284,772,060 downwards.
CTTTTGGTTCGCCGGGAAGCCCTTATTTTTTCCTAGGTATGTCAACCTAGCGGGTCTTTTATCATGCATAGTATTTTTTTTACTATGTCCACGCTCTCAGAATGTAGGGAGATGCCCCTGTTGTTGTGTTGCCATGCGAGCAGAAGATGTTTGATTAGGCAAGATTCGTAGCTGGAACTCATGTCCAATGCCCCAGGTGACTCAGGCGGAGATTTGCCCCAGGCTATTAGGCATTTGAGAGATTCTCTGAATCTTGACTGGACTGCCCCAGATTATGGACAATGATCATGCCATGCCCCTTGATTGGAGGTGCTTTTGTTCATTAGACATTCGTCGCGCGAACTTCTATGCTGTTCAAATAAATAGTCATATGCAAACAATGTTATATCAGGAATGCAAAGCTTATGTCTGTCTTGACGTTTTTGAAAATGCATTTTTTCATAAAAACAAGTGAAATTTTTTGAAAACTGTGATGTCAACTCGTTATTTTACCGCAAGCCTTAAGGAGTCAGGATACCTTTCGTAACAGTATGCTTTCGCACTAACCCATGCTTCAGCTAGGACTTTTAAAGGTTGTAGCGTGGCCTGGTTCACGGTTTAAGAAACAAAGGATAAAGGCTCAAATTTTATTTGTACCCACCCGCTCTTCGTGATGTTCTTCAAACCTAAACTCAGTTGATCGTGCGTTAGACCTTGTTTGAGTCTTTTCTCTGACATTCCGGTGATGGTTCAGATGTTGACAATTTATTTTGAATAGGCAGTCATTTTTTGTTGAGGGTTTGTAGGACCTCTTTCTTTTTTGATTATGTTTATCCCTGTTTTTTGCTTGGACTGTTTCTTTTGTGATTACAGTCAGCGGGATGCCCCAGTTTTGTAAGTCTCCTTCATAGGTTTTGACTTATTGGGCTTTCTTTCTTTGAGAGATGATGACTGCCTGTCTTTATGATTATTCGGAACCATCACTGTCTTTTGTATTGGAAGGACTCCTTTGATGCCATTCGTTGTGTACTTGGATCAACTGAGAGAATTACCCTGCCCCAGGTTATGATTAAGGGTTTTAATTTTTGACAAGAAAAACTCTTACTTCTCTGGCTCGAAGGGGTTGACGAGGGATTATCTTCCTTATAACTCCAGTGTTTAGGAATTGAAACAATGCATATACCTCATCAGCGGGGTCTGTTCAAAAGCATACTGTAGATGTCGTGGTATCGTTTTCGTCATCCTCCCTCAAAAGGCTTAGAATTATTGATTGAGAGTTGACATCAAAAAATGAAAGCAGTTTGAATATAGCGAATGCGAATATATTGATTCAAAACAGACATATGCGATGCATTAATGAAATAACAGCTTTTGACGTGATAATTGTTTGAACAATCAAAAGAAAATTCCAATCTTGAAAATTCTAATGGACAAAAAGTCTTCTCATCTCAGGACTTGTTACTTCAAATGGTGAATCCTGTAGGGATGGTAGAAGAATTCAGCCTGACCCCCTTGGGTGAAATCCACTGCTCCTTCGTTAATCAGGTCCTGGACCTTGTTCTTCAGAGCCCAGCAGTCGGCAGTGTCATGTCCAGGACTATCAGAGTGGTAGGCACATCTTCTGTCGGGATGATAGTTAGGAGCAGAGATGTTGGGATTCCGGGGAGGAGCCCTTAGTGTAATCAGATTCAACCTCAACAGGTGTTGTAGAGCTTGAGACAGCGACACGTTGAGCTGGGTGAATTGCCTCCTGGGCTTGTCTGGCGTGCTCTGATCAACCCATTGTTCTTGGTGAGGTCGTTGTTGGACCTGTGAAGTAGTAGCAGCTTGGAGAGGTCTATTCATCAAACCAAACCTTTGACTTCTTGGGGGCTGATTACCGGTTTGGTCCCCAACCCTGACTACTTGCTTCATACTGTCTTGCTGAAGCTGGTTGATCATGGCTTTCAACTCTTCTTGCTCCCGAGCTAAGCCTTGGATGAGAGCCATTTGCCCCAGCATCTGGGTTCTCATTGTATCTAACTCCGCTTGCAGACGTTTCAGTCGTTCGTCCTTATCATCTTCGGGACTTTTCTTGGCCAAATTCCCCATGAGGAGTGTCCTTAACTCTTATTGCCCCTTGGATAGGCTTAGGAAGATCTCCCTGAACTGAGTCTCTTGAGCGTGAAGACCCTGGTTATCTTGTTGGGAAGCCATTGTTGAAATAAACAGCGAAAAAAGGGTAAGCGATCTGTAACAAGGGTACCTGTTATGCAATGATATATATGATATGCATGCAATGTTTTCAAGGACCTCGCGGGATAAACAAGAGACTTTGTTAGATTCTGCATTTTGTAGCTTGATGGAAGGAACGACATATTGTTGAGAGTCCTTCCTCAAGAGTCAAGGCTCACCATATCAAGTGGGTCATAGCCCCTGACAACCTTGGCTAAAGGAAAATAAATCCTCTTTTCCCCTTGCTGGATAATTGGTTCATCATGACCTGCATCACAAGCCCTTGAGATCCTTGAAATGGGTTAGTCCTTATGCAGGATGTATGCAATGGTATGATGTTATGTATGGATGTAAGTAGGCCCTGTAATAAGTCCAGTTTAAGGACTATAAACAAAACCTGCAAGTAGCTCAATGTTGTTAGATAACAAGTATGGGCAAGTATTTCAATTTGGAAGGCACACAAGTCACACCACAACCCTTAGAGTTTAGGCCAGCATGAAGTTTAGGTACTACCCTCTTTCCGTTTCGTTGGTTAAGACCTGTCCTAGAAAATAGTAACCAGGTTCTAGAGGATCTCAATATCACTGGCTACCCTCAATCGGTCATAACTCCAGCTTCGCAATCTTTTCTTGCGGCCAGAACCATCGCGAGAGTTTAGCCTCAATGAGTGTAGCATACTGCTACTGTTCTATTGGCCAAGTTGGGTCATTTAAGGTTCTAAGGTCGGTTGGTGCTTAATGACTCCTCAGAAGACCCATATTCTCCTCGTTGCAACACAAGGGATATCGGTACAGACCAAGGTGCCACACCAACGTAGCCACTGCTTCACCCGTGTCGGTCTATGCCGGACAGGTCCCTCACAGCTTATGCTACCTAACAGGGTATTCCCCAGATCCGGGTTAGAATCTATGAAACTCCAATGCAAGCCCACAATATTAAAGCAAATAAAGCATACAATTGAAAACATAGAATGATCTAATCCTAAGGTACACCTCACTTTTAAGCATCCCCAGCAGAGTCGCCAGTTCTGTGATCGGTGGAAATAGAACTGACTGTTTTAAGCTGGTTCGCGAAATGTCGCGGAAGCAAGAGTCGCCACCGTCTTTTATTTTCTCCAACATGGACAGGACAAAAGCACAGCAAAATTCCTTATGAGAACGTTTCTCGGTTCGGGAGGTAGATTTATAGAAAGGGAAGGTGTTAGCACCCTTTCTATCCATGGTTATCCATGGGCTCTTAGATACTTGCTCTTATGTTTTCAAAATGTTTGTTTTCTTTTCAAAATGTGAGTGGGTTTGAAAAAGTTTCATTGAAAGATTTCTGAATGACTCTTGTATCTGTCCTCAAGAGTGTTTGAAAAATTTGTTTTGAAAGCTTTTGAAAGTGTCAGTGTGAAAAGATTTTTTGATTTGTTTTTGAAGAGAGCAAGTATCCATGAGTCATCTACCTACCCTAAGGAATTAGGCTGTGTAAAAGTCCTTAAGGTAGTGCCATCCCACCATTGAGAGGTAGGCGGCACCACCGTTGGAGGTGTTCGGGTCAATTTGATTGTAGGGACAGTGTGATCACCGAAGCAATAGTAGGACACCTTAGAAGTTACCCTTATGTCCTAGATCCTTTTTTAATCCGAGGCAACCGTTTTGAGGCAACTGTTTCGAGGCAACTGGATCTTGAACATAAGAGCGACCGCTAAAACGTCCTATACTTGACGACCACATTTCGAAGGCAACGAGTGAGGCGTACCCTAGAAGTGGTGTGTGTATTGTGTGTTGTTTTCATGTTATGTTTATCTTTGATCGGGGCATCGTGAGCTACGAGTTGTTTTTAAATTACCATACATTCTTTCATGCAAGTTTAGAATTTAGGAGTGCGGAAAATTAAAAGACGGGAAGATAAAAGCTACGCTATTACAAGGCGCGGGTCTATACATCGCCAAAATACAAAGACCCGTTTTTGATAAAAATGCGGAAAGTAAAAGAAAAAGCGATAAACCTAATTACTATTACATCCGGAAAGCAGTTACATAATAATCAATAGAAAATAACGCGCGAAAAAGAGTTAAATTGCACGTCCGAGGGTTTTGGACCATTTTTGAGAAATTAAATTAAATTAGGTCCTAATTGTTATTTAATTAAGGAAAAGTGTTTTTTATGTTTTTTGTATTTATTATGGAAATAAAGAAAATAAAATCAAGAGAAACCCTAATTCTAAGTTTATTTTAATTATTAATGAAAATATTAAAGTTAACCTAATTTACTAGTTAATTAATTTACATGTTATTTACAAAAATAATAGTAATTAATAATAATAATAAATAATGATAATAATAATTAAAAAAAAGAATCAAAACCTAATTCTATAGAATTTTATTTATTAAAAAAAAGATTGAATTTTAAACCTAAATTAACCTAGATTAGTTATTAGAGTTTATTTACAAAAATAAATTAGTGAGGAAATCAATAAATAATTAAATATATTTTGTATTTTGATTTTCTGTTTTTATTATGAAAGATTAATTTTATGGTGAATTAATAAAAATAATTAAAGCAATTAAAAGAATTAGAAAAGAAAAGAAAATAAATTTATACAAACCAAGGGGGGTATCAGGCCCAAAATGGAGGTGTGATTTGAGGAATTCTGGCCCAAGAACACAAGCTACGTTTGCCCTTTCAGGATTGTGTGCACGCTGTTGACTGGAGTGCACCATGGATTCCATCTTCTGGCCTTCAGATTGCTCATCAAGGCCACTTGGCAAGCATAGGTGTGGGACTCATGGTAGAACGTTGAATGAGTGCTGCATGTGAATACGTTAGCACAAAAAATATCAATTATGTGGGGGGACCTGGGAATCGAACCCAGATCCCAATGCTTGTAATACACGTCCTCCACCATCTGAGCTATGCAGCGCCTTTGTTAAATATATAAATAACAAATATAATATATGAAAAAAAGCCAATTATGCTGAGACATTAAAAATGCGCTAAGATTTGAATCTTCCAATTACGTTTGGACAACTATTGTCTTCTTCATCTTTTTCCTGCAAATACAAACAAGATAGCGGGGGTTTTAAACCCCCACTAACTATAGCCACGAAAAATAGCGAATAGAAGAGGAATCAATATAAAAAGGGCGCGATAGGCTGGTTGAATTCGTCTGGCCTTGACGAATTCAACCATGGTCATGACATAGTTCAATTTTTCCTGATGCCTAAAGCCCTAATTTGAAGCTTCAGAAACCCTAGGTTTCGCCCATGGTGAATTTTGATTCAGGCAGCTTTAGCACAATTAACCTATACCAATCGCTTCAGGAGGTACCTATTAGCATGAATCAAACAAGAAAACAGATTAAAAGCACATGAATCATGTTATGCAATTTTGAAAAACAAGACAAACCGAATGGCTTATGTTCTTGGATTCTTCGCGTGTTAGGATTGATTCTTGATTGCAAACGCTTCCTGGAGACTTAGGCAACGTATTGGAATCCTTTTTAGGCGTGGAAAGGCACTGCAAGTATGAAATCAGTTTCAAGTTTTTTATTGAAATTTTGCAAAGTGATTATGGAGTTTCAGCAGCTTTCACGTGTCTTCTGGAATAGGGTTAGCTCTTGCATATGTATGTGATCAGAATTAGGTCAAAACCTTGGCCCAAAAGTCCATGAGTTATGACTTGAATATTTGATTTTCAATTATGTGATTTTGCAATCTTTTTCCATGAAAACCTTGCCAATTATGGATGATTTTCCTTCTTTGATTGAGAAACGGTTTTGCCAGATTGCCCTGATATGATTTGCTTCACAAAAGATCCAAAAAACATATCTTTTTAATTTTCCTATAATTAAAATCAATTAAATGAATTAATATAAATATAAATTCAATTAATTAATTAAAAATAAGAAAATAAATTATTTTGAGCTCAATGGGTCGTGCACAGGCTTTGGCTAATGATTCAAGAAAGAATTTGGGGCCCATTAGCAAATTTGAAGCTTTTTAGGCAAAGTTGACTTTTGAAAGTTCCCAAAAATTTCTCAACTTCTCCAATGCATATCTTGCTCAATTTTGAAGCTATGAATATGTTCTTGGACATTTTGGAAAGGTCTTGAAGTCCTCTAACCAATTGCTTTGGTCCCATGTCATTTTGATTTACCAATCTCAAGTTATGGTCTTTGACTTAAAGTGCCTTTTTGTTGACTTTTGAAAATGACCTATAATGTTGAAATTGATAACTTTTTGTGAGAGCATTTCTTGGACTTGGAGTGTGAAGATGAGTTGTAGGAAATGTCATCCCCTTCAAAATGAGCTTTGGATGGGATTTTTCTGATGAACCATGAAGAAGTTATGCCTTGGTCAATTTGCAGTTGACTTTTCAACTGTCCAAAAATAGAAACTTTTGCATCTTGAGACTTTTTGAGCCATGCTTGTGGAATCATGATCAAGAATTGATCAAGTGATGGTTGTGGCTTCAAAATAAGATGTTGACCAAAAATTTTGACTTTTGACTGTCAAATGACCATTTTGCCCCTGCAGTTGACTATGAAGCATTTAGGGTTTTTGACTGTGCAATTTGAAGCTGTGAGTCTTGAAACTTGGAATATAGATGCTTGACAATGTATGTAGGCATATGGGACTTGATTGGACCCTTGAAACCTCAATTTCTTTGCAAGAACCAAAACCCTGATTTTGACTGTGTTAGGAGGCAATTGGACTGTGCAACCCTTTGAGAGATTTTGAACCATGATCTTGCCAAATCTTGGAGAATATGGGAGGGCAAATTTTGGGGTACAACACCCTTGAAAATCAAAGATGATATGAGGCATTAGCAGCTCATGAGGTCCTTCTCTTCTGGCACGCCCAAACTGACGTAAGGCCAAGCACGAATTGTAAGAAATTCCTCCATGGGTTCCAATCAATGGAACATTAGGGTACTCCCCACAACGGTCAATAATAGTCACCTCGTCCATACCCTTGAGAGTCCAGATAATGTCATTATGAAAGAGAGACATCACCCTATAAGCCCAGCCCATGCCTTCTTTGTTCTTCAGCACAGACTTGGGAAGGTGCGAAATAAACCACCTTGCCAATAAGGGAGCACAGCACATCAAGGTTCCCCGCTTTCAGGCGGTACGAGCATAAAGCTGATGAAGGATGTCACCCAAGAGAGTGGGTACCAGATTCCAAGAGATGAAGATCTTTATCGCATTCACATCAATAAAGGAGTCAGAGTTCAGAAACAATACCAAGCCGTATATCAGAAGAGCCAGAATATCCTCGAATGCCTTGAAGTCTAGACTATCCCAGAAATAGTTAGCTTTAACAACCAAGAACTTAGTCAGAAAGCCCTTTGCTCCACTTCTAGTCTCCCAATTAGCCATTACCTCTTCTTTGGTCAAATGAAGGGCTGCAGCAATCTCTTCGGGCCTAAGAATCTTCTCCCAACCAGTAAACGGGGTATGCTCCAGAACAGAGATACCGAGCAGCTCAGAGAACTCTTCTAGGGTGGGAACCAGCTGATAGTCTTAAAAAGTAAAACAATGGTACAGCGGATCATAGAATTGGACTAGGACACTCATCATCTGCTCGTCCAATTTGGAAGTGACCAAACTGAGAAGATGACCATACCTCCTGATGAAGGAAGTAGTGTCAGGCATCTTTGCAACCAGATCTTTAAGCAAGGTGGGAACTTGGACAAAGTTAATCCGGATGGTATTCCTATGCATAGGCATCATGATGACCTACAAAACAGAACAAAGATGAATCCCTCATGTCTTTAAAATTGGTTAGTCCAATGCAAGATGTATGAAATGTTATGATGTCATGATGTCATGATAGTAAGCACACCACAAGTATCCACAAATAGCAAACATGGTAAAGGCACACAAGTCACACAGAGAGCCCTTAGATTTCAGGTTGGCAAGGAGCTTAGGTACTACCCTCTTTCAGTTCAGTTGGTTTAAACCTGTCCTAAAAAATAGTAACCGGGTTCTAGAGGATCTCAATATCACTGACTACCCTCAATCGGTCATAATTCCAGTTTAGCAACCTTTTCTTGCGACCGTAATCATAGCGAGAGTTTAGTCTCAATGAGTGTAGCATGCTGCTACTGTTCTATGGCCAAGTTGGTCAATTTAAAGGTTCTAAGGTCAGTTGGTGCTTAATGACCCCTTAGAAGACCCATATTCTCCTCGTTCCAACACAAGGTATATCAGTACAGACTAAAGTGTCACACCAACGTAGCTACTGCTTCAACCATATCGGTCTACGTCGTACAGTTCCCTCACAGTTTATTTCTACTTACCTAAAGGGTATCCCTAGATACAAGTTAGGATCTATTGTAACTCTGATACAAGCCCGCAAATATAAATCATACAAAGCATACAATTGAAAAACACAATGATCTAATCCTAAGGTACACCCCACTTATAAGATTTCCCCAGCAGAGTCGCCAGTTCTGTGATACGGTGGGAAGAAAACAGACTGTTTTTGGAATGCTGGTTCGCGTTTTGCTTTTGTATTCACAAAATGTCGCGGTAAGCAAGAGTCGCCACCGTCTTTTATTTTATCCAACAAGGAAAGGAAAAAAGCACAGAAAAATTCCTTTTTCGAGATGTTTCTTGGGTCCGGGGGGTAGATTATAGAAAGGGAAGGTGTTGGCACCCTTTCCATCCGTGGTTATCCACGGGCTCTTAGGTACTTGCTCAAAGTGTTTTCAAAATTTGCTTTTCTTTGTGTTTGTGGGTTTGAAAAGAGTTTTTGTTTGAAAGGTGTAAGTGCGAAAAGTTTTGTTTTGTTTTGAAAGAGCAAGTACTTAAGAACCATCTACCTACTCGAAAAAGGAATTAATCTGTACAAATGTCCTTTAGACAATGCTATCCCACTATTGATGAGTAGGTAGCACCATCGTTGGAGTTTTAAGGGTCAATTCGATTAAGAGACGTGTGGTCACTAAAGCAATGTTAGGACGCCTTAGCGGTAACCCTAATGTCTTAGATCATTTTTCTGAGGCAACCGTTTCGAGGCAACTATGATCTTTGGACAAGAGGGCGACCTCTAAAACTTCCTATACTCAATGACCATGTTCGAAGGCAACCAACTGAGGTGTACCCTAAGAGTGCGCATGTGCGAGTGTGTTATTTTCAGTTAATTATCTTTGTACATGTCATGGGTGAGCTATGTTGATTTTAAGTTCATACGTTTGATCTTGTCATGCATTCCCTATTATCAAACATCTAACAGTGTATAGTTGCGGAATTTAAATTGCGGAAATTAAATCTAAACTATTACAAGGCGTCGGGTATTTACATCGCCAAAAACAACCCTTGAAATTAAAAGTGCGGAAAAAAGAAAGCGATAAAACAATTCAAAGTCTTATTTAAAGCTATTACATTCCAGAAGCAATTACAATAATATGGAAATATGGATCGCGTGCGAGAAAATTAAATCGGCGCATTTTTTAGGGTTTTGACCCTTTTTGAAAAGAAAGCATTTTTTGTTATTTTTGAATTTATGGAAATTAAATCTAAGTTAATAATTAAATTAATTGATTAATGAAAATATTTTTGGATTTTTGAATATTTAAGGAAATAAAATAAATTTGGTCAAAATTATTAAAACCTAATATTCTACATTAATTTTAATTATTGCAAAAAATATTAAAAGTTAAACCTAATTAATGCTAAATTGATTAAATTAATTTATTAACAAAAATAAAATGATGAATTTAATTTTAATAAATAAAAATAATATTTTTTGTGTTATCTGATTTTATGAGGAAAAATAAATTATTTGGTTAATTAAATAATAATGATAATAATTAAGTAAAACAAATAAATAATAAGAAAATATGAAGGGAAAAAGAAATAACCCATTGGGGTTTGGGCCCAGATTGATGGTGAGAATAGCATTTTCAAGGCCCACTTGCTGCAAGCCTGCGTTTGACTTTTCCAATTCCCTGTGACAACGTTGACTGAGCACTATGGTGGTCTTTCATTCCTGGCCACCATATTTGGCCTGGAGGCCATCTGGCACGTTGAGATCTGAGGGAGCATGATAGACCATGCCCTTAGCTTTGCACTGGATCTCCTGGAAACAAAATTCAACAAATATTGGGGGACCTGGGATTCGAACCCAGGTCCCATGGGACTTTGACACGCTTCCCTTACCAACTCAACCACTGCATCTTTTTGTTAAATGAATAAATAACAATTATTATAAAGAACAAACAATTAATATGCTGGAATAAAAAAACAAAAGCGCGCGAGATTTGAAACAGCCAACGAGGGAAGGACACGTGATCATCTTCTTCGTTGAAACACTGGTTTTCTTACCTGCGGATTTTTATCCGCAGCAAGATCCGTGGGTTCATCCTAAAACAAATTTCAGGCCAAGGAAATTAATTCCAAGACCACAGTTGTGTTCGTCTTCACCTCTTGAACCCATCCATGTCCACTATTGGTCCTAATTTTTCCTACAAAACAAATGCCCAAATGCAAACCTCCAAAACCCTAGGTTCGGGTATGGCGATATAGCTCATGAAAACAAAATCAAATGATGCAGAAAGTTTAGAAATTGAATGACAAGCATGATTATACCAGCGATTTGTCCAAAAGATACCAAAATATGGAGTCACGATTTCATGTACAGGGTCGTGTTTCAAGCGACTTACAGTGCGTTGGAGAGGGCCTAGGACCTTGCCTTTGATTCCTATAGCTTCAGTGAATGTCAGACAAGAAGTCTATGTTGAGTTTTTGCCTTGAATTGGACTCTAAGGCTGATTTCGATTTCCAACTTTTCAAGCTTTTTTCATGTTTTGGTATTGCAGTTTGTGCAGCCTCCAGGTCGTGTTTTTTGTGCCTCTAGCTTTGTGTGAGTATAATATGAGTCAATTAGGTTTAATTTTGGGCTTTGAATCCATGAGCTTTGATGATTGGAGATATGATATGATCTTCCATTGAAAAAGCTTCCAAATATGTCCAAATCCAATATTTTATGCATAATAAGGCTTGATACGAGTTTGATTGTGTACATCATGATAATTAAGACCTGTAATGATCAAAAAGAAATCAAGCTATAAATTTTTAGATTTTATTTAGATTTAAATTGATTTAAAATGAATTAATTCAATAAAAATCAAATAAAATAGAAAAATCAATGAATGGACAAAAAACTGAAGATAGGACACGTGTGTGGTGTGACAAGATCAAATCAAGTGGAAAAAAGTGGGCCCATTTGACAAAATTTGAAGTTTTGGGGATAGTTGACTTTTGGCAATTTTGGAAAAATGCCCAACTTCAACAATGCATAACTTCTTCAATTTTGAACTTTTGGAGGTGTTCTTGGAATTTTTAGAAACCTTGAAATTTCCTATAACCAACCCCTTTTGGTCTCATCTCATTTTGATATTCCATGCTCAAGTTATAAGCTTTGGAAAAAAAGGTGTTTTTGTTGACTTTCAAAAATGACCTATAATGTCCCAATTTGTAACTTTTTGTGAGTGCATCTCTTGATCTTGGGGTGTGAAGATGGATTGTAGGAAATTGCATCCTCTTCAAATTGAGCTTTGGATGGATCATTTCTCATAAAGTATGAGAAAGTTAAGCTTGGTCAAAGTTGAGTTGACTTTTCCTACAAAACCCTAATTTAGCAACTTTTGAATCTTGATGAATCTTGAGCAATCCTTGATGAATCATGATCAACCCTTGATCAAATGATGAATTATCATTCAAAATGAGAATGTTGACAAAAAATCTTGGGGTTTGACTATGTGTAGGCCACAGTTGACTTTTGCCCTAACACAATCGATTTTTGGGCCTCTTGAGCAATTGGCTGACCAAACTTCCTCTGCAAGGCTTGAAATTTGACATGGATGAACTTGAGAACATATTAGGACATTGGGGAGAACTTGAGGTCATTTGGATGCAAGGACCTTGATGCAACACAAAACCCTAATTTGAGGTTGACTGCCTTAGGAGATGATTTAAATGTCCAACTTTTGAGCAATCTTGAGCCACTTGGAGATTCTTCTTGCCATGTCTTGAGAAATATGGGAGGGATAATTTTGGGGTACAACAACGGCGTTCAGGTCTATTATGGCTTTTTGAACTGTAAATAGCACTGGACTCCTTCTTAAAAGGCTTCTTCTCGGTGCCTGATGAAGCACCCTTCTGTATTTTACCGGATTTGATACCGGCCTCAATTCTTTCCCCGGTCATAATCAGCTCTGTAAACCCAGATGATGAACTTCCAATCAGATGGTTGAAATACGGACCCGACAAGGTCCCCAGAAAAATATCCACTAGATCCCTATCAGCCAAGGGTGGTTGCACTCTTCCAACAAGGTCCCTCCACTTCTGAGCATAATCTTTGAAACCTTCACCCGCACCCATAGACATACCCTGGAGTTGGGTACGCATGGGAGCGAGGTCGGCATTGTATTGGTATTGCTTGTAGAAAGCAGCAGCCAAGTCTTCCCAATTACGGATACTAGCTCCTTCCAGCTGGTAAAACCATTCAAGCTGAGTCCCTGAGAGACTGTCTTGAAAGAAGTGGATCCAGAGGTTCTTGTCAGCGGTGTATGGCTGAATCTTCCTAACATACGAATGGAGGTGCAGTTTTGGGCAAGAAACCCCGTCGTATTTAGCAAAGGCTGGTGCTTTAAACTTGTGGGGAATTACCACCCCAGATGATAGACCCAAATCACCAAAGTCCAGACCAGGCACTTTCTGAACTTCCATTGCGCTCAACCGGTCTTCCAGTTGCTTCTATATATCCTCAGCCGGAGGATACTGGTCTTCGTTAAAGTCGGTCTCGTTATCTGAAACCACAGGGCTAGGAGCCCTCCTTTCTTCCTGATTATCTCCCCCTCCAGATGAGTGTGTCAAATCAACCTCTTCTCGCAAATCGTTTCCGAATTTGTGACCCATATTAAATAGGACCGTCTTCTTCTTCTTCTTCTTCTCTTTCAAGATAAGGGTCTTCAGATCTTGCTGACCCTTAGCCAAACTCATGAACAATTCCTGGAACTGGGCATTTTGAGTCTGAAGAGCCTTGATTGCTTGTTCAGTTGATGGTTCAGAATACATGATGCTGAAATAAACAGCGAAGAAGATGAGAAAACCTGTAAGGGTACCTGTTATGAGGTGCATGGGAATGATATGCACATGATATGATTTCAAAGACTTTAGGGATTCAAATTCGTAAGCCAAAATGAAACACACTTTTATTAGATAAACTTTGAATTCAATTGTTCAACAAATGCCTTTAAGGCGTTACAAGAAAGAAAAGCTGAAAAGTAAAGCAAAACTAGAAATAATCAAAAGACAATTGGTGCTCCCATGGTCGTTTCTTGTCGGTGCGGATATAGTCATTGAGGATCCGCTCGTTCTACAGCTGCCTTGTCAACTTCTGAATCTTCTGCTCTTGCTCGTGATACTTTTCTCTGTAAGTATCCCGCTCTTCTCTCAGCTGCATCCAAGATCTCTTTAATGCCCCAATGTCAGTAGGCATGTATGGATGGAGGATGGTAGGAGGAACCCCTTCTTCATCAGTAACCTCAACAATTATAGGCAAGACGGCTTCGTACGGCATTCCCAGCTTTTGGGCATGGATTCGAACCCATCGGAGATATGGCTCCATCAGAAGAGAAGTCTTTGCACCCAGCTCGTGCGGATCAGACCTGTGTACTCTATCCCAAGCTCTTATGAATCTGTGACATTGCTCGTCACTATCCCCTTGGAAGTTAAAGACAATACTCGGCATCAGTAACTCATAAGGTCCTTCCCTCCGGGCTCACCCAAACTGACGTAAGGCTAAACAAGGGTTATAAGTGATCCCTCCATTGGTTCCTATCAGTGGAACATTGGGGTATTCCCCACAACAATCAATAATAGCCACATCTTCCATACCCTTGATAGTCCAAATGATGTCATTATGAGAGAGAGAGACATAATCCTGTAGGCCTAGCCCATGCCTTCCTTGTTCTTCATAACTGATTTGGGGAGGTGATAAATAAACCACCTCGCCAGCAATGGCGCACAACACATAAGGGTTCCCCACTTCCGAGCAGTACGAGCATAAAGAGAATGAAGAATATCACCCAAGAGAGTGGGCACAGGATTACCGGATATGAAAATCTTCACTGCATTCACGTCGACGAAGGAATCTGAGTTAGGAAACAACACCAAACCATATATGAGAAGAGCCAGAATGTCTTCAAATGCCTGGAAGTCTAGATTGTCCCAGAAATGATTAGCCTTACCAACCAAGAACTTAGTCAAGAAGCCTTTTGTTCCACTACGAGTTTCCCAATTAGACATTACCTCAGCCTTTGTCAGATGGAGGGCTGAAGCAATCTCTTTCGGTCTAAGAACCTTCTCCCAACCTGTGAACGGGGTCTGCTCCAGAATAGAGATACCAAGAAGATCAGAGAACTCCTCCAGAGTGAGGACCATCTGGTAGTCCGAAAAGGTAAAGCAATGGTACAGTGGATCAAAGAACTGGACTAAGAAACTCATCATCTGTTCATCGATCTTGGAGGTGACCAAACCAAGAAGGTGCCCATTTCTTCTGATGAAGGAGGTAGTATCTGAAACCTTTGCAACCAATTCTTTAAGCTGAGTGGGAATCTGGACAAAGTTGATCCGAACGGTGTTTCTACGCATGGGTGCCATGACCTAAAAAATAGAACAAAGATGAATCCCTCCCGTCTTTGAAATAGGTTAGTCCAATACAAGATGCATGAAATGTCATGATGTCATGATAGAAAACACACCACAAGTATCCACAAATAGCAAACATGGTAAAGGCACATAAGTCACACAGAGAGCCCTTAGATTTCAGGCTGGCAAGGAGTCTAGGTACTACCCTCTTTCAGTTCAGTTGGTTCAAACCTGTCCTAGTAATAGTAACCAGGTTCTAGAGGATCTCAATACCACTGACCACCCTCGATCGGTCATAATTCCAGTTTAGCAACCTTTTCTTGCGGCCGGAATCATCGCGAGAGTTTAGTCTCAATGAGTGTAGCATACTGCTACTGTTCTATGTCCAAGTTGGTCAATTATAAGTGCTAAGGTCATTTGGTGCTTAATGACCCTTTAGAAGACCCATATTCTCCTCATTGCGCCACAAGGGATATCGGTACAAACTAAAGTGCCACACCAACGTAGCTACTGCTTCAACCGTACCGGTCTATGCCGTACAGTTCCCTCACAGTTTATTGCTACTTACCTAAAGGGTATCCCCAGATCCGGGTTAGGATCTATAGTAACTCCAATTCAAACCCACAAAGATAAAGCATACAAGTCAAGCAATTGAAAAAATTATGAACTATTCCTAAGGTACACCCCACTTATAAACATCCCCAGCAGAGTCGCCAGTTCTGTGATACGGTGGGAAGAATTGACTATTTTTTGGAATGTTGGTTTGCGTTTTGCGTTTGTTTTTGCAAAATGTCGCGGTAAGTAAGAGTCGCCGCCGACTTTTATTTTATTCAACAAGGAAAGGAAAAAAGCACAGAAAAATTCCTTTTTCGAGATATTTCTCGGGTTCGGGGGGTAGATTATAGAAAGGGAAGGTGTTAGCACCCTTTCTATCTGTGGTTATCCACGGGCTCTTAGGTACTTGCTCAATTGTTTTCAAAATATTTCTTTCTTTGTCCTTGTGGGTTTGAAAAAGTTTTTGTTTGAAACTTCGATTTAACTCTTGCTTCTGTCCTCAAGAGTGTAATGAAGTATTTTGAAAACTTTGTTTGAAAAGGAGTGTAAGTGTGAAAAGTTTTGTTTTTTTGAAAGAGCAAGTACCTAAGAACCATCTACCTACTCGAAAAAGGAATTGTTCTATTCTAATTTCCTTTAGACAATGTTATCCCACTATTGATGAGTAGGTATCACCGTCGTTGGAGTTTGAGCGTCAATTCGAATGAGGGACATACGATCACTAAAGCAATGTTAGGATGCCTTAGCGGTAACCCTAATGTCTTAGATCATTTGTTTGAGGCAACAATATCTGAGGCGACCATTTCGAGGCGACTATGATCTTTTAGACAAGAGGACGACCTCTAAAACGACCTATACTTAATGACCGCGTACGAAGGCAACCAAATGGGGTGTACCCTAGGAGTGCGCATGTGCGAGTGTGTTGATTTCAGTTATTTTTATCTTTGTACATGTTAAGGGTGATCTAATTTGATTTTAATATTAACATTCAATCTTGTCATGCGAACTCTATTATCAAACATCTAGCAATTATAATTTGCGGAATTAAAAGGCAGAATTTAAATTACAAGGCGTCGGGTATTTACATCGCCAAAGACAAACCTTTAAAAAAAATAAAGCAATAAAAATAATTAAAAGTCCTATTTACTATTACAATCCGGGAGCAAGTACATTATTGGATAAAAATAAGTAATGCGTGCGGGAAATTAAATCGAGCGCATGATTGGGGTTTTGACCCTTTTGGTTAAAGAAAATATCTTTTTGTTGTTTTTTTATTTTAAGAAAGAAATATCCTAAATTAATCACTAAATTAAATTAAATTAATTAATAACAAATAATTTTTTTTTGAGTTTTTGATATTTTAAGAAAGAAATTATAATAATTAAATTAATGGTTAAAACTAATTAAGTCTAATTAATTCTAATTATTTATGAAAGGAATTAAAGTTTTCTAATTAAAACCTAATTATTAATAAATTTATTAAGAAAAATAAAAGATTAAAATTTGATTTGAAATTAAAAAAAAAATTGTGATTTTATTTTATGAGAAAAAGAATTTTGATTGGTTAGAAATTAAACAAAAATAATAAAAACAATTAATAAAACAAAATAAATAAATGGAAGAGAGGAGGGTATTGGGCCTGAAATTATGGTGTGAGTAGCAATTCTGAAGCCCAATTGTGCTGACCTTCTTTGACTTTCTGGAATTCAGTAGGCACATGTGGACTTGGACTATGGTGGACATCCACTCCTGGACCACCAGATCTGGCCTTTGGCCATCTGGCTATTGCATGGACGAGGATGCACGGTGTTCTGCAAGCTTATGCGTGCATGGGAGTACCTGAAGAGAAAAAATATTGAAGAAGTAGGGGACCTGGGATTCGAACCCAGGTCCTGAGGCAGTTTACCCTTGCACGCTTGCCACTACGCTATGTTGATCCATTTGTTAATAATATGCAAAGAAAACATAATATAATAAAAACAAATCATATGCCAGCAAAACAAAAAAATGCGCGCTGTTTTTGGATGGACCTATGGGAGAACGACAGCTCATCGTCTCCTACCTCCAAAACCTGCAAATATTACCTGTGGATTTTCGTCCGCAGCTAAAAGAGCAACATCATTCAAAAATCCTCCTCAGGCCTTGAAAATAGAATCTAAGATTAGGGTTGAGTTCGTCTCAACCCCCTAAACACAACCATGTCCATATTGTAGCTTAATTTCACCTGAAAAGAAAACCCCCAAAAACATCCAAGAAACCCTAGCTATGGTGTCTTGCATTACAGGTTAGACAAACGAAATCAAATGATGCCAAAAGTTTACAAATGATGTAAGGATTACAAATATGCAGTTATTTCATTCAATGGATGCAAGAATGGTGAGTTTCGATTTCCAGAACAGAGCTGGGTTTCGTGACACTTACAGCGCGTTTGGACGTCTGAAAAAGCTTGCTTTGGATCCAGGTAGCTTGAGTGAATGCTCAGGAAGCGATTGAGACAAGTCTTGGCCTCTGAAAATGCCTCTAACCTGGATTTCGACTTCTCACTTTTTTTGTGAATTTTCCAACTTTTGTCCTGCCTCTCTCTGCACTTGCCAACCCTGATTTCCTATCCCTTTGCTTGCTTATGTAATATGCTTTGTATTAGGGTAAAAATTATGGACCAAATCCCTCCATATCAATGCACATGAATGTGATTTGATCTCCATTGAAAACCTTCCAAATTTGATTTGATTTGGATCTTTTTGCACATGATTTGGCTTGATACGAATTTGATGGTGATGCTAGCTGTGAACAAAGCCTAAAACAATAAAAAAAATCAAGAGTTATTAATTATTTGGATTTTCTATGATTTTATTTGATTTAAAATGAATAAATTCAATAAAAAATCAAATTAAATAATAAAAATGAAATATGGGCTCATGGCTGAAGCTAGGACAGTGGGAAACTATGCAAGCTCAAATCAAGTGGAAAAGAATGGGCCCATTTGACAAAATTTGAAGTTTTGGGGATAGTTGACTTTTGGCAATTTTGCAAAAAAGTCCAACTTCAATAATGCATAACTTCTTCAATTTTGAACTTTTGGAGGTGTTCTCAGAATTTTTAGAAAGTTTGAGATGTCCTATAACTAAACGTTTTGGTCTCATCTCATTTTGATATTCCATGCTCAAGTTATAAGCTTTGGCAAAAAAGGTATTTTTGTTGACTTTCAAAAATGACCTATAATGTCAAAATTTATAACTTCTTGTGAGTGAATTTTTTTAACTTGGGGTATGAAGATGGATTGTAGGAAATTGCATCCTCTTCAAAATGAGATTTGGATGGGTCATTTCTCATAAAGTATAAGAAAGTTATGCTTGGTCAAAGTTGAGTTGACTTTTCCTACAAAACCCTAATTTAGCAACTTTTGAGTCTTAATGAATTTTGAGCAATCCTTGATGAATCATGATCAACCTTTGATCAAATGATGAAATGTCCTTAAAAATGAGAATGTTGAAAAAAAATCTTGAAGTTTGACTGTATTTGGGTCACAGTTGACTTTTGCCCTAACATAGTCGATTTTTGGACCTTTGAGCAATTGACTGAGCAAACTTCCTCTGTAAGGCTTGAAATTTGACATGGATGATCTTGATAACATATTAGGACATTGGTGAGGATTTTAGGTCATTTGGATTCAAAGATATTGATGCAACACAATCCCCTAATTTGGGGTCGACTGCCTTAGGAGATAGCTTGTTTGTCCAACTCTTGAGCAAACTTGAGCAACTTGGAGATTTTTCTTGCAATGTTTTGAGGAATATGAGAGGGAAAATTTTGGGGTACAAAAATTTAGTCTTGAATCCAAGCGATATCATTGTAAGGGCATTTGACAGATCAAAGAGGACTGTTCATGGGGAGGTAGATATTCCAATCAAAGTGGGCTCCCAAATCTTCAACTCCACCTTCTACATTATGGATATTCGTCCTGCCTATTCTTGTCTGTTAGGTCGCCCGTGGATCCATAAAGTTAGGGCAGTAATCTCAACTCTCCATCAGAAACTCAAATATCTAGTCAAGGGCAGAATAGTCACCGTCTGTGGAGAAGAAGAGTTTATGGTGAGCCACCTTAATTCGTTCAAGTACGTAGAGATGGATGGAGAATTCATCAAGAACCCATGTCAAGACTTTGAAGTCATGCCACCGATGATTACTGCTACCAAATGTTCTTCTGATGAGTCTAAAGCTGTTAAGGCCACGCCAAAGATGGTTTCAGCCAAGGATTCCCGTGCGGAAATTGAAGAAGGAAATTGTGATACTTAGGGGCAGCTCCTCGATATCCCATTTAAAGCAGACAAGTTTGGTTTAGGCTTCACCGTCAAAGCTTAGAAGGAAGTGAGGCGTGCTCGTTCTGGAAAGCTACCTCTCCGCATTGGAATCCATCAAGTCAACACCATGGGTGATTCAGATGAAGAAGCTGCATTTGAAAATTGGGTGTATCCAACTACAACGAAGCTGAAGAATTGGAATGCAAAGGACTTTATGCTTATCTCCTTCATTGAGGAGTAATCTACTTGTTCTTGTTTTTCTTTCAATTCAAGAACATGTTGTCTGTAATATTTTAACAATGACTTTTCAGCCATATGCCTGGCCCGGGGCACTTGGGTCCATTTGTCAAGGGTTTTATTTATGTTCATCTAATCATATGATCATTCAGTACATTGAGCTCTTTTGCATTCAAATATTTGTGTTCATTGTCTTTTCTTTCTTTCAAATACATTTTTCAAAAAATAGCCATGTATCTTACATGCACACACACACACACACTCTTGCAGGTCCACATCCACTCTAGATCATGTTGTCAATGACTCTATTATTGCCGAATACGATTTTGAATGTCCTATCAACCAAGCTGAAGACGAAGGCGAGGAAGATTGTGACATACCGGGAGAACTATCCAGACTTCTATTACAAGAGGAAAAAGTTATTCAACTGCACGAAGAGTCAGTTGAAGTTATCAACCTGGGTACTGAGTAAGATAAGAAGGAAATCAGGATCGGCGCTAATTTAGAAAGCAGTGTCAAGAGCAGGTTGGTTCAGATGTTGCATAATTATGTGGAAGTATTTGCTTGGTATTATTAGGATATGCCTGGGTTGGATACCGACATCGTAGTTCATCGTCTGTCGACAAGAGAAGACTTCCCTCCTGTTAAACAAAAGGTTCGTCGCATGAGGCATGATATGTCTGAAAAGATCAAAGTTGGAATGATGAAACAATTTGATGCAAGGTTCCTAGCTGTGACATACTATCCTCAATGGGTTGACAATGTGGTATCGGTGCCGAAAAAGGACGGAAAAGTTCGCATGTGCATAGACTATAGGGATCTGAATAGGGCAAGCCCCAAAGATGACTTCCCTCTACCACACATTGACGTCTTAGTTGATAATACTGCTCAGCATAAATTTTTATCTTTCATGGATGGCTTCTCAGGCTATAATCAAATAAGGATGGCTCCCGAAGACATGGAGAAGACTACTTTCATTACGCAATGGGGCACCTTCTGCTACAAGGTCATGCCGTTCAGACTAAAGAATGCAGGGGCAACATATCAAAGGGCTATGGTAGTTTTATTTCATGACATGATTCATCATGAGATAGAGGTATATGTGGATGATATGATTGCCAGATCACAAACCGAAGAAGAACATCTTGATCACCTCTACAAATTATTCGAGAGGCTGAAGAAGTACAAGCTGAGGTTAAACCCTAATAAGTGCATGTTTGGAGTATGATCTGGAAAGCTTTTGGGTTTCGTTGTCAGCAATAAAGGCATTGACGTTGATCCTGCGAAGGTAAAGGCCATCCAAGAAATGCCAATCCCTCATTCTGAAAAAGAAGTCAGAGGATTCTTGGGTCGTCTCAATTACATTGCTCGCTTCATATCTCACTTGACTGCTACTTGTGAGCCAATCTTCAAGCTCTTGAAGAAAGATCAGGTAATCAGATGGAATGATGAATGCCAAGCTGCCTTCAACAAAATCAAATAATATCTACAAAAACCTCTTATTCTCATGCCTCCAGTTGAAGGAAGACCCTTGATCATGTACTTGACAGTACTAGAGAATTCTATGGGGTGTGTTTTGGGCCAACATGACGAGTCTGGCCGAAAAGAGCATGCTATTTATTACCTGAGCAAAAATTTTACCAACTGTGAAACCAGATATTCACTGCTCGAGAAAACTTGTTGTGCTCTGGCATGGGCTGCTCGCCGGCTAAGATAGTATATGTTGACTCATACCACTCTGTTGATTTCTAAGATGGACCCAATCAAGTACATCTTCGAGAAACCTTCCCTTTTCGGACGGATAGCCAGATGGAAAATGATCTTGACTGAGTACGATATTCAATACACTATGCAAAAGACCATCAAAGGAAGTGTACTAGCTGACCATTTGGCCCATCAAGCCGTGGATGATTATCAGTCAATGAACTTCGACTTCCCAGATGAGAATATCATGCTAGTAACCTATTGTGCAAAACTTGGACCGTATGATGGACCTGAACAAGGATCCCGACGGACTATGGTCTTCGATAGGGCTTCCAATGCCTTAGGTAAAAGAATTGGTGTTGTGATCATCTCTCCTGAAGGTTGCTACACTCCTTTCACTGCTAGACTATGCTTTGATTGTACGAACAATATGGCTGAGTATGAAGCATGTATCTTAGTTATGAAGGCTGCTATTGACTTGAGGATCAAGCATTTGGATGTGTTCGGGGATTCCGCCTTAGTGATCTGCCAAGTAATAGGAGATTGGGACACTAAACACCCTAATCTTATCCCTTACAAGGAACTTGTGCTATCCCTGATTCCCTACTTCGAAGAGATCACCTTTGAGCACTTTCCTAGGGAGGAAAACCAGTTGGCTGACGCTTTGGCAACCATGTCTTCAATGTTCAAGGTCAGATGGGACAAAGAATCCCCTATGATTACAATTGAAAGATTTGATGAACCTGCACATTGCTATGAGCTTGACACTGATGCAGAAAAGCCATGGTACCATAAGGTGATGAGATACCTTGAAGCACAAGAGTATCCAGAGGGAGCATCTATCAATGACAGAAAATTCTTACGAAGATTTGCAGCCAAATTCTTCCAAGTAACGGGATATTGTACAAACGCAACCATGATTCAACTCTACTCCGATGTATGGACAAGAAGGAGGCAGAGGAAATTATGGAAGACATGCATGATGGTCTCTTCGGTACTCACTCAAGGGGACATACGATGGCTAAGAAAATCTTAAGAGCCAGTTACTATTGGTCAACAATGGAGACTGATTGCCATCAACATTCAAGAACTTGTCACAAATGCCAAATCTATGCTGACAAGGTCCATGTGCCTCCTATCCCTTTGAATGTCATGACCGCTCCATGGCCATTTGCAATGTGAGGCATTGATATGATTGGGGAAATCAAGACAACCGCTTCCAATGGACATCACTTCATTTTGGTCGCTATTGATTATTTCACCAAGTGGGTCGAAGCTGCTTCTTTTTCCTCAGTCACAAAGAATGTGGTAGCCAGGTCTATCAGACACAACCTCGTCTGTCGGTATGGTATCTCCGAAAGGATCATCACCGACAATGGGACTAACCTCAACAATGCTATGATCACTGAGCTTTGCACTCAGTTTAAGATCAAGCATCACAATTCTTCTCTGTATAGACCGAAAATGAATGGCTTAGTCGAAGCGGCCAACAAAAATATCAAGAAGATTGTGTAGAAAATGGTAGTAACTTATAAGGATTGGCATGAGATGTTGTTGTTTGCTCTCCATGGCTATCGTACTTCAGCTAGAACATCAACTGGGGCTATTCCTTTTTCCTTAGTCTATTGCATGGAAGTTGTTCTTCCAATGGAAGTTCAGATTCCCTTGCTGAGGATTATGAATGAGGCAGGCTTAGGCGAAGACAAGTGGATTCAAACGAGGTTGTATCAGCTGAACTTGATCGACGAAAAATGATCGGCTGCTATTTTTCATGGTCAGACGTACCAAAAATGGATGATCAAGGCTTTCAACAAAAAGATCAAGCCTCGAGTATATCGAGTTGGTGACTTAGTGATAAAACGCATCATTCTACCACAAGGCGACCCCAGAGGCAAATGGACTCCCACCTATGAAGGGCCATTTGTTGTCAAGAGAGTCTTCTCTAGTGGTGCCATGATGCTAACTACCATGGATGGTGAAGATTTCCCACATCCTATAAATGCAGACATAGTTAAAAAATACTACGCATAAGAGACCCGCTAGGTTGACACACTTAGGCAAAATAAAGGGCATCCCGGTAAACCAAAAGGTTTGGGAAAAAATTAGGGATATATGCAAAAGATTGTACACCCGGCAAGTTGAAAACCTGAAAGGGAGACTTGGGAAAAAAAGGGTATCCTGGTGGGCTGAAAACCCGAAAGGGTAGTCCAGGCAAAAATTAAGGATGAAAAGTGTGATACGGTAGGAGAACTGACTTGAGGTTTTGCGTTTGTGTTCGCAAATGTTTCGGTTTAGTAAGAGTCACCACCGACTTTTTATTTTATCCTAAGGAAAGGTCAAAAAGCACAGGAAAGACCTTTGAGATGTTTTCTTGGGTTCGGGGAGTAGATTATGAAAAGGAAAGGTGCAAGCACCCTTTTCATCCATGGTTATCCATGGGCTCGTAGTTACTTGTTTAGATCACTTGCTTTTTCTTTTCAATTGTTTGAAATGGTGCTTTGTGTGTGGTTTTGAAAAATGTTTTGAAAAGAGGCCATCGTTGAGGCAACCTTTGTAATGATTCTTGTTTGAATATATACAAAGGTGTTTTGTCTTTTGAAAAGATTTCAATGTTTGAAAGTTTGATTTGGGAAATCTTTTGAAATTATGTTGTGAGATGTGTTTTGAAAATAGCAAGGATGTTTTTGCAAGTTTTTGATCAAGTAACTAAGAGTTATCTACCTTATTTTAATCAAAGATTTTTCCTATATGTTTTTAACCCTTTTGACAGTGTTGTTTTACCATTGCATTTGGTAAACAACCTTGTATTAGGATGTTAAACGGGACAGGCGCGAGTCATCGTATAGACCATGATAGCAATTGTGTTAAGTATTTTTAGCAAATTTTTGAGGGACTAGATCATTTTGTTTAGGCAACCGAGATAGTGTCATCGAGGGACTATGATCTTTTGTTTTGTTTTTGTTTTGCCAAAGTACTCAACATGCATAACATGGCTCATTTTTAAGGCAACAAGTGGATGTAACCCTAGGGATGCAAGTGTGCATTGTGTATTGGTTTTCATGCATTTTTATCTTTGTATTAGGTCAAGCTACTTGTTAATTTTGGATTTTTTTGCATGCAAACCCTAATCTCTAATCATGGTATAATTGAAAGCGTAAATGCGTAAAATAAATCTACCACTATTACAACATGATTATGGGGAGAGGGATACAATTTTTGAATGGGGGTTATTTGACAAGAAATTAAAAACCCTAATTTTACTATTACATCCAAATTGAATCAAATGGCATAAATAATAAATGAACAATATTTAAATAAACAAATTAAATAAATATATAAAATAATATGAATATGCAAAAAAAGTTTTTGTTTATTTTTATGTATGTAAAAATATTTAATGTAAAAAGAAAGAAATAAATAAAAATATTAATTTTTTGGTTAAGGGTAAAACCCTAATTTTCTTTAAGAAAATAAATATATTAATTATATTATTTATATACAATAAGATAAAATAATATATATACAAAAAAAAATTAGAAAAAAGTATTTTTAAAGTACAAATAATAATAAAAATAAAAGTATAGTATTTTTATGTTTTTTATTCTAAAGTATCTATTAAATAAAATAAAAGTATGTATATATATTAATTATATTAAATATGTACAATAAAAATAAAAATATATACAAGACTAAAAATATATTTAGAACAATATTTTTTTAGTGTAAATAAAATAAAGAATAAAAATAAAAAAAGTATAATTTATATATCATTTTTAAGTTTTCAATAAATAACATATATACTAATTAAATTGTTTTCATGCTAAAAAATAAAAATAAAATACAAAATAAATGTAAAAATTTATAAAAAATATTTTTGGATATTTTTGTATTTAGAAAATATAAAATAGAAATCAGAAAATGAGAATAAATAAATAAAATATCAAAGTATAAATAAATTTGGCCAGGGGGTGCATTCAGCAAAAGGAGGGTGCAAATAGTGAGAGGACCAAAGCCTAGCCCAAGCCACTTCATCTTCAACCTCTGACTTCAAATTTCGCGCGCGCCCTGTACAAATGTTAAATCCTGCATACGAACTCTATTGCAAAAACTCATAACACCAAAGTCATAACATTTTTCAAGACGATTCCAACCATATAAGAAACTTAATCTAACTCTCAAAGACCAGAGAGAATTTCTCTGGCCCTAAAATCTAACCTAATTTTTTCAGGATGTTCATGGACCAAATTCTCTTAGCATGCTTAATAAAAATGAAAATTGAGCATATGTACAACTTCATGGCTATGAATACTACATTTCTTATTCACAAACCTAAGTCTAAATGTTCCTAAATAGAGAGATAGGAAGTTGATAAAAACCTGTTTCAGCTGACTTCGCGTATCGTAATGTGGAGCTTTTCAACAAGGCCTGAGATGTCTGGGAGCTTGCTTGAACTTCACTTGACCTTATCCAATGTCTAGCTTGCCTTGAATGCACTTGAACAAGCCTACAGAACTCAACCTGCACAAGCTCAAATTGAAAATGGCAAACCCTGTAAATGGAGTTAGAGTTAGTGTTTAAGGTTTGGGATAGCTTGGATGGATTGAATGGAAGGTGTTTGAACAGGTTTGGGGCAAAACGCACGAGCAAATTGTGCTATGGAAGTCAAGATGCAGATGCTGCTCTGTTTTGCCAATGAAAGGTGATTTTGAGCTATGGGATATTTGAGGGCTCAAAGGGTCGTGTTTCCGGTTCAAGTGGTTGTGAGAAAGTTGTTTCAAAAGCTTGCACAAGTTGGTTTTTGCTGAGGTTTCAGTTCAAGTGTTTTGGACAAATTTCTTGGTTATAAAGCAAAGTATGAGAAGTGATGTGAAGTAGGCCTATACAGGCTACTCCTCAGCTTGTACACTTTTCCCTTGGCCCCTCAAGTTTGTGGATCTCATTTGCTGCACAAGATATGGCTCAATGCTCAAGGATTTAGTTTTGACATAAAGCATGATTTAAGCAAAAATGGAAATATTGCTTTTTCTACTTAGGGATTAATCTAATGTGCAATGTTATAATGACCAAAACAATGCCTTAAACAAATGGATTTGCATTTAATTAATGAGTGTGAAATGGTTTTGAGGCCTGTAATCTAGTGCAAAGCAAGCTGATTTGAATTTGCAACTTGTATGAACATGAACATGCCATGGATGAAAAGTGAGTTTTTGCCAACTTCAAGCCTTCGATTCTCCCTAACCACAAATGAGTTTGGAGAGTTCTTGGACATTTTGGAAAGATTGAAACATGCTATACAATCAATATTTGAAATGCAATTTGAGATTCCAAGTGGAACTATGTGAAAAATGGCCATGAAGATAAGTTAAAATCCTGCCTAAACTAGGGCAAAATTTCACTAAGTTAAAAGTTTTAGGGACCCTTGTTCCAAAAATCATAACTTGAGATCCAAACTTCTTTTGGGAAAACTTTGTGAATAAAAGTTGTATACTTTGTGGAGGAATACAACTTTCATGTTGGAAGTTTTGTTTGAATTCATTTGCATCATAGTGAAAATGTTGGGCAAAGTTAGGAAAAATTAAGAAAATTTCATAACTTAGAAAAATTCTAAGTTATGAAATTTTCAACTTTAAACCCTAATTTGCAAAAATGGGTTTCTTGATAAACAAGTTTCATTTTTTGACACATCTTGATGAAAAATGACCCTTGGCACTTGATTTTAACCAAAAAGTCAAAGTTTGACTTTTCAGTGTACAGTCAAATTTTGATCAGTTGACTGAAAAATTAATCTGTCAACCCAATGCACTTGAGATCTTTTGAACCTTGTGAATAGGTCAAGATGATGCAATTGAGTCCTTGATTCCATGATTGAACCCAATTTGCCATTGGCTAGGTGAAAAGTCAGAAATTGCCCTTCTGCAGTCAAAACCCTAAAAATGACCATTTTCCCCTTTTGATGATCTAATCAAATTTCTTGAGGAGTTATGGTCCAAACTTGATCAAATGGTTCATATGAGATTATAATGTTAATGTGGATAAAACATTATGAGGTTTGACTGTAAATTGGCCATAATTAACTTTTTCCCTAATACAACTGATTTCTAGGTCAACTGTCCAATTGACTGGGTAAAAATTTGATTCAAGGCTTGAAACTTGGTAGAGGCAATCTTATGAGTCCAACATGAAGTATGAAAGTCACTTTGAGTATTGAAAGTCCAAAAATCTCTATGCAAACTCAAACCCTAATTTAGGTCATCAGTGCAAGGAGATGTCTTGAGCAGTGCAAAAACCTAATCCTGTCTGGAGTTCAAGGAGCCTTGTGAGGGGAAATCTTGATAAAATAAGAAGGAAAATTTTGGGGTACAACAAAAAGCGTATGACTATGTCCCGTGAAATCACCACAGTCAATTTTATCACCAAGGTCCAAGTTCAAACGGTCCAAGATCAATCCAATCAACTTCTATCAACGACAAGGGACATTCGAAGACATTGGGGAAATAATAGAGTTGGAAGGCAATGAGATTGTTTCACATGGCTATTTGTTTTTGTTCTCAATTTTGTTTTCCTTTCGACGATTTCCTCTTACTAGGATCTCCGTCTCTCTGTACAAAAACACCTATTCATGGGAAAAATATCAATACATATATACTTTGAAGTGCAAAAATTTTGTCTTTGTTTTGAATGCAAATTTGTCCAATGACTAAAATTGAATGAACATATGCATATGAAAATAATTAAAACTGTTTGGAATATATGACCTAAGCAGTAACAAGCACCTCTTCAAGGAATATGGAATACCCCCACAAAGTTATTTCATTATCACCCTCAACAAAAGTTACTCACAAAATCTCTGCATAGGATAATCTCCAACCAGAGTCTCAATCTCTTGACAGCTCTCTCTCCAGCTAAGTCAAATTTCACAAGTTGAAGCCTCGTGGATCTCTTCCTAAAAGGAACTCACCTCTTCAACAAGGTTTATTTCCCCAACAAGGTTTATTTCCCCAACAGGTTTTATTTCCCCAATAATAATCGAGGAACCACAAAATTCCCCAGCCAAATACATCCTCCCCAGCTGGACATGTTATCCCCAACTGTGTATATCCTCCTCAGTTGAGTGTATCCTCCCCAAGCTGAGTTTGTCCTACCCGACTGACTCTACACTCTCTAGTTTGAATTTTCCTTTAAGATGATTCCAAATCATAGGGCCATAACCCCTGATCCCCAGTAAAGCCTCCAACAAAGCCTTTACTATTTCCAAAAAGTTACTAAAAGCCTGGACACGACCAAATATTAGCACAATTTTCAAGTTATTACTGAAGCCTGGACCCGACCAGATAATAGTTTGACTTCTTCAATTGCCGAAGCCTGGGCCCGACTAGACAACAGTTTAATTCCTAAAAAATCATTAGCAAAAATCATATTCTCCAATAGAGTTTGCCACTATCCATGGTGAATTACTGAAACCTAGACCCAACCAGATAATAGTTTGAGTATCTGAAACCTGGACCCGACCAGATAACAGTTGATCTCAATTTCAAGTTACTAAAAGCCTGGACCCGTCCAGATAATAGTTTAACTCTTCAAAATATAGCAAAACCTGGACTCAACCAGACCAAGGTTTAACTTCTTCTCCCCAGTAGAGTTTTCCTCTACCCCAACAAGTTATTGTGAAGCCTGGATCCGACCAGATAACAATTACCCTTAGAGATTCATTGTGAAACCTGGAAACCGACCAAATAACAACTAAATCCCCAAACAGTTTATTGTGAAACCTGGACCTGACCAGATAGCAATTGACCTCATCAACCTCAGAAATCCGCAAAGCTTGAACCCGACCAGATAACAACTAAATCCCCAAATAGTTTATTGTGAAACCTGGACCCGACCAGATAGCAATTGAACTCATCAACCTCAGAAATCTGCAAAGCTTGGACCCGACCAGATGACAGTTTTTCAAAAAAGTTTATTGTGAAACCTGGAGCCAGACCAGATAACAATTAACTATGATCCCCAGAGAGACACTATGAAGCCTGCACTCGACCAGATAATAATACAACTTTCCAAAAAAGCCATGAAACCTGGACCCGACCAGATAGTAGTTACCACTTCAAGTTACTATGAATCATGGATCTGACCAGATAACAGTTAACTTCCGTATCCCCAGCAAGTTGTTGTGAAGCCTGGATCCGACCAGATAACTATTTAATTTCAAGAAATTTTCTGCAAAGCCTGGAATCTGACCAGATAATAGTTAATTCATCTCTCCCCCTGGTAAATTACCGTGAAGCCTGGATCCGACCAGATAGCAGTTGACTACTACATCCTCAGCAAATTGTGAATCCTGGATCTGACCAAATAACAGCTGACATTCAAGATATATTTCCCAGTGAAAACATCCTTTCAACAAAGTTTGAAGATATGCATATTCTTCATCCCCAACGGCAATCAGGGATTCAACCCCCAGAATTTCCACAGCAGCAGTCAGGGATTTATTTTCCCGGACAGAAACATACATCTCACATTCATACATCATATCATGGACATACCATATTCATTTAACATAATACCACATCTGGTGAACATCATGCATGCATATGCATTTTACTAACTCTTTTTCTCACAGGTAAAACATCAAGTTTTAGTATAAATCGACCAGAAGATTTGTGCTGATACTTCTTCCAGTGTTTACCAACTTTCCTCGAAATGGCATCTATAAGCCCATTCACCATTCATCTTCGAGTGTAAATTTCTTGACACTCTAGTGTTTAATCATCTTTCACCTTCAAGTCACGAATGGCGGACTCTCCAATCTAACTCTTCAGGTTTAAGAAGATTGAACATGGGCAGCTGTTGTACCCCAAAATTTACCCTCTCATTTCTCAAGGATTCTCTCACAAGATCTTCCATGACGTCAAGCTCGCAGCACTGATACATCAATTTAGGCTTGGAATTAGCACAAGGGAAAAATGGTCAATTGCATACAGGAAAGTCAAACTTTGACTTTTTGGTCAACATTACATTCCAAAGATTAAATTTCATCAATACATGCAAGAATATCAAGCTTAATCATCAAGAAAGTCAAAAGTCAACTTGAAAAGTCAAGATTTCCAAGACTTAGAAATTTTCTAAGTGTTTTTATACATGATAATTTCATCACTTCATGCCATTATTTCATCAAGATGCAAGACGACTCAAGGAAAACTTTCAACATAAAAGTCGTAGATCCCAATGAGATCTATAACTTTGCTTTGCTGATCAAATCCTAGAAGTGCTTGGATTTTGAGTTATAAATTCATGAAGTCATGACATTTTCATTAAACAGTTAGAGAAATTTTCAACAAATTTTGTTCAGGATTTTATCCCAACTTCTTGGCCAATTTTCATCAAGTTCCAGTTTGATTTAACAAAAGTGGTCAACATGAAAGTTATAGAAGGTGTTTCAAGCTTTCCAAAACATTCAAGAGCGTGAATTTATCATAGTTGAGCTAGGAGATTCGAGAGCCTGAAGTTGGGCATTCATTCTTGAATTGTAAACCATTTTTGTTGGAGAACACATAATCCAATTGGCATGATTTGCTGCATAATCTTATGTTGCAGACCAACTTGCTTGCAAATCTCTACATAATTTAATGTTTACACAAGAGCTTGAGCTATTACCCAAGTGTTTGAGCCATTGTCCAAAATATCTTCCCATTTATGGCATAAAGGCACCATTGTTATTCTTGAAAAGTAAGCTTTTGTACAAAGTTTTGTATTGAGCCCATACCTTGTTGGTTGCTGATTATACTCTACCATAACTTGATACTTCATCTTGGGACTATAGAGTACTTGACTTAGTTTGATCTTTGTAATCTAACCAAACCATAACATGTTGTTTTGAAAACCTAATTAACTCATATGCACAAACCCCTTTGCCTATAAATAGAAGAAGAATTTGCAAGAAAGAGGAGGTTAGAAAAAATAGAGAGAAAATCCAGAAGTCTTGTTGTAAACTAGCCATCAAAATCCATAACTATCCAAAAAAGCTTCCACTCTTGAGTTTTAAAGTCCAAATATTTGGAACTCTCACACCTTGCAAGCTCTGTCCAAACATTTAAGCACCTCACATACATCACCTAGAAATTGTTCAAACTCAAGAACAAGCTTCTACAACACCTCTGTTTTCTCTTCCAATTTCAAGAACAGTCAAGACAACAACTCAAGCTCAGAATATAAGATCCAGCTGCAAGGTAAGTTTCTTGACTTTAGTTCTTCATTTCAAGCATCATTAGTAATTCATTTTTTTGGAAGACAAAGTGTAGTAACCATTGTCCTTGAAGCTAGCCTTTTATTTATCTTACATTCTTTTCATTATGTGTTGAGAACTAACCCATGTATGCAGCAAAACAATGTTGAAGTAAAATATGACAGTATGAGTCGACACATAGCCTTATGAGTCGATACATACTGCTTTACAGGCCCAAAACAGAAGGAAAAGCAGTGTATGAGTCGATACATACCATTATGTATCGACTCATACTGAGTTGATTTGGCAATACAGGGGGCAAGGAAAGTTATGTGTCGATGCATGTGAGCTTGTGTCGACACATAATAGTTCAAAATGCATTTTTTCTTCTTTTTACACTGTTTTTACATTTCCTTCATTGTTATTAGATATGGTTGTAATATTTAAGTTCCTATTTCATCCCCATTTGTAAATTGTACCCCCATCCCATAAACAATGTAATAGCATAAGAATTTATTTTCCGCAATTTAACGCTTTCAAATACAAATGTTAGTAATTAGGGTTTTGTATGGAAAGACTAAAACCAATCAATAGAAAACCATAATCAAAGACAAAAACAATGCATGTAAATCAATACACTTTCACACAAACACCCCTAGGGTAAATCCACTTGGTTTCCTTACAAAAATGGCCATATTACGCATGTGAGGTATCTTAGCAAAGACGAGCAAAATGCAAGATCATAGCACCTCGATGACGCTATCTATGTTGCCTTTCAAAATGATATTAGTCCCTAAAGAAAAATGCTAAGATACCTTGCAATATTTCTAATCATGGTTATACGATGACCCACGCTCGTCCCTTTTACATCCAAATATAGGGTTACTTACCAAAATCAATGGTAAGATAACAATGTCAAAGGAAAGAGAATAAACCTGAAATACTTTTGAGTAGGTAGAAT
This sequence comes from Vicia faba, assembly GCA_948472305.1. Classification (NCBI taxonomy): domain Eukaryota; kingdom Viridiplantae; phylum Streptophyta; class Magnoliopsida; order Fabales; family Fabaceae; genus Vicia; species Vicia faba. Next base: position 284,739,239 of record OX451739.1, on the reverse strand, counting down.
GTTCCTAGTTACTTGCTCCATCTCAAAACAAAAACATCCTTTCTATTTTAAAAACAAACACCTACACTTTCAAAATACCTTTCAAACTTGAAAACATTTTCAAAAGATCAACACTTTATATACATTCTTACGAACGAGAATCATTACAAAGTTTTCCTAAACAATGGCATCTTTACAAAATACTTTCAAAAACCACACAAAGCACATTTTCAAACAAAAGCAAGTGATCTAGAAAGTAACTAAGAGCCCATGGAAAACCATGGATGAAAAGGGTGCTAATACCTTCCCTTTTCATAATCTACCCCCCAAACTCAAGAAACAATATCAAAGGTCTTTCCTGTGCTTTTTCACCTTTCCTTTTAGATAAAATAAAAGCCGGTGGCGACTCTTGCTAACCGCAACATTTGCGATCAAACGCAAAACACCCAAGTCAGTTCTCCCATCGTATCACAGCGGTCCAGGCAAAAGTTAAGGATTGAAAGCGTATGACTATGTCCCGTTGGAATCACCACAGTCAACTTTATCACCAAGGTCCGAGTTCAAAAGGTCCAAGATCAATCCAATCAATTTCTGTCAACGACAAGGGACATTCGAAGACATTGGGGGAAATAGTAGAGTTGGGATGCAATAAGATCATTTCACATGGCTATTATTTTTTCTTTCAAAATATTTGTTTTCCTTTCGATGATTTCCTCTTACTAGGATCTCCGTCTCTTTGTACAAAAACGCATATTCATGGGTAAAATATCAATACAAATATACTTTGAAGTGCAAATGTTCTGTTTTGTTTTGAATTCAAACTTGTCCAATGACTAAAATTGAACGAACATATGCATATGAAAATAATTAAAACTGTTTGGAACATGTGTCCTGCTAAGCAGCATCAAACACCTCTTTAATATATATGGAATATCCCTGCAGAGTCATTTCATTAGCATTATGCCCATAAGACGCCTACAATAAACCAATCCTAAACAAAGTTACCCATGAAGCCTCTTTGCATAGTTTTGATCTCCAGCCAGAGTCTCAATCTCTTGACAACTCCCTCCCAGCTAAGTTGATCCTACAAGAAGAAGCCTTATGGATCTCTTCCTCAAAGAACTCACCTCGTCAACAGTCTATTAAATACTCATCAACAGGGTTTATTTCCCCAACAAACAACGAGTAGAATAACTCCCATGTTGAGTTTAATTTCCCCTGGCATAGTCTATCTTCCACAGCTGAGTCCATCCTCCCCAGCTGAGCATGTCTTCCCCAGCTGAGTTTATCCTTTCCATCTTGAGTTTGCCTTTCAGACTATTGCAAATCATAGGTCCGTAACCCCTAATCCCTAGTGAAGTCGTCAACAAAACCTTTACTATCTCCAAAAGATAATATGAAGCCTAGACCCGACCAGATATTAGTACAATTTTCAAGTTACTATGAAGCCTAGACCCGACCAGATATTAGTCAACTACTCAAGTCACTATAGAGCCTAGACCCGACCAAATGATAGTGAAAGTCTTTCAGAATACTATTAAACCTGGATCCAGCCAATTAATAGTTTAAATCTCCAAAGATATAGAAGAAACTGGACTCAACCAGAACAAGGAAAACTTCTTTTCCCCAAATGAGTTTGCCTCTACCCCAACAAGTTACTGTGAAGCCTGGATCCGACCAGATATCAATTTTCAACTTCATCATCTCAAGAAATTTATTGTGAAGCCTGGATCCGACCAGATAGCAATTACCCTCAGAATTTTGTTGTGAAGCCTGGAATCCGACCAGATAAAAACTAAGTTCCCCAAGCGAGTTACTATGAAGCCTGGATCCGACCAAATAGCAGTTCAACTTTATCTTTTCAAAACAAGTTTATTGTGCAGCTTGGACCCGACCAGATAGCAATTAACTTCATCCACCTCAAAACCTGTAAAGCCTGGATCTGACCAGATATCAGTTCAATTTCTTCTATTCAAGCAATTATTGTGAAGCCTGGAGTCCGACCAGATAACAACTAGCTACAATTCCCAGCAAGACACCATGAAGCCTGGACCCAACCAGATAGTAGTATAACTTCTCAAAAGCTATGAAGCCTCGAGCCGACTAGATCGTAGTTACCACTTAAAATTACTATAAAGCCTGGACCGACCAGATATCATTTCAACTTCATCCTTTCTAGCGAGTTACTGCAAATCCTGGAATTCGACCAGATAACAGATAACTTCCTTACCCCCAACAAGTTGTTGTGAAGTTGAGAATCTGATCAGATAACAGCCTAACTTCACTTTCCTGAAATTTTTTTCCGTGAAGCCTGGATCCGACCAGATAGAAGTTGACTTCCTCATCCTTAGCAAGTTGTGAAGTCTGGATTCAACCAAATAACAACTGACATTCAAGAGATATTCCCCAACAGAAGCATCCTTTCAACAAAGTTTTAAGATATGTGTACTCTTCATCCCTAACAGCGATCCGGGATTCAGCTTCCCAAAATTCCTCAGCGACAATCATGGATTTATTTTCCCGGACAAACATGCATCCTACATTCATACATCATAGCATATACATACAAAATTCATTTAGCGCAATACCACTTCTTGTGAATATCATGCATACATATGCATTTAACTAACCCTTTTTCCCACAGGTGAAACATCAAGTTTTAGTATAAATCAACCAAAGATTTATGTTGATGCTCCTTCCAGTATTTACCATCATTCCTACAAATGGCATCTATAATCCCATTCCCAATCCATCTTCGAGTGCAAATTTCTGGGCACTCTAGTGTTCAATCATCTTCCACCTTCAAGTCATGAATGGAGGATCCGCCAATCTAACTCTTCAGGCTTAAGAAGATTGAATAGGGGAATTTGTTGTACCCCAAAATGTTCCCTCTCATTTCTCAAGCAATCTCTCATAATATCTCCTTTGGTTCAATACTGCACAAGGGTTGATCAGCTCAAGACACCTCCTTAAGCATCGATGACTGAAAATTAGGGTTTGAGTTTGCACAAGGATAAATGGACTTTTAATGCCACATATGACTTTCATGGATAATTTTGGACCCTCAAGATTGCTCATGTCAAGTTTCAAGTCTTGGATCACATTTTTGCTCAATCAATTGATCAAATGACCTAAAATCAACTGTATTGGGGGAAAAAGTCAACTATGGTCAATTTACAGTCAAACTTCATAATTTTTTATCCACATCAACATTATGAACTCACATATGTCATTTTATCAAGTTTGGATCACAACTCCTTAAGAAATTTGATCAGATCATCAAAAGGGCAAAATGATCAAAATTAGGGTTTTGACTGAGAAGGTGCAATTTCTGATTTTTGACCTATCAAACGATTGATTGGTTTAAGTTATGATCTCAAGGATTCAAATGCTTCATTTTAACCTAATGGCATGTCTGAAAACATTCATCAAGATCAATTGATTGATATTTAATTTTCAGTCAACTGATGAAAAGTCAATTGTACACTAAAAAGTCAAACTTTGACTTTTTAGTCAAAATCAAGTATCAAAGATTACCATTCATCAAAGCATGTAAAAATATGAAACTTGTTCATCAAGAAATCAAAAAGTCAAGATTTCATTTTGAAAAGTCAAAATTTCTAAACTTAGAAATTTTTCTAAGTGTTGGAAAATTCATATTTTTTCATAACTTTGAGCCAAATTTTCACCATGATGCAAGATGATTCAAAGGAAACTTCTAACATGAAAGTTGTAGATATCAATGAGATATAAAACATTGTAGAACACAACTTCTTATAGAAATGCATGGATTTCAATTTATGATTTTGTGAAGACATGTTCATGAAACTTGGAAACTTAGTGAAATTTTGCCCTAGTTTAGGCAGGATTTTAACCTAACTTCATAGAAAATTTTCACATAGTTCCAAGAAAAATATTAAAAAATATCCAACATAGGGGTTTTAGAGTATGTTACAAGCTTTCCAAAATGTCCAAGAACTCATTAAGATCATGTTTGAGCAAGGAGAATCGAAGGCAAGAAGTTAGGGTTTCATTCTTGAATTACAAGTCATTTCTTGATGAACACATAATGCAATTTCAATGTTAGGCTGCATAATATTGCTTAACAGGCCTTCTAACTTGTGTATCTATCCATCATTAATGGATTACACAAACTTTTGAGTTATAATCCAAGTGATTTAAGCTTTATCCAATTCACATTGCCATTTTGAGAAGAAAGTGAAGAATGCCATTCTTGAAAAGCAAGCTTTATGCACAAAGTCAATTCTTGAGCCTCTAAATTGTTCCCTTTGATCACACTCCATCTACAAAGTCATAAGCAAGTGTGTTTAAAGCATAACCACTATACCTTAGCAAGTACGCAAGACTTTAAAACTTGAATTTCTCAAAAATCACATGTTGAGTTTAAACATTTGTTTTTGAATTTTGATCAACAAAAAGTCTCCAAACTTGTTGCTTATAAATAGAGTCACTGTTTGTAAGCTAAGACGTGAGCATTAACACCTTGAAACTCTCCCAAACTCCCTCAAATCAGAAATTGCCCAAAAACTCCATTGTTGCACAGTTTCTGACCTTGGACTTGTAACTCATATTTACCTCGTGTGTTCTTTGGCCTTTTAGTTCCTAAAGCTTCCTTACATCAAATACAACTCATCCATGTCCTTGTTACACGACTGTAATACCATTTGCATCAAACTCCATAACCAAAAACAGAGCATTGCAGGTTGAGTTCTCCAAGCCATTCCAGCCATCCATTTCCCAAGCTAACCATTACATTAGCTTCCTGGGAACTTGAGGAAGCTAACCTGATCATTGCAACACCTTGAATCAAGCTCTAACTCAAAACACGATCTCCAGTTGCAAGGTGCATTTTTTAAACTTTTATCTTCTCATTTAGGCATTGTTAGGCTTACATTTATAAAGATAAAATGTAGACATCATTGCCCTAAAACTGTACATGTCCATAAATTTCATTTATATTGCTTGAGTAGTGAGAATTTTAGGTTTGAACTTGCTGAAATAATTAGGTCAGAATTTGGTACTTTTAGAAATTCTCATTCATCTTTGATTTATATCTTTAGTTATTTATATGGTTGGATTCGTATGGAAAAATAGAGCAACTTTCATGTTTGCATATTTCATTTTTGTTGAGAAATGGTGAAGTTACAGGATCCATGGCTGGAGGTTGAAGATGAAGTTCATTTCTGGAACTTGTTTTGTATTATGTATTTATTATTTCAGTTAAGTTAACGGATGTACAGCCACCCCAGTAGCAAAGGTAGCGTGCGTGTATGTATGAGGTCAGGGGTTCAACACCCAGCGCTACCTTTTTCCTTATTTTTCACATTTTCACTCTTTTTTGTCACAAACGCAGGCGCTTGGGCCTCCCATAGTGGGCTTTATTGTTTTTTTTTGGCTTCTGACCCCCTGCCTACTTTTGCACCCCTGACCCAACTTTTTATTTATTTTATTTTATTTATTTATTTTCTCATTTTATTTTATTTCAGTTTTATTTTATTTTATTTATTACTATTATTATTATTATTTTTATTTTTATTAATAAAAAATCCAAAAATACTTTTATTTATTATTTACACTTATTTATTTTATTTTTTTTATAAAATAAAAAGACTAAAAACATTTTCTTAAACAAATTAATTTCTTTTTTTAATTAATTAATATTTAGATTTAGATTTAATTATTATTTTTCTTTCAAATTAAAATTAATTTAGGACTTAGGTTTCTTTTAATTAAGTTTCATATTACTTTCATTAAGTTAAAATATTTTTCATAAAAAACTCTAAAAAACATTTTTAACTTAATTTCTTTATTAATTAGTTTAAGTTTAATTTTGTTTATTTTTAACTAATCATTTTCTTTAATTAGGTTAAAACCCTTTCATTAAAACCAAACAAAAATCATTTCTTTTTCCATTTACATTCTTGCATTATTTTCTTTTCAATTCTCGTACAATATTCAATATGGTTGTAATAGTTAATCAGGTTTAATTTTCTTGCAAATCCCCATTTGTAAATTTGTATACCCCCTCCCCTAATGATGTAATAGCTTAGTAATTTTAATTTCCGCAATTTATCGCTTTATATAAATACTAGTAATTAGGGTTTATATGGAAAGATAAAATCAACAAGTTAGAAAACCCTAATTCAAGATAACAATGCATGTAAATCAAATACATTTGCGCACTTTCACCCTTAGGGTAATTCCACTTTGTTGCCTTACAAAAATGGCCATGTTATTCATGTGAGCTATCTTAGCAAAAACAATAAAAAAATACAAGATCATGGACCCTCGATGATGCTATCAATTTTGCCTTCCAAAATGATCTTAGTCCCCCAAAGAGAATATGCTAAGATATCTCACAACATTGATATCATGGCTATACGATGACCCACTCTCGTCCCTTACATCCAAATATAAGGCTTCTTACCAAATCAATGGTAAGATAGCAATATCAAAGGAAGGAATAAATGAACCAAGACTTTTTAGTAGGTAGATTGTTCCTAGTTACTTGCTCATTTTCAAATCAAACATCCTTGCTTATTTTCAAAAACAAATACCAACACTTTCAAAAACACTTTCAAAACCTTTTCTAAAACAATGAAATATTTTCAAAAGCTCAACACTTTGTATACGTTCTTACGAACGAGAACTATTACAAAGTTTTCCTAAAAAAAGGCGCCTTTTCAAAATACTTTCAAAAACCACACAAAGTACATTTTTCAAATAAAAGCAAGTTGATCTAGCAAGCAGCTAAGAGCCCATAGATAACTATGGATGAAAAGGGTGCTAAAAACTTCCCTTTTCATAATCTACCCCCCGAACTCAAGAAATAATCTCAAAGGTCTTTCCTGTTCTTTTTAGCCTTTCCTTTTGGATAAAAGAAAAGTCGGTGGAGACTCTTGCTAACTTAAACATTTGCGATAAAACGCAAAATACCCAATTCAGTTCTCCCACCGTATCACATTTCTCATTAACTTGCTAGCAAGGAACTTTTCTTCATTAACTTTTTTAACACTTATGTGTTATTATTTGTATTTAAGTCTTGTGTAATCTTATTTTGAGAAGCAATCTTGTAAACACAAAAACATGTATTCAACATTGAGTTGATTGTTCCTTGAGTGACCATGTGTTAGTTTGTATACTCAAGAAGTCATTGACAATTGGTCTTTGAGGTTTTGTTCCTTGAGATACTAGAGGTCTAGTCAGGATTCTCAAGAAGACATTAACAATTAGTCTTTGTGGTTTGCAACAATAAAGATTAGTCTTGTTGTGGTTTTGTGATCAGTTTTATTATAGTGGATTAAGTCCTTATTGAGAAGGAAAAATCACATTGGTGGGTGGACTGGATTATCTTCGTTAGCAGTGAACCAGGATAAAAATATTTGTGTTCATTTATTTTTATCCGTCTGTTAAGAGTTGGTGTTTGAGTTTCGAGAAATTTTATTTAGATAAACCCAATTCAAACCCCAATTTCTTGTGTTTCTTGCACCTTCAACGACCTCATTACAATGCTCCATTTTAAACTTCTTCATAATCTCAAGTGAATACCTTCTTTGGTGCACAAGCAGTCCTTTTTTAGACTTGTAAAATTCAATACCAAGGAAGTATGTCATGAGGCCAAGGCCGGTCATCTTAAACTCCTTCATAAGCTCACCCTTGAACTTAGAAATGCATTCTTTATCACTTCATGTAATCAATAAATCGTCTACATATAGACAAAGTATTATCACCCCTTCACTTGTATCATTCTTCATATACACACCATGTTTGGATACACACTTCTTGAAGCCAGTATTCTTTAAGAAACCATTTATCATATTGTTCCAAACTCTTGAAGTTTATTTTAAAATGTACAATGATTTCTTCAATTTGCATAACTTTGACTCTTAGTTTTTCACAACAAAATAAGGGGGATGTTCTACATAAACCTCTTCTTCAAGTGGTCTATTAAAAAATGAAGATTTATTACCCATTTGGTAGATATGCCGATTTTTGTTATTAGAAATATCAACAACTAGTCTAATGGGTTCAATTTTAGCCACTAGTGAAAATACCTCTTCAAAGTTTATGTCATCTCTTTGAAAAATATCTTAGCAACTAATAGAGTCTTATGCTTGATTATTTTACCTTTGGGATTTGCCTTTACTTTATACACCCATCTTACACAATTGACTTTTTTCCTTCTGGTAGATCAACTAACACCCAAGTTTTGTTCTTCTCAATTGATTTCAGCTCCTCCTTCATAGCACAAATCCATTTTGGATCACTCAAGGCCTCCTCCATTTTAACGAGTTCAGATTAATCCATAAGTGAAAAATGGATGAAATCGATGTCGTCGTTGAATTTGTTATCTCGAAACATTTCACAATCTTAGAGTCTAAGAGGCAAACATCTTTGCCTTGTTGATATTCTCATATTTTCTTCCATTCGGACTTCAACATGGATTGGTTCTACACTTTCCAGCATTGTAGAAACTGATTTTTCACTAGTGTAACTGGTTGACATATTAGTGCAACTGCTTTCACTCTGTTGCACTTCTTTAATTTCGTCGAAAACAATGTCTCGGCTTATGACAAACCTTCTATTTGTTGCATCAGACAACTTGCAACCACCGGTAGAGTGATACCCTACAAGTATCATCAATTCTCCCTTATCATCCAACTTTTTTCTAAGTTATCCCGTCATATATCGATAGGCTACCGAACCAAAAACTATCAAGTGATTCATATTCATTTTAAATCCAGAACATGATTCCTCTTATGTTATCTTCTCAAGCTTCTTTGTTAGACACATATTCAACAAATATATAGTTGTTGACAGTGTTTCTCCCCATAACTATTTTGGCAAGTTCCTTCCCTTTAACATACTTCTCACCATGCTCATTGTTGTACCCCAAAATTTTCCCTCCTATATTTCTCAATACATTTCAAGTGAGGTCCTCAAATTGCTCAAGGAAGTCCAAGAGTTGACCAGACAAGCTCTCTCCTAAGGCAGTCTACCTCAAATTAGGGTTTCATGTTGCATCAAGATACTTGAGTCCAAGGGATCCCAAATTCTCACCATTGTCATAATATGTTATCAAGATCATTCATGTCAAGTTTCAAGCCTTGCAGAGAAAGTTTGCTCAGTCAATTGCTCAAAAGCCTGAAAATCGACTGTGTTAGGTCAAAAGTCAACTATGGCCCACATACAGTCAAACTTCAATATTTTTGGTCAACATCCTCATTTTGAAGTTTTATTCATCATTTTATCAAAGGTTTACCATTATTCCTCAAGGATTGCTCACAATTCATCAAAACCCAAAAGTTGTTAAATTAGGGTTTTGTAGGAAAAGTCAACTCAACTTTGACCAAGCATAACTTTCTCATACTTTATGAGAAATGACCCATCCAAAGCTCATTTTTAAGAGGATGCAATTCCATACAATTCATCTTCATCTCCGAAGTTAAAAATATGCACTCACAAGAAGTTATGAATTTGGACATTATAGGTCATTTTGAAAAGTCAACAAAAACACTTTTTCTGTCAAAGCTTCATACATGAACATGGAATACCAAATTGAGATTAAACCAAAAGGGTTGCTTATGGGACATCTAAAGCTTTCTAAAAAGTCAAAGAACACCTTCAAAGAGTCAAAATTGAGGAAGTTATGCATTGGTGAAATTTGACCCTTTTTTGTAAAATTGCCAAAAGTCAAATGTGCTCACAAATGCATTTTTTGCTAAATGGGCCCAACTTTTTAAGCTTGCACCACCTTTCCAACATGTTCCATGACCCAAGGCAGCAACCACATCTTATTTTCTCCATTTATTTATTTTATTATGGTTTTTATTTATTAAAAATCATTTTAAATCAAATAAATAATAAAAAATACCAAGATTTGTTTTGAAGATTTGATTTTGATGAAGATCAAATCCAAATAAGTTGGCCTAATCAATCAAATTCGAATCAAGGCAAAAGGGCATGATTTGCATGGTTATGGAAAGATTTCATATGGCTTAAAGATCAAATATTCCATTCATGAATTCTCAAGATCATGGCCAAAAATAATTAACCTAATATGATTCACTACTTATGCTGAAGATCATTGAACCCTAAAAACAAGAATTTTCGTGCAGAGCTGCCTCCAAGAACGAGAGAAAAACTTCAAAATTCTAAAGAAAAGTGTGAGACGAATATCCTTCTATAGGCCAATTCAAGGTGTGTTGAAGCTTCCAATCGCTTGCTGGAAGTCTCCTGGAGCTAACCCAATCATTTGCAAGGCTTGAAACGCCCAAAATCGTCCTACATCACTCACACGGTTTGCCTTCAAACTCAAAATCGTTTTCAATGTTTCACGCATCCTAAACACATTTTAATCATATATTCTTGTTCATCATCTTGTTTGCAAGCTATTGGTACTGTTTAATTGCATTTACAGTGCAGGAATCGCCATATGCCATATCTAGGGTTTGCGAGCTTGTTTTGGGGTTTCTTAACCAAGGCAAAATTGGGCCATTATTAGGGTACCATGATGCTCGTGAGATTGGGACTAGTGGATTGGTACCATCACCATTAATTTATTGTGCTTGTACATGATTTTTGAGATGCACAGGTTTATACCTACGATGAACGTCTGTTGGTAAAAGTCTTTTATCTAAGACAACGGATCCTTGGAGAAGAAGATGTTGTGGCAAGCAACCATTTGCCCGTTTGAAAATTCGCGCGTTTGGATTTAGTGTTTTATTTGTTTTCTCATATTATGTTTTGTGTTTATTATATGAGAAACTAACAAAGCCAACCCAGTTGGTCAGGAAGCGCGCCTTTGATGCGCGTGACCTGGGTTCGGTCCCAGGCGTGTGCATTTTGTTATTTTCTTACATATTTCAGGAAGATCCAGTGCATCTCTCATCTTGATGCCTACCATGCGCCTCAACGTCCAGCCACTGGATGCACTCTCACCCAGATCCAACGCTTAGCACAAAGAGACCCATGATACGCCTTAGTCAACATGCAGCAGGGGATCCAAGAAGTCAATCGCGGGTCATTTGGTTTGGGCCCAGAATTGCTAAAGACATCTCTCTAAATTGCTGATTGCAGGCCCATATTCTTTTCCTTTTCATTTATAATTTCTTTTATTTATTTAATTATTTTTACTAACACCAAATTAATTCTTTTTATCAAAAAAATTACAAAAATAATATTTTCATCCAATTAGATTTAGAATTTATTTTTTATACAAATATTAATTTAATTAGTTTATTTAATTTTAGGGTAACTTTAATTATTTTGTAAATAAATTAAAACAAGTTAGAAATTAGGGTTTTGTTTAATTTAAATTCTATTTTCTTTTTCTTAAAAATAACCAAAAATACAAAAATAGGCCATGTAAATTATTTTCTTTAATTTAATTTAATTACTAATTAGATTTGTATTTAATCCAAACCTTATTTTTCTTAAAAATAATTAAAAACAACAAAAATAATTTTTTCTTTTAATTAGATTAGACGGGGTCAAAACCCTAATTTCCCTTCATTCTTTATTCGTCGCGCTTATTTATTTTTACAATATTGATGTAATTGCTCATGGGATGTAATAGATTAATTAGGGTTTTTTTCGTTCATTTATCGTTTTTTTTATGGGTTGTTTTTGGCTATGTAATTAATACCCGAAGCCTTGTAATAGTGTAGCTTTACTTTCCGCACTTTAAATTCCGTAAATATTAACTGTTAGATGTATGATAATAGGGATGCATGACAAGAATGTATGTAAACTTTAAAACGGTTAGCAAACCCTAAATATGCAAAGATAATAAAATTGAAATTTAATCACTCGCACATGCCCACTCCTAGGGTATACTCTCACTTCGGTTTCCTTCGATAAACGATCATTAAGTATAGGGTGTTTAACTGGTCGCTCTCTTGTCTCAAAGATCAAATGTCTCGTTCGGAAAGGTTGCCTCGGAATTGTTGCCTCGAATACGATCTTAAGACATTAGGGTTATTACTAAGACATCCTAACATTGCTTTAGTGATCGTACGTCCCTTTCGAATTGACCCTTAAAACTCCAACGACGGTGCTACCTACTCACTAATAGTAGGATAGCACTGTCTAAAGGAAACGGACATAGAACGATTATTTTTTCGAGTAGGTAGATGCTAGTAGGTACTTGCTCAAATCGAACTTTTTCACACCAAACACTTTTTCAAACAAAGTGAAATTCTGGCAGCAGATACTCAATGTCACGGTGAATGTTATGACACCGTATCTGACTTTCTGTAAGACAGTAAATAAAAACAGTAAAGAACACAGTCAATTGTTTACCCAGTTCAGTGTGAAACAACACCTACTCTGGGGGCTACCAAGCCAGGGAGGAAATCCACTATAAGAGATATTAATTCAGGAATAAACCAACCAGTTTATCTCCTTCACTTAAGACCTACCGCAACTTCAATCTAAGTTCAACTTAAACCTGAGTTCCTACTCACTCCCCCTCAATCACAGCAGTGATACTTAAACAATTGGCTAATGAAATAATGAAGACACTCTTCAGAACATACACTTGATTATGCTTCACAGCTTTTAATCAAGTAACACAAACACTCGTACTTCACAGCTTTGAGTGATACATAAACCTATCTTGACTTTGCTTCAAAGCTTTAGTCAAGAGACACAAACACTCTTGCTTCAAAGCTTTGAGTGATACACAAAACCCTTACAATCAAAACCTATTCCAAGTCACTTATCACAATGATACTTGCTTGGATTACAGCAGTTAAAACTATACAGCTCCTAATTGATCTTCTGTCTAAGAGAGTTAATTTCCAATCAGCTTTCCTGTTGAATATATATGCAGTTGTTTCTTCAGTTAGGGCTTCCACGAAAAGCTAGGGTTAATTAGGGTTAACCTCAAGACTTGGTCACAAGACTTTATCAACTAGATTAGGGTTGAGCTAGGTTAACCTAAAGTCCACGTGAGATTCTGTTCTGGAAGGAATGAACCAACTTCCTGAAAAATCTCAGAATTAACCAAACTGCATAATTGTTAGATCAGTACAGGATGTCTTAACATTTGTTATGACATCAGAATTCCTGTTTACTGATTTTGGTAGAAAGAGATAAATGTGATCATTACAAAATGCTCTGATACACACTCATAAACAGCTGCTACTGTATGCCATACTTTTTCTGCATAAAGTACCTAATAATCCAGAATGTTATGACATCAGTCATGACATTCACACACCTGGTTTTACCAAAAATACATGCCAATAACTAAACACTTACAAACTCCCCCTTTAGCAGATTTTTGGCTAAAACCCCTAAGCAATTAGAGAATAGAGAGCAGCAAAATGAACATGTCTACAGAAAAATATAATGTCTACCAAGTAATTAACACAAAATATCTCCCCCTCTTTAGCCACAAATAGGCCAAAGATGCATGTACTTATATGTTATACAGTTATCCAAAATGAGTAATAAAAACAAAGAAAATTTGAAATCACTTGCATCAACAGGAACCAGCATCAAGCTTGTCAACTCCACCAAACTTTAAGCACTGTCATCTTCAGAGGAGGCACTTTCTTCAGCATTGAGCTGATCTTCAGCAGCATCCTCTTCCCTTCTTTGTCCTTCAGTCTCCTTCTGTTCTAATCTGGCAATTAGGTTCTCAAGAGTCTTTTTCCTTGTCTCCATCTCTTTGCAGGTTTCCTTCAGCACAGCTATAACATCAGATGTCTTGGACTGAGTTTTTACAGTTGATGTCTCAACTGATGTCATGACAATGTCAGGAACATGAGATCCCTGGAATAGCTTGTAGTGTAACCCAAGAGCAGGAGCTCTTTTGCAGGCAGTATCTCTTTCCACCAGGATGTCAGGGTACTGAGCAAGGACAATTCCACATAGGAGGGAGGGAAAGGCAATAGGGCCTTGTCTGAGTATTCCTCATCCACATCAATAACAGGTGGTTCAACATTCTTCTCTGAAGGGTTCTGAATATCATCAAGGTTTTCAGATGATTTCTGAATGTTGTCATTTGGAGTCTCAACATTCTCAGAGACATCTGGATTTACTTCAACATTTGGGCTTGCTGATTCTTGATTTAATGGAACAGAAATCCCAGGTACAGAGTGGTTCTCACTCAAAATTCTTGTAACAAGCCTAGCTATTGCTTGATGAACATAAGCTGAGCCTTCCCTATTTGGTACAGAAGATGAAGGTTGAGAGGGATTACTGGATGAAGTAGCTTGAGACCTTCCTGCATGCCTTGTTCTCAGCTTTTTAACCTTGGAGGGGTTAGTTGCCATTTCTCTAAGAGGAGTAATCTCCAGGACTTCAGAATCCATGCATGATGTGATTTCCCGAGAATCTCGATCAGAGGATGAGGATGAAACAGTCGTCTTGGATGAGGATGATGTTTGAGACATTTTGATAGTCTTAGAAAACCAGTAGCAACTAGAGAGAAAACTTTGATTGAGAGAATGGGATTTGTTGCAGAGTCGAGAGAGGAAGGAGGCAAATGAGTGTCTATTCAACTTCTTAATAATTTTGAAAGAAATGGGAAAACATATGATTAACCCAATCAAAATATACTTAACAAAAATAACTCCTTCAACCCTTGTTTTAAGCAAAATTAATTGCTACAATTCCTCATGTTGGCAAATACCCAACTTGCCCCTCAAGTTTTCAAATTGATTTGCATCAAGTGCCTTGGTAAAAATGTCAGCCAGCTGTAGCTCAGTGGCAACATGTTCCAGTTTAATCGTCTTCTCTTCTACAAGGTCTCTGATAAAGTGATGTCTAATGTCAATATGCTTGGTCCTGCTATGCTGAATAGGATTCTTGGAAATGTTGATTGTACTCAGATTGTCGCAGTACAATGTCATAACATCTTGTGTGACATTATATTCAGTAAGCATTTGTTTCATCCAGATCATTTGAGAACAGCTACTACCAGCTATAATGTATTCAACTTCAGCAGTAGAGAGAGACACACAGTTCTGTTTCTTGCTGAACTAGGAGACCAGATTATTTCCTAAGAAGAAACATCCTCCAAAGGTGCTTTTTCTATCATCAGCACTTCCAGCCCAATCAGCATCACAATAACCAGTCAGAGTTGGTTCACAGCCATGAGAGTATAGCAAGCCATAGTTGTAAGTTCCACTTACATACTTCAAAATTCTCTTCACTTGGTTGATATGACTGACTTTAGGATCAGCTTGGTATCTTGCACAAACTCCAACTGCAAAAGCAATGTCAGGTCTGCTGGCTGTTAAGTATAGCAAACTTCCTATCATGCTTCTGTACAGACTTTGGTCCACCTTAACCCCACTTGAATCTTTGGATAGCTTTAAATGAGTAGGTGCAGGAGTCCTTTTGTGACTGGCATTCTCCATACCAAACTTCTTGACAATGTTCTTTGCATACTTGCTTTGAGATAGAAAGATTGAGTCCTCCATCTGTGAGACTTGCAGTCCAAGAAAATAAGTCAGTTCTCCCATGAGACTCATTTCGAATTCAGCCTGCATCTGGTCAGCAAAATGTTTAACCATTTGTTCTGACATTCCCCCAAACACTATGTCATCAACATATATTTGAGCTACCATTAACTTCCCTCCTTCATTTTTGACAAAGAGGGTTTTATCCAAGCCTCCTTTTCTGTATCCTTTGTCTGAGAGAAATTTTGTTAACCTGTCATACCATGCTCTAGGAGCTTGTTTCAGGCCATATAGAGCTTTCCTCAATTTGTAGACATGATCAGGGTGGTTTGGATCCATAAAACCTTTAGGCTGTTCCACATAAACTTCCTCATTTAAGTACCCATTTAGGAAGGCACTTTTTACATCCATCTGAAATAGCTTGAACTTCAGGAGACAAAAAATTCCCAATAGGAGTCTGATAGATTCCAGTCTGGCTACAGGGGCAAAGGTCTCATCAAAATCAACCCCTTCAACTTGAGTGTATCCTTGGGCAACAAGTCTTGCCTTATTCCTAGTGACAACTCCTTCAGCATCTGATTTGTTCTTGTATATCCATTTTGTGCCAATGATGTTTGTTCCCTCTGGTCTAGGAACTAACTCCCAAACTTCATGTTGCTTAAATTGGTTCAATTCATCTTGCATTGCACCAATCCAGTATTCATCAGTTAAAGCCTCCTTAACATTTCTTCGTTCAATTTTAGACACAAAGCAAGAGTTTGAGATGATTTCTCTAGATCTTGTAATGACTCCACTGTTAGGATCCCCTATGATGAGTTCTTTAGGATGATCTTTCTGAATTCTGATGGAAGGGATTTTGCTAGCTTCCTTGGATTCAGAGTCTGCTGTAGTAGTGTTAGGAAGGTCATTCTGTTGAGTTGGAGTCTCAAAGAATGTCTCAACATTACAAGGGACATCTGTTTCTTCATGATAATCATCAACTATGACATTTATTGATTCCATCATGACTTTGGTCCTGGAATTGAATACCCTATAAGCTCTGTTGTTGGAGGAGTATCCTAGAAATATACCTTCATCACTTTTAGGGTCCAACTTTCTCCTTTGTTCATGATCTGCCAGAATATAGCATTTGCTGCCAAATACATGGAAGTACTTCACAGTTGGCTTTCTTCCTTTCCAGAGTTCATAAATGGTGGATGAGGTTCCCTTTCTCAAAGTGACTCTGTTATGAACATAACAGGCTGTATTCATAGCTTCAACCCAAAAATGAATAGGAAGTGTTTTGGCATGTATCATAGCTCTGGCAGATTCCTGTATGGTCCTATTTTTCCTTTCTACAACTCCATTTTGTTGAGGAGTTATAGGATAAGAGAATTCATGACTAATTCCTTCTGAGGAACATAACTCATTAAACTTACTGTTTTCAAATTCCTTGCCATGATCACTTCTGATTCTGACAATACACCCTTCTTTTTCTCTTTGAATTCTTTTGCACAGTTCTTTAAAAACTTCAAACACATCAGATTTTTCCCTAATGAAGTTAATCCAGGTGAATCTGGAAAAGTCATCCACAACAACATAGGCATATCTCTTTCCACCAAGACTTTCCACCTGCATTGGTCCCATCAGATCCATATGAAGAAGTTCTAGAACCTTAGAGGTGGTCAGATGTCTTGACTTTGGATGTGACATCCTAGTCTGCTTACCAACCTGACATTCACCATAAACTCTCCCTTCATCAATTTGCAGTCTTGGAATCCCTCTGACTGCCTCCATGGATATAATCCTTTTCATTCCTCTTAGATGAAGGTGGCCAAGTTTTTGGTGCCACAGTTTCACCTCTTTTTCTTCTTTGGCAATAGAACACACAGTGGAGTAATTAGTGTTCTCAGGTTCCCACAAGTAACAGTTGTCTTTAGATCTGACTCCTTTCATTATAATTTCTTGTTTTTCATTAGTTACAAGACATTCAGATTTTGAGAAGTTGACCTTGAATCCTAGATTACATAATTGACTGATACTAATGAGATTAGCAGTCAGGCCTTTTACCAATAGTACTTCATTTAGATTTGGAACTCCAGGGCAGTCCAAGTTACCAACTCCTTTGATTTCTCCTCTAGCACCATCTCCAAAGGTCACATAACTAGTGGTGTGAGGTTTGACATTATTGAGAAGGTTCTTGATTCCAGTCATGTGCTTAGAGCACCCACTGTCAAAGTACCAGTCTTCCTTTGCAGAGACTCTAAGGGAAGTGTGGGCTATCAAGGCAGTAGCCTTTTTCTTCCATTATGGAGTATGTGGTACCTTGTTAGACTTAGGTTTGACACCTGGGTTCTGATTAGGGTATCCATACAATCTGAAGCAGAATGGCTTTATGTGACCAAACCTCCCACAATGATGACATCTCCATCTTTGGTATTTTTTCTTCATATTTCTCTGTTCCCGATGTTGAGTGCTGTGTTGTGACATCTGCTTTGACATTTGTTTATCAGGCCTGATCTTCTTGTCTGCACCAGATTTCTTTGTTGCCACAAATCCTAGACCAGACTTGTTTCCCACATTTTGTCCAACCTGAAGGATTTCTTCCAATTTGCCAGTTCCATTTGTCAGCATCTTGACAGATTTGGTCATCTGGTTCAGTTTTGAGTTCAGCATTTGAACTTACTCTTCTAGATGACTTATAGTTTCAATGTCTGCCATTTTTTCAGCCTCCAACTTTATTATGAGTTTTGTTTGTCTCTCATTTTGCAGACAGACTTCAGCACTTCTTATACATAATTTCTTGTATGTATCAGCCAGTTCTTCAAATGTCACTTCCTCATCACTAGTGTCACTTTCAGAGGTACAAACACCAGTTAGTGCAGTAACTAGTTTGGCAGATTCTTCTTCAGAATTACTTTTTGAATCACAGTCAGACCAGGTAACAGACATTCCTTTCTTTTTTTTCTTAAGAAAGGTAGGACATTCAGCTCGAATTTGCCCATATCCTTCACATCCATGACATTGAATTCCTCTGCTTTGATTTCCCTTCTCTTCAGACCTTGGTTTTCTGCTGGAGTCATAAGATTTGTTAATGTCCGAAGAAATGTTCTTAACATTTGACCTTGACTTTGGATCCATTCTCTTGATGAGTTTGTTGAATTGTCTTCCAAGCATGGCTATAGCTTCTGAAATACTTTCTTCTTCATCCTCCTTGTTTTCATCTTCAGTGTTGGATACAAGTGCTATGCTCTTGTTCTTCTTGTCAACATTTTCACTGATCCCCATCTCAAAAGTCTGAAGAGACCTAATGAGTTAATCCACCTTCAACTTGCTGATATCCTGGGCTTCCTCTATAGCAGTTACCTTCATTGCAAATTTTTTAGGCAAGGATCTGAGAATCTTTCTCACCAGTTTTTCTTCTGACATCATTTGTCCCAATGCTCCTGAGGTGTTGGCAATCTCCAAGATGTTCATGTGAAACTCATGAATGGTTTCATCTTCCATCATCCTTAGGTTCTCAAACTTGGTAGTCAGCATCTGAAGCCTTGACATTTTTACTTTGGATGTGCCCTCATGGGTAGTTTTGAGAGTGTCCCAAACTTCCTTGGCCAGTTCACATTGGTGTACCAGTCTGAATATGTTTCTATCAATTCCATTGAACAAGGCATTTAAAGCTTTGAAATTACCAAGTGCTAACTCATCTTCTTCTTTGCTCCATTCTTCCTCAGGCTTCAGACTGATTGTCCCATCTTTCTCAGTTATGGTGGGATGGTTCCATCCTTTGTCAGCAGCTCTCCAAGCCTTTTTGTCCAGTGATTTTAAGAAGGCAATCATACGAGGTTTCCAATAGTCATAATTTGATCCATCCAAAATGGGTGGTCTGTTTCCAAAAACTCCTTCTTTGTCCATAGTGCCAGAAAGTGATATCCCTAGATCTCACCCAGTAATACAGGCAGGGTGCCTGCTCTGATACCAATTGAAATTCTGGCAGCAGATACTCAATGTCATAGTGAATGTTATGACACCGTATCTGACTTTCTGTAAGACAGTAAATAAAAACAGTAAAGAACACAGTCAATTGTTTACCCACTTCAGTGTGAAACAACACCTACTCTGGGGGCTACCAAGCCAGGGAGGAAATCCACTATAAGAGATATTAATTCAGGAATAAACCAACCAGTTTATCTCCTTCACTTAAGACCTACCCAATGCAACTTCAATCTAAGTTCAACTTAAACCTGAGTTCCTACTCACTCCCCCTCAATCACAGCAGTGATACTTAAACAATTGACTAATGAAATAATGAAGACACTCTTCAGAACATACACTTGATTATGCTTCACAGCTTTTAATCAAGTAACACAAACACTCGTACTTCACAGCTTTTAGTGATACATAAACCTATCTTGACTTTGCTTCAAAGCTTTAGTCAAGAGACACAAACACTCTTGCTTCAAAGCTTTGAGTGATACACAAAACCCTTACAATCAAAACCTATTCCAAGTCACTTATCACAATGATACTTGCTTGGATTACAGCAGTTAAAACTATACAACTCCTAATTGATCTTTTGTCTAAGAGAGTTAATTTCCAATCAGCTTTCCTGTTGAATATATATGCAGTTGTTTCTTCAGTTAGGGCTTCCACGAAAAGCTAGGGTTAATTAGGGTTAACCTCAAGACTTGGTCACAAGACTTTATCAACCAGATTAGGTTTGAGCTAGGTTAACCTAAAGTCCACGTGAGATTCTGTTCTGGAAGGAATGAACCAACTTCCTGAAAAATCTCAGAATTAACCAAACTGCATAATTGTTAGATCAGTACAGGATGTCTTAACATTTGTTATGACATCAGAATTCCTGTTTACTGATTTTGGTAGAAAGAGATAAATGTGATCATTACAAAATGCTCTGATACACACTCATAAACAGCTGCTACTGTATGCCATACTTTTTCTGCATAAAGTACCTAATAATCCAGAATGTTATGACATCAGTCATGACATTCACACACCTGGTTTTACCAAAAATACATGCCAATAACTAAACACTTACACAAAGTTTTCAAAACAACTTCGTAACACTCTTGAAGACAGAAGCAAGGGTTAAATCGAAGTCAAACAAAAACTTTTTCAAATCAAACACATACAAGCAATTTTGAAAATGATGAGCAAGTACCTAAGAGCCCGTAGAAATCTACGGATAGAAAGGGTGCTAATACCTTCCCTTTCTATAATCTACCCCCCGTACTCAAAATCTCAAAAAAGGAATTTTTCTGTGCTTTTTTCCTTTCCAGTTGGATAAAATAAAAGTCGATGGCGACTCTTGCTTACCGCGACATTTTGCAAACACAAACGCAAAATGCAAACCAGCATTCAAACAGTTCCTGTTCTACCACCGTATCACACTCATAATGTATCAATTCTTCCTTCCATCAACACCGCGTTGATGCGATGTATATGGAAGTACTACTCATGTAGTATGTCCTCTTAATCAAAACCTTTCAAAGTCATTTGAGACATATTTGCCTCCACCATCCATTTTGAGAACTTTGAGCTTGTGACCACTTTGCCTTTCAACCATGGACCTGAACTTCTTTAAAACTTTGAATACCTAATCCTTTATCTTGATTAGGTATATCCATAGCTTTCTACTAAGATCATCAATGAATGTGACAAATAATATATTTCCACCAATTGAATCAACTTGCATCAGTCCACACACATCTAAATACATCGCCTCAAGGTGACACTTGGTTTTGTAACATGCATTGTTGCTAAATTTACCCTTATGTTGCTTTGCTTGCACACATTCTTCACAAATTTTAATCGGTATGTTGATCAATGGCAGTCTCATTACCATTACATTCTTTTTCATTGCATTGAGATCTCTAAAGTTGATATACCCAAGCCTATAGTTCCATAACCACTCTTCTCGATTAGCAGTTGTAGCAAGATACATATGCTCCATAACCTTCAACTCAACCTTGAAATTTCTATTGGCATCCAGAGGATCTTTTAGGACTAAAACCTTGTTTGCATCCATAACAAGTAGCACCTTGTTCTCCATGTGAATCTTGTAACCCTTCTCAAGCAATTGGCCAATACTTAAAAGGTTATTCCTAGTTCCGGCAATATACAACACATGCTTTATCAAAGAGTGTCTACCATCCCTTTTATCAATCAATACATCATTGATCCCTTCCGCTGCTAGAGTGGTGTCATCCGCGAACTTTACTTTATTCTTAATGGCACAATTGATTGTAACAAACCAATATTTCATTCTTGTCATATGAGTTGAACGCCCAAAGTCTAAATACCATTGATTGCTACATTACACTGCTTCCTTCAGAGTCACCATTTCATTTTCTTCAATATGTAACAGGTTCACATAATTGTGCAACCAATTACACTTCAGTTCTGTAACATTTTATAGTTACAACAATGCATGGTACTGTTGTCAACCATTCTTCTTCCACCTTTATCCGTTAGATTTCCACCTCTTGAGTTGTTTGACCTAACAACCCTATTGCCACTGTTTTCACCCTTTTGGAATGTTGAATTATTGGAATTTTGGGACTCTCTTCCATTAAAATTTTGAAAGTTCCCTCTACCTTTGCTCATGCGACACTTTCCATTTTCCTTCTTGTATCTCTTATTAAAATGGGCTAGCATGGCGATCTCCACATTTTCCTTATCAACATTCATTTCCTCCACTCGATGCTCATGTGCCTCAAGAGAGCTATGCAACTCATCTTAGTTCATTGTTGTAAGATCCTTCGACTCCTCAATCATTATGAATATGTTATCGGACATTATCGTTAAAGAACACAATATTTTTGTGACAACATACTGCCTAGTAATTGTTTCTCCATATGTTTTTACATGGTTCAGCAACCGAGTAATTCATGCAGTGAAATTATTAATGGTATCCTTTTCTTCCATTTGAATCAACTCAAGCTGACGTTTGTGAGTTTGTAACCTCACAACCTTCATCTTATCAGCCATGTGTATGTTTTCTTCAAGATTTTTCATGCTTGCTTCGATGATTTTCAATTACCAACTTTCTCGAAATTATCTACATCAATGCATTGATGGATTAAAAACAGAATTTGGAAGTCTTTTTTTCCTTCCTTATGCGTTACTCGTCGTTCATTTATTGCACCTTCGACAAGAGGACTCATGTCGTTCTTTATCACTTAAAGAACATCTTAGTAGCCAAATTACACCTTCATTAAATTGCACCAGTTGTCGTGTTTCGTCATATCAAGTATGGGTAAGATGTAGGGATTATTTCATTGGATATATAATTCATGTTTCACACTAAGTGCTTGGTGGATCAAACCAAACTCTTAATGCCAAATGTGAGAACTTGGAACCACGAGGTTGGTGAATAATTGAGTGTGAATAGAGAAAAGTTGTGTGTGTGTGTGTGTGCGTGTGAGAGAGAGAGAGAGAGGGTAATTAGGGTGAAAAATATCGATTATTTTATTATAAGATACTTCAAGGATATTTATACATAATCTAAGATGATGTACAATTAACTAACAAATTAAATTTGAAAACTTCTAAAGTGTAACTAGTTGACATATTATGACAACTGATTACACTTACTCATTATTTTAGTTTTTAACTAATTTTACAGAGGTATAACCAATTGACATACTATGTTTACCAAATGCACTTTACTGCTCTAGATTCTGTTAGTTAATTTACAAGGTTATAATCGAAAATGTAAATTACATGCACGTGAATAAGATTTTTTTTCACTTAAATTAAAAAAACATTATTAGTGGTGCAGCTCCTTGAGATCCTTTCTTTCTCATGTAAATAATATTTATTAAATATTAATGAGTTATAAAAAGTCGTTTCATGTTTAAGATAAATAAGTTAAGATCATGTTAAAAATATTATAACTTAAGGATGACAATGGGTAGGGTTCTATAGTATTCATATCCATATTTGCAGTTGAAAAAATCCACATACTCAAATTCATATCTGAAAAAGTGAAAAACACAAGAGGGGGGGGGGGGGGGGGGGGTTAATTGAAACTTAAAATCAAAAGCAATAGACACGGTATTTTTGTCCTGCTTCATTTGATCTCAACCTACTACAGTCCACCCGCCAAGGTGATTTCACCTCTCTCCAACGAGGACTTAATTCACTAATCAAAATTGATTACAATACTACTTTGACAACTGCCAAAGTCTTCTTGAGTACAACCACAACCCGGTTTATCTCAAGGAAAACTAGATTAATCAAAATAAAATACTATATTGTGTACTGTTGTTTTTCCTTACAAAAACTGTATCACTACTGTGATATTTTACACAATTTGAGCGTATGAAAGAATTATGAAACTTTGCAGCGTTTTTGATGTGTACGCAGTGTGTTTCAAAAACCGTAAACGATTTGTCCTTTAAGCTTGTTTATATAGGCGTGGAAATCTTATCCAATATAAAGCGTGATAATGGACACTCAATGCTATTTCCATATTGAGAAGATTCTTGTCTGAATGAAGTCGTTGCATATGATGCTGTTTTAACTTAAAAGTAACGCTTCAGAACTAGAATCTTGCATGCTGCATTTGCTTCAGAATGTTGATGACTTAGAGATATGAGGATCTGATGGAATATTAGACTTTTGTTCAGAATCAGAGTATTCTTCACTTCAGCACAGATTCTGATCATCATTCATCGAAACATTCTGATTACCTCAGCTTGAAAGCTTCTGTAGCTTAATTTGATGTTGTTTCAGTCAGAACTTCTGCATACAAAATAACACAAATTTAGAGTTCATATTTGTTCTTTGTGTTTGTTATCATCAAAACTCTAATTAAGGGTTGTAGAATCAAACTATGTTCTAACAATCTCCCCCTTTTTGATGATGACAAAAACTAGGATTTTCAATGAAAAAATATAGAACAAACAACTTAAGAGAGTCTCCCCTTGAGTTGATTACTCAGATAGAGA
Source organism: Vicia faba (assembly GCA_948472305.1). NCBI lineage: Eukaryota > Viridiplantae > Streptophyta > Magnoliopsida > Fabales > Fabaceae > Vicia > Vicia faba. The sequence goes on along the minus strand of OX451739.1, from coordinate 284,714,872 downwards.
TGAGTTACTTCCCTGAAGTTCCTTCTCGTTAGAGCTTTTGATGCATATCCTTCTATCCTTATCAGAATATGTTCCTGTTCAAGCTTTTCAGAAAACATAGAGGTTAAGATATTCAGAATGTTTGAGACTTTGTCCAAGTATACTGTTATTGAAAATATCTTACTTTCTCCCCCTTTTTGTCAGGTATCAAAAAGCAATATAATCAGAGTAAAAAAGATGATTTATATTGAAAATAGAATGCAATGACATTTTTCAGAAACAAAGAGGATAAGATGAAAAATACAGATAAACAGTTAAAGAAAATCTAAGAAGGAAGGGGAAGTCATGTGAACAACGCTTCCAATAAGCTCTTAATCTGAGTGCCTGATTCTTCCTGCTTTCCTAGAATGTCTTTGATTTCTTTTATTGTATATTCTTTTTTATCCAAAATATCCCTGATATCTTTGTTTGTGTATTCTTGCTTATCCAGTCTGGCATGGATTAAGGCATTCTCCTTCTTCAACTCTTCCAGAGTTTGCATGACTAGAGACGAAGCTGGTGTATCTTCAGGGGTTTCATGTCGTTCAGAACACTCTGCAGCCTCTTCTGATTGAACAACTTCTTCTGTTGCAAACACCTTTTCTGGAGCAGTAGTCAGAGGGTGACTATCAGAATCTGGTTCAGTGGCTTCTGAAGGTTGGTGCTCTTTCCAGGGAGCATTCTCCAGCAGAAGAATTTCTTTCTTGTCCCAGTGGCTTATAACTTGATCTTTGAAGGCTTTCAGCTGGTCACTGAAGTTCTGTTGAGCCCTTTCATAGCTCAATTCTTTCAGCTTCTGGGTTTCAAAGTTGAACCATTTTCTGAATCTTTTCCACAGAGAATCAGAAGTAGCAGGATTAGAATTCTCTTGACTTGCTTGATTCAAAGAAGTAATCCATTCCTGTATTTCTGTTTCAAATATCAACAAATTCTTACCAACATCTGATTTGGTTAAGGTTGGTTCAGGTTTGGGGGTGGAAATTTTGTTTGAGGTGGAAGCTAGATGGTCCAGCGCTTGTAGATCAATGACAATTCTAAGGTGGTCAGCTGGACGGTTAATAGGTGAGGGAGTGGAAGAGTCAGAAATCAGGATTGGTGAGTGAGGGGTGTTTGGTGGTGTAGATTCATATGGTGAAGGTATTTCTGGAATATCATGAATGGAGAGAGGTAGACGAACCGTAAGAGGTTCTGTTATCCCAGGAATTTGGGTAGAGGTATCAGAGCCTGAAAGGGAGTCTTCTGATTGGTTTGCGATAGCATGTTGAATTTTCGGTTCAGGTATTTCAGAAGATGGGTTTTCAGATTGTGGAGTGAGAGGGTTTTCATTTTCTGGTTGGGGTGAGTTGAGGTTTTGGTGTTCTGGTTGAGGAGAGTATGGTTGTCGATTTTCTGGTTGTTGAGGTTGAGTGTTTGGATTTTCTGGGAGTGGTGAGGAAAAATCTTGATCAAACAGTTCAATATCAGAGAGAACTCTTGCAAGTTCTGGTTGATGTTGTTCTGGATTTGGATTGGGGGAGTGAGGTTCATTTAAGAAATTTCCAAGAGTTACAGATGGGTCAAACTCTATGTCAAAATCCTCAAATGTTTGGGGTGAAGGATTTTCTGTTGGTTGAGGGGGAATGGTTTCAGATATTGGAATAGCTATTGATTCTACAACAAAAACAAAAGATGTGTTACCTTTCTTTTTCGCAGCTTTGGGTGTCCTTTGAGAGGATCCTTCTCCTGTTGCCTTCCTCTTTCTGGATTTCTTAAGCACAACCTCTAGAGCTAGCTTGTGCAGATCTTGGATATTGATTTCTGGTATAGTCTCATCAGCCTTGCAAGATTCAAGGTATCTGACTATAATCTCTGGAGAGGCATCTATCTCAGAGAATAGTGGTAAATCCTTCAGAGGGATTCTCCTAGAAGTGATGACCTCATGAGAAGCAATTGTTGGTTCCTTAATGTTTTCAATAATCTTCATTTTCTTTAGATTCTTGGCATTCAAAGGTTTCCCAGCAGTTGCTTCCAGAGTACTGATTTCTTGAGCCTCTGTCAGATGTCCTATCAGTCAGTTTTCCGTTAGAATATCTAAAATCAATCTTCCTAGAGGAATCCAATCCCTATTAGTTCTTTCTTCTTCTCTTGTATCTTTCACACTTGTTCTGAGATGGTTGAAGAGAAAATGTGGAAGGTTTATTTTGGTCTTCTTTGCAATGAAGTATATTAGAAACTGCTGATCAATGTTGATGTAATCAGGAGAGCTTGTAGGCTTCCTGTGATTGATACATCCCAAAATTATTCTAGCCCAAATTCTTTAATGATCTTTCAAGTCTCTGATCTTGTTGGATGGCTGTCTAGAAGTGAAGATGACCCTAGCAATGGATTTTAGGTCAGAACACTTATCAGCCATATCAATGCATCTGACTCCATCGCCATTGTATCAAATGAGTTTCCCAATCAAATATTATGTAATCATTATCTTCTTCCCCGTAACATATGATATAACCTGGTGGTTGTATGAAGTAGCATAAATCCAAAACTCTTTAACAAGAATGGGAAAAGTTGGACCCAACAGACGATCAAAGTATTTGTTCCATCCCTGTGTAGTTACATCTTCATACAGATTAAACCCATTTTCTTGTAAGCTTTCAAAATCAACGATCAATTCACAGAGAACTTCAAGGTTGTCGACCGGAGTGAGTAGCGTTCTAATGGGCTCCTCATATTATTCAGTAGATGAAGAACCATGAGCATTGTTGATATTCTTGAGACTTGATGATGATGCCATTGTTCACACGGATTCTTTGAAGAAAATTGATAGAAAGGGTTTTTTGAAAAAGAAACTAGAACAAGAGAGAATATTGAAGGAGGTAAAACGTGAATGAAAGAAATAGTAAATTGAGTTTATATAAGTTCTTTAGAAAACATAATCAGTAAGAAAGAGAAAATAAGTAATGATTATATTGAATTAATGAAACCTAAAATTAGGGGATTTAGAGAGATATTGAACAGTTACCAATAACAAGTGTCTCAATGCAACCAATCAGAGCCTTGGACCCTTCAGAATTTGAATGCGTGTGTAGCCTCAGAAGGTACTTCTGAGAGGATGACTGATGTTGATGGTGTGAACTGCACGCCTCTATCCTTGAAATAAAAAAGTTCAGATCTTTATAGATAGATTCTGAGGCAACTGTACTTCTAACTTCTGAAGACAAGTTGATCAGATGTTCACAGAAAACAATGAAATTCTAAGGGTTAGAATATGCAAATAAAACATTTTATTCTGGACATAATTTCATGCTGAGATGTTTCAGAATGAAATTGAATCTATCTTCAGAAAGGGGATTTGTAAAGACATCAGCCCATTGATGGTATGTGTCAATAAATTTTAAATTAATAATTCCTTTCTGAATATAATCCCTAATAAAGTGATGTTTTATTTCTATATGCTTAGCACTAGAATGCAAAATGGGATTTCTGGATAGACATATGGAAGAAGTGTTATCACAGAAGATAGGAATGTTACTCTCAAATATGTTGAAGTCTTCAAGTTGAATTTTCATCTAGAGCATTTGAGTGCTACATCCAACAGCTGATATGTATTCAGCTTCTGCTGTTGACAGTGCTATTGTGGATTGCCTCTTGCTAGTCCATGAGATCAGGTTGTCTCTCAGAAACTGGCAGCTTCCAGAAGTGATTTTACTCTCTACTCTGTCTCCAGCAAAGTCAGCATCACAGTATCCTACTAAACTGTATTCATTAGATTTTCTATAAAACAAACCCAGATTAGTAGTACCTTTCAGATACTTGAAAATTCGCTTAATTGCTGTTAAGTGAGATTCTCTAGGATCTGATTGGAATCTAGCACATAAGCAAACACTGAATAAAATATCAGGCCTTAAAGACGTCAGATAAAGGAGAGATCCAATCATACCTCTGTAGATTTTCTGTTCTACCTTTTTACTTACCTCTTCCTTTTCTAGAATACACGTGGGATGCATTTGAGTCTTTGAGGGCTTACATTCTGAGAGGTAAAATTTCTTTAGAAGTTCTCTGACATATTTACTCTGATGAATATAAGTTCCTTCTGGAGTTTGGTTTATCTGAATGCCCAAAAAGAATTTGAGTTCCCCCATTAAGCTCATCTCAAACTCTGCCTGCATGCACTTAGCAAATTCTCTTCCCAGAGAAGGTTTAGTGGATCCAAAAATGATATCATCTACGTAAATCTGACAAACTAAAATGTCATTCTTAAATGTATTACAGAACAAGGTTGTGTCCACTTTCCCTCTGGTGAATTCCTTTTCTAACAGAAAGTTACTTAGTCTTTCATACCAAGCTCTGGGAGCTTGTTTCAGACCATAGAGTGACTTCTTTAGTTTGAAAACATATTCTGGGTGTTTGGAATTTTCAAACCCAGGGGGTTGGTTAACATATACCTCCTCATCTATGTAACCATTTAAGAATGAACTTTTGACATCCATCTGATACAGAGTGATGCTATCATTGACAGCAAAGGAGATTAAGAGTCTGATAGATTCTAACCTGGCGAATGGAGTAAAGGTTTATGGATAGTCTATCCCCTCTTGCTGACTATAACCTTGTTCCACCAATCGTGCCTTGTTTTTGATGACTTCTCCTTGCTCATTCAGTTTGTTTCTGAACACCCACTTTGTTCCAATGACGTTGAATCCTTTTGGTTTGGGGACCAGATCCCATACGTCATTTCTAGTGAACTGGTTTAATTCCTCCTGCATTTCCAGAATCCAGTTATTGTCCAGAAGAGCTTCATCAATTGTTGTTGGTTTAATCAGTGAGACCAGTCCCATGAGGGATTCTTCAGAGTTTCTAAATGTTGATCTTGTTCTGATTGGATCATCCTTCTTTCCCAGGATTTTATCTTCTGGGTGAGCTATGCTGCTTCTGGATAACCTTTTCTGGAGTTGATCAACAGAGGGTACTGGATCACTTGTAACATTTCTTTTTGAAGTTGTTGGAGTGTCTCTGTTGGGAACTTCTGATGAGTTGTCTTTAGTACCTGTGAATTCAACTTCTATATCTGCAAAAGATTCATTCTGCTTTGACTTTTGAGGGCCAAGCTTATCATCAAATCTAACACTGATTGACTCTTCAACAATTTGTGTTTCTGTATTGTATACTTTGTACCCTCTTGATCATTCATAGTATCCTAACATAATACACTTTTATGCTTTAGAGTCAAACTTGTTCAGATGATCTTTAGTATTCAGAATAAAACATGTGATCCAAAAGGATGGAAATAAGAAATGTTGGGCTTTCTGTTCTTCCACAATTCATATGGAGTCTTTTCCAGAATAGGTCTTATAGAGATTCTATTCTGAATGTAACACGCTGTGTTAAATGCTTCTGCCCAAAAGATCTTAGCTATGTTAGTCTCATTGATCATGGTTCTGGTCATTTCTTTCTGAATATAATCCCTAATAAAGTGATGTTTTATTTCTATATGCTTAGCACTAGAATGCAAAATGGGATTTCTGGATAGACATATGGAAGCTTATGTGTTGCACTCCTCTCCTGGCAAGATGGTTTATTTCTCATCTTCCCCAATCAGTCTTAAAGAATGAGCAAGGTTTGAGGTGGTCACAAAGGTTAATGACGCTTAAACATTCAGATATTCATTGGTGCTCTCGATCCAAAGAGAATGTTGTCATTGTTGACCGCTGTGGGGAATTCCCTAATGTCCCTCTACTTGGAATTAGGGGAGGCATCACCTACAACCCGGGCTTGGCTCTAAGACAGTTTGGTTATGCCCGGAGGGATGGCCCACATGATATGCTGATTCAAGGCTTGGTTTTTGACTACGACAACGATGATCAAGGACTTCGCCAAAGATTCATCCGAGCTTGGAGGATGCCAAACAAGGTAGATAGCAAGACTTTAGGACACAATAATTCCATCCCTCTTGAGCCTTACCTCAAGTGGGTACGAACCCGCGCTCAAAGTCTTATGATGCCTTATCCTTCCATTCTCCTAGTGATTATTGAGCCTGTTAAGGAGGGAGAAGTTCCATACACTATCCTACATCCTGACATGCCTACATCACTCGAAGACCTACAAAGGGATTGGATACAGATCAAAGGAGAGCGTGATACTTTCGAAGCCCAATTGTATGCAAGCGAGAAGAAGGTTTTGGAACTCACTCGTCTACTTCATGAAGAGCAGACTCGCAATACCTACATTGCACCAAAGAGGATGCGCAACGTCTTTTTATCTTAGAATTTTGTATTATTTTGCCCTAGGGGCATTAATGTACTCAAATTCTATTTTATTAATATAACGTGTGTTTCTTTTTGTTTGAAACAAATTTGAATTTTTAAATCCTTGAAAGCATTGCATGAATACATATCATTCATCATAAAACATAAACAGGTCTTTGCAACAAGTTTCCTCATCCCTCTACTATTTATTTCAGCAAGATGGATCTCGAATAGACGGTTAAAGACCTTCAAGCTTAAAATACACAATTTCTACAGTTACTCTTGACCTTAGCCAAGGGGCAGGAGGAGCTAAAGACTCTGCTAGAAAAAGAGAAAGAGAAAAAGAAAAAGAAGCCAGCTGGTGTGGTTATCATGGGAAGAAGGTTTCAGGGACAAGCCAAAAGGACCTTAGATTTTCCAACAACATCCGATGAAGGGGAAAGAAAAGGAAAAGAAAGGGAAGTACCATCAGATTTTGAAGAAGAAGAGGAAGAAGAGGACTACTCTGAACAACAATACCCTCCGGCTGATGACAAGTACACACACCTGGAAGAGCGTCTAACTACTATGGAAATACAGAGAGTACCGGGGCTAGATTTCAAGGAATTGGGGCTGGTGTCAGGAATTGTAATCCCGCCAAAGTTTAAAGTGCCATTATTTGCCAAGTATGATGGGGTGTCTTGTCCTAAAATGCACCTCCGGTCGTATGTCAGGAAGATTCAGCCGCACTCTGCTGACAAAGACTTGTGGGTCCACTTTTTCCAAGACAGTTTATCAGGAACGCAACTTGATTGGTTCTACCAGTTGGAAAGGGCTGATGTCCACAATTGGGAAGACCTGGCAGCAGCTTTCTATAAACAGTATCAGTACAACGCTGATTTGGCGCCTACCCGTACTCAACTTCAGAGTATGGCTATGGTATCAAATAAGGGCTTCAAGACTACGCACAAAAGTGGAGGGATCTAGCCGGAAGGGTGCAAACCCTTTGTCTGAAAGGGAGTTAGTGGACATGTTCCTGGGAACTCTATTTGGCCCTTTCTTTAATCATCTGATTGGGAGCTCCTCTGCAGGGTTTACTGAATTGATTTTAACCGGCGAGAGGGTGGAAGCTGGTATAAGAAGTGGGAAGATTCAGAAAGACGCGTCTGCCTCCACAGTTGTGAAAAAACCCTTCGCTTGGAAGAAGAAAGTGTCTACTGTCTATTCACATAGAAATAAAGGAAGAACTGAACACCGACCAATGGTGGGGGCCGTTATGATTTAAAAGCCTGCATCAGACCAGCCAAGAATAACCAGCCAAGAAATAACCAGCCAAGGGTGGAAAGGCCAGTCACCAAGATTAACATGACTCCAGCCTAGGTCCTACCACATCTTCTGAAATTGAATCTGGCGATTTTAAAAGAGGTCCCAAAGAATCCCAATACTGTGTCTCCTCACTACCATCCGAATGCCAGATGCGCATACCATTCTGAAAGTCCAGGGCACGGCACCAACAACTATTGGGCTCTGAAGAACAAAATTCAAGACCTGATAGACGCGAAGGAAGTTGAGTTTGAAGTGCCTGAGAAACCAAATGTTATTTCCGCTCCAATGCCTAGGCATGGTCACAATGCCAATGTTGTTGAGGAAGATTCATTTGTTGCCACAGTGGATGAACTGTTGACTCCTCTCCCGATCATTAAGTTGAATTTGTTGAAAGCTGGTATATTCCCAGTTTGTGACAAAGACTGCCACATTTTCCTATCCTCATCATTTGACTGCCCTCTGTTGAAAAAAGGTATCCAACGACTGATTGATAACCGAGAATTTTTTTTTGAGAAAGCTCCTATTTCACCCGTTCCAGTTAAAGAAGTTTCAATCATAACCATCTACGCCAATCCTTCTATGGTCCCTAAAATACCCGTTAGGATTACATCTGCTCCAATGACTATTCCACTTAAGATTACAATGCTCGGGCCGGTCCCGTACCAATAAGATAAAACAGTACCATGGAATTATGGTGGAGAAATCTACTACCATGGTATCAAACAGGATGAACTGACTGCCGAAGAAGAGAGCTCCGAAGAGGACAATTCCAACATTAGCAATATTGTTGGAACTAGCAAGATTACCCGTAGTGGTAGAATCTTTTCTCCAGAGATTGCCCCTCCAAAGGCAGTCTTTGGACTCGTGGTCGTTCCAAAGATTACCTTTGTACCAGTGATTATACCTGCAAGCGTACCTACCAACAAAGACAATACAATCCATATCCCTACTTCCACTGCTGAGAATAAAGGGAAAAGCATTCAAGAAGAGCCTGTCCGGACGAAGGCTCAATCTATCCCTGAAACATCCAAGAAGGAAATGGAAGAAATCCTGAGGATAATAAAGAAGAGTGATTATGATGTGGTTGAACAGTTGGGGCAGACCCCCTCCAAAATCTCTATGTTATCATTGTTGTTATGCTCTGAGGCACATGCAAAAGCTCTGGTAAAATTTCTGAAGACAGCTCACGTGCCGCAAGAGACGTCTGCTGACCAATTCCAAGAATGTGGGGCCAGTTTGACAGTTGATAATGGCCTGGGTTTCTCTGATGCTGACTTGACACCCAAAGGGAGAAAACACAACGAGGCATTACATGTCTCAGTGGAGTGTAGAGGAACGACCCTAGCCCATGTCTTGGTGGACACGGGATCATCTCTGAACATCTTACCAAAGAAAGCCCTTGATAGATTGGATTGTGAGGGGCTGACATTAAAACCAAGTAACATAGTGGTGAGAGCCTTTGATGGTTCGAAAAGGATGGTCCACGGGGAGGTGGACATCCCGATAAAAGTGGGAACTCAGACCTTCAATTCAACCTTCTATGTGATGGACATCCGTCCTTCTTATTCCTGTCTGTTAGGACGCCCCTGGATTCATAATGCCGGTGCTGTCACCTCCATATTATATCAGATGCTGAAGTACCATGTCCAAGGAAAGATCATAACTGTCCACGGGGAAGAGGAGTACATGATTAGTCATCTGAATTCTTTCCGATATGTGGAATTGGATGGTGAGTTCATTGAAACCCCTTTCCAACATTTTGAAGAAGTCTCCAAAGAAATAGCGGCGACCAAGGCAGTATCCTTGATTCCTAAGATCACAAGACCTCCACTTCGGATGTCATCTCTAAAGGACGCAAAGGCAGTAGTGGAAGAGGGCGGATGCACCATCTGGGGGCAACTTCCAGACATTCCATACAAATCAGACAAGTTTGGCTTGGGGTTTACTTCAACTGCTCAGAAGGCTGTGCACTGCGCCCGTGCCGGAGGGCCACCTGTGAAGACTAGTAACCAAGGGGTCAATGTAGTGGAGGACAGTGAAGAAGATGGCAGCTTGGAAGATTGGATATTTCCTACTGTCAGCGGAGGACTTTGCAACTGGGAAGCCAAAGACTTTGTCCCGATAACTTTCATATCTCAGTAATTTATCTTTTATATTTCTGTTGGACTTGTAATATTCACAAACAATTCGTACATTTTCAACCTTGTGTCTTACCCGAGGCACAATGGTCCATTTGTAAGGGTTTTTATTTCATCTTCATATGACATTCAATGAATCATGGACGCTTTTTCATATATAAACCTTTTGTGCTCATTGTCTTTCTTTTACATTTTATTGTTTTAAGATGGCTATACCCTTACACACACCCACACTCACAAATGCAGGTACCCTTCCATTCTGGATCCCATGGGTAACGATACTGCTATAGCCTTCAGTGACTTTGAAGATCTGATCTACCAAGCCGAATACGAAGGTGAGGAAGATTGTGAAGTGCCAGGGGAATTGGCCAGACTACTACAACAAGAGGAAAGAGCTATTCAGCCTCATGAGGAGCTGCTGGATACAATCAATTTGGGTACCGAGGAAGATAAAAAGGAAATCAAAGTAGGTGCCAATCTAGAGACGAGTGTCAAGGAGCGCCTGATTCAGCTGTTGCATGATTATGTTGAGATCTTTGCCTGGTCATATGAAGACATGTCGGGACTCGATACAGACATTGTGGTACACCGTCTACCCATAAGAGAAGACTGTCCACCAGTGAAGCAAAAAGTCCGCCGCATGAGACATGACATGTCAGAGAAGATCAAAGTGGAAGTCATGAAACAATTCAATGCTGGATTTCTGGCTGTTACTTCTTATCCTCAATGGGTGGCCAACACTGTTCCCATGCCTAAAAAGGACGGAAAAGTAAGAATGTGCATGGACTATAGAGATTTAAATAGGGCCAGCCCTAAAGATGATTTTCCACTTCCACACATCGACATCCTGGTTGATAATACAGCCCAGCACAAAGTATTTTCTTTCATGGACGGATTCTCAGGCTATAACCAGATCAAAATGGCACCCGGGGACATGGAGAAAACTACATTTGTCACACAGTGGGGTACGTTTTTCTATAAAGTGATGCCATTCAGACTGAAGAATGTCGGGGCAACCTATCAATACGCCATGGTAGCTTTGTTTCATGATATGATACATCATGAGATAGAGGTCTACGTAGATGACATGATAGCCCGATCACAAACTGAAGAAGAACACCTTGATCACTTGCAAAAGCTGTTTGTGAGATTGAAGGAGTACAAACTAAGGTTGAACCCAAACAAGTGCACATTCGGAGTCCGATCCGGTAAACTCTTAGGATTCATTGTCAGTAACAAAGGCATCGAGGTTGATCCTGCCAAGGTCAAAGCGATACAAGAAATGCCTGCTCCTCGTACTGAGAAGGAAGTCATGGGATTCTTGGGACGCCTGAACTATATTTCCAGATTCATTTCTCACCTAACATCTACTTGTGAACCAATCTTCAAGCTGTTGAAGAAAGATCAAGTAGTCAGATGGAATGATGAATGTCATAATGCTTTCGACAAAATCAAAGAATATTTACAAGAGCCTCCTGTCTTGATGCCGCCGGTCGAGGGAAGACCACTAATCATGTATCTGACCATTTTAGAGAACTCAATGGGGTGCGTATTGGGGCAGCATGACGAGTCTGGACGAAAAGGGCATGCTATTTACTACCTGAGCAAAAAGTTTAGCGACTGTGAAACCAGATATTCACTGCTCGAGAAAACTTGCTGCGCTATGCTATGGGTTGCTCGCCGGCTAAGACAGTATATGTTGACTCATACCACTTTGCTAATATCTAAGATGGATCTGATAAAGTACATCTTTGAGAAGCCTGCTCTGTCTGGAAGGATAGCTAGATGGCAGATGATCCTAATAGCATATGACATACAGTACACTACCCAGAAAGCTATAAAGGGCAGTGTTCTAGCTGATCATCTTGCTCATCAAGCTGTAGAAGATTATCAGTCCATGAAGTTTGAATTCCCTGACGAAGACATCATGACATTAGACAACTGTGAAGAAATCAGACCATATGACGGACCTGGACAAGGATCCCGATGGACCCTATTCTTTGATGGGACATCCAATGCACTTGGTAATGGTATCGGCGCTGTACTAATATCTCCTGAAGGATGCCATACTCCTTTTACTGCCAGACTTTGCTTCAACTGTACGAACAACATGGCAGAATACGAAGCATGCATCTTTGGTCTCAAGGCTGCCATAGACTTGGGAATCAAATCTTTAGTTGTGTTTGGAGATTCAGCTTTGGTCATTAGTCAGATCAAAGGAGAATGGGACACTAAGCATCCTAACCTTATCCCTTACAAAGAACATGTTTTGACATTGCTACCACATTTTGAGCAGATTACCTTCGAGCACTTCCCGCGAGAAGAAAATCAGGTAGTAGATGTTCTAGCAACAATGTCATCTATGTTTAAACTTAATTGGGATAACGAAGCTCCCCGGATCACCATTGAACAAATGGATGAACCAGCACACTGTCACGAGATTAATACTGAAGAAGTAGTGAACCAGCCTTGGTTTCATGAAGTCAAAAGGTATCTCGAGGCTCAAGAATATCCTGAAGGAGCTTCAATCAATGATAAAAAGTTCTTAAGGAGATTCTCCTCTAAATTCTTCCTGAGTAATGACATCCTGTACAAAGTAATCATGATTCTATTCTGCTCCGTTGTGTGGATATGATTGAAGCTGAAAAGATCATGGCTGAATTACATGAAGGTACCTTTGGCACTCACTCTAGTGGGCATACGATGGAGAAGAAAATCCTACGGGCAGGCTATTATTCGTCTACCATGGAAGCAGACTGCTATCAACACTCTCAGACCTGTCATAAGTGTCAAATCTATGCAGACAAGGTGCACGTGCCTCCGGTTCCTCTAAATGTCTTAACATCTCCTTGGCCCTTTGCTATATGGGGAATCAATATGATTGGGGAGATCAAGCCTACAGCCTCCAATGGACACCGCTTCATTCTAGTGGCCATTGATTATTTCACAAAGTGGGTCGAAGCAGCTTCCTTCGCATCCGTTACTAAGAATGTTGTTGCCCGCTTCATCAAGCATAATCTCATTTTCCAGTATGGTATCCAAGAAAGGATCATCACTGATAACAGCACAAACCTTAATAATACTATGATCACCGCCTTGTGCGAGCAGTTCAAGATTCAACACCATAATTCATCCCCCTATCGACCAAAGATGAATGGTGCAGTCGAAGCTGCTAATAAAAACATTAAAAAGATCATACATAAAATGACAGTCACCTACAAGGACTGGCATGAGATGCTACCGTTTTCTCTCCATGGGCACCGTACCACGTCTCGCACATCAACTGGGGCAACACCCTGTTCTTTGGTTTATGGCATGGAGGTTGTTCTACCTATTGGGGTTCAAATCCCCTCTTTAAGAATCATGAAGGATGCAGGTTTGAGTGAAGACGATTGGATTCAAACCCGACTTGATCAGTTGAACTTAATTGATGAAAAGAGACTTACTGCTGTTTGCCATGGTCAGACGTATCAAAAGCGAATGATCAAAGCTTTCAACAAAAAAGTCAGACGCCAAGTGTATCAAGTCGGAGATCTAGTGATCAAGCGCATCATCTTGCCACAAAGTGATCCCAGGGGCAAATGGACTCCTACCTATGAAGGACCATTTGTAATCAAGAACATCTTTTCTGGTGGGGCAATGATCTTAACCACCATGGACGGTAACGACCTGCCACACCATGCGAACGCGGACATAGTCAAAAGATACTACGCATAAAAGACCCGCTAGGTTGACACACCTAGGCAAAAACAAGGGCATCCCGGCGAACCAAAAAGGTTCGGGCAAAAATTAGGGATAAAAAAAAATCTGTACACCCGACAAGTTGAAAACCCGAAAGGGAGACTTGGGCAAAAAAGGTTTTCCCGGTGGATTGAAAACCCGAAAGGACGGTCCAGGCAAAAGTTAGGGAATTAAAGTGTATGACTATGTCTCGTCGGATCACTTTAAAGACAATCTCTTCACTGACAAACTAGGAGCTTCTGATCAATTCAATCATCTTCGGACGAAGCGACAAATGGATAAGATATTCGGAGATACGAAGGCTATAGCAGAATGGGAGCCCCATAGGATTATTACACATAGCTATCTTTCTTTGTATGAATTTTTCTTATTTTTTACGACACCATCCTCTTACTAGGATGTTTGTCTCCTTTGTATAAAATACTTATTCAAAGTGAATACAAAGATATCTCTTTAAAGTACAGAAAACCATTTGTCCTTTTCTTTTTACACTTGTGTTTTATTTGCAAAAATGTCCAATGATTCATTAATGAACATATGCATTTGAACATAATTACTGTTTACAAATAAACAAAATGAGAAAAGAGCAATTACTGACAGGTTGAAAGAATAGGAAAACGTCTTTGGACTATTCCATGAGCAATCCCTACAGTACATCATTAAGATCCCCAGTGGAGCCAATACTTCAAACTATTAATCCCTAGTGGAAACCATCCAGTTTCTTCAAATTCCCCAGCAAGTTATCTTGAAGCCCGAAAATCAACCGGATAACAGTTAACTTCTGTTTCTCCTCAACCTAGGATAACTCCCCAGTAGAGTGGCAGACGACCGAAACTCCTGAACTTTTTCTGAACAGGAATAAGCTTTTTCCCCACAGAGTTTTCATTTCTCCCCAACAGAATGAAGATTCTCATTATTAATCCCCAGTAGAAGCCATCAAAGTTCTCCGGATTCCCCAAACAGATTCCTCAAGAAGTATGGCATTACTCTCACAACGGAATTTTTATCAAATACTCCAACTTCAAGACATGAAGAATCCACATATCCTCAGCAGCAGTCAAGGATTTATCTTCCCCAGCAATACAACAAATCATCTTACATGCACATACATTACATCCATATGTTGTAAACATTGATAAAGTACATATATTGCATCATACATTTCATGCATCATAACTTTGTGTTTCAGCTAACATTTTACCCTTTTCAGGATAAGATTAACGAGCTACCATTAACAATATGCAATCATGATACAATTCAGATACGCACCAGATACGGATGCCAACCTGATATTCATTCAGGTTCAGCTTTCAGATACAGTTCAGATATGCACCAGATACGGATGCCATCCTGATTATCATTCAGATTCAGATTTCAGATACAGTACAGATACGCTCCAGATACAGATGCCATCCTGATACTCATTCAGATTCTAGTTCAGATACAGTACGGATACACTCTAGACACGAAATCCATTATGTCATTAATTCATATTCCAAGTTCATGATACAGTACAGATACGCTCCAGACGCGGAAGCCATTCTGTTACTCATTCAGACCTCAACTTCAAGATACAGTCCAGATACGCTCCAGACACGGAAGCCATTATGTTATTCATTCTGTTGTATCCCAAAATTTTCCCTCCCATATTTCTCAAAACATTTCAAGAAAGATCCCCAAGTTGCTCAAGGTAGTCCAAGGGTTGGCCAGACAAGCTCTCTCCTAAGGCAGTCTACCTCAAATTAGGGTTCCATGTTGCATCAAGATACTTGAGTCCAAGGGAACCCAAATGCTCAACACTATCCTAATATGTTCTCAAGATCATCCATGTCAAGTTTCAAGCCTTGCAGAGGAAGTTTTCTCAGTCAATTGCTCAAAGGCCTGAAAATCGACTATGCTAGGGCAAAAGTCAACTGTGGCTTACATACAGTCAAAATTCAAGATTTTCGGTCAACATCCTCATTTTGAATTATATTTCATCATTTGATCAAGGGTTGATCATGATTCATCAAGGAATGCTCATAATTCATCAAAAACCAAAAATTGCTAAATTAGGGTTTTGCAGGAAAGTCAACTCAACTTTGACCAAGCATAACTTTCTCATAATTTATGAGAAATTACCCATCCAAATCTCATTTTGAATAGGATGCAATTCCCTACAATCCATTTTCAGCTCCCAATTTCAAAATATGCACTCACCAGAAGTTATGAATTTGGACATTATAGGTCATTTTGAAAAGTCAACAAAAACACCTTTTTTGTCAAAGCTTCTTACATGAACATGGAAGATCCAATTGAGAAGAAACCAAAGAGGTTTCTTAGGGGACATCCTAATATTTTTAAAAAGTCCAAGAACACCCTCATAAGGTTAAAATTGAGAGAGATATGCATTGTCAAAGTTGGACAATTTTTGAAAAAAATGCATGAAGCAAATATTGACCAAACTTGGATTTTTTTCCAAATGGGCCTATCTTTTCAAGTTTGAAACTCATTCCTAACATTGCTTTAGTGACCGTGCATCCCTTTCGAATTGACCCTCAAAACTCCAACGATGATGCTACCTACTCACTAATAGTGGGATAGCGTTGTCTAAAGAAAACAAGCATAGAACGATTCTTTTTTCGAGTAGGTGGATTAGTTCTTAGATACTTTCTCATTCCAAACAAATTTTTCACACTTAAACTCCTTTACAAACAAAGTTTTCAAAAACACTTCATTACACTCTTGAAGACAGAAGCAAGAGTTAAATCGAAGTCAAAACAAAAACTTTTCAAAGCCAACAAACACAAAGAAAACAATTTTGAAAATGATGAGCAAGTACATAAGAGCCCGTAGATAACTACGGATAGAAAGGGTGCTAATACCTTCCCTTTCTATAATCTACCCCCCGTACTCAGAAATATCTCGAAAAAGGAATTTTTTTATGCTTTTTTCCTTTCCTTGTTGGATAAAATAAAAGACGGTGGTGACTCTTTCTTACCGCGACATTTTGCAAACACAAACGCAAAACGGAAACCAGAAAATTCCTTAAAAAAATAGGGAAACACGTCCCGGTTCTGGCCACCGTATCACAGAACTGGCGACTCTGCTGGGGAATTAATAAGTGGGGTGTACCTTAGAATTAGTTCATCATATTGTTTTCAATTGTTTGATCTATTTGCTTTATTTTTATGGGTTTGAATCAGAGTTACTATAGATCCTAACCCGGATCTGGGGATACCTTTTAGGTAAGTAGCAATAGACTGTGAGGGAACTGTACAGCGTAGACCGATATGGTTGAAGCAGTAGCTACAATGGTGTGACACTTTAGTTTATACTGATATCCCTTGTGGAGGAACAAGGAGAGTATGGGGCTGCTAAGGGGTCATTAAGCATCAACTGACCTTAGAACCTATAATTGACCAACTTGGCCATAGAAAAGTAGCAGTATGCTACACTCATTGAGACCATACTCTCGCGATGATTCCGGCCGCAAGAAAAGGTTGCTAAATTGGAATTATGACCGATCGAGGATGGTCAGTGATATTGAGAACCTCTAGAGCCCGGTTACTATTACTAGGACAGGTTAAACCAACTAAACTGAAAGAGGGTAATACCTAAACTCTATGCCATCCTGAAATTTAAGGGCTATTGTGTGACTTATGTGCTTTCAACTTGAACTACTTACACATGTTTGTTATCTAACAACTTGAGTTCCTTGCAGGTTTTGTTTACAGTCCTTATCCAATACCTTAGATTTCTTGCCGGATTTACTTGTTTACATTACCTCTTACTTTTTCTTAAACGCATAACATACACATCGTAACATCATGCCTTAACATTTCCGTAACCATTTCAAGGATCTCAAAGGTTTGTGATGTAGGTTATGGTAAATTAAACGTCTAGCAAGGGGCAAAGGGGATTTATTTTCCTCTAGACAATGTCATCTAGAGATCAAAACACGATAATTTGAGTTGGTGGCTATGACCCACTCGATATGGTGAGCTTGGCTCTTGAAGAAGGACTCTCAACAAACGCGAAATTTCTTCAATCAAATTCTAACAGTTTCTTGTTTACCCTACGAGATCCTTGAAAACATTGCATACATATTATACATATCATTGCATAACAGGTCTCCCAGTACAGGTCTCTCATGTTCTCACTGTTTATTTCAGCAATGGCTAACTCAGTTCAGGGACATTTTCCTAAACCTATCCAAGGGGAAGGAAGAGTTGAAAACACTCCTCATTGGGAACTTGGTCAAGAAAAGTCCCAAAGACAATAAGGATGAACGGCTGGCACAACTGCAAGCTGAGGTAGATGCAATAGGAACCCAAATACTGGGGCAAATGGCTCTTATCCAAGGCTTAGCTCGGGAACAAGAAGAGTTGAGAACCATTATCAACCGGCTCCATCAAGACAGATATAACAGTATGAAGCAAACAGTCGAGGCTGGGGACCAAGTCATTAATCAGCCTCCAAGAAGACAAGGGTCTGGTATGGTGAAGAATGGACCTCTCCAAATTGCTACTACTTCACGGGTCCAACAACAACCTCGCCAAAAACAACGGGTTGATATGCCCAAAAGGCAGTTTACCGAGCTCAACATGCCACTGTCTCAAGCTTTACAACACCTGTTGAGATTGAATCTGGTGATGTTAAGGGATCCTCCTCAAAATCCCCACATAGCCTCCCCAAGGTACAATCCTGATGCTAGGTGTGCATACCATTCCAACAGCCCGAGGCATGATATTGATGACTGTTAGGCATTGAAAAACAAAATTCAAGACTTGATCGATAAAGGAGCATTGGAATTCACACAAGATGGTCAGGCTGAGTTCTTCTACCATTCCTCCAAGGCACGCCCTCTGAAGTGACAAGACCAGACGAGAAGACTTTTTGTTCATTAGAATTTTCAATTTGTAATTTTCTTTTGATTTTTCAAACATTTATTCATGTCAAACTTTGTTACTTTATCAATGCATTGCATATGTCTGTTTTGAATTAGTCCATTCGTATTCACTATATTCAAATTGCTTTCATTTTTGTGATGTTCAACTCTCGACTAAAAGACTCAAAGCCTTTAGAGGGAGGATGACGAAAACGATACCACGATCTCTACAATATGCTTTTGAACAGACCCCACTGACGATGTACATGCGTTGTTTCAAATCCTAAACAGTGGAGTTATAAGGAAGATAATCCCTAGTCAACCCTTTTGAGCGAAAGAAGTAGGAGTTTTTTCTTTTCACACATATTAAAACCCTTAATTATAACCTGGGGCAGGGTAGTTTTCTCAGTTAATTCAGAGGCGCATTCAGTCACGATTTGCCGCTCCGTACACAATGAATGGCATCGAAGACGTCTTTCGAAAAAAAAAGACGGTGATGGTTCCCTATAATCGTCAAGACGGGCAGTCATTATCTCTCGAAATAAAAGCCCATTAAGTCAAAACCTATGAAGGAGACTTAAGAGAAAAAACTGGGGTATCCCGTTGTCTGTAATCACAAAAGGAAACAGTTCAGGCAAAAGATAGGGATAATAAAATCAAAAAGAAAGAGGTCCTACAAACTCTCAACAAATGACTGCCTGTTCAAAATAATCTGTCAGTATCCGAACCATCACTGGAATATCAGAGCAAAGACTCAAAATGGGGTCTAAATGCACAATTAGTTGAGCTTAGGATCGAAGAACATCACGAAGAACAGGTGGGTACAAATAAAATTTGAGCCTTTATCCTTTGTTTCTTGAACCGTGAACCAGACCACGTTATAACCCTTAAAAGTCCTAGCTGAGGCATGGGTTAGTTTGAAAGCATACTGTTACAAAGGGTATCTTGACTCCTGTAGGGTTTGCTGTAAATCCTGAGTTGACGTCACATTTTACAAAAAATCGCTTGTTTTCTTGAAAACTGCATTTTCAAAGAACTTCAAAACAGACATAAGCTTTGCATTCTTAAAATAACATTGTTTTCATATGAATATTTGTTCAACAGCAGAGAAATCCGCACGACAAATATCTAGTGAACAAAAACCTTTTCAATAAAAAGGGTCACCTCAAGTGGAAAAAACACTTCCAACCAAGGGGCACGGCATGAGCATTATCTATCATCTGAGGCAGTCAAGTCAAGATTCAAGGAGTCTATCAAAGATGCCAAATAGCCATGGGCAGATCTCCATCTGAATCACTTAGGGCATTGGACATGAATTCCAGTAACGAATCTTGTATGATCAAACTAACATCTTCTGGTAGTATGGCAACACAACACTACTGACAATGACAACTCCCTACACCCTGAGAGCATGGACATAGTCAGAGAATACTGCGCATGAATAAAGACCCGCTAGGTTGACAGGCCTAGGAAAAAATAAGGGCATCCCGACGAACCAAAAGGGTTCGGACAAAAATTAGGGATAAAAACAAAAAAAGATTTGTACACCCGGCAAGTCGAAAACCTGAAAAGGCGGCTTGGGCAAGAAAGGGTATCCCGGTGGACTGAAAATCTGTAAAAGACAGTCCAGGCAAAAGTTAGGGATTAAAACGTACGACTATGTCCCGTCATCTCGTCACTTGCCTACCAGAAGAAGATTTGTCATTTCAATCGCCAATTACCAAGCACCTCATAGGTTGGAATAATACTTTATCCACAAGGCCTCCGCAGGCACCTTCTCCCGCAGATACAGGGGCAGAAAAGTCTCGATGCAAAGTCATTGTCATATCCTTAGCCCGCGTCCCAGTAACATCTACACTCCCCGCAGAGTAAGAAAAGGACAGTGGTGTTAATTCTCCCCAGCTGAGGCTCGCAACCACAAATGGGTCGGTAAGATTCTCCCCAAGCAGAGTTTATCTATCACCAGCACTGGAAGATTATCCCCAGTGGAGTCTGGAAGATTATCCCCAGTAGAGTCTAAAAGATTATCCCCAGTGAAGTCGCCATTGGAAAATCATCCCCAGCGGAGTTCATTCCTTTTACAGACAGAAATTCAATCCCCAATAGGGTTCACTGTCACCAGCAACAATAATTCATCCCCAGCTGAGTTTTATTTCTCCAAATCAGCAGATCTTCTAGCAGAGTATATACTCCCCACAGAGTCATTTCCTCGTCAGTCCATTCCCTAGCGGAGTTATTCTCTCCTGCAGGATTATTCTCCCAATCATCTTCGGTCGTTATCTCCAGCGAGCGAAACTCTTTATTCTCCAACAATAGTCAGGGATTTATTTTCCCAAACTCGGATGTACCACAATAGAATTTCATGTTCATATATCATGACATACGCATACATATTGCATACAACATAATTTCATTTATTTTGAGAACATCATTATACAATGCATGTCATACATCATATACAATTAATCATGTACCTTTTCAGGAAAGATGGTTATCATCAACAACTTCCTGCAAGTTCAAGATTAACTCTGGAAACTAAACAGACTTTACACGGGTTCGTCACGAAGCAATCTTACACGGGTTTCTCCTAAATACAGCTTTACACGGGTTTGTCACAAAGTAACCTTACCCAGGTTCCTCCTGAAGTTTTACACAAACTTATCACAAAGTAACCTTACACAGGTTCCTCCTGAAGTTTTACACGAACTTGACTTATCACAAGGTGACCTTACCCAGGTTCCTCCTGAAGTTTTACACAAACTTATCACAAAGTAACCTTACCCTGGTTTCTCCTGAAGTTTTACACAAACTTATCACAAAGTAACCTTACCCAGGTTCCTCCTGAAGTTTTACACGGACTTAACTTATCAGAAGGTGACCTTACCCAGGTTCCTCCTGAAGTTTTACACAAACTTATCACAAAGTAACCTTACCCAGGTTCCTCCTGAAGTTTTACACGAACTTAACTTATCACAAGGTGACCTTACCCAGGTTCCTCCTGAAGTTTTACACAGACTTATCCCGAAGCAACCTTACCCAGGTTCCTTCTCGGTCCCGATGTAGTTTCACCCAAACTCCTCATGAAGCAGCCTTACCTAGGTTTCTTCCAGGTTCAGATGCAGTTTTACCTAAACCCATCATGGAGCAACCTTACCTAGGTTCCTTCTCAGTTCAGATGTAGTTTTACCTAAACCCATCATGGAGCAACCTTACCTAGGATCCTTCTCAGTTCAGATGTAGTTTCACCTAAACCCATCATGGAGCAACCTTACCTAGGTTCCTTCTCTTTCCCGATGTAGTTTCACCTAGACTCATCCTGGAGCAACCTTACCTAGGTTCCTTCTCTTTCCTGATGTAGTTTCACCTAGACTCATCCTGAAGTAACCTTACCTAGGTTCCTCCTCAGTCCCGATGCAGTTCTACCCAAACTCTTCACAAAGCAACCTTACCCAGGTTCCTTCTCGGTTCAGACGCAGTTTTACCCAAACTCCTCACAAGGCAACCTTACCCAGGTTCCTTCTCGGTTCAGATGCAATTTTACCCAAACTCCTCACAAATCAACCTTACCCAGGTTCCTTCTCGGTTCAGACGCAGTGTTATCCAAACTCCTCATGAAGCAACCTTACCCAGGTTCCTTCTCATAACCCTACTATCCAGTTTTCTTTTCTATTATCTCCAGACAGCAGTCCACAACACTGTAAGACCCAGACCTATCAAACACGACCGGTTTCACCTTTCCCTAGTAGGTCGCGGTGCATCCTGTACACAACTAGATACGCAGTTCAATTCCGCTTCCTCAAGCCGAAGTTAATTCCTTAGTTGAATAACGGATGACTGAAGTTCCTAAATTTCGACAGAGATGATTCCTCAGTAGAATAAATGGACGAGTTCCTAAATTTCGACAGAGATGATTCCTCAATAGAATAAACGGACGTGTTCCTAAATTTCGACAGAGATGTTTCCTCAGTAGAATAAACGGACGAGTTCCTAAATTTCGACAGAGGTGATTCCTCAGTAGAATACAGATAACCGAAGCTCCTAAAATTCTACTTCTCTCAACAAAGATCAGCCTTCCCCAGCGGAATCTTCCTCAACAACAGGTATACAAGCTCTCGCTAAGGAATCTCTTATGCGATCGACACTCCTTCAGATGGCATCTTTAAGCCCATCCCCTCGTCAGCAATTTCCAAATGGCATCTATAAGCCTATTCCCGACATCACAAGACAATTACCACTTCACACGAGTGCAAATTTCTAGGCACTCTAGTGTTCAATCCTCTTCCACCTTCGGATCACGAAAGACACGAAATCCAATCTATATCCTCAGGTTTAAAAAGATTGAACAGGGGCAGCTGTTGTATCCCAAAATTTTCCCTCCCATATTTCTCAAAACATTTCAAGAAAGATCCCCAAGTTGCTCAAGGTAGTCCAAGGGTTGGCTAGACAAGCTCTCTCCTAAGGCAGTCTACCTCAAATTAGGGTTTCATGTTGCATCAAGATACTTGAGTCCAAGGGACCCCAAATGCTCAACATTGTCCTAATATGTTCTCAAGATCATCCATGTCAAGTTTCAAGCCTTGCAGAGGAAGTTTGCTCAGTCAATTGCTCAAAGGCCTGAAAATCGACTATGCTAGGGCAAAAGTCAATTGTGGCTTACATACAGTCAAAATTCAAGATTTTTGGTCAACATCCTCATTTTGAAGTATATTTCATCATTTTATCAAGGGTTTATAATGATTCATCAAGGAATGCTCATAATTCATCAAAAACCAAAAATTGCTAAATTAGGGTTTTGTAGGAAAAGTCAACTCAACTTTGACCAAGCATAACTTTCTCATAATTCATGAGAAATGACCCATCCAAATCTCATTTTAAAGAGGATGAAATTCCCTACAATCCATTTTCATCTCCCAAGTTCAAAATATGCACTCACCATAAGTTATGAATTTGGACATTATAGGTCATTTTGAAAAGTCAACAAAAACACCTTTTTTGTCAAAGCTTCTTACATGAACATAGAAGATACAATTAAGATGAAACCAAAGAGGTTTCTTAGGGGCCATCCTAAGCTTTATAAAAAGCCCAATAACACCCTCATAAGGTTAAAATTGAGAGAGATATGCATTGTCAAAGTTGGACAATTTTTGAAAAAAATGCATGAAGCAAATATTGACCAAACTTGGATTTTTTCCAAATGGGCCTATATTTTCAAGTTTGAAACTCATTCCTAACATTGCTTTAGTGACCGTGTGTCCCTTTTGAGTTGACCCTCAAAACTCCAACGATGATGCTACCTACTCACTAATAGTGGGATAGCGTTGTCTAAAGGAAACAAGCATAGAACGATTCTTTTTTCGAGTAGGTAGATTAGTTCTTAGATAATTGCTCATTCCAAACAAATTTTTCACACTTACACTCCTTTACAAACAAAGTTTTCAAAAACACTTCATTACACTCTTGAAGACAGAAGCAAGAGTTAAATCGAAGTCAAAACAAAAACTTTTCAAATCCCACAAACACAAAGAAAACAATTTTGAAAATGATGAGCAAGTACATAAGAGCCTGTAGATAACTATGGATAGAAAGGGTTCTAATACCTTCCCTTTCTATAATCTACCCCCCGTACTCAAAAATATCTCGAAAAAGGAATTTTTCTGTGCTTTTTTCCTTTCCTTGTTGGATAAAATAAAAGAAGGTGGCGACTCTTGCTTACCGCGACATTTTGCGAACACAAACGCAAAACGCAAACCAGGAAATTCCTTAAACAAATAGGGAAACACGTCCCGGTTCTGGCCACCGTATCACAGAACTGGCGACTCTGCTGGGGAATTAATAAGTGGGGTGTACCTTAAGATTAGTTCATCATATAGTTTTCAATTGTTTGATCTGTTTGATTTATTTTTATGGGTTTGAATAGGAGTTACTATAGATCCTAACCCAGATCTGGGGATACATTTTAGGTAAGTAGAAATAGACTATGAGGGAACTGTACGGCGTAGACCGATACAGTTGAAGCAGTAGCTACATTGGTGTGACACTTTAGTTTGTTTCGATATCCCTTGTGGAGGAACAAGGAGATTATGGGGCTGCTAATGGGTCATTAAGCATCAACTAACCTTAGAACCTATAATTGACCAACTTGGCCATAGAAAAGTAGCAGTATGCTACACTCATTGAGACCATACTCTCGCGATGATTCTGGCTGCAAGAAAAGGTTGCTAAATTGGAATTATGACCGATCGAGGATGGTCAGTGATATTGAGAACCTCTAGAACCCGGTTACTATTACTAGGACAGGTTGAACCAACTAAACTAAAAGAGGGTAATACCTAAACTCTATGCCAACCTGAAATTTAAGGGCTATTGTGTGACTTGTGTTCTTTTAACTTGAACTACTTGCACATGTTTGTTATCTAACAACTTGAGTTCCTTGTAGGTTTTGTTTACAGTCCTTATCCAATACCTTGGATTTCTTGCCGGATTTACTTGTTTATATTACCTCGTACTTTTGCTTAAATGCATAACATACACATCGTAACATCATGCCTTAACATTTCCTTAACCATTTCAAGGATCTCAAAGGTTTGTGATGCAGGTTATGGTAAATCAAACGTCTAGCAAGGGGAAAAGGGGATTTATTTTCCTCTAGCCAATGTCATCTAGAGATCAAAACACGATAATTTGATTCGGTGGCTATGACCCACTCGATATGGTGAGCTTGACTCTTGAAGAAGGACTCTCAACAAACGCGAAGTTTCTTCAATCAAATTCTAATAGTTTCTTGTTTACCCTGCGAGATCCTTGAAAACATTGCATACATATCATACATATCATTGCATAGCAGGTCTCGCAGTACAGGTCTCTCATGTTCTCACTATTTATTTTAGCAATGGCTCTCCAACAAGACAACAAAGAGCTTCAAGAAACTCAGTTCAGGGACATTTTCCTAAACCTATCCAAGGGGCGGGAAGAGTTGAAAACACTCCTCGTTGGGAACTTGGTCAAGAAAAGTCCCGAAGACAATAAGGACGAATGGCTGGCACAACTGCAAGCTGAGGTAGATGCAATAAGAACCCAAACACTGGGGCAGATGGCTCTTATCCAAGGCTTAGCCCGGGAACAAGAAGAGTTGAAAACCATTATCAACCGGCTCCATCAAGACAGATACAACAGTATAAAGCAAACAGTCGAGGCCGGGGACCAAGTCATTAATCAGCCTCCAAGAAGACAAGGGTCTGGTATGGTGAAGAATGGACCTCTCCAAATTGCTACTACATCACGGGTCCAACAACAACCTCGCCAAAAACAACGGGTTGATATGCCCAAAAGGCAGTTTACCGAGCTCAACATGCCACTGTCTCAAGCTTTACAACACCTGTTGAGATTGAATCTGGTGATGTTAAGGGATCCTCCTCAAAATCCCCATATATCCTCCCCAAGGTACAATCCTGATGCTAGGTGTGCATACCATTCCAACAGCCTGGGGCATGATACTGATGACTGTTGGGCATTGAAAAACAAAATTTAAGACTTGATCGATAAAGGAGCATTGGAATTCACACAAGATGGTCAGCCTGAGTTCTTCTACCATCCCTCCAAGGCACGCCCTCTGAAGTGACAAGACCAGACGAGAAGACTTTTTGTTCATTAGAATTTTCAATTTGTAATTTTCTTTTGATTGTTCAAACATTTATTCATGTCAAACTTTGTTACTTTATCAATGCATTGCATATGTCTGTTTTGAATCAGTCCATTCGTATTCACTATATTCAAATTACTTTCATTTTTGTGATGTTCAACTCTCGACTAAAAGACTCAAAGCCTTTAGAGGGAGGAAATCAAAAACGATACCACGATCTCTATAGTATGCTTTTGAACGGACCCCGCTGACGATGTACAGGCGTTGTTTCAAATCCTAAACAATGGATTTATAAGGAAGATAATCCCTAGTCAACCCCTTTGAGCCAAGTCAAGTCTATCATCTGAGGCAGTCAAGTCAAGATTCAAGGAGTCTCTCAAAGATGCCAAATAGCCAGGGGTAGATCTCCATCTGAATCACTTGGGGCATTGGACATGAATTCCAGCAACGAATCTACCCCCCGTACTCAGAAATATCTCGAAAAAGGAATTTTTCTGTGCTTTTTTCCTTTCCTTATTGGATAAAATAAAAGACGGTGGCGACTCTTGCTTACCGCGACATTTTGTGAACACAAACGCAAAACGCAAACCAGCAAATTCCTTAAACAAATAGGGAAACACGTCCTGATTCTGGCCACCGTATCACATCCTCGCTCAAACCTGCATCCTTCATAATCTGAAGATAGGGTATCTGGACTTCAATGGGTAAGACTGCCTCCATACCGTACACCAGGGAGTAGGGTGTTGCCCCTGTTGATGTCCGCGTTGAGGTGCAGTACCCATGAAGAGCGAATGGTAACATCTCGTGCCAATCTTTGTATGTCACTGTCATCTTCTGCACAATCTTCTTGATGTTCTTATTAGCCGCTTCAACAGCCCCATTCATCTTCAACCGGTAAGGAGAAGAGTTGTGATGCTGTATCTTAAACTGTTTACAGAGCTCAGTGATCATCGTATTGTTGAGATTTGTACCATTGTCCGTAATGATCCTCTCTGGTACACCATATCGATAGATCTAATTGTGTCAAATAAACCGCTCCGCGACGTTCTTGGTTACTGTAGCAAAGGAAGTTGCCTCAACCCACTTCGTAAAGTAGTCAATTGCTACCAGGATGAAAAGATGCCCGTTGGACGCAGTAGGTCTGATCTCGCCAATCATATCGATACCCCACATTGCAAAAGGCCAAGGAGCCGTCAAGATGTTCAGAGGAACTAGAGGTATATGCACCTTATCAGCATAGACTTGGCATTTGTGACAGGTCCGAGAATGCTGATAACAATCAGCTTCCATAGTAGACCAATAATACCCTGCCCGTAGGATTTTCTTTGCCATGGTATGTCCACTGGAATGAGTTCCGAAAGTACCTTCATGTAATTCTGCTATAATCCTTTCCGCCTCGCTTTTATCCATGCATCGTAATAAGGTTGAGTAATGGTTACACTTGTAAAGGATACCATTACTGATGAAGAACTTCGCAGTGAATCTCCTCAGAAACTTCTTATCATTAACAGATGCACCATCGGCGTACTTCTGAGCCTCAAGATACTTCTTTACCTTGTGGAACCAGAGTTTATCTGCTACCTCTTCAGTCTCAATGTCACAGCAATGTGCGGGTTCGTCCAACCTCTCAATGGTAATCTAGGGAGCCTCATTGTCCCACCTGACCTTGAACATAGAAGACATGGTAGCTAGCGCGTCCGCTAACTGATTCTCCTCTCTCGAGAAGTGTTAAAAGGTTATCTCCTCAAAATGTGGGAGCAGAGTCAGTATATACTCCTTGTAAGGAATAAGATTTGGATGTTTCATAACCCACTCGCCTTTGATCTGACTGATCACTATAGAGGAATCTCCGAATACACTCAAGAATTTAATCCTCAGGTCAATAGTTGCTCAAAGTCCCATGATGCATACTTCATACTCCGCCATGTTGTTGGTGCAGTTAAAACATAATCGGGCGGTGAATGGAGTATGATAGCCTTCAGGAGATATGATCATAATGCTAATGCCATTACCCAACGTATTTAAGGCTCCGTCAAAATACATAGACCATCGGGATCCCCCCTCGGGTCCTTCATCCGGTCCAGGTTCTTCATAGTCAGTCACCAACATGATGTTCTCATCTGGGAATTCAAAATTCATGGATTGGTAGTCATCCACGGCCTGATGCACCAAATGATCCGCCAACACACTCCCCTTGATTGCTTTTTGGGTTATGTATTAGATATCATACTCAGTTAAGATCACCTGCCATCTTGCTATTCTTCCGGACAAGGCAGGCTTCTCGAAGATATACTTGATTGGATCCATCTTTGATATCAATAGGGTAGTGTGAGTCAGCATATACTGTCTCAGTCGGCGAGCAGCCCATGCCAAAGTGCAGCAAGTTTTCTCAAGCAGTGAGTATCGGGTCTCACAGTCAGTAAACTTTTTGCTAAGGTAGTAAATAGCATGCTCTTTTCGGCCAAACTCGTCATGCTGCCCCAACACACCCCCATCGAATTGTCGAGTACTGTCAAGTATAAGATAAAAGGTCTTCCTTCAACTGGAGGCATCCGAATGGGTGGCTCTTGGAGATATTCCTTGATCCTTTCGAAAGCGGCCTGACATTCATCATTCCATTTTACCACTTGATCTTTCTTCAGCAGCTTGAAAATTGGCTCACAAGTAGCAGTCAAATGTGAAATGAATCGGGCAATGTAGTTTAGACGTCCCAAAAAGCCTCTGACTTCCTTTTCTGTTCGGGGAGCTGGCATCTCTTGTATAGCTTTCACCTTTGCAGGATCCACTTGAATACCTTTATCACTAACAACAAAACCCAGCAGCTTACCAGACCTTACCCCGAAGGTGCACTTGTTCGGGTTCATCCTTAGCTTGTACATCTCCAACCTGTCGAATAGCTTCTGAAGATGGTCAAGGTGTTCTTCTTCAGTCTGGGATCTTGCAATCATGTCGTCAACGTATACCTCAATCTCATGGTGAATCATGTCATGGAACAAAGCGACCAGGGCGCGCTGATACGTTGCCCCAGGATTCTTCAATCTGAATGGCATGACTTTGTAGCAAAAGGTTCCCCACTGCGTAACGAAAGTCGTCTTCTCCATGTCCTCGGGAGCCATCTTAATCTGATTGTAACCAGAAAAACCATCCATAAAGGAGAAGATCTTATGATGCGCGGTGTTGTCGACTAGAACATCGATGTGAGGGAGTGGGAAATCATCCTTGGGGCTTGCCCTATTCAGATCCCTATAGTCCACACACATTTGTACCTTACCATCTTTCTTCGGCACCGGAACCACGTTGGCAACCCACTGCGGGTAAGAAGTAACTGCTAGAAAATCGGCATCAAACTGTTTCATGACCTCAGCTTTGATTTTCTCATACATCTCTGGGCGCATACAGAGAACTTTCTGCTTTACCGGAGGACAATCTTCTTTAGTTGGCAAGCGGCGAACCACAATGTCGGTGTCCAACCCAGGCATATCTTCATAAGACCAAGCGAAGATCTCAACATAGTCCCGTAGCATATGTATCAACCATTACTTGACACTAGGCTCCAGATTCACATCGATCTTGACTTCTTTCTTGTCTTCTTATGTACCCAAATTCACTTATTCTACTGGATCTTCATGGGGCTATATGGTCCTCTCTTCCTGTAGTAACAGTCTAGCAAGCTCCCCAGGAACTTCACAATCATCCTCACCTTCGTCCTCGGCTTGGTTGATCGGATTTTCGAAGTCATAACTGGCAGTAGTAGAGTTGTTATCAATGGGATCCAGAGTGGACGTAGATCTGCATTATGATATGTGGGTGTTTGTAAGATAATAGTTGTTTTGATAAAGTGCAAGATAAAATAAAAACAAGGAGCGTAAAATTTGTAATGCAAGAAAACGTCCAATGCTTTATTGATGATATATGAAAATGACAAACAATAAGCCCTCACAAACAAACCATGATGCCTTGGGCAAGGCATCGGGCTGTAAAGTTTTTAAACTGTTTATTACAAATCTCAAAACAAAAGTCCATTACTGTGTAACAAAAGAAACGAGCACAAAGTCCTTCGCCATCCATTTGTTCAATCCACCATCGGTAGTCGGGTAAATCCAGCTGTCAATATCTGACTCTTCTTCATCATCCTCAATTGCATTCACTCTCTGATTACTAATGTGTAGAGGAGGTCTTCCAATCCGCGTGTGCCGAACAGCCCTTTGAGCCTCTGCAGTAAAGCCCAAACCAAACTTGTCAGTTTTGTGTGCAAAGTCAGGGAGTTGACCCCAATTTTCACACCCACCTTTTTCAATTACAGCCCTGGCATCCTTGAGGGAAGCCATCTTCATCGGAGGTTCTTCAACAACAACTTCAGTCGACGCCATAGTCTGGGGGACCTCTTCAAAGTTCTGACACGGGGTTTCGATGAACTCTCCATCCATCTCCACATACCGAAAGGAGTTAATATGACTCACCATGTACTCCTCTTCTCCTCGCATTGTAACAATCTTCCCCTTTACTGGATATTTCAACATCTGATAAAGCATAGAAGTCACGGCCCCAGCCTTGTGAATCCACGGGCGACCCAACAAGCAAGAATAAGATGGTCGGATATCCATCACATAGAATGTAGATGCAAAAGTCTGAGAGCCAACTTTAACAGGGATGTCCACCTCCTCGTGCACCATCCTTTTTGACCCGTCGAAGGCCCTAACCACAATATTACTCGGCTTCAAAACCAAACCTTCACAGTCCAGACGGTCTAATGCTTTCTTGGGTAAGACATTCAATGAGGACCCAGTATCCACCAGTACGTGGGCCATAGTAGTGCCCATGTACTCGATTGAGACGTGCAGAGCATCGTTGTGATTTCTTCCTTTAGCAGTCAGATATGCGTCTGAGAAACCCAACCCGTTGTAGGCAGTCAAACTAGCTACGCAGTCTTTGAATTGATCAGCAGAGGTTTCCTGCGGCACATGCGCGGTTTTGAGGAAAGCAATTAAAGCCTTTGCATGGTCTTTCGAACACAACAACAAGGATAACATGGAGATTTTTGACGGGGTCTTTCCCAGCTGCTCGACTACGTTGTAGTCGCTCTTCTTGATAATCTTCAGAATTTCCTCTATCTCCTGCCTAGAGGTTTCTACAATGATCTTCTTAGGTGCCTCCATCCGAGCAGGCTCACCTGTGATTTCTTTTCCCTGAGTGTTGGATGGCTCGGCAACAGGGGTGATAACTGGAATATGAACTAGGTCAGTAGCTGATGTACTGGCAGATGGAATGGCAACAGGCTTTTGAACAGTCGGAGGGGAAATCTCAGGAGAGAAGAGTCTTCCACTTCTGGTGACCTTGCTAGCCCCGACAATATTGCTGACATCAGCATCAGCTTCTTCAACCTTCAAATCGTGTTTGACCGCATGATAATACACATCGGCCCCATAGTGCCAAGGGACAGCCTTATCCGAAGTGTATGGGATAGGACCAGGAATAGTAATGATTAATGGAGCAACTCTTGGAACGGATGTAATCCTAACAGGCTTCCTCGAGGAAGCCTTGGAAGGATTGGCGGAAATGGTTATGATGGAAACATCTTCAATAGGAATCAACAAAATCAAAGTTTTCTCGAACAAGATCTCTTTGTTATCCATCAGGCGTTGAACACCTGATTTCAATAAATGGCAACCAGCAGGCAGGATTGAACATAGGTGGCAACCTTCGCCACTGCCCAAAAATAAACCAGCCGATAATAGGTTCTTCTTAACTGTCATCAATGGAGTAGAAATGTCTTCCACAGAGGTCACAAATGAATCATCGTCCATAGCATTTACTCCATGACCATGTTTGGGCATAGGAGCAGTCATGATGTTGGGCTTCTCCGGAGCGGCAAACTCAATTTCTTTAGCTTCAATCAAATCTTTAACCTTATTCCTCAAGGCCCAGCAGTTGTTTGTATCATGCCCTGGGCTATCAGAGTGATAGGCGCTGCGGGCGTTCGGATTATATAGCGGAGATGTGGTGCTGGGATTCTTCGGGGCTTCCCTCAGAGTTACCAAGTTAGTCTTCAACAATTGTGGTAGAATTTGAGATAAGGTCATACTGAGCCGAGTGTACTGTCTTTGCGGTCTCTCCATTCTTTGTTGATTGTTGCATTGTGGGGCAACAATGGGTCTTGATATTACTACCACGTTTAATGCTTGACGGCGCTCATGTCGGTTTTGGCTCCTCGAACTGTAAACTGCACTAGCTTCTTTCTTACCGGCGAAAGGCCTCTTTTCTGCACTTGATGAAGCACCTTTCTGTATCTTACCACTTTTGATACCAGCTTCTACTTTCTCCCCGGTCAAAATCAATTCAGTAAACCCAGATGACGAACTACCGATCAAATGATTGAAAAATGGACCAGACAAAGTCCCAAGAAACATATCCACCAACTCCCTATCAGACAGAGGGGGTTGGACTCTTCCATCCAGATCTCTCCACTTTTGAGCATAGTCCTTAAAGCCTTCACTTGCACCCATAGACATATCCTGAAGCTGAGTACTTGTGGGAGTAAGGTCAGCGTTATATTGGTATTGCTTGTAAAAAGCAGCAGCAAGGTCCTCCCAGTTGCGGACATTAGCTCCTTCCAATTGATAAAACCATTCAAGCTGAGTCCCTGATAGACTATCTTGAAATAAATGAACCCACAAATTTTTATCAGCAGTGTAGGGTTGGATCTTTCTGACGTACGAGCGAAGATGGAGTTTTGGACAGGATACTCCATCATACTTAGAAAAAACAAGAGCTTTGAATTTATGAGGGATCACCACCCCAGATGCTAGTCCTAGATCTCCGAAGTCCAAACCAGGTATCTTCTGAATCTTCATAGCACTCAGACGGTCTTCAAGTTGTTTGTACCTATCCTCGGCAGGAGGATACTGTTCTTCATCAAAATCAGTGTCATTATTAGAGACTACAGGACTAGGAGCCTTTTCTTCCTCTTGATTCTCTCCTCCTTTGGATGAATGAGACAGATCAACTTCCTGTCGCAACCTATTCCCAAATCTGTGACCCATATTCAGAAGAACCACCTTCTTCTTCTTCTCCTTCATGATGAGAATCTTCAAATCCTCCTGCCCTTTAGCCAAGTTCAAGAACATCTCTTTGAATTGAGAATTATATGCTTGAAGAGCTTTGATGGCTTGATCGGTAGGTATTTCAGAAGACATTATGTGCTGAAATAAACAGCGAAGAAGATGAGAAACCTGTAATGATACCTGTAATGAGGTGCATGATAATGGAATGCATATGAAATGATTTCAAAGACTTTGGGAAATTTAAATTTGCAAACCAAGAAATAAACAAACTTTATTAGATTAAACTTGTAAGAATGTTTAACAATGCCTTTAAGGCGTTACAAAAGAAATAGACTGAAAACAAATCTAAACTAGGAAAAGCAAAAAAAACCAGAAATTCCATGGACGCTTTCCCTTCGTGCTGACATAGTCATTGATCATCCTTTCATTCTCAAGTTGCCTCGTGGGCTTCAAGATCTTCCTCTCCTGCTCATGATACTTCTCCCGGTAAGTATCCCTCTCCCCTTTTAGCTGAATCCAAGATCTCTTCAATGCCCCTAGATCAGTAGGCATGTAGGGATAAAGGACTGTATAAGGAACACCTTCTTCATTAGTATGCTCCACAATCACTGGCAATACAGCTTCATAAGGCATCCCAAGCTTCCGAGCCCAAGCTCGGACCCACTGGAGGTAAGGTTTCATAGGGAGAGAAGTCTTTGGTCCTAGATCTTGAGGGTCAGACCTGTTCACCATGCCCCAAGCTCGTATAAACCTTCGGCGATGCTCTTTAACGTTCTCCTTATAGTCAAAGACAATATCTGTAAGTAGTAGTTTATGAGGACCATCTCTTAGAGCGCGACCAAACTGTCATAAAGCCAGACAAGGACTGTAGGTTATTCCCCCTCTAATTCCAAGCAACGGGACATTAGGGTATTCCCCACATCGATCAATGACGGCAACACATTCCATACCCTTAGAACTCCAAAGAATGTCTGTATGGGCAAGGGACATTATCCTGTAAGACCATCCTAAACCTTCCTCATTCTTCAATATAGACTTGGGGAGGTGCGAAATAAACCACCTCGCCAACAGCGGCATGCAACACATGAGGGTCCCTCTTCTACGCACAGTACGAGTGTATAGGGCATGCAAGATATCACCCAGAAGAGTAGGTACAGGATTGCGAGACAAGAAGATCTTAACCGCATTCACATCCATAAAGGAATCTGGATTTGGGAAGAGAACCAAACCATAGATAAGGAGAGCCAAGATGTCTTCGAAATCCTGAAAGTCCAAATTATCCCAGAACAGTTGAGCTTGATCAATCAGAAACTTGGCTAAGAAACCCTTAACGCTGCTTCGTGTCTCCCAGTTGGATGCTACATCAGCCCTTTTCAAATGTAAAGCTGAAGCAATGTCCTCTGGTCTGGGAGTCTCTTCCAAACCTGTGAAGGGCATCTTCTCAAGGATGGATATGCCCAATAAGTGAGAAAACTCTTCCATAGTGGGAACTAGCTGATAATCTGGGAAAGTGGAGCAATGATGCACTGGATCGAAGAACTAGAATAGCACACTCATCATTTACTCATCAAACCTTAAGGTAACCAAGCTAAGAAGCTGACCATGTCTTCTAATGAATGAGGAAGTATCAGAAACTCTCGAGGCTAAATCCTTGAGTTGAGCAGGTATTTGCACAAAGTTAACTCGGATGTTGTTTCTGCGCATGGAAGCCATAATCTACAAAATAAAACAAAGATAAATCCCCTTGGTCTTTGAAATGGTTAGTCTAATGCAGTATGCATGCTATGTTATGATGCATGATGTCATGATAAAACACACAACAGGTATAGCAGATAGCAGACATGGTAAAGGCAAATAAGTCACACAATAGCCCTTAAGTTTAAGGCTTGCATGGGGTCTAGGTATTACCCTCTTGAAGTTCAGTTGGTTTTAACCTGTCCTAATAATAGTAATCGGGTTCTAGAGGTTCTCACTATCACTGACCATCCTCCATCGGTCATGGTTTCAGCTCACGCAATCTTTTCTTGCGGCCGGAACTATCTCGAGAGTATGGTCTCAATGAGTGTAGTATCGAGTATCAACCAATTCCCATCTTTACACCGAGACCGGCTATCTCACTACTTCCTATGGCCAAGTTGGTCAATTATAGGTTCTAAGGTCAGTTGATGCTTAACGACCCATATAGCAGCCTCGTATTCTCCTCGCTTCTCCACAAGGGATGCCGGTACCAACCAATGTGCCACACCAATGTAGCTACTGCTTCAACCGTATCGGTCTACGCCGTACAGTTCCCTCACAGTTTATTGCTACTTACCTAACAGGTGTCCCCCAGATCCGGGTTAGGATCTATAGTAACTCCTGATACAAAGCCCTCAAAGGTAAAGCAAACAAATCAAACAATAGAAGCAATTTATGATGAACTAATCCTAAGGTATACCCCACTTATTAATCTCCCCAGCAGAGCCGCCAGTTCTGGTGATACAGTGGCAGAACCAACTGTTTAATACTTGTTTGTGTTTTGAATTTTTTGTTTTCAAAATGTTGCGGTAAGCAAGAGTCTCCACCGACTTTTATTTTATCCAATCGGAAAGGAAAAAAGCACATAAAAATCCTTTTTCGAGATATTCTGAGTACGGGCTCTGTTGTACCCCAAAATTTGCCCTCCCATATTTCTCAAAATATTTCAAGAAAAATTCACAAGTCCAACCCGACGCGTCATATTCAGGTATTCTTTCGCCAAGATATCTCTGATAACGTATTCTCAAATTCAGGTTCGGCTCAAGAGTCAATTCTTTAAAGAAGGTATCCGAATGTGTGAGTTTTCTCGAAGAAATATGGTGAAAAAGTGTGCTGAAAGTGCAGTTTTTACGCGCTAAAAAATTCATAACTTGAAGATCGTGGCTCGTTTTGAAGCCGTTCCGGTGGCCAAAATTCCGTCTTGACATTATCAAAGTTTTCATCTCTCACGGCTGGAAGCCAATTTTGATCAGAAGGTCTTCAAAAATGTGGATTTATCAAGTATTTTCGCACAGAAAATTTGTGACAGAAGTTTATTTGCGCCATGTTCAGAAAATCATAACTTGGTCGATTTTCATCGTATCGAGCTGGTTCCGGTGCCAAAATTTCACAAATTGAGTTGACTACATTTTCACAGAAGGTATTGAGTTCAAACGGTATTTAAAAGGCCTTCGTTTTTTGCTCAGAGTGCGTGACACGCTGAAAATCCTGAATGCTGAATATTATTTCATCTGAGCCGAAACTTCGAAAATTCATAACTCGGTCAATTTTTATCGGATTGGACTCATATTTTTACACAAGGTCACTGACTCATATATCTACAACTTTTCTTCAAAAGTCGAGACCAAATTATGCACCGATCAATACCAGTTTTTTATTGAAGAACGTGTCAGAGTCGACACTAGAGCCCAAAATAAGTTTGTCTGAGCTGAAACTTCAAAAATTCATAACTAATTCACTGTTTATCCGATTGAGCCTATTTTCGGACATGAGTTAGTTCTTGATGTCGGCTACATTTTGTTTTCACATTTCAACTTCAAAAATTGCACTTAAGTCCCTGCGATTTAGCCTGGAAAGTGACGAACTCAAGTAAACATTGGAGGCCCAATTGCACATTCAAAGCCCATTTTCTTTACCCTAATTTTCATTATATAATCACCTTCTTTTCACACAAAGCGGAGAGGAGAAAAAAGAGAGAAAAAACCTTGCCATAACACTGTTAGAATATCAAATTCTTTCAAGAACCCTAAAACCTTGAAATCCTTATTACAAATCCCTCTCTCACTACAAACAAGCCATCACAGTTACAAACCAACACTTCACTACTTCTTCAGTAAGGGTTCATTAAAGAACACAAATTGCCAACAGCCAGAACACAAATGGCCATGAAACCCAATCCAATGGCCAAAGAATGCAGACCACGGTACTCAGGAGTCAATGAACACGCACGTGATGCCAGAAAGTCAAACAAGGCTTTTTGTCTAATGGGCCAGAATACTTCAAAAAAACCTCCCATTGGGCCTGAAACCCCCCTTGGTTTGCATCATTTTTAATTTTATTTTCTTTTCTTTTCTAATTCTTTTTTAATTGTTTTAATTGTTTTTTTTCACCATAAAATAATTTTCTATAATAAAAACAGAAAAATCAAAAAATACAAATATATTTAATTTCTTCACTAATTAATTTTGTAAATAAACATGTAAATAAATTAATTAACTAGTAAATTAGGTTAACTTTAATATTTTCATTAATAATTAAAATAATCTAGATTTAGGGTTTCCTTTTAATTCTTGTTCTTTATTTTTCATAAATACAAAAAACACTAAAACACTTTCTTTTCTTTAATTAAATAATTAATTGGACTTTAATTTAATTTAATTTCATGAAAAGGGTCAAAACCCTCGGACGTCCTAATTTTAATTCTTTTCACGCATTATTTCTTTCGATCATTATGTAACTGTTTCTCAGATGTAATAGTAATTAGGTTTATCTTTTCGTCTTTACTTTCCGCATCTTTATCAAAAACGGGTCTTTGTAATTTGGCGATGTATAGACCCGCGCCTTGTAATAGCGTAGGATTTATCTTTCCGCATTTAAATTTCCGCACTTTTAAATTATAAACTTTGCATGAAAGAATGTATGGCCTAAATTAAAAACAAGCGTAGATCACCATAATACATGTACCAGATAAAACATAACTGAAAATAACACACAAATTCACACACCACTCTTAGGGTACGCCTCACTATTGCCTTGCCCTCGAAACGTGGTCATCAAGTATAGGTTGTCTTAGAGGTCGCCCTTCTGTCCAAAAGATCCAGTTGCCTCGAAACGGTTGTCTCGGATAAAAAGGATCTAGGACATTAGGGTTACTTCTAAGGTGTCCTACTATTGCTTCGGTGACCATATTGTCCCTAATCAATCGAATTGACCCGAACACCTCCAACAGTGGTGCTACCTATCTCTCAATGGTGGGATGGCACTACCTTAAGGACTTCTACACAGCCTAATTCCTTAGGGTATGTGGATGACTCATAGATACTTGCTCTATTCAAAAAAACAAATCATAAATCTTTTCACACCGACACTTTCAAAAAAGCTTTCAAAACAATTTTTCAAACACTCTTGAGGACTGATACAAGAGTCGATCTGAAATCTTTAAACGAAACTTTTTCAAACCCACTCACTTTGAAAAGCAAACCATTTTGAAAACATAATGAGCAGGTATCTAAGAGCCCATGGATAACCATGGATAGAAAGGGTGCTAACACCTTCCCTTTCTATAAATCTACCTCCCGAACCGAGAAACATTCTCAATAAGGAATTTTGCTGTGCTTTTGTCCTTTCCATGTTGGAGAACATAAAAGACGGTGGCGACTCTTGCTTACCGCGACATTTCGCGAAACCAGCTAAAAAACAGTCAGTTCTCATTTCCACCGATCACAGGCTCTTAGGTACTTGCTTGTTGTACCCCAAAATTTTCCCTCTCATTTCATCAACATTTCTCATCACAAGACTCTTAGAACTCAAGATCAAGCTAGGGTTTGCTCTGCTCAAGACACCTCCTTGCACTGTTAACCTAAATTAGGGTTTGAGTTTTCACAAGGATGTTTTGACCTACAATGCCCAAAGTAACTTTCATACTCCATTTTGGACTCACAAATTTGTCCATACCAAGTTTCAAGCCTTGATTGAAATTTTTGCCCAGTCAATTGGACAGTTGACCTAGAAATCAGCTGTATTGGGGAAAAAGTCAACTGTGGCCAATTGACAGTCAAACCTCATGAATTTTGACCCACATCAACATTATGAAATCTCATGAACCATTTGATCAAGTTTGGATCACAATTCCACAAGAAATTTGATCAGATCACCAAAAGGGCAAAATGGTCATTTTTAGGGTTTTGACTGCACAAAGGCAATTTTTTACTGTTTAACCTAGCCAATGGAAAATTAAGTTCACACATGGACTCAAGGACTCAATTACATTGTATTGACCCATTCAACAAGTTCAAAAGATCTCAAATGTATAGGATTGACAGATGAATTTTTCAGTCAACTGATCAAAATTTGACTGTACACTGAAAAGTCAAACTTTGACTTTTTGGTCAAAATCAAGTGCCAAGAGTTATTTTTCATCAAGACATGTTAAATTATGAAACTTGTTCATCAAGAAACCCAAAAATGCAAATTAGGGTTTAAAATGGAAAATTTCATAACTTAGAAATTTTCTAAGTTATGAAATTTTCTTATTTTTTCCTAACTTTGTCCCATTTGTTCACCAAGATGCAAATGGATTCAAACAAAACTTGCAACATGAAAGTTGTAGTCCATCACAAATTCTACAAATTTTATTCACAAAGTTTTCTCAAAAGAAGCTTGTATCTCAAGTTATGATTTTTGGAACAAGGGTACCTAAAACTTTTAACTTAGAGAAATTTTGCCCTAGTTTAGGCAGGATTTTGACCCATCTTCTTGGCCATTTTTCACATAGTTACACTTGGAGTTTCAAGTTGCATTTCAAAGATGGATTATGGTACATGTTCCAAGCTTTCCAAATTGTCCAATAACTCCTCAAACACCCTTGTGGTTAGAGAGAATTGAATGCTTGAAGTTGGAAAAAACTTGCTTTTGTCCATGACCAATACATGTTCATACCAATTTGCAAATCTGATCTAGCTAGCTTGGTTCACAATTACAGGCCTCAAAACCAGTTTGTACTCCATAATTTAATGCATATCCATTGAGTTAAAGTATTGTCTTGTTCATTAGGGCATTGTACACAAGATTAAGCCCTAAATGGTAAAAGGTATATTGCCATTTTTGCAAAA
The DNA here is from genome assembly GCA_948472305.1 of Vicia faba. Taxonomy (NCBI): domain Eukaryota; kingdom Viridiplantae; phylum Streptophyta; class Magnoliopsida; order Fabales; family Fabaceae; genus Vicia; species Vicia faba. Next base: position 284,675,034 of record OX451739.1, on the reverse strand, counting down.
GGTTACTTTATGTCAAAACACTAAGCCTTGAGCCTTGAACAAAATCTGATACTGCAAACCAAATCCATGAATTAGAGGGGCCAAGAGTGTTGTGTGCAGGGTGATAGGAGGGCCTGTACAAGGCTATAACATCACTTCCACTCTTTTGCTTCAAGAGGGAGAAACTTGCAAAACAGAAGCAATCTCTCACATCTGTAGAAACCAACTTACACAAACATTGTAGACAAGTTTCATACCTCTCAACAAGCTAGGAACACGACCCCTTTGCCTCTCAAACTCCCTTGTACACAGAATCACTGTTTTTCTGCAAAACAGGGCAAGCCCTGCAGAACCATCTCCATCTCCTTTCTCCCTCGTGCGTTTTGCCTCAAATTTGTTCCAATACCTTCCACTCAACTTACCTGAACTATCCCAGGCCTCCATTGCTAGCTGTAACACCATTAACACAAATTGCCATTTTTGTTTCCAAGCTTTGCAGGTTGAGTTCTGTGGCACGATTCAAGCCATTTCAAAATAAAGTAAGCATTGAGAAAGCTTCCTTGGACTTCAGGCAAGCTCAAAAGAAGTTCAAGCACCCTTGAAAGTTGTTGCATTGGCCAACTTGAAGTCAACTGAAACAGGTATTTCATGGACTTCTATCTCTCTATTTAGGAATAGTTAGGCTTAGGTTTGTGAATGAAATATGTTATACTCATAGCCTTGAAGCCATACATATGCTTAGTTTTCATTTACATTAATCGTGCTAGGAGAATTTCACCCATGAACTTTCTGAAAAAACTAGGTTAAGAATTAGGGCCAGAGAAATTCTCTCTGGTCTTTGAGAGTTAGCTTAAGTTTTTTATATGGTTGAATTCGTTGTTTGATGCTCTACAAGTTTCATGTTATGAGTTTTGTCAAAAAATCAAAGAATCAGGAGATAGCCATTGATGTACAGAACGCGTGTTTTGTGAACAAGAGGAAGAAGATGAAGTCTGACTGGGCTGGGCCTGGTGGTTTTTTGCTTCTAACACCCCATTTTTCAGTTTACACCCCCGTGGCCCATTTATTTGAATATTTGTCATTTTGATATTTTTATTTTTTATTCTGACTTTATTATTTTTTGTCCAAATATAAAAAATGCCAAAAAATTATTTTCTATATTTTTCATATTTATTTGATATTTATTTTTATTTTGCTAGTATAAACATGTAAATAATCTATTTTCTTTTTATTAAAACTTAAAGAATAATGTAAAAAATATGCTTATTATTATTTATTATTTTTATACACACTTAAAAACATTTTCTTGAATATCATGATGTAATAGTGTAGCATTTAAATTCTCGCACATTTACAAGCTTCCAATTATGCCATGCTTAGACTTAGGATTTGTATGCAAATAAAATCAACAAATAGCTTGACATAATCCAAAGATAACAATGCATGAAAAACAAACACAATGCACACTTGCACCCCTAGGGTTACAATCCACTTGTTGCCTTCAAAAATGGGTCATGGTTGCATGTCAAGTACTTTGGCAAAACAAAAACAAACAAAAAGATCATAGTCCCTCGATGACGCTATCTGAGTTGTCTAAACAAAATGATCAAGTCCCTTAAGAAAATTGCCAAAAATACTTGACACAATTGCTATCATGGTCTATACGATGACCCGCGCCTATCCCGATTAACATACTAACACAAGGTTGTTCACCAAACACAATGGTGAAACAACACTGTTAAAAGGGTTAAAAACATAAGAAAGACCTTTGAGTAAAATAGGGAAGATAGCTCCTAGTTACTTGATCAAACTTGCAAAAACATCCTTGCTATTTTTCAAAACACACTTCACAACATAATTTCAAAACCCTACTTTCAAACACTGAAAACTTTTCAAAATACAAAAACACCTTTGTATACATTCAAACAAGAATCATTACAAAGGTTGCCACAACGATGGCCTCTTTTCAAAACATCTTTCAAAACCACACACAAAGCACCATTTCAAACAATTGAAAAGCAAAGCAAGTGATCTAAAGCAAGTAACTAAGAGCCCATGGATAACCATGGATAGAAAGGATGCTAATACCTTACCTTTCTATAATCTACTCCACGAACCCAAGAAAACATCTCAAAGGTATTTCCTGTGCTTTTTGACCTTTCCTTAGGATAAAATAAAAAGTCAGTGGCGACTCTTGCTAAACCGAAACATTTGCGAACACAAAACGCAAAATCCCAAGTCAGTTCTCCCACCGTATCACAGAACTGGCGACTCTGCTGGGGACAATTCTAAAAGTGGAGTAACCTTAGGGCTTAGATCACCCTTTGCATGATTATTGTTTGCCTTGCTTGCTTTACATTTTGGTTCTCTTGTTTGGGCTTGAAATCCTCCACCCGGATTTGGGAAACATCCATAGGTAAATAACAATACGTTATGGAAACTGTGCGGGGTATACCGACACGGTTGAAGCAATAGCTATATTAGTGCGACATATTTGTGAGTACCGGTAGCCTTTGAGTCAATCAAAGAGAATACGGGGCCGCTGAGTGATGTCATAAAGCACTAATGAACTCTTAGAACCCTACTTGACCATCTTGGCCTTTTATTAGGGGTAGTGAGATAACCGGCTTTGGTGCAGTTCGAAGTTGGTAGATACTCGATACTACACTCATTGAGGGTTGTTTTCTTGGAATATTTTGGTCGCTAGTTAAGTGGCTAAACCAAAACAATGAACATAGAAAACAATTCAATGATATTGAGCTCCTTAGAACCCGGTTACTATTTATAGGACAGGTTTGAGCCAACTAAACTCAAGAGGGTACTTACCTATGAAACCTCATGCAAGCCTGAAACTAGGGTTTTGTGTGACTTGCTTGTACATGTGCTTGTGCATACATCATGAACATCATAAAGCATCATATGCATCCACTAACCATTTCAAGGGTTTGGATCTTCATCTTTGTTCTTGTTTTGTAGGTCATGGAATCTCTTCGCAGGAAAAAAATTCAAGTCAACCTTGTGAGAATCCCTCCTCAACTCAAGGAGCTTACTTCCTGGATTCTAGAGAATTCTCTCTTCAGTGAAAGACATGGTAGACTTCTCAACTTGGTCAACACCAACATTGAAGAAGACATGGTGAAAGTTCTCTTCCAGTTCTTTGACCCTCTACACCATTGTTTCACATTCCCTAATTATTAATTGGTGCCTACTTTGGAGGAATTTTCTCAACTCCTGAGAATTCCTATTCTTAATCAACTACCCTACAACGGTACGGAAAAAGAGCCAAATCCTGAAGATGTTGCCCAAGCATTACACTTGCAACCATCTGACATCAAGGGGCATTGGGAAACCAGAAATGGTGTCAAGGGCTTCTTGGCAAAGTTTCTGTTCGAGAAGGCATAAGACTACTGGAATTCTCTTGATCTACAAGCCTTTGAAGAGATTGTGGCTCTCCTCATCTATGGGATGGTCTTGTTCACAAACCCTGATCAGCTTATAGATGTGAATGCTGTCAAGATTTTCATATCCAGGAATCCTATACCTACATTGCTTGGGGACATCCTACACTCATTTTACACACGAACAATGAGGAAAAGAGGTGTTCTCATGTGTTGTACTCCTCTACTAGCAAGGTGGTTTATTTCTCACCTTCCACAATCAGTTTTGAAGAATGAGCAGGGTTTAAGGTGGTCACAGCGATTGATGACCCTCACACATTCTGATGTACATAGTGTTCTCGGTCCAGAGAAAATGACATCATCATTGATCGTTGTGGGGAATTCCCTAATGTCCCACTACTTGGCATTAGGGGAGGCATCACCTACAACCCCTGTCTAGCTTTGAGACAATTTGGATATGCTCTGAGGGATGGCCCTCATGACATGCTGATTCCAGACCTAGTTTTTGACTTCGACAACGATGCGCAAGGACTTCGACAAAGGTTCATCAGAGCTTGGAGGATGCCTAACAAGGTGGATAGTAAGACACTGGGGCACAAGAACTCCATCCCCCTTGAGCCTTACCTCAAGTGGGTACGAACCCGCTCCCAGAATCTTATGATGCCATACCCTCACATTCTCCCCTTGATCAAAGAGCCTGTTATGGAAGGAGAGGTTCCATACACCATCCTACATCCTGACATGCCAACATCATGGGAAGAAATGCAAAAGAGTTGGATCCAACTCAAGGAAGAATAGGATACTTTTGAAGCCAACTTCTATGACAGTGAGAAGAAGGTTTTAGAGCTTACCCGCCGACTTCACGAGGAGGAAACTCTCAACACTTACATCGCACCAAAGAGGATGCGCAATGTCTTTTTACATTAAGAATTTTGTAATATTTTGCCCATGGGGCACTTATGTACTAACAAATTCCTTCTTAATATGACGTGCGTTCTTTTTGTTTGCAACAAATTTGAATTTTTGAACCCTTGAATGAATTACATGAATAACATACCATTCATCATATGCATAAACAGGTCTTCACGCCAGGTTTCCTTATCTTTCTGCTGTTTATTTCAGCAAGATGGATTTGGAGCAAACGGTAAAGGATCTGCAGGCACAAAATTCACAGTTCCAGCAACTCCTCATGACCTTGGCAAAGGGTCAAGAGGACCTCAAAGTTTTGTTGGAGAAGAATAAAGAGAAAAAGAAAAAGAGACCTGGAGTAGCCACTTTGGGAAGAAGATTTGAGCATCAGGCCAGGAGAGTTCTCGAGTTCCCCTCAACGTCTGACGAAGGGGCCGGTAAAGGGAAAAGGACTGTTGTGCCTTCTGAATTCGAGGTTGAAGAGGAGGAAGAGGAAGAAGACGAAGACTACTCCGAACAACAGTATCCACCAGCGGATGATAAATATAAGAACCTTGAAGATAGACTGGCAGCTATGGAGTTGCAGAGGGTGCCCAGTCTAGATTTTGAAGAACTAGGGTTGGTAGCTGGGATTGTTATCCCTCCCAAGTTCAAGGTTCCAACATTTGCCAAGTATGACGGTCTATCATGCCCAAAGATGCACTTGAGGTCGTATGTCGGAAAAATCCAACCCCACTCATCCGATAAAGACCTCTGGGTACACTTTTTCCAAGACAGCTTGTCTGGCACGCAGTTAGACTGGTTTTATCAACTCAAGATATCAGAGGTTCACAATTGGGAAGACTTGGCAGCTGCTTTTTATCGTCAGTATCAATACAATGCTGATTTGGCACCCACTCGTACCCAGTTACAAAGTATGGGGATGGCTTCCAATGAAGGGTTTAAAGAGTATGCCCAGAAGTGGCGTGATTTGGCTGGAAGGGTGCAGCCACCGCTATCGGATAGGGAGTTAGTTGACATGTTTCTAGGGACCTTGTCTGGCCCTTTCTTCAACCATCTAATCGGGAGTTCTTCCACGGGATTTACTGAACTGATTTTGACCGGTGAAAGGGTTGAGGCCGGTATTAAGAGTGGAAAGATTCAAAAGGATGCTTCCGCATCCACGGCTGTTAAGAAACCCTTCCCAGCCAAGAAGGAAGCATTTGTTGTGTATTCTCAAAAGGGACAGGGAAGAACTGAGCGTCGGCCGACTATAGGGGCTGTGATGATTCAAAACTCGTCAAATGATCAACCTCGTAGCAATCAGTCGAGACCTAATCAACAATGGGTGGAAAGGCCACAACGGCAGTTCACCCTCATCAACATGACACCCGCTCAGGTACTTCCTCATTTGTTGAAGCTGAATCTGACCAGTTTGAAGGAAGCGCCAAAGAACCTTAACACCTCCTCTCCATACTACCACTCCAATGCCAAGTGTGCTTACCATTCCGACAGTGCTGGGCACGATACCAATAATTGTTGGGCGCTTAAGAACAAAATCCAGGATCTGATTGATGTTAAGGAAGTAGAATTTGAGGCTCCTGAGAAGCCCGATGTTATATCTGCTCTGATGCCCAAGCACGACCACAATATTCATGCTGTTATGAAGGACACTCATGTTACTGATATTGTTGAACTGTTGACGCCGTTACGTGTGATTAAAGAAAATTTGTTGAGAGTCGGTGTGATCGGTGGATCTGGAACTGACTGTTTAACGCTGGTTCGCGAAATGTCACGGAAGCAAGAGTCGCCACCGTCTTTTATTTTCTCCAAATGGAAAGGACAAAAGCACAGAAAAATTCCTTAAAGAGATTGCTCTCGGTTCGGGAGGTAGATTATAGAAAGGGAAGGTGTTAGCACCCTTTCTATCCATGGTTATCCATGGGCTCTTAGATACTTGCTCATTTGTGTTTTCAAAAATGTTTGCTTTTCGATGTGGGTTTTAAAAAAGTTTCTTTGAAAATTCCAGTTCGACTCTTGTATCGGTCCTCAAGAGTGTTTGAAAAAATTGCTTTCGAAAGCTTTTTGAAAAGGTGTCGGTGTGAAAAGTATTTTTGATTTGTTTTGAAATTAGAGCAAGTATCTAGAGTCGTCTACCTACCCTAAGGAATTCGTCTGTGTAGATGTCCTTAAAAGTAGTGCCATCCCACCATTGAGAGGTAGGTAGCACCACCGTTGGAGGTGTTCGGGTCAATTCGAAGTTCGGGACATGGTGATCACCAGAGCAATGGGAAGACACCTTAGAAGCTACCCTCATGCCAGGTTCCCGGATCATGAGGACTTACTAAGACATCCTCTACTCGACGATCACCTTTCGAGGCAAGGCAACAGTGAGGCGTACCCTAGGGGTGGTGTGTGCGACCTGTGTGTCGTTTTCAAGTATTTTTGTCTTTTGTCATGTTATTGGTGATCTAACGTTTGTTTTTAGTTTTGTCCATACATTCTTTCATGCCTTGATTAACAGTTAAAGATTGCGAGAAAAGTAAAGTTCTAAGCTATTACAAAAGGCACGGGTCCACATCGCCAAAATTTCTCGAACCCGATTTGACAGAAAAATAAAGAAAGTAAAGAAAATAAAGAATTAAAAGTACGGGAAATTAATTACAAGGCCTTGGGAGAGATACACAAATATTAAAAGAAATAAACAATAAACGCGCGAATTAAATAAGAATTAAACGAGGGCGTTGGACCCTTTTTGCAAAATTAAATTAAATGGTTAAATTAATTAATTAAGAGAGAAAAGAAATTGTTTTTGGTATTTTTTGGTATTTTATGATTTTAATGGGAAAAAGAATTAAATGCAATTAAACCTAATTCTAGTTGTTTTTAATTTATTATGAAAAGATTGAATTTTAACCTAAAATTAACCCTAATTAATTTACATGCAATTTAATTACAAAAAATAAATAATATTAAATATTTGATTATTATGAAAGAAAATAAAAAAGGGATAAAAAATTAATTAAACCCTAATTCTATATTTTTTTAGATTTTTATTATGAAAATATTATAATTAACCCTAATTTAATAACTAAATGAATCAATATAATTTATTTATGAATATACTAAAAATAAAAATATTTATTGTTTTTTTCTCTTTTCTGATTTTTTTATGTGTTTTTTGTATATTATGAAAATATGAAATTAATTAAAGACATTGATTAAAAGAAAATAAAAATAATTGAAAAAATAAAGAGTGTAAAAACATTTGCAAACCTAAAGGGGGTCTGCCCCTAAATTGGGAGGTTTTTCTTCAGCAATCTGGGCCCAATGCATTTTTGGCCTTATTGACTTTCCAGGGTAGCGTGTAACCTCTTTGACTCAAATCCATGCTGCTCTCTCAACCATAACCCTTGGATTAATCTCGCCTCACGCGTGGCAAACTGGGTCAGGAGGACGTATGGTGTTTCTTTGGACTGAAGCTGCATAGGATAAGATTTGAAAGAAAAATAATATGAAAGGGTGGGGACCTGGGGCTCGAACCCAGGTCCTGAATGTTATCAATGCTTAAGCCTACCAACCGTTCCAAGCGCGTTTCCTGTATGTTAATCAACAAGCAAATATTATAAAATAAATCCAAACGCTAATGCTCTTTACGCGCGAAAATTTAAATGCTCCACTCATGGACAGCCACCTCGCCTTCTTCTTCCTTGGCCTGATTTTTCCTGAAACACAAACATAATAAGCAACGGTTTTGAAACGTTGCTGTAGGCACTATACTAGAAAATAGCGACTAGCACATGAGCATTCATAAATTGTTCGGACTAGGGTCATTAGAATCCTCTCTCTCTCATGATTCCAACTATGTATCTCTCATGGCCTAATTGTTCCAGGTTTGAAAACCCCCAAATTGATTTCCACGGAAACCTAATATGCTTTCATGGTAGATTCTTCGTTTGGGCATGAAACTTCAATCAAACTATGCAGTTAGCTTGCAAACATCATTCTAAACACAAAAACAACAACGAAACATGTTAAAAATGCATGAATAATGGAAAACGATTTTGGAATTTTCTCTACCAACTTCAATGATGATTTCGCGTTTTCTTGAGTATGGGGCTTAGGGAATGATTGGAACACGTTCTATGATCCTTGAGGAAGCTAATGGAATAGTTATTTGGCCTTGAATCACCCTGCAAAAGTGTTTTCAGAATTGAGATTTTTAAGAAAAAGTGTGAGCTTGATCTTCAGGTTCTTGCGCAGCTTAGGGGTCTCCGGCATTAGGGTTGTGTTCTATACTTATGTATGAGTGAATTAGGTCAAAAATCTGATCAAAAGAATCCAAGATTTGATTGTTCAATATTTGATTTTCAAGCATTAGTTTTTCCAATCTTTTTCATGCCATTTGATATCAAATCATGCCAAAACTTTCCACAAATGATTATGCGCGAATCTTGAGTGTCCAATGAGAGTATTTTCTGCACAAAAATATTTTATTTCATTAGTTTTGTATTTTTCATGTATTTTATTTAATTAAATGAATTATTAATAATAAAAATTCAAATAAATAAATAAAAATGGAGAAAAACTTCCCTTTGGGCCAAATGGTCGTGTGCATGCTTTGGATGATGAATTATGGAAGAAAAATAGGCCCATTAGCAATTTTAGGTCATTTGAAGCAAAGTTGACTTTTCAAAATATCCAAAAATTTCCCAACTTCCACAAGGCATAACTTGCTCAATTTTTAAGCTTGGCTCATGTTCTTGGACATTTTGGAAATGTCTTTGAGTCCTATAACCAATGTCTTTGGTCCCATGTCATTTTGATTTACCAATCTCAAGTTATGGCCTTTGACTTAGAGTCCCTTTTTGTTGACTTTTGAAAATGACCTATAATGTTGAAATTGATAACTTTTTGTGAGAGCATTTCTTGGACTTGAAGTATGAAGATGAGTTGTAGGAAATGTCTTTCTCTTCAAAATGAGCTTTGGATGGAATTTTTCTGATAATCCATGTGGAAGTTATGCCCTGGTTAATTTACAGTTGACTTTTTCAGCTGTCCAAATAAGGAAACTTTTGCATCTTGATGATTTTTGAGCCAAGCTTTGAGAATCATGATCAAGCATTGATCAAATGATGTTTGTGGCTTCAAAATGAGATGTTGACCAAAAATTTGAACTTTTGACTGTCAAATGACCATTTTGTCCCTGCAGTTGACTGTAGTGCAATTAGGGTTTTGACTGTGCAATCTTGTGCTGAAAGTCTTGAAACTTTGTATAAGGATGCTTGACCATGTTTATAGGCATGTGGGACTTGATTGGACTCTTGGAAACTTCATTTTCTTGATCAGAACCAAAACCCTAATTTTGACTGCTTAGGAGGCTCTCACATTGTGCAACCCTTGGAGAATTTTGCAGCTTGACTTGGCAATTTCTTGAAGAATATGGGAGGGCAAATTTTGGGGTACAACAGTTGCCCCTGTTCAATCTTCTTAGACCTGAGGATGCAGATTGGCTGACGTGCCTTTCGTAATCCGAGGGTGGAAGATGATTGAACACTAAAGTGCCCAGAAATTTGCGCTCACATAGTAGCAGTGTGGTGATGGGAATGGGCTTATAGATGCCTTTTGGAGATTGATGGATAGGATGATGGGCTTATAGATGCCATCTGGATGTTGATCGCATAAGAGATTCCTTAGCGAGAACCTGCGTACCTGCAAAAGAAAAATGAGTACCTGACATGTTGCAGGAGCTGGTCTTCAGATGCTTTGTATAGATGTGTCCTGACTGGTTACAGAAGCTGAGTCTAGATCTTCAAACGGTGATGAATGAACCAGGGATGATTACTACCTCAACAGGAATGGTGAGAGAATCTTGGATGACTTTAACTTCAACAGCAATCGTTGAGAAAATCTTGGGATTACCACCTCCGCAGGATCGGGAAGAGAACCATAGGCAATTATAATCTCAAAAGCGGACGTTTGAGAAAAACCTGGAATGGAATTATCGTCTCCGCAGCATTGGGGAGAGAACCATAGGAAATTATAATCTCAAAAGCGGACGTTTGAGAAAAACCTGGGATGGAATTATCATCTCCACAACATTGGGGAGAGAACCATAGGAAATTATAATCTCAAAAGCGGACGTTTGAGAAAAACCTGGGATGGAATTATCATCTCCACAACATTAGGGAGAGAACCATAGGAAATTATAATCTCAAAAGCGGACGTTTGAGAAAAACCTGGGTTGGAATTATCATCTCCACAACATTGGGGAGAGAACCATAGGAAATTATAATCTCAAAAGCGGACGTTTGAGAAAAACCTGAGATGGAATTATCATCTCCACAACATTGGAGAGAGAACCATAGGAAATTATAATCTCAAAAGCGGACGTTTGAGAAAAACCTGGAATGGAATTATCATCTCCGCAACATTGGGGAGAGAACCATAGGAAATTATAATCTCAACAGCGGACGTTTGAGAAAAACCTGGGATGGAATTATCATCTCCACAACATTAGGGAGAGAACCATAGGAAATTATAATCTCAAAAGCGGGCGTTTGAGAAAAACCTGAGATGGAATTATCATCTCCACAACATTAGGGAGAGAACCATAGGAAATTATAATCTCAAAAGCGGGCGTTTGAGAAAAACCTGAGATGGAATTATCATCTCCACAACATTAGGGAGAGAACCATAGGAAATTATAATCTCAAAAGCGGGCGTTTGAGAAAAACCTGAGATGGAATTATCATCTCCACAACATTGGGGAGAGAACCATAGGAAATTATAATCTCAACAGCGGACGTTTGAGAAAAACCTGGGATGGAATTATCATCTCCACAACATTAGGGAGAGAACCATAGGAAATTATAATCTCAAAAGCGGACGTTTGAGAAAAACCTGGGTTGGAATTATCATCTCCACAACATTGGGGAGAGAACCATAGGAAATTATAATCTCAAAAGCGGACGTTTGAGAAAAACCTTTGATAACTTCTACTGAATCATCATTAGAAAAATCTGTTTGGGGTCGATTTAACTGGACTAGAGAAGGCCTATGACTGGATAAGAGACAGAAAATCTTTGGAGTCGATTAACTGAACCGGTCTAGGTCTTGAAATATGATTGAGAATTTAACTGAATATTTCCTGGAAGATAGAGGTCAGTCATATGCAATGCATGATATGGACCAAGCAATGATGTTCTCAACATAAATGAGATTTGTAAGGTATGATGCGTATATGCATGCTATGATGATGTATATGATGTTTACAAATGCATGTTTTCGTCTAGGAAAGTAAATCCTTGACGGGTGCCGGGAAGTCACTCCTGGGCTAATGTTGGAGAATAGATTTCGCTTCCGCTGGGGAAGATAGCTGCAAGAATACCAATAGGAGAAGATAACTCCGTTGGGGAATAAACTTGGCGAATGGAAGATTCTGCGGGGAGAAAAATACTCTAGCGACCTTGCTGGGGAGCAATACTCTGTGGGGAGAGAGATACTTTGTTGAGTGTTGATAGTAACTTGCTGGGGATACTCTTGTTACGTTGGAAGTGTTGATAGACTTCGCTGAGGATGAGAAAGAACTGTGTTGACGACGCCCTTTCCGTGGCTTTTGGCTGAGGATAACCCAGTTATATCCTGTTAAGGAAATAACTCTTTGAATAAAGCCGGGAGACGCGTTCGTGCTCTGCGAGGGATAAGCTTCCAGAATCTACTGGGGATAAGCTTACTGCTTGGGGAGATGGATTCCAACTTTCTTGGGGAAGCTGGATTGGATTCTCCTAGGGAAGTTTTGAATTGCGGGGAAAGTGATTCCTTTGAATACTGGTACGCCGCCGGGGAACAATCTTTAGAGCAAGACTGTCGGGGATGCTTGTTATGAATATATATGCTGCTGGGGAATGTTGAGATCTGCTGGAGGATACCCAACTTCCTTAAGGCCTGATAATATAACTTGGAGAGAGGGTACTGTCTGCTGTCTTACCCTCTGGGGAATTAAGATATGCCGGTTGTGTTTTTTAGCTGAACCTACCTTGATACCTTGGAGGACAGAACAATTAGATCGCTTGGACAACTCTTTATTGCCCCTGTTTCTGAGGTATGAGAGGAAGACCTGTGAGGTGCTGATATTTGTTGACGGGCAAACCTTCTTCTAGTAGGCAGGTGACGAGATGACAAGACATAGTCGTACGCTTTGATCCCTAACTTTTGCCCGGACCGCCCTTTCGGGTTTTCAGTCCACCGGGATACCCATTTTTGCCCAAGCCGCCTTTTCAGGTTTTCGACTTGCCGGGTGTACAGATTTTTCATTTTCATCCCTTATTTTTGCCCGAACCCTTTTGGTTCGTTGGGAAGCCCTTGTTTTTACCTAGGTGTGTCAACCTAGCGGGTCTTTGATTTTGCGTAGTATCTTTTCGACTATGTCCGTGCTTTCAGAATGTAGGGAGTTGCCCCTGTTTAGAAGGGTTTTGTCACCAGAAGATGTTTGATTAGGCAAGATTCGTTGTTGGAATGCCCCAAGTGGCTCAGGCGGAGATTTGCCCCAGGCTATTTGGCCTTTGAGAGATTCTCTGAATCTTGATTGGATTGCCCCAGATGATGGACCATGCTCATGTCATGCCCCTTGATTGGAAGTACTTCTGTTCATTAGGCATTCGTCGTGCGAACTTCTATGCTGTCCAAACAAGAAGTCATATGCAAACAAAGTTATGTTAAAAATGCAAAGCCTATGTCTGTCTTGAAGATTTTGAAAATGCATTCTTTTTCATAAAACAAGTGAATGTTTGTAAAACGTGATGTCAACTCCGTATTTACCGTAAACCTTAAGGAGTCAGGATACCTTTCGTAACAGTATGCTTTCGAACTAACCCATGCTTCAGCTAGGACTTTTAAGGGTTATAACGTGGCCTGGTTCACGGTTTTAAGAAACAAAGGATAAAGGCTCAAATTTTATTTGTACCCACCCGCTCTTCGTGATGTTCTCCAAACCTAAACTCAGTTGATCATACGTTAGACCTTGTTTGAATCTTCGCTACTGATTTTCTGGTGATGATTCGGATGTTGATAACTTATTTTGAATAGGCAGTCATTTCCTCTTTGTTGAGGGTTTATAAGACCTCTTTCTTTTTGATTTTGTTATCCCTTTCTTTTTTGCCTGAACTGTTTCCTTTTTTGGAATTACAGTCAGCGGGGTGCCCCAGTTTTGTAAGTCTCCTTCATGGGTATTTTGACTTATTGGGCTTTTTATTTTTGAGATAATGACTGCCTTTCTTTATGGATTGTCTGGAACCATCACTGTCTTTCTTCGTTTTGTAAGGACCTCTTTGGTGTCATTCGTTATGCACTTGGATCAACTGAGAGAACTACCCTGCCCCAGGTTATGATAAAGGGTTTTAATTTTCGAAAAGAAAAACTCCTACTTCTTTGGCTCAGAGGGGTTGACGAGGGATTATCTTCCTTATAACTCCAGTGTTTAGGGATTGAAACAATGCCTGTACCTCATCAGCGGGGTCTGTTCAAAAGCATACTGTAGATTATGGTATCGTTTTCGTCATCCTCCCTCAAGAGGCTTTAGAATTTTTAGATCAAGAGTTGACATCAGAAAAATATGAAAACAGTTTGCATATAGTGAATGCGAATATATTGCTTCAAAACAGACATATGCGATGCATTAATGAACTAACAACGTTTAATCATGAATAAATGTTTGAACAGTTAAAAGAAAGTTACAACTTGAAAATTCTAATAAACACAAGCCTTCCAGTCTCAGGGCTTATTACTTCGACTGGTGCATCTTGTAGGGATGGCAGGAGCATTCAGCCTGGCCCATCTGGGTGAAATCCACAGCTCTTTCATTAATCAGATCTTGAATCTTATTCTTCAAAGCCCAGCAGTCGTCGGTGTCATGTCCTGGACTGTCAGAGTGGTATGCACATCTTTCCTCAGGATTGTACTTTAGGGAGGTTGTGTTGAGATGCTTAGGAGGGTCCCTTACTGTCACCAGATTCAACCTCAACAATTGTTGTAAAGCTTGAGACGGTGACACGTTGAGTTTGGTGAACTGCCTTTTAGGCTTGTCTGGCTTGCTCTGATCAGCCCGTTGTTCTGGGCGAGGTCGTTGTTGGACCTGGGAAGTAGTAGCAACTCGGAGAGGTCTATTCATTGGACCCGACCTTTGCCTTCTTGGAAGCCGTTCTATGACCTGGTCCCTGATTTGGGCTGGTTGCTTCATGTCTTGATGAAGCTGGCTGATCATGGCTCTCAGCTCTCCTTGCTCCTGAGATAAACCTTGAATGAGGACCCTTTGCCCCAGCATCTGGGTTTTCAATGTGTCTACCTCAGCTTGTAGACGTTTCAGTTGTTCGTCCTTGTCATCTTCAGGACTCTTTCTGATCAGATTCCCCATGAGGAGTGTCCTCAACTCTTCCTGCCCCTTGGATAGGCTTAAAAAGATCTCCCTGAACTGAGTCTCTTGAGCACGAGGTCCCTGGTTATCTTGTTGTGAAGCCATTGCTGAAATAAACAGTGAGAGGGTGAGCAACCTGTAAAAGGGATACCTGCAATGCAATGATATGTATGATATGCATGCAATGTTTTCAAGGACCTCGCAGGGTAAACAAGAAAATTGTTAGCATCAGAATTGGTAGCTTTGATTGAAGGAAACCCATGCTGTTGAGGATTCTTCTTTAAGGGTCAAAGGCTCACCGTATCCAGTGGGTCATAGCCCCTGACTTTAGTCATCATGTCTGGTTTTGATTTCCAAACAACCTTGGTTAGGGGAACCTTCTTCAAGAGTCAGAGCTCACCATATCAAGTGGGTCATAGCCCCTGACAACTTTGGCTAGAGGAAAATAAATCCTCTTTGCCCCTTGCTAGACGTTTGATTCGTCATGACCTGCATCACAAGCCCTTGAGATCCTTGAAATGGGTTAGGATGTATGCAATGGTATGATGTTATGATGTTATGCTATGCGTGGCGTAACATAGGTAAACCCTGTTATGGGTCCAGATTAAGGACTGTAAACAAAACCTGCAAGAAACTTAAGTGTCAGATAACAAGCATGTAAGTAGTCAAGTACGAAGGCACACAAGTCACACAAAAGAGCCCTTAGATTTTAGGCCAGCATGGGGTTTAGGTATTACCCTCTTTCAGTTTGTTGGTTAAGACCTGTCCTATCAGAAGTAACCGGGTTCTAGAGGATCCCAATATCACTGACTACCCTCAATCGGTCATAACTCCAGCATCGCAATCTTTTCTTGTAGCCAAAACCATCACGAGAGTTTAGCCTTAATGGGCGTAGCATACTGCTACTGTCCTATTGGCCAAGTTGGGTCATTTAAGGTTCTAAGGTCGGTTGGTGCTTAATGACTCCTCATAAGACCCATATTCTCCTCGTTGCAACACAAGGGATATTGGTACAGACCAAGGTGCCACACCAACGTAGCCACTGCTTCACCCATGTCGGTCTACGCCGGACAGGTCCCTCACAGCTTATGCTACCTAACAGGGTATCCCCAGATCCGGGTTAGGATCTATGTAACTCCGATGCAGCCCACAATAATAAAGCAAACAAGCACAACAATTGAAAACACAAGTGATCTTAGTCCTAAGGTACACCTCACTTTATCAGTATATCCCCAGCAGAGTCGCCAGTTCTGTGATCGGTGGATCTGGAACTGACTGTTTAACGCTGGTTCGCGAAATGTCGCGGAAGCAAGAGTCGCCACCGTCTTTTATTTTCTCCAAATGAAAAGGACAAAAGCACAGAAAAATTCCTTAAAGAGATTGCTCTCGGTTCGGGAGGTAGATTATAGAAAGGGAAGGTGTTAGCACCCTTTCTATCCATGGTTATCCATGGGCTCTTAGATACTTGCTCATTTGTGTTTTCAAAAATGTTTGCTTTTCGATGTGGGTTTTAAAAAAGTTTCTTTGAAAATTCCAGTTCGACTCTTGTATCGGTCCTCAAGAGTGTTTGAAAAAATTGCTTTCGAAAGCTTTTTGAAAAGGTGTCGGTGTGAAAAGTATTTTTGATTTGTTTTGAAATTAGAGCAAGTATCTAGAGTCGTCTACCTACCCTAAGGAATTCGTCTGTGTAGATGTCCTTAAAAGTAGTGCCATCCCACCATTGAGAGGTAGGTAGCACCACCGTTGGAGGTGTTCGGGTCAATTCGAAGTTCGGGACATGGTGATCACCAGAGCAATGGGAAGACACCTTAGAAGCTACCCTCATGCCAGGTTCCCGGATCATGAGGACTTACTAAGACATCCTCTACTCGACGATCACCTTTCGAGGCAAGGCAACAGTGAGGCGTACCCTAGGGGTGGTGTGTGCGACCTGTGTGTCGTTTTCAAGTATTTTTGTCTTTTGTCATGTTATTGGTGATCTAACGTTTGTTTTTAGTTTTGTCCATACATTCTTTCATGCCTTGATTAACAGTTAAAGATTGCGAGAAAAGTAAAGTTCTAAGCTATTACAAAAGGCGCGGGTCCACATCGCCAAAATTTCTCGAACCCGATTTGACAGAAAAATAAAGAAAGTAAAGAAAATAAAGAATTAAAAGTACGGGAAATTAATTACAAGGCCTTGGGAGAGATACACAAATATTAAAAGAAATAAACAATAAATGCGCGAATTAAATAAGAATTAAACGAGGGCGTTGGACCCTTTTTGCAAAATTAAATTAAATGGTTAAATTAATTAATTAAGAGAGAAAAGAAATTGTTTTTGGTATTTTTTGGTATTTTATGATTTTAATGGGAAAAAGAATTAAATGCAATTAAACCTAATTCTAGTTGTTTTTAATTTATTATGAAAAGATTGAATTTTAACCTAAAATTAACCCTAATTAATTTACATGCAATTTAATTACAAAAAATAAATAATATTAAATATTTGATTATTATGAAAGAAAATAAAAAAGGGATAAAAAATTAATTAAACCCTAATTCTATATTTTTTTAGATTTTTATTATGAAAATATTATAATTAACCCTAATTTAATAACTAAATGAATCAATATAATTTATTTATGAATATACTAAAAATAAAAATATTTATTGTTTTTTTCTCTTTTCTGATTTTTTTATGTGTTTTTTGTATATTATGAAAATATGAAATTAATTAAAGACATTGATTAAAAGAAAATAAAAATAATTGAAAAAATAAAGAGTGTAAAAACATTTGCAAACCTAAAGGGGGTCTGCCCCTAAATTGGGAGGTTTTTCTTCAGCAATCTGGGCCCAATGCATTTTTGGCCTTATTGACTTTCCAGGGTAGCGTGTAACCTCTTTGACTCAAATCCATGCTGCTCTCTCAACCATAACCCTTGGATTAATCTCGCCTCACGCGTGGCAAACTGGGTCAGGAGGACGTATGGTGTTTCTTTGGACTGAAGCTGCATAGGATAAGATTTGAAAGAAAAATAATATGAAAGGGTGGGGACCTGGGGCTCGAACCCAGGTCCTGAATGTTATCAATGCTTAAGCCTACCAACCGTTCCAAGCGCGTTTCCTGTATGTTAATCAACAAGCAAATATTATAAAATAAATCCAAACGCTAATGCTCTTTACGCGCGAAAATTTAAATGCTCCACTCATGGACAGCCACCTCGCCTTCTTCTTCCTTGGCCTGATTTTTCCTGAAACACAAACATAATAAGCAACGGTTTTGAAACGTTGTTGTAGGCACTATACTAGAAAATAGCGACTAGCACATGAGCATTCATAAATTGTTCGGACTAGGGTCATTAGAATCCTCTCTCTCTCTCATGATTCCAACTATGTATCTCCCATGGCCTAATTGTTCCAGGTTTGAAAACCCCCAAATTGATTTCCACGGAAACCTAATATGCTTTCATGGTAGATTCTTCGTTTGGGCATGAAACTTCAATCAAACTATGCAGTTAGCTTGCAAACATCATTCTAAACACAAAAACAACAACGAAACATGTTAAAAATGCATGAATAATGGAAAACGATTTTGGAATTTTCTCTACCAACTTCAATGATGATTTCGCGTTTTCTTGAGTATGGGGCTTAGGGAATGATTGGAACACGTTCTGTGATCCTTGAGGAAGCTAATGGAATGGCTATTTGGCCTTGAATCACCCTGCAAAAGTGTTTTCAGAATTGAGATTTTTAAGAAAAAGTGTGAGCTTGATCTTCAGGTTCTTGCGCAGCTTAGGGGTCTCCGGCATTAGGGTTGTGTTCTATACTTATGTATGAGTGAATTAGGTCAAAAATCTGATCAAAAGAATCCAAGATTTGATTGTTCAATATTTGATTTTCAAGCATTAGTTTTTCCAATCTTTTTCATGCCATTTGATATCAAATCATGCCAAAACTTTCCACAAATGATTATGCGCGAATCTTGAGTGTCCAATGAGAGTATTTTCTGCACAAAAAGATTTTATTTCATTAGTTTTGTATTTTTCATGTATTTTATTTAATTAAATGAATTATTAATAATAAAAAATTCAAATAAATAAATAAAAATGGAGAAAAACTTCCCTTTGGGCCAAATGGTCGTGTGCATGCTTTGGATGATGAATTATGGAAGAAAAATAGGCCCATTAGCAATTTTAGGTCATTTGAAGCAAAGTTGACTTTTCAAAATATCCAAACATTTCCCAACTTCCACAAGGCATAACTTGCTCAATTTTTAAGCTTTGCTCATGTTCTTGGACATTTTGGAAAGGTCTTTGAGTCCTCTAACCAATGTCTTTGGTCCCATGTCATTTTGATTTACCAATATCAAGTTATGGCCTTTGACTTAGAGTCCCTTTTTGTTGACTTTTGAAAATGACCTATAATGTTGAAATTGATAACTTTTTGTGAGAGCATTTCTTGGACTTGAAGTATGAAGATGAGTTGTAGGAAATGTCTTTATCTTCAAAATGAGATTTGGATGGAATTTTTCTGATAATCCATGTGGAAGTTATGCCCTGGTTAATTTATAGTTGACTTTTTCAGCTGTCCAAATAAGGAAACTTTTGCATCTTGATGATTTTTGAGCCAAGCTTTGAGAATCATGATCAAGCATTGATCAAATGATGTTTGTGGCTTCAAAATGAGATGTTGACCAAAAATTTGAACTTTTGACTGTCAAATGACCATTTTGCCCCTGCAGTTGACTGTAGTGCAATTAGGGTTTTGACTGTGCAATCTTGTGCTGAAAGTCTTGAAACTTTGTATAAGGATGCTTGACCATGTTTATAGGCATGTGGGACTTGATTGGACTCTTGGAAACTTCATTTTCTTGATCAGAACCAAAACCCTAATTTTGACTGCTTAGGAGGCTCTCACATTGTGCAACCCTTGGAGAATTTTGCAGCTTGACTTGGCAATTTCTTGAAGAATATGGGAGGGAAAATTTTGGGGTACAACAGTCGGGATCTTTCCTGGTTATGGTAAAGACTTCTTTTTTTGTTTGAACATACGAGGTGATTGCCCAATGTTGAAGTCAGGTGTCCAACGCCTGATGGATACCCAAGAGATACTTTTCCAAAAAACCCCTGTTGATACCTTCAATCCTGTTACTCCCGATACTTTTGCTACTTCAACCAACTATATTGCAATTATAACCATTTCCGAAAATCCTCCCAAGGCTTGCAAAAGGCTTGTCAGGATTACACCCAACTCTGAATGTGTACCATTAAAGATCACCATGACGGGACCTGTCCCGTACCAATCCAGCAAAACGATACCATGGAACTATAGGGGAGAAATATTCTACCATGGTATCAAACAAATCGAGACAGTCCAAGAGATTTCTGAAGAAGAAAACCCTGATGTAGGAAACATCACAGGTACAAGCAAGATAACCCGCAGTGGCCGGATCTTTTCTCCGGAGATTGCTCCCCCTCGAGCAATTTTCGGACCCTTGAAAGCTTCTTCACCTGTTGGACCATCTGTGTAAGGCTCAGTGATTGAAGAACTGGATACTCTTGTAGTAAGACCATCTGCTGAAACTACCGACAGGGGTAAGGGGATACTGAAAGTGCCTGTCAGGACGAAGGCCCATGCTATGGTTATCCCCGAAACCACTCAGAAAGAAATGGATGAAATCTTGAAAATAATCAGAAAAAGTGACTATGACGTTGTGGAACAATTAGGGCAGACCCCTTCTAAAATTTCAATGTTGGCTCTTCTGCTCTGTTCTGAGGCCCACGCTAAGGCCCTGATCAAATTCTTGAAGGCGGCACATGTTCCCCAAGAGACTTCGGCTGACTAGTTTCAGGAATGTGTGGCCAGTCTTACTGCTGATAATGGCCTTGGCTTTTTCGATGCTGACTTAACTCCCAAAGGAAGGAAACACAACGACGCGTTACATGTTTCATTTGAATGCCGGGGAACCACTCTCGCCCATGTCTTAGTTGATACTGGTTCTTCCTTGAACGTGCTGCCAAAGAAAGCCTTAGACCGTTTAGACTGCGAAGGACTGACTCTCAAGCCTAGTAACATCATTGTTAGGGCTTTTAATGGTTCCAAAAGAATGGTTCATGGAGAGGTTGATATTCCTATCAAAGTAGGCACGGAAGTCTTCAACTCCACCTTCTACGTGATGGGCATCCGTCTGTCATATTCATGTTTGCTAGGAAGACCGTGGATCCATTATGCCGGGGCAGTTACCTCGTCTTTGCACCAGATGCTGAAATATCCTGTTAAGGGTAAGATTATAATGGTGCACAGCAAGGAAGAGTACATGATAAGCCACCTCAACTCCTTCCGTTATGTGGAGCTAGATGGCGAGTTCATCGAAACGCCTTTCCAGCATTTTGAGGAAGTTTCTCCCGAGGTAGCAGTTGCGAAGACAATGGTTGAGGTGCCTATCATTCCCAAGCATGTATCTAGGATGGCATCTCTCAAGGACGCAGAGGCGGTGATCAAAGAAGGGAAGAGTACAGCATGGGGGCAATTGCCTGATTTTCCCCATAAGACGGACAAATTTGGACTAGGGTTTACAGCTGCAGGACAGAAGGCTATGCGTCGTTCCAAGACTGGAGGGCCACCTATAAGGATCACTCATCACGGAATTAATTTTGTTGAGGATGAAGATGAAGAGAGCCACTTTGAAGATTGGATCTTTCCGACCGTCGAAGGGGGTTTGAGCAACTGGGAAGCAAAGGATTTTGTTCCCATCACCTTTATCAACCAGTAATTTTATCTTTGAACAATTTCCCATTTTTATGGTCTATAATAACTAAAACAATTCGCACATTATTTTCACCTCATGCCTTGCCCGGGGCATGTAGGTCCATTTGTAAGGGCTTGATTTTCTTCATAATCATATGCCATGTTTTAATGAATCATTGGACATTTTTCATCTATAAACTGTTGTGTTCATTTTCTTTCCTTTTGCATTTTTGTTTGTTTAAGGATGGTTATCCCTTACACATACCCACACTCACAAATGCAGGTACCCATCCACTCCGAATTCCATGGATGACTATTCTGCTTTAGCCTTCGGTAATTCTGAGGACTTGGTCAATCATGCTGAGTACAAAGTTGACGAAGATTGTGAAGTGCCGGGAGAGTTAGCCAGACTTCTGCAACAAGAAGAGAGGGCTATTCTGCCTCATGAAGAGTTGCTAGAAACCATCAACTTGGGAACAGAGGAAGACAGGAAAGAAGTAAAAATGGGTGCCAACCTGGAACCAAGTGTCAAGGAGCGCTTAGTGCAGTTGTTGAATGATTATGTTGAAATATTCGCCTGGTCTTATGAAGACATGCCAGGGTTAGACACAGATATCGTGGTTCACCGTCTCCCTACAAGAGAAGACTGTCCATCGATCAAGCAAAAGGTTCGCCGAATGAGGCCTGACATGTCTAAGAAGATTAAGGCTGAAGTAATGAAGCAATTTAACGTTGGCTTTCTGGCTGTTACCTCCTATCCACAATGGGTTGCTAACATCGTTCCCGTACCTAAGAAGGACGGCAAAGTCAGAATGTGCGTGGACTATCGGGATTTGAATAGGGCTGGCCCCAAAGACGATTTTCCACTACCACATATCGACATCTTGGTTGACAACACAGCTCAACACAAGGTTTTTTCCTTCATGGACGGATTCTCGGGCTACAACCAGATTAAAATGGCCCCCAAGGACATGGAGAAAACTACCTTTGTCACGCAATGGGGTACCTTCTGCTACAAAGTGATGTCGTTCGGACTGAAGAACGCAGGGGAAACCTATCAACGTGCCATGGTAGCTTTATTTCATGATATGATACATCATGAGATCGAAGTTTACGTAGACGACATGATAGCTCGATCACAGACAGAAGAAGAACACCTTAATCATTTGCAAAAGCTGTTTTCCAGGTTGAAGGAGTATAAACTCAGACTGAACCCAAGCAAGTGCACTTTTGGAGTTAGATCTGGTAAACTTTTGGGATTTATTGTCAGCAACAAAGGCATTGAGGTTGATCCAGCTAAAGTAAAGGCTATACAAGAAATGCCTACCCCCCGCACTGAAAAGGAGGTTAGAGGATTCTTGGGACGCTTAAACTATATCGCGAGATTTATCTCTCACCTGACATCTACCTGTGAGCCGATCTTCAAACTGTTAAAGAAAGATCAGGTGGTTGAATGGAACAATGATTGTCAAGTTGCTTTTGATAAGATCAAGGAGTACTTACTAGAACCTCCTATTTTGATGCCACCCGTCGAAGGAAGGTCGTTGATCATGTATCTTACTATTTTGGATAACTCAATGGGGTGCGTACTGGGCCAACATGACGAGTCTGGACGAAAAGAGCATGCCATTTATCACCTTAGCAAAAAGTTTACCAACTGTGAGACTCGCTACTCACTGCTCGAGAAAACTTGTTGCGCTTTGGTATGGGCTGCCCGTCGGCTAAGGAAGTATATGTTGACTCACACCACTTTGCTGATTTCCAAAATGGATCTGATCAAATATATCTTCGAAAAGCCTGCTTTATCTGGAAGAATCGCTAGATGGCAAATGATCTTGACAGAGTATGATATCCAGTATACTACCCAAAAAGCTATAAAGGGGAGTGTACTAGCTGACCATCTAGCTCATCAAGCCGTCGAAGATTACCAGTCTATGAGATTCGAATTCCCTGACGAGGACATCATGACATTGGACAACATTGAAGGTAACAGACCGTATGACGGATCTGAACAAGGATCCCGATGGACCCTGTACTTTGATGGTGCTTCCAATGCACTTGGCAACGGCATCGGTGCGGTACTCATTTCTCCGGAAGGTTGCCATACACCCTTTACTGCCCGACTTTGTTTCAGTTGTACCAACAACATGGCCGAATATGAAGCTTGCATCTTTGGTCTCAAGGCTGCTATAGACTTGGGAATCAAATCTTTGGTCGTATTTGGGGACTCGGCTTTGGTTATCAGTCAAGTCAAAGGAGAGTGGGACACTAAACATCCTAATCTTATCCCATACAAAGAACATGTCCTGACGTTGTTGCCTCATTTCGAGCAGATTCTTTTCGAGCACTTCCCGTGAGAAGAAAATCAGCTGGCAGATGCTCTGGCTACAATGTCTTCCATGTTTATACTCAATTGGGATAACGAGGCTCCCCAAATTACTATCGAGCGAATGGACAAACTCGCGCACTGTCATGAGATTAATACCGAAGAAGTAGTGGAACAACCCTGGTTTCATGAAATCAAAAGGTATCTCCAGACTAGAGAATATCCTGAAGGAGCTTCCGTCAATGACAAAAAGTTCTTAAGGAGATTTGCTGCCAAGTTCTTCCTAAGCAATGGCATCCTTTATAAGTGCAGCCATGATTGGGTTCTACTTCGTTGTATGGACAAAACTGAAGCAGAGTTGATCATGACTGAGATATACAGTGGCACATTTGGCACCCACTTGAGCGGACATACGATGGCTAAGAAGATTCTAAGGGCAGGCTACTACTGGTCTACCATGGAAGCTGATTGTCATCAATATTCTCGTACTTGCCACAAGTGCCAAGTCTATGCTGACAAGGTATATATTCCTCATGTTCCTCTCAACATTCTGACAGCTCCTTGGCCATTCGCAATGTGGGGCATTGACATGATTGGAGAGATCAAGCCCATGACATCCAATGGATATCGCTTCATCCTGGTGGCTATTGATTACTTCACCAAATGGGTCGAGGCAGCTTCCTTTGCCTCCGTTACAAAGAATGTGGTTGCCCGCTTCATCAAGCAGAATCTCATATGCCGGTACGGTGTCCCCGACAGGATCATCACAGACAACGGTACGAATTTGAACAACACTATGATCACCGCTCTATGCGAGCAGTTCAAGATTTATCATCATAATTCATCTCCCTACCGGCCGAAGATGAACGGTGTTGTTGAAGCCGCGAACAAAAATATCAAGGAGATCATTCAAAAGATGACAGTCACCTACAAGGAATGGCACGAGATGTTACCGTTTGCTCTACATGGATACCGTACCAAGACGCGTACTTCAACAGGGGCAACCCCATTTTCTTTGGTGTATGGCATGGAAGCTGTTTTGCCTATGGAAGTTCAGATTCCTTCCTTGAGGATTATGAAGGATGCCGGTTTGAGTGAAGACAATTGGATTCAGACCTGGCTTGATCAACTTAATTTTATTGACGAGAAGCGACTTACTGCTTGTTGTACCCCAAAATTTGCCCTCCCATTTCATCAACATTTTCTCATCACAAGACTCTTGGAACTAAAGATCAAACTAGGGTTTGCTCTGCTCAAGACACTTCCTCGCACTGTTGACCTAAATTAGGGTTTGAGTTTGCACAGGGATATTTTGACCTACAATGCCCAAAATGACTTTCATACTCCATGTTGGACCCACAAGTTTGTCCATACCAAGTTTCAAGCCTTAATTCAATTTTTTTCCCAGTCAATTGGACAGTTGACCTAGAAATCAGCTGTATTGGGGAAAAAGTCAATTGTGGCCAATTGACAGCCAAACCTCCTGAATTTTGACCCACATCAACATAATAAACTCATATATGTCATTTGATTAAGTTTGGATCATAATTCCACAAGAAATTTGATTAGATCACCAAAAGGGCAAAATGGTCATTTTTAGGGTTTTGACTGCACAAAGGCAATTTTTTACTGTTTGACCTAACCAATGGCAAATCAAGCTCAATCATGGACACAAGGACTCAATGACATTGTCTTTACCCATTCAACAAGTTCAGAAGATCTCAAATGCATTGGATTGACAGATGAATTTTTCAGTCAACTGATCAAAATTTGACTATACACTGAAAAGTCAAACTTTGACTTTTTGGTCAAAATCAAGTGCCAAGAGTTATTTTTCATCAAGACATGTCAAATTATGAAACTTGTTCATCAAGAAACCCAAAAATGCAAATTAGGGTTTAAAATGGAAAAATTTCATAACTTAGAAATTTTCTAAGTTATGAAATTTTCTTATTTTTTCCTAACTTTGTCCCATTTTTTCACCAAGATGCAAATGGATTCAAACAAAACTTGAAACATTAAAGTTGTAGTCCATCACAAATTCTACAACTTTTATTCACAAAGTTTTCTCAAAAGAAGCTTGTATCTCAAGTTATGATTTTTGGAACAAGGGTACCTAAAACTTTTAACTTAGGGAAATTTTGCCCTAGTTTAGGCAGGATTTTGACCCATCTTCTTGGCCATTTTTCACATAGTTCCACTTGGAATTTCAAGTTGCATTTCAAAGATGGATTGTAGTACATGTTCCAAGCTTTCCAAATTGTCCAAGAACTCCTCAAACACCCTTGTGGTTAAAGAGAATCGAATGCTTGAAGTTGGCAAAAACTCACTTTTGTCCATGGCCATTACATGTTCATACCAATTTGCAATTCTGATCTAGCTAGCTTGGTTCACCATTACATGCCTCAAAACCAATTTGTACTCCTTAATTTAATGCATATCCATTGAGTTAAGGTATTGCCTTGGTCATTAGGGAATTATACACTAGTTTAAGCCTTAAAAGGAAAAAGCAACAATGCCATTTTTGCCTAAACTTCACTTTATGTCAAAACAAAATCCTTGAGGCATGGGGCCAGATATTTGAGGCAAGATCAAGTACACTAATTCCAGTAACCAAGAGCAAAAGGTGCAGCATGATTTAGGGCTTGTGCAGGCATGTATTGGGAGGAGACACACTCTTGCTTGAAAAAGAAGAAAGTTGCCAAACATATACCATCTCTCATATCTGTTGAAAGGGGCTTACACAAATATTATAGACAAGTTCCATACCTCCCAACAAGCCTGAAACACGACCCTTTCATCACTCAAACCTCCTCATACTCAGAATCACTGTTTTTCTGCAAAACATGGAAAGTTCTGCATTTTGCAAGCCATAACCAAATTCCATCGTGCGTTTTACCCAAAGATAGTTCAAACACCTTCCAATCAACTCACCTGAACTATCCCAGGCCCCCATTGCAAGTTGTAACACCTCTAACACACTTTGCCATTTTTATTTCAAAGCTCTGCAGGTTGAGTTCTACAGCATGATTCAAGCTGTTTGAAAACAAGCCAAGCATTGGAAAAGCTTCCTTGGACCTCAGGCAAGCTCAAAAGAAGCTCAAACACCCTTGAAGGTTGCTACATTGTCCAGCTCGAAGTCAACTGAAACAGGTATTTCATGGACTTCTATCTCTCTATTTAGGAATGGTTAGACTTAGGTTTGTGAATGAAATATGTTGTACTCATAGCCCTGAAGCCATACATATGCTTAGTTTCCATTTACATTAATCGTGCTAAGAGAATTTCACTCATGAACTTTCTGAAAAAACTAGGTTAGAAATTAGGGCCAGAGAAAATATCTCTGGTCTTTGAGAGTTAATCCAAGTTTTTTATATGGTTGGATTCGTTGTTTAATTCTCTACAATGTTCATGTTATGAGTTTTGTCAAAAAAATCAAAGAATCAAGAGATAGCCATTGATGTACAGAGGCACGCATTTCGTGAATAAGAGGGAGAAGATGAAGTCTGACTGGGTTGGGCCTGGTTGTTCTTTGCTTTTGACACCCCCCTTTTCTGTTTACACCCCCTGGCCCATTTATTTAAATATTTATCATTTTTATTTTTTATTCTGACTTTATTATTTTGTCCAAATATTAAAAAAATGCCAAAAAATTATTTTCTATATTTCTCATATTTATTTTATTTTTATTTTTATTTTACTAAGTAGAAATATGTAAAAGAATTATTTCTTTTTTTAATAAAACTCAAAAATAATATAAAAAATACACTTATTTGCATTTTATTATTTCTATTTACATTTGAAAATATTTTCTAGAATATACACATTTTTTGTAAATAATTAACTTTTATTTTTATATATTTAATATATATATATATATATATATATATATATATATATATATATATATATATATATATATATATATATATATATATATATATATATATATATATATATATATATATATATATATATATATATATATATATATATATATAGTATATATATATATATATATATATATATATATATATATATATATATATATATATATATATATATAAATATATATATATATATATATATATATATATATTTATATATAATATATATATATATATATATATATATATATATATATATATATATATATATATATATATATATATATATATATATATATATATATATATATATATGCTTATATACTTTTAGTTTATTAAATAATTAGGTCAAAAATATGAAAATATTACATTTTTTACTTTTATTAATAGTTTACACTAAAAAATATCTTTTTCATAATATACTTTCATTTTATGCATAAATTAATACATTATTGTATATAATTAATAAATAATATTGTTTATTTAAAAATTAGGGTTTTGCCCTAAATAACAAAAAATAATAAAAATTGACTTTTTTATTTATTTACATTTCTCATTAAAAAATATACGCTTTTGCATACATAAAAAACTTTTTTTTTTGCATAATACATTTTATTTGACTGTTATTTATTTATTTCAATTATTGTACATTTAAGTATTTCCTATACATTCGATTTAGTTGTAATAACTTAGAATTTAATTTCTTGTCAAATACCCTCAATTCAAATTTGTACCCCCCCCCTATATAATGTTGTAATAGTGTAGCATTTAAATTCTCGCACATTTAAAAGCTTTCAATTATGCCATGCTTAGACCTAGGGTTTGTATGCAAATAAAATCAACAATTAGTTTGACCTAATCCAAGAATAAATATGCATGAAAAACAAATACAATGCACACTTGCACCCCTAGGGTTACAATCCACTTGTTGCCTTCAAAAATGGGCCATGTTGCATGTCAAGTATTTTGGCAAAACAAAAACAAAACAAAAGATCATAGTCCCTCGATGACGCTATCTGAGTTGCCTAAACAAAATGATCATGTCCCTTAAGAAAAATTGCCAAAAATACTTGACACCATTGCTATCATGGTATATACGATGACCCGTGCATGTCCCGTTTAACATCCTAACACAAGATTGTTCACCAAATACAATGGTGAAACAACACTGTTAAAAGGGTTAAAAATATAAGGAAGGATCTTTGAGTAAAATAGGGTAGATAGCTCTTAGTTACTTGATCAAGCTTGCAAAAACATCCTTGCTATTTTCAAACTCACCTCACAACACAATTTCTAAAGCCTACTTTCAAACATTGGAAACTTTTCAAAAGACAAGAACACCTTTGTATACATTCAAACAAGAATCATTACAAAGGTTGCCACAATAAATGGCCTCTTTTCAAAACATCTTTTAAAACCACACACAAAGCACCATTTCAAAGCAATTGAAAAGCACCATTTCAAACCAATTGAAAAGCAAAGCAAGTGATCTAAGCAAGTAACTAAGAGCCCATGGATAACCATGGATAGAAAGGGTGCTAATACCTTCCCTTTCTATAATCTACTCCCCGAACTCAAGAAAACATCTCAAAGGTCTTTCCTGTGCTTTTTGACCTTTCCTTAGGATAAAATAAAAAGTCGGTGCGACTCTTGCAAAACTGAAACATTTGCGAACACAAACGCAAAATCCAAGTCAGTTCTCCCACGTATCACACTGCTGTCTGTCATGGTCAGACGTATCAAAAATGCATGATCAAGGCTTTCAACAAGAAAGTCAGACGTCAGGTATATCAAGTCGGAGATCTTGTAATCAAGCGGATCATCCTGCCGCAAAGTGATCCCAGGGGCAAGTGGACTCCTACTTATGAAGGACCATTTGTGATTAAGAGCATCTTTTCTGGTGGGGCAATGATTCTGACCACCATGGACGGCGACGATTTTCTGCACCCTGCGAACATAGACATAGTCAAAAGATACTACATATAAAACGACCCGACAAGTTGAAAACCCGAAAGGGCGACTTGGGCAAAAAGTGGGCATCCCGGTGAATCGAAAACTCGAAAGGGCGATTCAGGCAAAAATTAGGGATAAAACAAAAAAAATCTCTACACCCGGCAAGTTGAAAACCAGAAAGGGCGGCTTGGGAGAAAAAGGGTTTCCCGGTGGATCGAAAACCCGAAAGGGCGGTCCAGGCAAAAGTTAGGGAATTAAAGCGTATGACTATGTCTCTTCGGATCACTTTAAGAACAATCTCGTCACCAACAAGCTCCAAGCTTCTGATCAATCCAGTCATCGGCGGACGAAGCAGCGAATGGACAAAATATTCAGAGTTGTGAAGGCTATAGCAGAATGGGAATCCCATGGAATTGTTACACATAGCCATCTTTCTTTTGTATAAAATTTTTCAATTTTTACGACAACATTCTCTTACTAGGATGTCTGTCTCCTTTGTACAAAAATACTCACAAAAGTTAATACAAAAAAAATTTTCAAAGTGCAGAAATTTGCTTGCCTTTCTTTTCTTTTTTCACTTATATTTTATTTGAAAACGTCCAATGTTTTGTTAAATAGGCATATGCATTTGAATATAATCATTGCTTACAAATAAAATGAATTTGAAAAAGGATAATTACTGATAGGTTGAAGGAGTAGGAAGAAATCTTTATGCCATTCCAGAAGAAGTCCCCTACGATACATCATTCAAATCCTCAAGAAAGCTAAAATTCGGAGAATATTTCCCCAGCGGAGTCGAGCTTCAAGATCCTCAGCAGAGCCAGTGCATTCCAAAACTTGATTCCCCAGCTGAGTTAAGTTTCAAAATTCCCATCAGAGTTAAGTTTCGAGATCCCCAGTGGAACCCGAAAACCCTAAAAAATCATATCCTCAGCGGAGCCAGAATAGTGAACATTCTCCCACAGAGTTATTTCCCAGCAGATTGAAGATTCTCAATCTCATTTCTCCAGCAGAAGTCTCCCAGCTTCGGTCATGGATTTATTTTCCCTGGTAGCAGTCAAAGATTTCATTATCTCCAGCTACCAAGATTTATCTTCCTTAGCAAGACAGCTACTCGGCTTACATGCATAACCATTACATTCATATATCATAAACATGGATTACAATTCATTGCGTCATACATATCATGCAATATAACTTCGTGTTTTAGCTAACGTTTTACCCTTTTCAGGATAAGATTAAAAAGATATCATTAACAATTATTCAGATACAGTATGGATACACCCCAGACACGGCGGTCATTCTATTACTCATTCAGAACTCCAAGTCAAAATACAGTATGGATACACCCCAGACACGGCGGTCATTCTACTACTCATTCAGACTTCAGCAATCAGATACAGACTAGATACGCTCTAGACACGGCGGCCATTCTATCTCTCATTCAGATTCAACTATCAACTACAAGTTCATATACGCTCCAAACACGGATGTCGTTCTGGCCTTTACACCAGCAGTTTGATCCCCTCAGTGCATTCGCCACGGAAGTCATTCTGTCACTTATTCGGATCCCAGTTACAGTACGGATACACTCCAGACACGGAAGTCATTCTACTACTCATATAGATCTCAACTTCGGATACAGTCCAGATACGCTCCAGACACGGTTTCTGTCACTCATTCAGAATTTACCCCCAGCACACAGTTGCTTCATACGCAGATGTTTCTCTGTTACCTAGATACAATACAGATACACTCCATACACGGCAGTCATTCTGATATCCATTCAAAATTCAAATACAATTACAGCTCAGACACGCGCCAGACACGGACGCCATTCTTTTGCTCATACAAACTCAGTCTCCAGATACAGTTCAATGGCATTCCAGACACGGATACCATTTTGATGCTCATTCTTCTGACCTACAACATTTCAATTCAACAAACATTCTTGGATGGCATCTTTAAGCCCATATCCAGCAAGATCCTACCATCTCTAAATGGCATCTTTAAGCCCAGTTCCTCAGCTATATTTTGACGAGTGCAAATTTACGGGCACTCTAGTGTCCAATCCTCTTTTACCTTCGAGTCGCGAAAGGCAAACTTGCCAATCTAACTCTTCAGGTTCAAGAAGATTGAACAGGGGCAACTGTTGTACCCCAAAATTTGCCCTCTCATTTCATCAACATTTCTCATCACAAGACTCTTGGAACTCAAGATCAAGCTAGGGTTTGCTCTGCTCAAGACACCTCCTTGCACTGTTAACCTAAATTAGGGTTTGAGTTTGCACAAGGATGTTTTGACCTAAAATGCCCAAAGTAACTTTCATACTCCTTTTTGGACTCAAAAGTTTATCCATACCAAGTTTCAACCCTTGATTGAAATTTTTGCCCAGTCAATTGGACAGTTGACCTAGAAATCAACTGTATTGGGGGAAAAGTCAATTGTGGCCAATTGACAGTCAAACCTCATGAATTTTGACCCACATTAACATTATGAACTCTCATGAACCATTTGATCAAGTTTGGATCACAATTCCACAAGAAATTTGATCAGATCACCAAAAGGGTAAAATGGTCATTTTTAGGGTTTTGACTACACAAAGGCAATTTTTAACTGTTTAACCTAGCCAATGGCAAATTAAGTTCACACATGGACTCAAGGACTCAATGAAATTGTCTTGACCCATTCAACAAGTTCAAAAGATCTCAAATGCATAGGATTGACAGATGAATTTTTCAGTCAACTGATCAAAATTTGACTGTACACTGAAAAGTCAAACTTTGACTTTTTTGTCAAAATCAAGTGCCAAGAGTTATTTTTCATCAAGACATGTCAAATTATGAAACTTGTTCATCAAGAAACCAAAAAATGCAAATTAGGGTTTAAAATGGAAAATTTCATAACTTAGAAATTTTCTAAGTTATGAAATTTTCTTATTTTTTCCTAACTTTGTCCCATATGTTCACCAAGATGAAAATGGATTCAAACAAAACTTGCAACATGAAAGTTGTAGTCCATCACAAAGTCTACAACTTTGATTCACAAAGTTTTCTTAAAAGAAGCTTGTATCTCAAGTTATGATTTTTGGAACAAGGGTACCTAAAACTTTTAACTTAGAGAAATTTTGCCCTAGTTTAGGCAGGATTTTGACCCATCTTCTTGGCCATTTTTCATATAGTTCCACTTGGATTTTCAAGTTGAATTTCAAATATGGATTATAGTACATGTTCCAAGATTTCCAAATTATCCAAGAACTCCTCAAACACCCTTGTGGTTAGAGAGAATTGAATGCTTGAAGTTGGCAAAAACTCACTTTTGTCCATGACCAATACATGTTCATACCAATTTGTAAATCTGATCTAGCTAGCTTGGTTCACAATTACAGGCCTCAAAACCAGTTTGTACTCCATAATTTAATGCATATCCATTGAGTTAAAGTATTGTCTTGGTCATTAGGGCATTGTACACAAGATTAAGCCCTAAATGGTAAAAGGTATATTGCCATTTTTGCAAAAGGTTATTTTATGTCAAAACACTAAGCCTTGAGCCTTGAACAAAATCTGATACTGCAAACCAAATCCATGAATTAGAGGGGCCAAGAGTGTTGTGTGCAGGGTGATAGGAGGGCCTGTACAAGGCTATAACATCACTTCCACTCTTTTGCTTCAAGAGGGAGAAACTTGCAAAATAGAAGCAATCTCTCACATCTGTAGAAACCAACTTACACAAATACTGTAGACAAGTTTCATACCTCCAAACAAGCCAGGAACACGACCCCTTTGCCTCTCAAACTCCCTTGTACACAGAATCACTGTTTTTCTGCAAAACAGGGCAAGCCCTGCAGAACCATCTCCATCTCCTTTCTCCCTCGTGTGTTTTGCCTCAAATTTGTTCCAATACCTTCCACTCAACTCACCTGAACTATCGCAGGCCTCCATTGCTAGCTGTAACACCATTAACACACATTGCCATTTTTGTTTCCAAGCTTTGCAGGTTGAGTTCTGTGGCACGATTCAAGCCATTTCAAAACAAAGTGAGCATTGAGAAAGCTTCCTTGGACTTCAGGCAAGCTCAAAAGAAGTTCAAGCACCCTTGAAAGTTGTTGTATTGGCCAACTTGAAGTCAACTGAAACAGGTATTTCATGGACTTCTATCTCTCTATTTAGGAATAGTTAGGCTTAAGTTTGTGAATGAAATATGTTGTACTCATAGCCAATCGTGCTAGGAGAATTTCACCCATGAACTTTCTGGAAAAAAACTAGGTTAAGAATTAGGGCCAGAGAAATTCTCTCTGGTCTTTGAGAGTTAGCTTAAGTTTTTTATATGGTTGAATTCGTTGTTTGATGCTCTACAAGTTTCATGTTATGAGTTTTGTCAAAAAATCAAAGAATCAGGAGATAGCCATTGATGTACAGAACGCGTGTTTTGTGAACAAGAGGAAGAAGATGAAGTCTGACTGGGCTGGGCCTGGTGGTTTTTTGCTTCTAACACCCCATTTTTCAGTTTACACCCCCGTGGCCCATTTATTTGAATATTTGTCATTTTAATATTTTTATTTTTTATTCTGACTTTATTATTTTTTGTCCAAATATAAAAAATTGCCAAAAAATTATTTTCTATATTTTTCATATTTATTTGATATTTATTTTTATTTTGCTTATTTGATATTTATTTTTATTTTGCTAGTATAAACATGTAAATAATCTATTTTATTTTCATTAAAACTTAAAGAATAATGTAAAAAATATGCTTATTTTTATTTATTATTTTTATACATATCTATGTATCTATGTATCTATGTATCTATATATCTATGTATCTATATATATATATATATATATATATATATATATAGATAGATATATATATATATATATATATATATATATATATATATATATATATATATATATATATATATATATATATATATATATATATATATATATATATATATATATATATATATATATATATATATATATATATATATATATATATATATATATATATATATATATATATATATATATATATATATATATATATATATATATATATATATATATATATATATATATATATATATATATATATATATATATATATATATATATATATATATATATATATACTTATATACTTATATACTTTATTTTGTTAAGTAATTAGAATAAAAATATATAAAATAATACATTTTCATTTTTATTAATATTTTACACTAAAAATATCATTTTTTTACAATATAATTTTATTTTTTGTATAAATTAATATATTATTGTATATAATTAATAAATAATACTATTTATTAAGAATTAGGGTTTTTTTCCCTAAATAACAAAATAATTAAACTTGACTTTTTCTTATTATTTACATTTCACATTAAAAAATACCTTTTACATACATAAATTTTTTTTTGCAAAATATCTTTTATTTAACATTTATTTATTGTATTTTTATTCAATTATTGTACATTTAAATATTGTCTATACATTCGATTTGGTTGTAATAATCTAGAATTTAATTTCTTGTCAAATACCCCAATTCAAATTTGTACCCCCTCCCTATATCATGATGTAATAGTGTAGCATTTAAACTCTCGCACATTTAAAAGCTTCCAATTATGCCATGCTTAGACTAAGGATTTGTATGCAAATAAAATCAACAAATAGCTTGACCTAATCCAAAGATAACAATGCATGAAAAACAAACACAATGCACACTTGCACCCCTAGGGTTACAATCCACTTGTTGCCTTCAAAAATGGGTCATGGTTGCATGTTAAGTACTTTGGCAAAACAAAAAAAAAAACAAAAAGATCATAGTCCCTCGATGACGCTATCTGAGTTGTCTAAACAAAATGATCAAGTCCCTTAAGAAAATTGCCAAAAATACTTGACACAATTGCTATCATGGTCTATACGATGACCCGCACCTGTCCCGATTAACATCCTAACACAAGGTTGTTCACCAAACACAATGGTGAAACAACACTGTTAAAAGGGTTAAAAACATAAGAAAGACCTTTGAGTAAAATAGGGAAGATAGCTCCTAGTTACTTGATCAAACTTGCAAAAACATCCTTGCTATTTTTCAAAACACACTTCACAACACAATTTCAAAACCCTACTTTCAAACACTGAAAACTTTTCAAAAGACAAAAACACCTTTGTATACATTCAAACAAGAATCATTACAAAGGTTGCCACAATGATGGACTCTTTTCAAAACATCTTTCAAAACCACACACAAAGCACCATTTCAAACAATTGAAAAGCAAAGCAAGTGATCTAAAGCAAGTAACTAAGAGCCCATGGATAACCATGGATAGAAAGGGTGCTAATACCTTCCCTTTCTATAATCTACTCCCTGAACCCAAGAAAACATCTCAAAGGTCTTTCCTGTGCTTTTTTACCTTTCCTTAGGATAAAATAAAAAGTCGGTGGCGACTCTTGCTAAACCGAAACATTTGTGAACACAAAATGCAAAATCCCAAGTCAGTTCTCCCACCGTATCACATTGCTCATCTTTTTAAAATTGCTTGTATATGTGCTTGCTTTGAAAAATTTTGTTTTACTTCGTTTTAACCCTTGTATCAGTCCTCAAGAGTGTTACGAAGTTGTTTTGAAAACTTTGTTTGAAAAGAATGTAAGTGTGGAAAGAAGTTTGTTTTTGAGCAAGTATCTACTAGCATCTACCTACTCGGGAAAAAAAAGAATGTTTCTGCTCTTGTTTCCTTTAGACAATTCTATCCTACTATTAGTGAGTAGGTAGCACCGTCTTTGGAGTTGTAAGGGTCAATTCAAAAGGGACGTAACGATCACTAAAGCAATGTTAGGACGTCTTAGTAATAACCCTAATGTCTTAAGATCAACATTCGAGGCAACATTTCCAAGGCAACCTTTCTGAGGCAACATTTCTGAACAAGACATTTGATCTTTGTTTAGACAAGAGAGCGACCACTAAAATACCCTATACTTAATGATCGTTTACCAAAGGCAACCAAAGTGAGAGTATATCCTAGGAGTGCGCATGTGCGAGTGATTCAATTTCAGTTATTATCTTTGCACATTTAGGGTTTGCTAACCATTTTAAAATTTACATACATTCTTGTCATGCAACCCTATTATCATACATCTAACAGTTAACATTTGCGAAAATAAAAATGCGGAAAATAAAGCTACGCTATTACAAGGCTTCGGGATTAATTACATAGCCAAAAAACCCGTAAAAATGAGAAATAAACGAAAAGAAAGGTCTTAATTAATCTATTACATCCCATGAGCAATTACATCAATATTGTATAATAAGTAAATGCGCGCGATGAGTCGAGAACGAGAGAAAATTAGGGTTTTGACCCCGTCTAACCTAATTAAAAGAAAAATCATTTTTGATTATTTTTTTTAAGAAAATGAGGTTTTAAATTAAATACAAGCAAACCTAATTACTAATTAAATTAAATTAAGGAAGCTAACTAATTATTTTAACCTATTTTTGTGTTTTGGTTATTTTTAAGAAAAGAAAATAGAGATTAAATTAAGCAAGAAAACCCTAATTTCTAATTTGTTTTAATTTATTTACAAAGACAATTAAAGTTATCCTAAAATTAAATAAACTAATTAAATTAAATTTTGATAAAAATAAAACCTAAATCTAATTTGATGAAAAATTGTTTTTATGATTTTTGATAAATAAAAAAGAATTAATTTTTGTTAGTAAAATAATTTAAATGAATTAAATAAAAAGAGAAAAAAAAAGATAAAGAAAAAGAGCAAAGATAGGCCTTGTAATCAGCAAATGGAGGGGTGCCAATAGTAGCTTTTGGGCCCAAGAATTCTGACCCACGTTTGACTTCCTGGATCCAGCGCTGCACTTTGACTGGGGTGCATGATGGATCCTCATGTAATGGCCTTCAGATCTGGCTTTCTGGAGATCTAATGGTTGAGCCTTGAGGGCATATGGTGGTCTTCACGCCTGTGTACACGCCTGATCATACAAGTAAAAATAACATGAAATACATGGGGGACCTGGGATTCAAACCCAGGTCCTATGGACTTTTCATTCACCTCAACACCAATTGAGTCAGGCGCGTTTGTTGTATATGAAATAATAATAATTAATAATATGGAATAACATGAGTTAGTGGAGGACAAACAAAAAGCGCGCGCCAGAATTCAAACGGGCAAATGGGATGGTGCCGCGCAGGTCTTCTTCTTCCTCTCTCCGTTGGTAAAAGTTATGGACTTTTACCTACGGATAAAGGTTCGTAGCTATAACCCCTGCAATTGTCAAAATCTCACACAGCATGATAAATGAAATCTAATGATATAGATCAAATCGCCTTGACCTTGTGATCATCATGGCACCTTTCTTGTGGACCAATTTTGCCTGTACCAAAAGATCCTAAAATGAGACAAAAAACCCTAGCCATGGAGGATTTCAATATAGCTAACAAAAATGCAATTAATTGTTACCATTAGCTTGAAAACACATTAGGGATTACAAATATGTCATTGAAACATGATAAAGATGCAAGAATAGAGAGATTCGATTTTGAAAATAGTGACAAACCGTGGGGGTCGTGGAACCGGATTCTGGGCACGAAGACGCTTGCTTTTGATTGGTATATCTTCCTTGTACTCCCAGGAAGCGAATGAGATGGCTTGGGAGTCTTGAAACTGCTTGGAAATATGGAATCAGATCACCACTTTTCTTGAGTTTTTTCAAGTTTTATTCTTCCTCTACACGCCTCCAAACCTTGTCTTTTTGGTCTGCATTTGTCCACTATATACCATTGATCAAATTAGGTTTACAAAAGTGCATTCAATCTTTGTCAATTATAGTCTTTGATCATGATTTGATTTTCATGAAAATATTTACAAAATAAGCCAAAAACCAATCTTTTTATGCACAACCATGCCTTACACGATTTGATCCCCTTGCTAGCTGTATAAGAGACCTGAAATATGCACCAAATCTCAAGACTTAAATGATTTTGATATTTCCATGATTTATTTTGAGTTAATTTGTTTTAATTGAAATAAAAAATCAAAATAAATGGCAAAAATAAAATAAAGGCAAGTGGGAAGAGGTTAGGGCTCGTGGACCATGTTACAAACTCAAAACAAGTGCAAAACGTTGGGCCCATTTGACAAAAATTGCAATTTGAGGCACTTTTGATTTTTGGCAATTTTGCAAAAAAGGTCAACTTCACCAATGCATAACTTCTTCAATTTTGACTCTATGAATGTGTTCTTGGACTTTTTAGAAATATTGAGATGTTCTCTAAGAAACCCTTTTGGTCTAATCTCAAATGAGTCTTCCATGTTCATGTATGAAGCTTTGACAAAAGAGGTGTTTTTGTTGACTTTTCAAAATGACCTATAATGTCCAAATTCATAACTTCTTGTGGGTGCATATTTTGAACTTGGGAGATGAAGATGAATTGTAGGGCATTTCATCCTCTTCAAAATTAGCTTTGGATGGGTCATTTATAATAAAGTATGAGAAAGTTATGCCTGGTCAAAGTTGAGTTGACTTTTCCTACAAAACCCTAATTTAGCAACTTTTGGGTTTTGATGAATGGTGAGCAATCCTTGATGAATCATGATCAACCCTTGATCAAATGATGAATAATACTTCAAAATTAGGATGTTTGAACAAAAATCTTGAGGTTTGACTGTATGTGGGCCACAATTGACTTTTGCCCTAGCATAGTCGATTTTCAGGCCTTTGAACAATTGACTGAGCAAACTTCCTCTACAAGGCTTGAAACTTGACATGGATGATCTTGAGAACATATTAGGACAATGGTGAGCATTTGGGATCCCTTGGAATCAAGTATCTTGATGCAACATGAAACCCTAATTTGAGGTAGACTGCCTTAGGAGAGAGTTTGTCTGGTCAACCCTTGGACTTCCTTGAGCAACTTGAGGATCTTTCTTGAAATGTTCTGAGAAATATGGGAGGGAAAATTTTGGGGTACAACACTAACATTTACTGAAGATGAACTATCGACTTTCATTGAAGGTAGGGAGAAAAGAGAATATACCAACTTTTACTGAATGTGAACTACCGACTTTCACTAAAGATAGAGATAACAGATGCACCAACATTTACTGAAGGTAGGATCTGTATTAACAATAACGAGTTTCCCATAATTATGGTGTTCTACCTAGAACGGGTCTCAACTTCTTCTTTTACCAAGGTGGTCACCTGAAAAGGGTAATATACAAGCTATCTCAAATAAAGAGACTGTCACTTACAATGATTTCACAACAAACTTCTCTACAAGGCTTCTTTGAATAGATGCCATTTGATGGAGAATCAGTTAAACCTCCCCTCGATCCTGGCCATAAGCCATAAACTGGTCTCAGTTTCTTCTTTAACCAAGATGTTTCACCTGGAAAGGGTAATATACAAGCTATCTCAAATAAAGAGACTTCCACTTGCAATGATTTCACAATAAACTTCTCTATGAGACTTCTTCGAAGAGATGCCATTTGATGGAGAATCAGATAAACCTCTTGTGGTACGGTGGCAGAACCGACTATTATATACTGGTTTTTCATTTTGTATTCACAAATGTTATGGTAAGCAAGAGTCGCCACTGACTTTTCTTTTATCCAAATTAAGGAAAGGGTGAAAAGAACATAAAAAGAACTTTTCGAGATTTTTCTTAGTAAAGGGGGGTATATTATGGAAAGGGAAGGTGTTAGCACCCTTTCCGTCCGTGGTTATCTACGGGCTCTTAGAGGTTTTCTCATTTTGAAATACCTTTGTGATTTGTGTGTTTGAAAAATGTTTTGAAATGCCTTAGTGCGTTGCTTTGCGTTTAACTCTTGTATCAGTCCTCAAGAGTGTTAACAAAGCAAATGTTTTGAAAATTGTTTTTGAAAAGTAGTTTTTTATGTGAATGCAAAAGATGTTTTTGAGCAACCTTCTAACAGATATCTATTTTTATACTCGAAAAGGGTCATTCTTTTCCTCATATGCTTTAGACAGTGCTATCCTACTATTAGTGAGTAGGTAGCTCTATCGTTGGATGTTTGAGGGACATCGAACGGACGATACAGTCACGAAAGCAACTTTTGGAGACGCTTTAGCAAATTTGTTTAGGCACTAGATCATTTACCGAGAGGAAATTGTAGGGTCATCGAGGACTATAATCTTTTGATTTTACGGGTCTTTGTTAAGGCGTCCCCGTTTCGAGGGACATGACTGCTTTATTTCCGAAGGCAACCAAAGTGGGGTACCCTAGAGGTGTACATGTGCAACGTGTGTTATATTCAGTTATTTTTTATCTTTCGTGTTAGGTTTGCTAGCATTTTTGTTTTAGTCTTGCCATACATGTCTAGTTACTAGCAGTAATATGTACAGAATATAAAGTGCGGAAGTATAAACCTATATTATTACATGGCTTTGGAGAGGGGGATTTACACTGTACAAAAATTTGGGAGTGCGGAAAAAATAAAGAAAGCAAGTAAAATCCTATTAACTATTATATCCAGTGTACAGATACAATAAAAATATGAAAGAAAATGAATAACGCGCGAGAACTAAAAGTACGTCTAAAACCTAGTAAGTAAAAATTAAATAAGAAAATCTTTTTATTGTTCTTTTGATTTAAGAAAATAATTAAAATTAAATTAAAGAAAATAGTCTATGTTCTTTTTAGTTTTTGTATTATGAAAAGATAATAATTAAAGTTAAATTAAAACCTAAATTCTAATTTATTTTAAATTAAGAAAATAGTTTAAATTATTTATTAATTTACTTACAAAATTAGTTTAATAAAAAAAACCTAAAACTAATATTTTTATGATTTTGATTATTTGTGTAACTAAATAAATAAAGAAAAAAACAGAATAATAAAAAAAAGAAATTAAAACAATACAAAAAGAAAATATGCTAAATGGGCATAGGCATGCAAAAGAGAAAGGGGGTGCTGATTGGAATTTTCGCTAGGCCCAATGCTGAAGAGAGTCTAGGTCTGTCCTTGGATCCAATGAGTAATGTGGTTCTTCGATCCAGGGAGGGAGTTGTCTTTTTCGATCCAAGGAGGGAGTTGTCTTTCGAATTAGACCTGCAAGGCAAATGTTGGCAAAAATAAAGATATAGGACTTGGGTATCGAACCCAGGTCCTTCTCCCTAATTCGAACCTTATGTCCTCAGGCCTAAGCTTATTTTGGCTTGAAACTGGATATACCATGAGTTTCAAAAGGAAAATCAGATCATGTCTTTCGATGGCGTGATTTTATTCCTGCATGTCACCTTGCGTATGATATGCTCATATAAACACAAATGGCATTAGCAACACATATATACCAACATGCATTTAAAGGGCTTAGAAATGCAGTTTCAACTTGGGTAAATCCTTACCAACTGGAAATGCTTCGGTTTATGAACCTGGGCGTGGCTTTGCTTTGAGAAGATTCTTGGGAATCTCAGGAACACAAGTATGGCCTTTGTCTGGATTGAGGGTGCCTGCAAAACTAGTTAGAATTTTGATATGTTTCCTATGGTGGTGTGAGTGTTCTCTTTTGATAGGCAATCTGTCTGTGTATGGTGCAACACATGTGGTCTCTTTATATAGTGTGGGTGGAGGGGACAAGAAGGCAAAGGTTTAAACAACCATAAACAAATGTTTTCAAATCCATGAATGGTGTTTTGTAACATTGCAAAAGTCATGGGAACTTGTCTCCTTTTGAATTTGAATGAACATGGACACTTTGGCTCCTTCGAATGCCTTCTAGTGTTGCTCTTCGACTGGCCTCAAGTTGCCTCTTTCGACTGGACCTCTTGTGTAGCCTTCGAATGGTCCTTTTGCATGATTCTTCGAATATACCTCTTGTGTACCCTTCATCTGGCTCTTGTTCTCATCACTGGGGCTTCTTCGTTTGAACCCTTATTCAGCTAGCTCAAACGGAAATTCTTTCCTAGCCAATTGAAGCTTCTTTTGGCTAGAATGTGCTTGTGCATGTTGGTTTGAAACTGGCAGTATGTTGGCTTTTGGGCCAGCAGGCCTCTTTGAATACTTTTCTTTTGTTTTGTC
The DNA here is from genome assembly GCA_948472305.1 of Vicia faba. Classification (NCBI taxonomy): domain Eukaryota; kingdom Viridiplantae; phylum Streptophyta; class Magnoliopsida; order Fabales; family Fabaceae; genus Vicia; species Vicia faba. Next base: position 284,632,406 of record OX451739.1, on the reverse strand, counting down.
TAGCAATATCCTTCGTTTTGAACCAATGTGTGTGCTCTTTTGAAGGGAACCCATGCATCACTTGTATACATCACTTGCCATTCCTTCGAATGGGCCAATAGAGTAAGTCCTTCGAATGGAACACCCACGTATGCCCCTTTAAATCCATCAATACATGTCTTTCGAATGGGGAAAATATATGTCCTTCGAATGGACCATGTGCTTGTCCTTCGAATGCGCCAGTACTAGGTGTCAAAATGTGGAAAACTGTATGTTGAATATTTTGGAGGTGGAGCCAAAGCTAGCATGAGGGAAGCCAACTGCTTGATGAATCAAAGCACATATGAAAGAAAACCACTATTTTATGGGCGGTGGAATAAAGTGAAACCCTTGCCTTGTGAATTGGAGGCAATACCAGAGGAAGTCATTTTCTTGTGGGTCAAAAGCAAACATAGAGGCAAGTTGAAGGGGCCTTGTCCTTATGGATCGAAGGCAAGTCTGAGGCAGCCTTTTCCTAAACGAAGCTTGCATGCAGGAGTCCACTATTTTGTGGATCAAAGTAAGCATGGAGGAGGTTACTGCTGGTGGATCGAAGGGAGCTTGCAGGGGATTCTTGCTTTGTATGCTGAAGGCACGTACAGAGGGAGAATTTGCCTAGTCGAAGAAATAATCAAGATTTCTCAAAGGAAAATAAATGCCCAATCGAAGCAAGAATTAAGCCTTCTCCAAAGAGACCAAATGCCCAAACGAAACAAGAATCCAGCTTCCATGTAGGTAGCCATTGCATTTGTGAATCAAGCCAGCATGCAAAGCCAATGGTGCAATCGAAGGAGAACTAACAAGAGGCCCTTCCCCTTTGGACCGAAGGAGGATGTTTCAAAGGAAACTGCCCAGTTGAAGCTTGTATACACAAAATAATCAGAAGGCCAAGGCTTCAATCGAAGCTTGGAAATTTGAGGCAAGTTTGGAGGAGTTTAGGTGCTCAATCGAAGCCTAGTCAATATGCCAATCGAAAGACCCTTTGGCATTCTAATCGAAAGACTTTGTTTATCTTCAAAAAAAATTATTTTTTCCTTTAATCAAGTGCTTGTGACCACCCATATAAGAAAAAATCTTGGAAAACATGAGAGGGTAAATTTTAGGGTACAACAGCTGCCCCTGTTCAATCTTCTTAAACCTGAAGATGTAGATTGGCTTGTCTGCCTTTCGTGATCTGAAGGTGGAAGATGATTGAACACTAGAGTGCCCATAAATTTGCACTCGTATGAAGTAACACTCATTGTTGATGATGGAGGGAATGGGCTTACAAATGCCATTTGGATAAGATGACAGAGAGTTGTCGGAGATGGGCTTAAGGATGCCATCCAAAGTAGATGTTAATTCCACACATGGTCCCTTTGGGGGTTCCTATTCTTGATGTCTGAGGAGGAGTCCTCTGGGGAATGTTGGTTTCTGGAGTTCTCCTGCTTGAGGAAAACTCTGTGGGGAATAGAGTCTATGAACTTCAGTTGTCTAAGGCTCTGCTGAAGAGTTATCTCTGGAGAGATGACAGTTTGTTGTATTCTGGTTGAAGTCCAGGTTTCCAGTGATTTGTTGGGGATAATGGAATTGATAGTTATTTGGAAATGTATTAGAAAGAGCCTGTGTAAGGCCATTTCAGGATGAGTCTGTGTTAGACTGCATCTGGATGCTTAGAAGGAACTCATGTAAGATTGCTTCAGGATGGTTATGTAGATAGTTTTCCTATCTTGTTACAGGTGTTAATCTATAACCGGTCGTCCACAAATAGTTCTCCTGGATTGTTACAGGTATTAATCTGGAACTTCAAAATGGTTGGTTATTGAGATAGCTATCCTAGCTGGTTTCAGGTATTAGTCTCTGACCTGAGAAAGAAAGATAGTTTTCCTGGCTTGTTATAGGTATTAATCTTCAATCTCCCCATGTAGATAGTTTTCCTGGCTTGTTATAGGTATTAATCTACATTCGGTGATCCACAGATAGTTCTCCTAGCTTGTTACAGGTATTAATATAGAACTTGTTTTGTTGGTCTCATAGATAGTTTCCCCGTCTGGTTTCGGGCATTAATCTGCGACCTGTTGTATTTGTTGGTAAACCCGTCTTGCTTCAAGAGTTCATAACACTTGGTCGTGTAGATAGTTTTCCCGTCTGGTTTCAGACATTAATCTTTAACATGTTGTATAAGTTGATAGTGTTTGTCTTTCTGTAAACTCAACCTGGAAAGGTAAAGTCAGTTGTGCAATGTCATGATGTATGAATTGCATGATGTTCCCAAAATAAATGAGATTATGATATATGTATTTGTATGCACATGCCATGATGTATGAATATGTAATGTTATTGCGCAGTATCTTTGTCTGGGAAAATAAATCCCTGACTGCTGCTGAAAAGTACCGAGAAACTGAATCCCAAACTGTTTTTGGTGAGTGAAGAAACTGGTTCTTCAATTTCTATTGAGGATAATGAATGGAGATAGTTTTTTTGGCGATTCCTTTTCTCTGCCGAGGATCTTAGACTTCTATTTGAGAATGATTTTACCGAGGGGAAGAGTTCTGTTGGAAGATTTCACCAATTTGTAGAATTAAACTCTGTTGGGGGATGAACTTCCGTAGCCAGAGAAATAAACTCTACTGGGGATAAGCCTTTATAAACTAACTTGAGATTTTTAAAACTCTGTTGCGGAAGGTGAACTCCACAAACTGCTTGAGAATTTTGTTGAAATTCGGTAGGGAAATCTTGAGAAGCTTGGCGACTTCACTAGGGATTTTGGAGCAGTAATTGGAGATTTTTACTCTACCGGGGATGTGAGAACAACTGACATCAATAGGCTACATGCTGGAAATATGGCAGTGATCTTGTAGTAGAATACCCCTGCCTCTGTACCTGTTGGAGAAGGTATCTGACGGGGAAGACATATACGGGGGTCTTGTGGATGGCCCTTAGATATTGTCCCATTTCTTAAAGTCATTAGCAATTGTCTTTTGTTTTTATGCGTGTATTTGTAAGCAGTAATCATATTCAAATGCATATGTTCAAAAATAATCACTGGACGTTTTCGCACACAAAACAGAAAAAACAAAAATAGAAGTTTGCAACTTTCAAAGAAATAGTTTTGTATTAATTTGAAATAAGCGTTTTTGTACAAGGAGACAGACATCCTAGTAAGAGAATGCGGTCATAAGAATGGAAACTACAAAAATAATATACAAAGAAAGGCATCTATGTGAAATAATCCCATTGGGTTCCTATTCTGCTATTGCCTTTATGTCTTTGAGTGTCTCATCCTTTTCGCTACTTGTCTGAAGTTGATTAGATTGATTAGTACCTCTTTGAGCTTGATAGTTGATACCAAAGATTGACTGTAAGGTGATCCAACGGGACATAGTTATACGCTTTAAATACCTAACTTTTTCCTGGACCGTCCTTTCGGGTTTTCAGTCCATCGGGATACCCTTTTTTGCCTAAGCCACCTTTTCAGGTTTTCGACTTGCTGGGTGTACAGATTTTTTTATGTATATCCCTAATTTTTGCCCGAACTCTTTTGGTTCGCCAGGATGCCCTTATTTTTGCCTAGGCCAGTCGACCTAGTGGGTCTTTGTTTATACGTAGTATCTTTTAACTATGTATGCATTCACCGGGTGCGGAAGGTCGTCACCATCCATAGTGGTTAGGATCACGGCTCCACCAGAGAATATGTTCTTGATTACAAATGGCCCTTTGTATGTGGGAGTCCATTTGCCCCTGGAATTACCTTGTGGTAGTATGATTCATTTGATTACCAAGTCACCAGCCTGATATACCTGATGTCTGACCTTCTTGTTAAAAGCTTTGATCATACGTTTTTGGTACATCTGACCATGGCAAACAACCACAAGCCTCTACTCATCAATCAAGTTTAATTGGTCAAGTCGAGTATGAACCTATTCGTCTTTTCTCAAACCTTCATCCTTCATGATTCTCAGGGAAGGGATCTGGACTTCAATGGGCAGGACAGCTTCCATACCGTATACCAAAGAGAAAGGAGTTGCCCTTGTTGATGTGCGCATTATGGTGCGGTAACCATGAAGAGAAAATGGTAACATCTCATGCCAATCTTTATATGTCACCGTCATCTTCTGTATGATTCTCTTGATGTTTTTATTAGAAGCTTCAACAACGTCATTCATCTTCAGCCGGTAGGGAGAATAATTATGATGTTGAATCTTGAATTGCATGCAAAGCTCGATGATCATAGTATTGTTGAGATTGGCACCATTATCTGTAATGATTCTTTCTGGGATACCGTACCCACAGATAAGATTATGTTTGATGAATTGGGCCAAAATGTTCTTGGTAACAGAAGTAAATGAAGCTGCCTCGACCCACTTCGTGAAGTAATCAACGGCAACCAAGATGAACTGGTGCCCATTAGAAGTTGTCGGTCTAATTTCTCCAATCATGTAGATGCCCCACATTGCGAATGGCCAAGGAGAAGTCAAGACGTTTAGAGGAACTAGAGGCACGTGTATCTTGTCAGCATAGATCTGGCATTTGTGACAAGTCCGCGAATGCTGATAACAGACTACTTCCATAGTGGACCAGTAGTATCCTTCCCGTAGGATCTTTTTAGCCATTGAATGTCCATTGGAATGAGTGCCAAAGGTATCTTCGTGTAAGTCATCCATAATCTTTTCTGCCTCACTCTTGTCTACACACCGAAGCAAGGTAGAACCATGATTGTGCTTGTAAAGGATCCTGTTACTGAGGAAGAACTTAACAAAGAACTTTCTTAAGAACTTCTTATAATTGATTGAAGCTCCTTCGGAATATTCTTGGCTTTTGAGATATCTTTTGACTTCATAGAACCAAGGCTTGTCCACTACATCTTCAGTACCAATCTCGTGACAGTATGCTGGCTCGTCCATCCTCTCAATGGTGATATGAGGAGCCTCATTATCCCACCTGACCTTGAACGTGGATGACATTGTAGCTAATGTGTCCGCTAGTTTATTTACCTCTCGTGGAAAGTGTTCAAAGGTAATTTCTTCAAAGTATGGGATTAGTTTCAACACATGTTCTTTGTACGGGATGAGATTAGGATGCTTCGTGTCCTGTAACACCCCAATTCTACCCCAAGCAATTATATAAATAAATCAGAGTTATAAATTCAAACATGCAACCGAATCGGGACGTCACAAATTCTTCTATGAAATTCATTGCATTCATTATGGATATATAACACTTTCAAAACATCGGATGAACCATCATAACATCTTTAAATAAAATAATTCAACATCTACGCAGCGGAATTCTTAATAACATCTTTAACAACTCAAAACAGCAACTTCGAAACATCACATATTTAATAATAATCAATTTAAGGTTCAAGAACTGAAAATTAACAATAAAAAATCAGCATGCGTTCATTCCCCCGAGTGTTACATATCAGAGCAATGACACCGACTTGAACTATTGAAGGTATACAGCCTTCACTCTCGATTACCTGCACGTTACCAACATAAGGGAAACATTCAAACAGAAGGGGTGAGATATCTAACAATATAATAAAGCGCATGATAATTAATATATTAAATTAGATCAATAACATCACCACTTCTCATCTCATAATCAACAACAATTACAACACATGTACACATTCATCAACATCAAAATACACTTCTTTATACAATCATCTAATGTGACTCAATACTATGCAAATGCATGTGGTACCATTGGAGCAGAACTCCCATCTCAAAAATTTGCCAATTAATAGAGGCATCAACAAGGCATAGCCTTCATCTCAAAATTTGCCAATCCAGGCCATCTCAACGAGCATAAGCTCCATCTCAAAAATGCAATGTATGCGACTCAACCATGAATGTAATAATAACACCCAAGTCAACAACATCTAAAATCATCTCAAAACATCTCAAATTAACATTTTAAAATACATCTCAAAATAACATCTCAAAATACATCTCAAATTAACATCTCAAAATAACATCTCAAAATAACATCTCAAATACATCTCAACGTCTCATCGACAACATCTCATATCATCAAAATAATTCATTAAACATCATTTATTCATCAACGCCATTTAGTCATCATAAATTATCAAACACAACTTCGTTAATAACATCTCTCTAACAACTCAGCTGTACATTAATACTACAGTAATCCATACTGTTATTCTTCAATTTTACATTGCTATTGTCACTAATCCTACTATCATAATTCGAACAGTAGTCACTAAACATCTCACATTCATCATTCTGTTCAAAACTCAGCACAACGACCAACACGGGTAATAATTCTAAATCCTAAATTGGCTACTAGGATTACACTTCTTATTCATCATTTTAATCATCTAGAATAAAGGTCATCACGTTAACTATTCAGCGCTTCAAACGGCATCTCAAACAGCATCCTAAAATTCAAGTTACAACACTTTAAAACTGAATCTGTCAAAAATAAGACATTATGGGTTGACGCAAAACCCTTTGGATCGACGCGTACTGCTTCATCTGCACAACATGAGTCGACACATCCTCCTTATGGATCGACTCATCCTGGTCTCATAAACAGCATGTATAGATACATGCATCTCTCTGATCGACTCATCCTGAGTCTCGCAACCTTCATGTATCGACGCAAGCCCCTTTCGTAACGAATCATCCTGAGTCTTGCAACCCTCATGTATCGACACATCAAGTTTGAGGTCGACACATCCTGACCCTTCCTGCATAATTTCACGATTTCCTCTGCATTTTTACTACGGGAATCATATTATTAACCTTACAAACCTTATTATAATCATGATAAATCATCACCTAACATTATCCTATATTACTACATCGACCAAACAACATAATGACATCATTATTCATCTAAAATTCATCAAATCTTCATCATACATCATCATATACATCCAATTCAAGAACAAAATAGTAGTCCCCTTTAACCCCACATATCAATCATCATGAACCCAATTATAAGGTCAGAACCCCACCCTTACCTTGGATTGAAGGTCGCTTTATAATTTCCAGGTTGAATTCACGTTCTTGCCGTTTTCCACTATTTCCAACAGCTTCACGTTCTCTTCCAAATCCTTATTTCTTTCTACTGCTTCCTTCTTTCTATTCTATTCCAACAAATAATAAAATAACCCTATTATTCTATTATTCCTTATTGGATTTAAAACCTGCACCCCCTTATTACTTCTATTTTCTCAAAATAAGCCCATATTAAATAATATTACACTTCTAATATTATTTCTCCACATAATAATATAATACCTCTAATATATTATTTCTCCACTTAATAAAATAAATCCAATTAATCACAACACAACTTCTCAAATATTCCAAAAAATAATTTAATTAAATAATTAATTAAATTACGGGCGTTACAACTCTCCGCCACTTAGAATATTTTCGTCCTCGAAAATTTACCTCAATCAAACAATTCAGGATAAGAGTCTCGCATCTTGCTCTCCAACTCCCAAGTCATGCTTTCTCCGGCAACTCCTAGCCAAACCACTTTAACCAATGCAATCTCTTTGCCCCTCAGAGTCTTCATTTCACGATCTGCGATCCGTACAGGCATCGTCTCCACCGTAAGATTATCCCGTACTTGCACATCATCCACATGAATCACATGAGATGGATCTTAAACATACTTTCAGAGTTGCGACACATGAAACACATCATGCAAAATCGAAACATTAGGAGGTAAATCCACTCTATAAGCAACATTCCCCACTCTCTCCAAAATCTGATACGGTCCAATAAAACAAGAAGTGAGCTTCTTAGACTTCAATGCTTGCCCAACACCAGTCACAGGTGTAACTCTCAAAAACACATGATCACCAGCTTGAAATTCTAAATCCTTCCTTCACTTGTCGTGATAACTCTTCTGTCTACTTTGAGAAGCTTTCACCTTCTCTCGAATCAACTTCACCTTTTCAGTAGTCTCGCGAACAAGTTCAGGTCCAAGTACTACACTTTCACCAGATTCATGCTAATATAACGGAGTTCTACATCTTCGACCATACAACGCCTCAAAAGGTGTCATCCCAATACTAGAATGGTAACTGTTATTATAAGTGGACTCTATCAACGGAAGATAAGTATCCTACAAACCTCCCTGCTCAAGAACACATGCCCTTAACAAGTCTTCCAACGATTGAATCGTCCGTTCAGTCTGACCATCTGTCTGAGGATGATACACTGAACTCAACCTCAACTTAGAACCCAACGCTTCTTGCAAACTCTTCCAAAAAGTAGAAGTAAATCTTGGATCTCTATCTAACACAATGCACAAAGGAACACCATGCAACTTCACAATCACACTGATATAAATCTCAGCCAACTTCGGCATTGTAAAACTGATGTTAATAGGAATAAAATAAGCTGACTTCGTAAGCCTATCAATAATCACCCAAATCGAATCATGTCCTCTTAAAGTATTAGGCAACCCTGTCACAAAGTCCATTGAAATGCTATCCCATTTCCATTTTGGAACTTCCAACGATTGCATCAATCCTGCAGGCTTCTAATGTTCAACTTTCGACTTCTGACAAGTCAAACATGTGTACACAAACCGAGCCACATCACTCTTCATCCCAGGACACCAAAACAAACCTTTCAAATCTTGATGCATCTTTGTAGCTCTTGGATGAATACTCAACTTACTTCTATGGCTCTCCTCAAGTATCACTTTCTTCATCTCAGCATCATCAGGAATACAAATCCGGTTACGAAACCTCAACACACCTTGCTCATCAAGCTTAAAATCACTATTCTCAGATTGATCAATCCCAACCATCAAATCTACCAGTTTCACATCCAACTTTTGAGCTTCTCTGATACTGTCTAGAAATTCATTATTAATCTTCAACATACCCAACATCACACTTTGCGGAGTAACCTCGCAAACTAAGCTCATATCTATGAACTGCTCAATCAATTCCAACTCTTTAATCATCATTGTTGACATATGGAAAGTCTTTCGACTCAATGCATCAGCCACCACATTTGCTTTTCCTGGATGATAATTCAAACTAAAATCATAATCCTTTAACAATTCCAACCATCTTCGTTGCCTCATATTCAACTCCTTCTGATCGAACAAATACTTTAAGCTCTTATGGTCACTAAACACTTCAAATCTAGAACCATAAAGATAATGCCTCCAAATCTTCAATACAAAAACAACTGCAACAAGCTCTAAATCCTGTGTAGGGTAGTTCTTCTCATGAGTCCTTAACTGCCTTGATGCATAAGCAACTACCTTACCATTCTGCATAAGCACACCTCCTAAACCCATCTTAGAAGCATCACAATACACTACAAAAGGCTCTCCTGGATTAGGTAACGTCAAAATCAGAGTCGACGTCAACCTCTTCTTCAATTCCGTAAAACTTTCTTCGCACTGAACATCCCATACAAACGCTATACCTTTACAAGTTAACTTAGTCAACGGAAGTGACAACTTAGAAAACCCTTCAATAAACCTTCTATAATAACCAGCTAATCCCAAGAAGCTTCTAATCTCAGTAGCTGACTTTGGAGTTTCCCATTGCAACACAGCATCAACCTTCAATGGATCTATAGCAATGCCACTACCTGAAATCACATGACCAAGAAAACTAACCTCTTTTAACCAAAATTTACACTTGGACAGCTTTGCATACAACTTCTTCTCTTTCAAAATTTGCAATACTACTCTTAAGTGTTCAGCATGCTCTTCTTCTGACTTAGAGTAAATCAAAATATCATCAATGAACACCACTACAAACCGATCCAAATAAGTATGAAAGATACGATTCATACATTCCATATATACTCCTGGCGCATTAGTAACACCGAAAGGCATCACTGAATACTCGTAATGTCCATAACGCATTCTGAAATCCGTCTTCTGAATATCTTCATCCTTCACTTTAATTTGATGGTAATCGACCTCAAATCAATCTTACTAAACACACGGGCATCCACCAATTGGTCCATCAAGTCATCTACTTTTGGAAGCGGATACTTGTTCTTAATCGTCACTTTATTCAGCTGTCTATAATCAACACAAAGCCTTATACTTCCATCTTTCTTCCTTACTAACAACACTGGAGCTCCCCATGGCGATACACTTGGTCTTATAACATAAACAACGATTATAACTCAAATAACAATACTCGACTGTTAGACAACTACGACTCGACGACAAGGTTGGACCAACCGTTTGCTCTGATACCAACTTTGTAACACCCCAATTCTACCCCAAGCAATTATATAAATAAATCAGAGTTATAAATTCAAACATGAAACCGAATCGGGACGTCACAAATTCTTCTATGAAATTCATTGCATTCATCGTGGATATATAACACTTTCAAAACATCGGATGAACCATCATAACATCTTTAAATAAAATAATTCAACATCTATGCAGCGAAATTCTTAATAACATCTTTAACAACTCAAAACAGCAACTTCGAAACATCACATATTTAATAATAATTAATTTAAGGCTCAACAACTGAAAATCAACAATCAAAAATCAGCAAGAGTTCATCCCCCCGAGTGTTATATATCACAGCAATGACACCGACTCGAACTATTGAAGGTATACAACCTTCACTCTCGATTACCTGCACGTTACCAACATAAGGGCAACATTCAAACAGAAGGGGTGAGATATCTAACAATATAATAAAGCGCGTGATAATTAGTATATTAAATTAGATCAATAACATCACCACTTTTCATCTCATAATCAACAACAATTACAACACATATACACATTCATCAACATCAAAATATACTTCTTTATACAATTATCTAATGCGACTCAATACTATGCAAATGCATGTGGTACCATTGGAGCGGAACTCCCATCTTAAAAATTTGCCAATTAATAGAGGCATCAACAAGGCATAGCCTTCATCTCAAAATTTGTCAATCCAGGCCATCTCAACGAGCATAAGCTCCATCTCAAAAATGTAATGTATGCGACTCAACCATGAATGTAATAACAACACCCAAGTCAACAACATCTAAAATCCTCTCAAAACATCTCAAAATACATCTCAAAATAACATCTCAAAATACATCTCAAATTAACATCTCAAAATAACATCTCAAATGCATCTCAACGTCTCGTCATCAACATCTCATATCATCAAAATAATTCATTAAACATTGCTTATTCATCAACGTCATTTAGTCATCATAAACTATCAAACACAACTTCGTTAATAACATCTCACTAACAACTCAGTTGTACATTAATACTACAGTAATCCATACAGTTATTCTGCAATTTTACATCGCTACTATCACTAATCCAACTTTCATAATTCGAACAGTAGTGTCTAAACATCTCACATTCATCATTCTGTTCAAAAGTCACCACAACGACCAACACGGGAAATAATTCTAAATCCTAAATTGGCTACTAGGGTTACACTTCTTATTCATCATTTTAATCATCTAGAATAAAGGTCATCGTGTTAGCTATTCAACGCTTTGAATGACATCTCAAACAGCATCCTAAAATTCAAGTTACAGCACTTTAAAACTGAATCTGTCAAAAATCAGACATTATGGGTCGACGCAAAACCCTTTGGATCGACGCGTACTGCTTCATATGCACAACATGAGTCGACAGATCCTCCTTATGGATCAACTCATCCCGGTCTCATAAACAGCATGTATCGACACATGCATCTCTCTGATCAACTCATCCTGAGTCTTGCAACCTTCATGTGTCGATGCAAGCCCCTTTCGTATCGACTCATCCTGAGTCTTACAACCCTCATGTATCGACATATCAAGTTTGAGGTCGACACATCCTGACCCTTCCTACATAATTTCACGATTTCCTCTGCATTTTTACTACGGGAATCATATTCTTAACCTTACAAACCTTATTATAATCATGATAAATCATCACCTAACATTATCCTATATGACTACATCGATCAAACAACATAATGACATTATTATTCATCTAAAATTCATCAAATCTTCATCATACATCATCATATACATCCAATTCAAGAATAAAACAGCAGTCCCCTCTAACCCCACATATCAATCATCATGAACCCAATTATAAGGTCAGAACCCCACCCTTACCTTGGATTGAAGGTCGCTCTACAATTTCCGGGTTGAATTCACGTTCTTTCCTCTTTCCACTATTTCCAGCAGCTTCACGTTCTCTTCCAAATCCTTATTTATTTCTATTGCTTCCTTCTTTCTATTCTATTCCAACAAATAATAAAATAACCCTATTATTCTATTATTCCTTATTGGGTTTAAAACCTGCACCCCCTTATTACTTCTACTTTCTCAAAATAAGCCCCCATTAAATAATATTACACTTCTAATATTATTTCTCCATATAATAATATAATACCTCTAATATATTATTTCTCCACTTAATAAAATAAATACAATTAATCACAACACAACTTCTCAAATATTCCAAAAAATAATTTAATTAAATAATCAATTAAATTATGGGCGTTACATGTCCCATTCTCCTTTGATCTGGCTGATTACCAAAGTTCAGTGTCCCAACACACTTAAGAACTTGATCCTTAAATCAATTGCAGCTTTGAGACCCATGATACATGCTTCATACTCAGCCATATTATTGGTATAGTTGAAATATAGCCTGGCAGTGAAAGGAGTATGATAACCTTCAGGAGATATGATCACAACGCCGATGCCATTGCCAAGAGCGTTGGAAGCTCCGTCAAAAACCATAGTCCATCAGGATCCTTTTTCAGGTCCTTCATCTGGTCCAGGTTCTTCACAATCAGTTACTAACATGATGTTCTCATCTGAGAACTCAAAATTAAAGGATTGGTAGTCGTCCACAGCCTGGTGAGCCAAATGATCAGTTTGTACACTTCCCTTAATTGCTTTCTGGGTTGTATAATGAATTTCGTATTTGGTCAGGATCATTTTCCATCTTGCAATTCTTCTGGAGAGAGCAGGCTTCTCAAATATGTACTTGATAGGATCCATTTTAGATATCAACAAAGTAGTGTGAGTCAACATATACTGTCTTAGTCGGAGAGCAGCCCATGCCAAAGCACATCAAGTTTTCTCGAGCAGTGAGTATCTTGTTTCACAGTCGGTAAATTTTTGCTAAGGTAGTATATCACATGCTCTTTTCGACCAGACTTGTCATGTTTCCCCAATACACACCCCATTAAATTATCTAATACTGTTAAGTACATTATTAAAGGACTTCCTTCAACCGGAGGCATCAGAATTGGAGGCTATGATACGGTGGCAGAATCGACTGTTAATACTGGTTTGCATTTTTTGTTCGCAAATATCACGGTAAGCAAGAGTCGCCACCGACTTTTATTTTATCCAATCAGGAAAAGGAAAAAGAACAGAAAAAACTTTTTCGAGATGTTTCTGAGTACGGGGGGTAGATTATAGAAAGGGAAGGTGTTATCACCCTTTCTATCCATGGTTTTCCATGGGCTCTTAGGTACTTGCTCATTTTGAAAACTGCTTGTGTGTGCTTCGTTTTGAAAAGTTTTATTTTACTTCATTTTAACCCTTGTTTCTGTCCTCAAGAGGGTTACGGAGTTGTTTTTGAAAACATTGTTTGGGAAAGTGTTGGTGTGAAAAAAGTTTGTTTGTTTTGAGCAAGTACTTAAGAACTAATCTACCTACTCAAAAAAGGTTTGTTCGTTTTCCTTTTAGACAATGCTATCCAATTATTGAGAAATAGGTAGCATCGTCATTGGATTTTTTAGGGACATTCGAAGGGACATGTATGATCACAAAAGCAATGTTAGGAAACATTAGTAATCATCCTAAAGCCTTAAAGATATTTTTCCGAGGCAACATCCAAATGGGTCATTTTAGATCTTTCGGGGCTAGAGGACAACCACTAACAAACCCTAATACTTCATGATCGTTTACTGAAGGCAACCGGAATGGAGTAAACCCTAGGAGTGAGCATTTGCGAGTGTAATTTTCAGTTTAATCTTTGCACAATTAAGGTGATCTACTATTTTAATTTTATTTGTCTTTTGCATGCAAGCCTATTATCCATACATCTAGACAGTTTATAGTTTGCGAAAATTAAAATACGGGAAAGTTTAAAGGTCCTAGCTATTACAGGGCTTTTGCAGATACACAATTATCTTGACTGAAAATAAAAATGCGGAAATTTAAAACCCTAATTAATCTATTACAATCTCGAAACAGTTACAATAATAATAAAAGGGAAATTGAAAATGCGCGCGGCGACTTAAATACGAGAATAATTTAGGAAGCCTAAAAATCTAATTGAAAAAATATTTAGGTTATTTTTTTGAGAAAAACTAATTAGGTTATGTACAAATTAAAACCCTAATTCTAATTGATTTAAATTATGAAAAAACAATTAAATTGCCCTAAATAATTAAACTAATTAATTAATTAAAGAAACAAATTATTTTTTATGAAAAAAAGATTTTTTAGGTTTTTTGTGATTTTTTATTTAATAAAAAAAACTGATTTTTTTGTGTTATTTTTGTAAAAAGAAAATAATTATCAAAATTAAAATAAAGGAAATAATAAAAAAGAAAATAAATTGGGCCTGTTAGAAGCTGAGGAGGGGAGTGTAATACTGAATTTGGTAGGCCCATTATATGACTAAGCCCAGTCAATGCGTGATTCAGTGTTGTTCCTTCTTGGAGAGTGTACCATGGTCCTTGATGTGTGGGACGCTGGATCTGATTAGAGATTCACCGTCTTCTTCCCTGTATGTCGTCTTAGGCCAGGATACTTATACCTACAGACAAGTTGCCATAGCTATAACACTGTAAGTTTTAAAAATCAATAGCACGTTATATAAATGTAATGTAAGACCACATATCAATTTGTTTTGACCTCACGAGTACGATGGTACCCTTTTCCTGGGCCAATTTAACTTGTATGACAAAACCCTAAAATGCAAGAACAAACCCTAGTAATGGCAAATACGCATACAGGCATCAAAACACAAAATTACGTAAACCAAAACATTCCAAATGATGATACAAATATCTTGCTATGCTTAAAAAGTTGTAAACCATGCGTAAATAACCAAAATCAAATTCAAGAAACATGCCAAACCGTGAAAGACGTGGAGGCTGATTCCTGGAGTTTTGAGGTGTGCAACCGGTCCTGCTAGCTTCAGGAGATGTCCAGGAAGTGATTGGTGGCTTTGAATTGCTTTGAATCATCCTCTAGGCTTGAAAATGATTCACCACTTTTTGCCAAAATTTTCAATTTCGTTTCCAGCTTTCCACATCTGCAATCCTCTTTTTTTTGGCTTGGTTATGTTCTGTATTTGTACTAGGATACATTAGGTCAACAAAATTGCATTGTATCTTGGTGAATTAAGGAGATTGGATTTGATTTTATCCTTGTATGATATCTTTCCAAAATAGGCATAATCATGCCAATTTTTGCTTCAATTTGCTTTTCACGATTTGATCTGATATGCCAGCTTGATTAGACTGCGATTCCTACAAAAAATTAGATCAAAAATCAATCTTTTGTATTTTTTGCAATTTATTTGATTTAATTTGAATTTTAAATAATAAAAAATCAAAATAAAATAAATAATGAAGCAAATAAAGTGTAGATGCTGATTTGGGTCGTGGACCATGTCACAAACAAGATTGAATCATGAAAAACTAGGCTCATTTGACAAAAAAATGTATTCTTGAGCACATTTGACTTTTGGCAATTTTGCAAAAATGGTCAACTTTGACAAGGCATATCTCCTTCAATTTTAACCCTAGAGAGGTGTTCTTGGAATTTTTAGAAAGCTTAGGATGTAACCTAAACAACCCTTTTGGTTTCATATCAATTGGGTCTTCCATGTTCATGTAAGAAGCTTTGACCCAAAAGGTGTTTTTGTTGACTTTTCAAAAGGACCTATAATGTAGAAATTCATATCTTTTGATGAGTGCATATTTTGAACTTTTTTGATGAAGATTAGTTGTCAAGAATTTCATCCTCTTCAAAATGAGCCTTGGTTGGAAAATTTCTGATAAAGTATGAAGAAGTTATGCTTGGTCAAAGTTTGGTTGACTTTTCCTAAGAAACCCTAATTTAGCAAATTTTGGGTTTTGATGAATTTGGGGAATTCCTTGAGGAATCATGATCAACCCTTGATAAAATGATGGATATCACTTCAAAATGTTGATGTTGACCAAAAATCTTAAAGTTTGACTGTATGTGGGCCACAGTTGACTTTTGACCTAGTAAAGTTGATTTTCAGTCATCTGAGTAGTTGACTGAGCAAACTTGTTGTGCAAGGCATGAAACTTGACATGGATGATATTGAGAACATATTGGGACCATGGAAGGAATTTGGGACCTTTGGAGTTCCCACACCCTGATGAAAATGGAAACCCTAATTTGAGGTACATTGCCTTAGGAGAGAGTTTGTCTGGTCAACTCTTGGGCATCCTTGAGCATGTTAGGGACCTCAATGGGAATGTGTTGAGTAAAATGAGAGGGCAAATTTTAGGGTACAACAGCTTCCCCTGTTCAATATTCTTAAACCTGAGGATGTAGATTGGTTATCTTCCTTTCGTAATCTGAAGGTGGAAGATGATTGAACACTAGAGTGCCTAGAAATTTGCACTCGTCTGAGATGGTGCTGGACTGCATAGGTAGTATCAAGAATGGGATTACAGATGCCATTTGGAAAAGATGACAGAAGATCGTCAGATATGGGCTTAAAGATGCCATCTGTAAGATCTGAAGGAGAATCGTTGGAGATGGGCTGAAAGATGCCATCTAGAGGATGTTGATTTCCCGAGATATTCCTTAGATGAGAATTCCTGTTCCTGTCGTTAAGGAGGAATCTGCTGAGGAATGTTGGTCTCTATCTTAGGAGAAATAGAATTTTAGGAGCTTCAGTTGTCTGTTACTCTACCAGGGAATCATCTCTTAGTCGAGGAGGTGAAAGTGAACTGCTATTTGGTCGTGCTCCAGGCTTTATAGTGATTTGCTAGGATAATAAGATTAACTGCTATATGTTCGTGCTCCAGGTTTCACAGTGACTTATTGAGAAGATGAGATTACACTTGTTATCTGGTCCTGCTCTAGGGTTTGCAATTTCTCAATTCTTATCTGGTCGTGTTCCAGGCTTCAGAAGGAATTAAGTGGTTATCCAGTTGCATCCGGGTTTCAACTTGAATTTAAGGCATACTAATATCCGGTCGATTTCCGGGCTTCATAGTAATTGGCCGAGTAAACTGCTATTTGGTCGAATTCCAAGCTTCGCAGTACCTCATACTATTATCTGGTCGTGCTCCAGGTTTCACAGTGTCTCTTGCCGCTATTTGGTCGTGCTCCAGTCTTCACATCATCTTATACCGTTATCTGGTCGTGTCCCAGGCTTCAGTAATTTGGGGAAATTAAGATATTATCCATTCGATTTCTGGGCTTCATAGCTTGAATTTGAGATATACCACTATCTGGTCGATTCCAGGCTTCATAGTATTTTGCACGGTTATCCGGTCGTATCCCAGGCTTCAGTAATTAAGATATTATCCGATCGATTTCCGGGCTTCATATCTTGAATTTGAGGTATACCACTATCTGGTCGATTACAGGCTTCATAGTATTTTGTACTGTTATCCGGTTGTGTCCCAGGCTTCATAGTAATGTATTGTTGGTTGACTATTATCCGGTCAGTTTCTGTGGTTCATAGCTTTTTTAACTGGAATAGAAATCTTAGTATCGATTTGACTGAAAAAGGGAAAGATCTCGAGTTGTCTTCAACTGGGAGAGAAATCTTAGTATCGATTTGACTCAACCTGGGAGAGGTCTCGGATTAACTTTGACTGGCATAGAAATCAGGGGAATCTTAGCGGCGATTCGGCTGACCCAGACGAAAGTCTTAGAACGTCTTCAACTAGTATAGAAACCTTAGTGTCGGTTTGACTGAACCATAGAAAATCTTGAAAAGTGTCGGAATATCTTCAACTGGAATAGAAACCTTGGTGTCGGTTTGACTGAACCAGAGAGAACTTGTGAGAACTTCAGCTGGGAGAGAAATCTTAGTATCGATTTGACTGATCCCAGGAGAGGCCTCGGATTAACTTTGACTGGCATAGAAATCAGAGGAATCTTAGCGGCGATTCGGCTGATCCAGACGAAAGTCTTAGAACATCTTCAACTAGAATAGAAACCTTAGTGTCGGTTTGACTAAACTAGAGAAAGTGTTGAAGTATCTTCAACTGGAATAGAAACCTTGGTGTCGGTTTGACTGAACCAGAGAGAACTTGTGAGAACTTCAACTGGGAAAGAAATCTTAGTATCGATTTGACTGATTCCGGGAGAGGCCTCGGATTAACTTTGACTGGCATAGAAATCAGGGGAATCTTAGCGGCGATTCGGCTGACCCAGATGAAAGTCTTAGAACATCTTCAACTGGAATAGAAACCTTGATGTCAGTTTGACTGAACAAAAGAGAACTTGTGAGACCTTCAGCTGGGAGAGAAATCTTAGTATCGATTTGACTGATCCCGAGAGAGGTCTCGGATTAACTTTGACTGGCATAGAAATCAGGGTAATCTTAGTGGCGATTCGGCTGACCTAGACGAAAGTCTTAGAACATATTCGACTAGAATAGAAACATTAGTGTCGTTTTGACTGAACCAGAGAAAGTGTTGGAGTATCTTCAACTGGAATAGAAACCTTGGTGTCGGTTTGACTGAACCAGAGAGAACTCGTGAGAACTTGATTGCATATTTCCCTGAAAGGTAAAGAGTTAGTCGTATGTAATGTCATGATGTATGAAATGTATTGAGTAATGATGTTCTCAAAATAAATGAGATTGTGCTATATAATATGTATGTGCATGCCATGATGTATGGATATGCAATGCTATTGTGATATTCTCTAGCTGGGGAAAAAAATCTTGGAATGCCGCTGGAGAGTATAAGGAGTTGAGTTCTTCGTTTCCTGCTGGGGATAGTGACCAAAGATGATTAGCTGGGGATTTACATCCATTCTGCTTGAGAACATTCTGCCGGAGGAGACTCTGTCTGAGAATAATCCTGCGGGGGAATGACTCTGTGGGGAAGGGAGATACTCTGTTGGAAGATTTGCTCATTTGGAGAAATAAACTCAGTTGGGGATGAACTTCCATTACTGGAGAGAAGAGCTTTGTTGGAGATTGAGCTTCTGTTGTCAGAGAAATAAACTCTGATCGGGAGATGGCTTTATAAACTGCTCATGGTTATAAAACTCAGTTGGGGAATGCAGATATCAGATTTTTGAAGGAACCTGCTGGGGAAGGAATTCTTGCTTGGGGATACGGAGGTCGGACCTTGGTTGTCTCGGCTCTGTGGGGAATATAGGTATCACTGGCTTGTATGTGATAGTGACTTCGCTTCCAACTGTCTCTGCCCCTTGTACCATGCTGGAAAAAGTACATGCATAGATTTTGTGGATAGATCTATGTCGTGATTGTACTTGAACATGCATTTAATGAGTGTCAGGATGACATCCGTCTTTGGATCGTATCCGAAATGTACTTGAAACATGTGTTTAATGAGTGTCAGGATGACATTCGTCTCTGGATCGTATCTGAACTGTACTTGAAACATGTGTTGAATGAGTGTCAGAATGACATCCATCTCTGGATCGTATCTGAACTGTATCAGAAAGTTGAATTTGAATGAGTATCAGAATGGCATCCGTATTTGGAGTGTATCTGCACTGTATCTAAAAGCTGAATCTGAATGAGTATAAGAATGGCATCTGTATCTGGAGCGTATCTGAACTGTATCTGAAAGCTGAATCTGAATGAGTATCAGAGTGGCATCCGTATCTGGAGCGTATATGAACTGTATCTGAAAGCTTAATCTGAATGAGTATCAGAATGGCATATGTATCTGGAGTGTATCTAAACTGTATCTGAAAGCTGAATCTGAATGAGTATTAGAATGGCATCCGTATCTGGAGCATATCTGAACTGTATCTGAAAGCTGAATCTGAATGAGTATCAGAATGACATCCACATTTGGAGCGTATATGAACTGTATCTGAAAGCTGAATCTGAATGAGTATCAGAATGGCATCCGTATCTGGAGCGTATCTGATATGTATCTGAAAGCTGAATCTGAATGAGCATCAAAATGGTATACGTATCTGGAGCGTATCTGAACTGTATCTGAAAGCTGAATTTGAATGAGTATCAGAATGGCATTCGTATCTGGAGTGTATCTGAACTGTATCTGAAAGTTGAATCTGAATGAGTATCAGAATGGCATCCGTATTTGGAGCGTATCTGAACTGTATCTGAAAGCTGAATCTGAATGAGTATCAGAATGGAATCCGTATCTGGATCGTATCTGAACCATTTCTCGATTCTGGTGCTCTTGATAAATGTTGATCAAGGTATAAGTCTTCCACTGATAGACAAGTGATGGGACATAGTCGTACGTTTTAAATCCCTAACTTTTTCCTGGATCGCCCTTTCGGGTTTTCAGTCTACCGGGATACCTTTTTTTGCCCAAGCCACCTTTTCAGGTTTTCGACTTGTCGGGTGTACAGATTCTTTTTATGTATATCCCTAACTTTTGCCCGAACCCTTTTGGTTCGCCGGGATTCCCTTATTTTTGCCTAGGTGTGTCAACCTAGCGGGTCTTTTTTTTCATGCGTGATATTTTACGACTATGTCCATGCTTTCAGGATGTAGAGAGTTGTCATTGTCCATAGTGTTATGTTGTAGTACTGTCAAAAATGTTTTCTTGATGGCACATGATTCGTTTCTAGAATGTGTGCATAATGCCCCAAGCGATTTAGATGGAGATCCGCCCCTGGTTATTTGACACTTTTGCAGAGACTTATCCAGGTGTGTTTAGACATTATCTCATGCCCCTTGCTTATGGAAGACCTGTTATTGGAAGTGTCTTTCCTGCTGAGGTGATTATGTCCATTGTGAGGATGTCTGTTCATTGAATATCCATTATGCGGATTTCTCTGCTGTCAAACAATTAGTCATATGCAAACAATGTCATTTAAAGAATGAAAAACTCATGTTTGTCTTGAAATTTTTTTGAAAATGTGTTTTGTGTAGTAAAACGAAATTTGCAAGAATGTGATATCAACTCAGGATTCGTAACAAAGCCTACGGGAGTCAGGATACCTTTGTAACAGTGTGCTCTCAAAATAACCCATGCTTCAGCTAGGAGTTTTAAGGGTTATAACGTGGCTTGGTTCACGGTTCAAGAAACAAAGGATAAAGGCTCAAATTTTATTTGTACCCAACCCGCTCTTCGTGATGTTCTTCAGTCCTATGCTCAGTTAATTGTGTGTTTAGATCCCGATTGAGTCTGGAATATTTGGTCTGATACTTGGTGATGATTCAGAAATTGAACATTTTTTTTGAAAAGGCAGACATTCTTGTAATCTTCTTTTTGTCGAGGATTTGTAGTAACCCCTTTTTTTTTCGTTATCCCTTCTTTTGCCTGAACTGTTTCTTTTGAGGTTACAGTCAGTGGGATGCCACAATTTTTCTCTTAAGTCTCCTTCATAGGTTTTGACTTAATGGGCTTTTATTTCGAGAGATAATGACTGCCTGTCTTGATGATTATACGGAACCATCACCGTCTTTTGTTTTAGAAGGATGTCTTTGATGCCATTCATTGTGTACGAAGCGGCAGATTGTGACTGAATGCGCCTCTGAATTAACTGAGAAAACTACCCTGCCCCAGGTTATGATTAAGGATTTTAATTTATGTGAAAAGAATAACTCCTACTTATTTGGCTCGAAGGGGTTGACTAGGGATTATCTTCCTTATAACTCCACTGTTTAGGATGTGAAACAACGCCTGTACATCGTCAGCGGGGTCTGTTCAAAAGCATATTGTAGAGATTGTGGTATCATTTTCGTCATCCTCCCTCTAAGGCTTAGAGATTTTTAATCGAGAGTTGAATATCACAAAAGGAACTAAGAACGTATTTTTGAAATAGTGAATACGAATGAATTGATTCAAGACAAACATGTGCAATGCATTGATGAAATAACGAGGTTTAATATGAATAAATGTTCAAACAAATCAAAAGAAAATTACACATTGAAAATTCTAATGAACAAAAAGTCTTCTTGTGAGAACTTGTCACTTCAGATGGTATGACTTGGAGGGATGGCAGAAGAACTCATCCTGGCCGTCTTGTGCGAATTCTAGCACTCCTTTATCAAGCAGGTCTTGAATTTTATTTCTCAACGCCCAGCAGTTGTTGTTGTCATGTCCAAGACTGTTGGAGTGGTACACACATCTTGCATTTGGATTGTACCTTGGGGAGGCTATGTTGGGATTCTGAGGAGGGTCCCTTAATATAACCAACTTGGCCTTCAACAGGCGTTGCAATGCTTGAGCCAATGACATGTTGATTTCGGTGAAGCATCTTTCAGATGTATTCTTCTTACGCCGATTGCCCCGTTGTCGTTGGCGAGGTTGTGGTTGGGCTTGTGATGTGGTAGCAATCTGGAAAGGTCCGTTCGAACCTCTTCCCTCACTGGGGGCTGATTAATGTCTTGATCCACAATTTTAATTGTTTGTTTCATGGATCTGCATCCATCTTGGTAAAGCTTGTTGAGGAAAGCTCTTAACCCTTCCTATCCTTGAGCTAAGTTTTGGATAAGAGCCATCTGCCCCAGCATCTAGATTCTCATTGCTTCTACCTCAGCTTGTAGTTGTTCCAATTATTCATCCTTGTTGTTGTCAGGACGTTCCTTGGTCAGATTCCCGGTGAAGAGTGTTTTCAGGTCTTCTTGCCCCTTGGATAGATTCAGGAGAAATTCCTTGAACTTGGCATCTTGAGCTCGGAGATCTCTGTTGTCTTGTTGGAGAGCCATTGCTGAAATAAACAAAGAGAACATGAGAGACCTGCTTTGAAACCTGCTTATGCAATGATATGTATTATATATGTATGCAATGTTTTCAAGGATCTCGCAGGGTAAACAAGAAAATGTCAGAAGTTGAATTTTGCAGCTTTGATTGAAGAACTTTGTATCGTTGAGAATCCTTCTACGAGATTCAAGCTCACCATATCAAGTGGGTCATATCCCCTAACTCAAGTTGTTGAGCTTTGATCTTCTGACGACATTGGCTAGAGGAAAATAAATCCCCTTGCCCCTTGCTAGACGTCTGATTCATCGTAACCTGCATCACAGGCCCTCGAGATCCTTGAAATGGTTAGTCATGATATGCTATGGTATGATGTTTATGATGTCATGATAAATCACAAGTATAGCAAACACATACAAATCACACCAAGTCCTTAGCAAACACGGACAAACACAGACAAATCACCGATTTTTCCCCCAGCTTCATTCAATAGGCGACTGACTCGTTACCAAACAAAACTCAAGAGTCAAACCTTAATGAGCGTATCATCGAGTATTTGTCGACCTTGGGCATACACCAAAGTCGGCCATCTCCCTACGTCCTACTGGCCAAGTTGTGCAATTAAAGGTTCTAAGGTCAATTGATGCTTTATGACACCACGCGGCAGCCCCGTACATCTCCCTGATTGACTCAAGGGTTACAGGTACCAACCAAAGTGCCATATTAACGTAGCTACTTCTTCAATCGTATCGGTATACCCCAGCACAAATCCCTCACAGTTTATTGCTACTTACCTAAAAGTTGTTTCCCGACTCGAGTGTAGGATCAAATAACCCAAACAGTTCCCATAAATATAAAGCAAGCAAGACAATCAAGAGAAAGCAATTAAATATGACCCAGATCCTAAGATTTACCCCACTTTATATTATTTGATCCCCAGCAGAGTCGCCAATTCTGTGATACGGTGGCAGAACCGACTGTTAATACTGGTTTGCATTTTTTGTTTGCAAATGTCACGGTAAGCAAGAGTCGCCACCGACTTTTATTTTATCCAATCAGGAAAAGGAAAAAGAACAGGAAAAACCTTTTTCGAGATGTTTCTGAGTACGGGGGTAGATTATAGAAAGGGAAGGTGTTAGCACCCTTTCTATCCATAGTTTTCCATGGGCTCTTAGGTACTTGCTCATTTTGAAAACTGCTTGTGTGTGCTTCATTTTGAAAAGTTTTTTTTTACTTCATTTTAACCTTTGTTTCTGTCCTCAAGAGTGTTACGAAGTTGTTTTTGAAAACTTTGTTTGGGAAAGTGTTAGTGTGAAAAAAGTTTGTTTGTTTTGAGTAAGTACTTAAGAACTAATCTACCTACTCGAAATAGGTCTGCTCGGTTTCCTTTTAGACAATGATATCCCATTATTGAGAAATAGGTAGCATCGTCGTTGGAGTTTTTAGGGACATTCGAAGGGACATGTACGATCATAAACGCAATGTTAGGAAACGTTAGTAATCATCCTAAAGCCTTAAAGATCTTTTTCCGAGGCAACATCCGAATGGCTCATTTTAGATCTTTCGGGGCTAGAGGACAACCACTAACAAACCCTATACTTCATGACCGTTTACCGAAGGCAACTGGAGTGGAGTAAACCCTAGGAGTGAGCATGTGCGAGTGTAATTTTCAGTTTAATCTTTGCACAATTAAGGTGATCTACTGTTTTAATTTTATTTTTATTTTGCATGCAAGCCTATTATCCATACATCTAGACAGTTTATAGTTTGCAAAAATTAAAATGCGAAAAAGTTTAAAAGTCCTAGCTATTACAGGGCTTTTGCACATACACAATTATCTTGACTGAAAATAAAAATGCGGAAATTTAAAACCCTAATTAATCTATTACAACCTCGAAACAGTTACAATACTAATAAAAGGGAAATTGAAAATGTGCGCGGCGACTTAAATACGAGAATAATTTAGGAAGCCTAAAAATCTAATTAAAAAAATATTTAGGTTATTTTTTTGAGAAAAATGAATTAGGTTATGTACAAATTAAAACCCTAATTCTAATTGATTTAAATTAGAAAAAAAACAATTAAATTTCCCTAAATAATTAAACTAATTAATTAATTAAAGAAACAAAATATTTTTTATGAAAAAAAGATTTTTTAGGTTTTTTGTGATTTTTTTATTTAATAAAAAAACTGATTTTTTTGTGTTATTTTTGTAAAATTAAAATAAAGGAAATAATAAAAAAGAAAAGAAATTGGGCCTGTTAGAAGATGTGGAGGGGGGTGTAATATTGAATTTGGTAGGCCCATTATATGACTGAGCCCAGTCAATGCGTGATTCAGTGTCGTTCCTTCTTAGAGAGTGTACCATGGTCCTTGATGTGTGGGACGTTGAATCTGATTAGAGATGCATCCAGTGGCTGGATGGTTGGATGTATGGTAGATGCATGGGACGTGTATGCACATGATTTGTTGATACAAAGTTAGAAAATAAAGAAAATTCTAGGACCTGGGATCGAACCCAGGTCCTTTCCCTCTCAAACGCGCGCCTTGGCCATCTGGGCTATCATGTTTAGTTGTTACTACAGTAGAACTAATAAATAATATTAAAAAAACATGAATAATCTGAATAAAAGAAAAACGCGCGCCAGATTTCAAATGGACCAATGGGGTGGTGACAAATCACCGTCTTCTTCCCTGTCCGTCGTCTTAGGCCAGGATACTTCTACCTACGGACAAGTTGCCATAGTTACAACACTGCAAGTTTCAAAAATCAATAGCATGCAATATAAATGCAATGTAAGACCATGGATCAATTTGTTTTGACCTCACGAGTACGACGGTAACCTTTTCCTGGGCCAATTTAACATGTATGACAAAACTCTAAAACGCAAGAACAAACCCTAGTAATGGCAAATATTCATACAGGCATCAAAACACAAAATTACGTAAACCAAAACATTCCAAACGATGATACAAATATCATGATATGCTTAAAAGTTGTTAACCATGCGTAAATAACCAAAATCAAATTCAAGAAACATGCCAAACCGTGAGAGATGTGGAGGCTGATTCCAGGAGTTTTGAGGCGTGCAACCGGTCCTGCTAGCTTCAGGAGATGTCCAAGAAGTGATTGGTGGCTTTGAATTTCTTTGAATCGTCCTCTAGGCTTGAAACCGATTCACCACTTTTTGCCAAAATTTTCAATTTCGTTTCCAGCTTTCCATGACTGCAATCCTCTTTTTTTTTGGCTTGGTTATGTTCTGTATTTGTACTATGATACATTAGGTCAACAAAAACGCATTGTATCTTGGTGAATTAAGGAGATTGGATTTGATTTTACCCATGTATGATATCTTTCCAAAATAGGCCTAATCATGCCAATTTTTGCTTCAATTTGCTTTGCACGATTTGATCTGATATGCCAGCTTGATTAGATTGTGATTCCTACAAAAAAATCAGATCAAAAATCAATCTTTTGTGTTTTTTGCAATTTATTTGATTTAATTTGAATTTTAAATGATAAAAAATCAAAATAAAATAAATGGTGAAGCAAATAAAGTGTAGATGCTGATTTAGGTTGTGGACCATGTCACAAACAAGATTCAATCATGAAAAACTAGGCCCATTTGACAAAAAATGCATTTTTGAACACATTTGACTTTTGGCAATTTTGTAAAAATGGTTAACTTTGACAAGGCATATCTCCTTAAATTTTAACCCTAGAGAGGTGTTCTTGGACTTTTTAGAAATCTTAGGATGTCCCCTAAACAACCCTTTTGGTTTCATCTCAATTGGATCTTCCATGTTCATGTAAGAAGCTTTGACCCAAAAGGTGTTTTTGTTGACTTTTCAAAAGGACCTATACTGTAGAAATTCATATCTTTTGATGAGTGCATATTTTGAACTTGTGGGATGAAGATGAGTTGTAGGGAGTTGCATCCTCTTAAAAATGAGTCTTGGATGGAAAATTTCTGATAAAGCATGAAGAAGTTATGCTTGGTCAAAGTTTGGTTGACTTTTCCTAAGAAACCCTAATTTAACAACTTTTGGGTTTTGATGAATTTGGGACATTCCTTGAGGAATCATGATCAACCCTTGATCAAATGATGGATTTAACTTCAAAATGTTGATTTTACCAAAAATCTTGATGTTTGACTGTATGTGGGCCACAATTGACTTTTGCCCTAGTATAGTTGATTTCCAGGCATCTGAGTAGTTGACTGAGCAAACTTGTTGTGCAAGGCATGAAACTTGATATGGATGATCTTGAGAACATATTGGGACCATGGAAAGCATTTGGGACCTTTGGAGTTTCCACACCCTGATGAAAATGGAAACCCTAATTTGAGGTACATTGCCTTAGGAGAGAGTTTGTCTGGTCAACTCTTGGGCATCCTTGAGCAAGTTGGGGACCTCAATGGGCATGTGTTGAGTAAAATGAGAGGGAAAATTTTAGGGTACAACAGAGGCTCTTGGAGATATTACTTGATTTTGTCAAAGGCGTTTTGGAAATCATCATTCCACTTCACTGCTTGACCTTTCTTCAGTAATTTGAAGATTGACTCACAAATAGCGGTAAGATGTGAAATGAACCTGGCTATGTAGTTTAAGCGTCCCAAGAATCCTATAACTTCCTTCTCAGTGCAAGGAGTTGGCATTTCTTGTATAGCTTTGACCTTTGCAGGATCCACTTCAATGCCTTTGCCACTGACTATAAAACCTAAGAGCTTACCAGATCTTACTCCGTAAGTGAACTTATTCGGGTTTAGCCTCAGTTTGTATTTCTTCAGCCTGTCAAATAGTTTTTGTAAGTGATCAAGGTGTTCCTCCTCAGTTTTAGACCTGGCTATCATGTCATCAATATAAACCTTTATCTCATGGTGAATCATATCATGGAACAAAGCTACCATAGCATGCTGATAGGTTTCCCCAGCGTTCTTCAATCCAAATGGCATAACCTTGTAACAAAAAGTGCCCCACTGTGTGACAAAGGTCGTCTTCTCCATGTCCTCAGGTTCCATTTTGATATGATTGTACCCGGAGAAACCATCCATGTAGGAGAATACTTTATGTTGTGCGGTATTGTCAACTAGAACATCAATATGGGGAAGCGGAAAGTCATCCTTGGGGCTTGCCCTGTTCAGGTCTCTGTAATCCACACACATACGTACCTTACCGTCCTTCTTAGGTACTAGAACAACATTAGTGGCCCATTGCGGATAGGACGTGACAACTAAGAAACCGACATTGAATTGTTTCATGAATTCAGCCTTGATATTTTCTGACATATCCGACCACATACGACGAACCTTCTGTTTCACTGGAGGGAAATCCTATTTTATAGGTAGGCGATGAACCACAATATCGGTGTAAATTCCCGGAATATCTTCGTACGACCAGGAAAAAACCTCAACATAGTCATGTAGCATCTGTATTAACCGTTGTTTGACATTAGGCTCCAATTTTTCACCTACCTTGACTTCTTTTTTTTCCTCTTCAGTACCCAAGTTCACTGTCTCAACTGGATCCTCATGAGGTTGTATTGCCTTTTTTTCCTGTTGTAACAGTCTGGCGAGCTCTCGTGGTACCTCACAATCTTCCTCACCTTCGTCCTCGGCTTGGTTGATTGGATTTTCAAAGTCATAATAAGCAATAGCAGAACCGTTATCAATGGGATCCAGAGTGGATGTGGATATGCAGTTTGATATGTGAGTGTGTGTAAGAGCATAGTTGTTTTGATAAAGTAAAAAGAAGAAAATAAAGGAAGAGAGCGCAAAATTTGTATGTAAAAACGTCCAATACTTTATTAATGACATATGAAAATGAAACAAGATAACCCTCACAAGTAAACCATTGTGCCTCGGGTAAGACACAAGGTCTTAGAGTTTCTATTATTCATTTATTACATATCAAAAAACAAACAAAAAATACAATTACTCCTGAATAAAAGTAATCAGCACTATTGGTCTATGTCATAGTCACTACCACTATCCTGCAAAGCATTAAACCTATGATTGTTGATGTGTAGGGGTGGTCCTCTGGAGCGAGCACGACGAACAACTCTCTGGGATCCTAAAGTAAAACCCAAACCAAATTTGTCAGACTTGTAGGGAATATCCGGAAGTTGGCCCCAAATTATGCACCCACCTTCTTCAACGACTTCCTTGGCGTCTTTCAGAGAAGCCATCTTCAGCAGAGGCCTAGTAGTCTTTGGAAAATTGGCAGAAATTTTGGTTGCAGCAACGGTATGTGGAACCTCTTCAAAGTTCTAACAGGGGGTCTCAATGAACTCGCCTTCCATTTCAACGTACCTAAAAGAGTTTAGGTGGCTCACCATGTACTCCTCCTTCCCATGAACTGTGATAATCTTCCCATTGACTGGGTATTTCAGCATCTGATGTAGTGTGGAAGTCACAGCGCCAACCCCATGGACCTAGGGTCGACCCAATAAATAGGAGTAAGATGGGCAGATGTCCATCAGATAGAAAGTGGAATTAAAAGTTTGAGTACCCACTTTGATAGGGATTTCCACCTCCCCATGCACCATTCTTTTAGAAACGTCGAAGGCTCTCACCATAATATTTCTAGGCTTCAGAGTCAATCCTTCACAATCTAACCTGTCAAGGGCCTTCTTGGGAAGAACATTCAGTGATGAACCTGTATCAACTAGAACATGGGCCAAATTAGTGCCCCTGCACTCGATAGAGACGTGTAGGGCATCATTATGTTTCCTTCCTCTGGGAGTCAGATTAACATCAGAGAAACCTGGCCCATTGTTAGCAGTCAAACTGGCCACACAATCTTCAAATTGAGCAGTGGAGGTTTCTTGAGGTACGTGAGCAGTCTTGAGGAATTTCACTAAAGCCTTGGCATGGGATTCAGAGCACAGTAACATGGCCATCATTGATATCTTGGAAGGGGTCTTCCCCAGTTGTTCAACCATATTGTAGTCACTCTTCTTTATTATTTTTAATATTTCTTCCATTTCCTTCTTGGAAGCCTCGGGAATAACTTTTGGGTGCGCCTTCGTCTGGACATGCTCAACCAATATCTCTTTGTCCCGAGTCTCGGCTGACTCGGTAGTAGGGGTAACAGCAGGACTAACAGCGTGAGTAGTTATGGGAATATTGACAGGAGAAATAGGGATGATCACAAGAGTAACAACAGTTTTAGGAGGAGAGATCTCGGGAGAGAAAACTCTTCCTCTTTTTGTTATCTTATTGGTCCCGGCGATATTACTAATGTCAGGATCAGAGTCTTTGGCATCTTTATCTTTAACCACCAGCAAGTCTTGCTTGACGCCATGGTAATAGACGTTATCCCCATAGTTCCAAGGGACAGCTTTATCTGAGGAATATGGTATAGGTCCAGAGAAAGTAATTGTCAACGGAGCAACTTTCAGAACAGATGTAATCCTGATAGGTCTTTTGGAGGAGACCTTAGGAGGATTGGTGGAAATGGTAATGATAGAAACATCTTCACATGGAGCACTTGTAACTGGAGTCTTCTCAAACAGGATTTCTTTATCATCCATCAGGCACTGAACGCCTTTCTTCAACAAATGGCAACCATTAGGTAAGGACAAACATAAGTGGAAACCTTCACCACAACCTGGAAATAAACCGGCCTGTAAGAGATTCTTCTTAATAGTCAGAAGTGGAGTAGCCAATTCATCAACAGAGGCAACAAACATGTCATCATCAATAGCATTAACACCACGGCCGTGCTTTGGCATAGGGGCAGTTATAACATTAAGAGTCTCAGGAGCGTCAAATTCAATCTTCTTTGCTTCAATCAAATCCTGCACCTTGTTATTCAAAGCCCAACAGTCGTTGGTATCATGTCCTGGACTTTCAGAATGGTAAGCACACCGAGCATTTGCATTGTAGTGAGGACATGTAGTGTTGGGATTTTTTGGAGCCTCCTTTAAGGTTACTAAGTTGGACTTCAACAGGTGTGGTAAAACTTGAGACAAGGTCATATTGATCCTGGTAAACTATCTCCTTGACTTATCTATTCTGGACTGATTATTCTGGTGCCGGTTTAATGCAGAATTGGGAATTATAACAGCCCCTACCATCGGACGATGCCCGGTTTTGTTAAGATTTTTTTGGCCATAAGCAAAATTTACCTCCTTCTTCCATGTGAATGGTTTCTTTACAGTGTTGGAGGATGCATACCTCTGTATCTTATCACTTTTAATGCCAACCTTTATTCGTTCAACTGTCAAGATCAACTCTGTAAAACCAGCAGAAGAACTTCCAATCGGGTGGTTATAGAATGGCTCGAATAATGTGCCCAAGAACATGTCCA